>JAFJYJ010000103.1:0-1200000 GCA_019022615.1 Acacia melanoxylon
TTAAGCTACCTAAGTCCTTGTGGATTGATGCACTTAAGATGGGCTGTGTACATATTAAGCAGGAGTTCAACCAGGCATCTCAGGAGACGCCATTTGAGTCATTCAAGGGTTGGAAACCGAGGTTTGCGACATGTGCGCGTTTGGGGATGCCGTACGAAGTTAGAATTTATAACCTGAAAAAGAAGGTGGACCCAGGACCGTTAGCAAATATTTCATTGGATATGCCGAAGGTCTAAGGAGTGAGGTTTTTTGTCCGTCTCATACCACTAGGTTTGTGGAATCAAGGAATGCCAAATTTCTTGAAAATGACTTGATTAGTGGGAGCGATCGATTCGAAACCTAGTTTACGAAGAAGATCATTAGATAGCCAACCCCACTTCGGGTCATAGATTGGTTGTTAACCGTACTCCTTTAGTTCAACGAGTGTTGTACAACCGGTCATACAAAATCACAACCGGTGATATTGATCCGGTAGATCAAGTTGTTGATGAGGAACAACCAAAAATTCCTCAAGAAAATGTTGAAACAACATTGAAAAAATCTACTAGACCAAGAAGATCAGCGATACCTAGTGAATACGTTGTGTATACGCAAGAATCGACTATAATGTAGGAGTTGAAAATGATCCTGGAGCGTTTTCACAAGCCATATTTGTCGAGGTCGATATCATGGCATGATGCTATGAAAGATGAGATGAATTCTATGGCATCCAATAGAGTGGGATCTTGTTGAGTTTCACGATGGAGCAAAGGCCATTGGATGTAAATGGGTCTTCAAAACAAAAAGAGATTCGTTAGGCAACCTTGGCCAGGACGTAAAGCAAGAACTCGTAGCCAAAGAATTCACTCGGAGAGAGAAGAATCGATTACAAGGAGACATTTTCTCCTGTATCTAAGAAAGATTCTCTTCGCGTCATTCTAGCATTAGTTGCACATTTTGATTTTGAGTTGCAAGAGATGGATGTAAAAACGACCTTTCTCAATGGAGAACTAGAGGAAGAGGTTTACATGAAACAACGAGATGGATTTTCCTCTAGTGATGGTGAGCATTTGGTGTGCAAGATCAAGAATCCATATATGGATTGAAACAAGCTTATCGACAATGGTTTTTAAAATTTCATGGCGTTATCTCTTCGTTTGGTTTTGTGGAGAATGTTGTGGATGAATGTATATACGAGAAGGTCAATGAGAGTAAGACTTGTTTCTGATTACGTATGTGGATGATATTCTACTTGCGACCAATGACAATGGCTTATTGTATGAGGTGAAACAATTCCTCTCTAAAAGCTTTGAAATGAAGGATATGGGAGTTGCATCTTATGTCATTGGCATTAAGATACAAAGAGAAACAGTAGAGTGTTCTAGGTGCGTCTCAAGGGACCCTATATCAACAAAGTTTTGGAGAGATTTCGGATGAGGCATTGTTCACGAAAGCCCGCTCCATTGTGAAAGGTGACGGGTTCAATGCGAACCCAGTGTCCAAGAATGATTTTGAGAGGGAACAAATGAAAAACATCTCTTATGCTTAAATGCATAAGAAGCCTTATGTATGCTCAGTGTGGACGACGTGCATTCTTTGTTGGAATGTTAGGGAGATATCGAGAGTAATCTAGGTATGGACCTTTGGAAAGAGTTGTGAAGAAGGTGTTGAGATACCTTCAAGGGAATAAGAGATTACGTGCTTAAATACAAACGGACGGACAATCTAGAAGTATTTGGTTACTCGATTCGGACTTTGCTATTGCATTGACTCAAGAAAATCCACTTCTTGATACATTTTTATGCTAGCGGTGGGTTTGTGTCTTGGAGTAGCAAGAAGTAGTCTTTGATTGCTACTTCTACGATGGAAGGCGAGTTCGTGTCATGTTTTGAGGCTACCTCGCATGGTGTATGGATGAAGGGTTCATCGTGGGCTTAGAATCATGGATTCAATTGCTAGGCCAATGAAGATATATAGTGACAATTCATTGCTGTGTTTATGGCTAAGAACTACAAAAGTGGTAGTCGAAGCAAACACGTCGACATTAAGTATCTAGCCATAAGAGAACGTGTTAAGCATCAAGTAGTGGTTGTCGAACACATTAGCTTGAGTTGATGATTCTTGATCCTTTAACTAAAGGCATGCCAGCGACGAGGTTTATGGATCATGTGGAAAGAATGGGAATTAGTGCCCTTCTTTGAATTTCATTTTGAATGATTTTCTTTCATTGTAAGACGTTGTTATTTTATAGAACCCCATTTGTGATGTTTTTCTCATTTTAGTTTGTGTACACATTTATTTGTTTAATTTGAGGAACATCATTAAGTTTGGACCTAGAATAAACGTAGGGTTTATTCATTATGTAACTTGGGCTTGGGAAACATGATGCCTTTGTGATACATGGAAGATATTACTCGCTTTAAGAGAACCTATCGCTATGATCGTGAATTTTGTATCTCGAAGGTATCTTGAAGTATGTGGACCAAGTGGGAGAATGTTGGAATTTAATATTGTATTTAATATTAAATTAATTCTAATAATGGCCCGCATTAATTCCTATTTTGTAGACAATTTAATTCGATAACTGCTTTCAATCAATACGCAATAATTCTTGATTAATACACATGAATGCTGCCTTTTAACTCTGTGATGGCGGAGGGCAAATCATCCGTGTAAATTTTTGGTCCTGAAACACTGCTCGACATTGAGAAGAAGCACACTTCATCTGATCGAGCAAAGGATCGGAAGAATTGAACCTTAGAGTGTTAAGTGAGTGTTCGTCACCTTTATTACGGAATGAATCAATGTGGAGGTATTTGTGATCTATTTCATTTTTTAGCATTGATCTAATTGCGATTCTAGTGATACTGCATGATTATATCGTTATATTTCTAACACCGCATGCATTTACATGTCTCAGGTTCCATTTGAAAAATTAATTTTTAAATAGGGATTTATAAGCAATTTCCCCATTTTTTTATTGGCAAATTAAACATTAATCACAATTACCTAAAAATGTCTAGACACGATTATATATACTGCATAGAGTACGAGAAATCAATTACTTTCGAATAGTTATATTTTATATTGATGAACAGATAAATGTGTTGAACAAATTATATATGAATTATGGTTGACACACACACATATATATAAAGCGAATAAAGATAGGTGTCTAGTTGAACAGAAAACTGTTCAGTGTATGATGATAAAGAAACAGGGAGAAAAAAGTGGATAAGCATATAATGCTGATAAAAATGAGAATATTATTCATAATTAAATAACCTCTATAGGAATGTATGCAAATATATGAGTGCGAAAATAGAGGTTAAAAATTAATCCCAAAAGAAAATGTATAAGGACAAAAGAATAGTGAAAGGAGTATATTAATATAATACTAATATTAATGGAGGTTGGGGCATATATACAAAGAAGAGTGAAGAGAGAGAGAGAGAGAGAGAGAGAAGAGAGAAGAGAATTGAGATCAATGGCGGAGTTGCAGAAATGCTTCAAAGCTTGTTCTCTGTTAAGTGTGAGTCTTGTGGCCTTAATGTTATGGCTTAGCATCACAACAAGACCTTCCATGGCGGCCACACAAATACCAGTGGGAGTCATTCTTGATCTGAATTCAACACTTGGTCGCTTGGCTAACAACAGCCTCACCCACGCCGTCGAAAATAACTGTTCCTATTATCAGGTTACAGCTATCAAGATCAATCTTATAGTCCGGGATATTTCTCGGAACGACGTGCTAGCCGCAAAAAGCAGGTAACACACCACTCTACAATCTCCACATTTATTTCAAATTCAATTTCTCTCTAAAATCCTAAACAATTAATGTTATTATTTTATGGATTTTTCGCTACCATCGTCACCTAGCTGAGGATATGTTAAGTGTTAGGAAGTGCTTTTGTGTTCTCGTTATTTCCTTGCTTGTTATACTGTTTCTGTTTCTGGTTTCCCTTATGCTGTTGTTTCAATTTTTGATGTAGAACTTTCTGTACTGAGTTTTATTAATAATGAATGAAACCATATGTTTTGGCAAAAAAAAAAAAAAAAAATCATTAACTAGAAAACATAACATTAGCTAGTACGAGTGTTATGAGTTGCACAGTGTGACTTATCAATTAATAATATGATTTGTTAAAATGTTTGTATTATATTGAATGTAAAATATTGATAGTCGTCACATATATTCACGCTGTTACCGTACTTCCATACAGTTAATAAAGCTCTAAAGTTAAAATAAAAACTATGGAATTTCATTCTATTAACAAATATTGAACTATGTTTTTTAAAAAAAAAAAAAAAATCCATACACATATAAAGTTTTATTTAGGATTCACCTGATTTTTAATCACATTATGTAGTCTTTCTTATTTTCCTCAGATCCTCATAATTATCTATGGGTTTCACTTTTTCAATCAACTCCGATCCATGTAATTGTTTTTTAGTTTTTTTTATCATCTTTATATTGTTTGACCGAAAATGGTAGTTATGCAATATTATGATCATTGTAAAAACAAAAGTATTTTACTAAATTTTTAAATTTTGTTCCCCCCACTCCCCAGAGTGAAAATTAAATTAATGTATGGTCCTAAAATGTATTTCCCTCGTTAAAGCATTAGATATTCATAACCTGATATTATTTTATTTACTAATGGTTTTTTTTTTTTTTTTTTTAGGTTGAGTCTCCCTTACCTGTCTCCCTGTCTCTCCAAGTCAACGTAGAGTAGGCCTATTTTGTTAGTACAAAATAGGCTTTGCTTATGTCAGCATGGAGAGATCAAGGTGATAAATTTGGAGACACCCCTCTAATAATATGCAAGCAGCTTCTGATCTGATATTGGAAGACAGCGCGAGCCATTTTGGGGCCCCAAAATTCAGAGCAAGCCAGGTTTATAGTGAGACTCGGTGAAAAATACCAAGTACCTGTGATTTGGTTTCCCATAACTGGTCCATCTTTTGCCACCTCCATCGCCATCCTCATCTCCTCCGATCAAGGCCTTAAATATTGCTTTCAGTTCCGAGCTATAGCCGACACTATTAAAGCTCTTGGTGGCAATCAATCGTCCCCATTTATGAAGATACTGAAGATGGCAGTCACCTTGTTCCATGCCTCTCCAATATCTTGAAAGATAAGGGCATACAAATGGTTAACGTAACCGCCATTTCAACATATTCTGAGATTAACTCCACTCTTTTCGAGTTAAACAAGATGCGACTTCATCTATATCTTGTCCATATGAGCATGGATTTCGGAACAACATTTATTAAGTCTGCAGAAGAACTAGACATGATGGATGAAGGATATGCTTGGATACTTACCCAAGAGCTATCTTCTTTGACAGATCCTCAAGCTTCGCCTGGAAAACCTTTGAAAGGATCCATGCAAGGTGCATTGGGAGTTAGGCCAATGGAATCGAAGAAAAACATGGTTTCGTAGGAATTCAGAGAGCTGTTTCAAGCTTAGATTCAATAGTAGCCTAACTATCTATGGATGGTGGGCTTATCACACAGTTGAAGCATTGGCTATGGCTTTAGAGAAGCTTGGCACAGAAAATAATGGCACAAAAAACTTGGCAAGGAAATCTGGGCTAGTAATTTCACAGGCAGGTTGTCAGGTGACTCAGGGCTAAATTTTAGTTTAAGTAAAGGACAACTAGATCAATCGGTGTTTGAAGTATACAATGATAGGACCACGAGAAAGGATCATTGGATCTTGGAGCCCTGGAACTGGACTTGTTAAGACATCTGGTGACTACCAACTAAAGGATCCACTGTGGCCGGGTGACACATTGGACAAACCACCAAAGTTGAGAATTGGAGTGCCAAGAACAAATATTTCTCCTGAATTTGTGAATGTAGATATATATAATTCTAGTACCCCTGATATATGGCTTTGCTATTAACGTGTTCTTAAAAGCTGTCGATGTGTTACCATTTCAGTTAAATAATTATGACTTTGTTCCCTTGCCAAACCAAAGTAGAAGTGATCCCATGACCTATGATGACCTTCTCTGCAAGCAAATGAAAGACGAGGTAAGTTTTCATTATTTTCTTTTTGAAGTTGTTTTACTTCTATCAATTCATCTTTTAGCTTTTAATGGAAAGCCATGTATTATATTGGCATATACTTACGAGTGCATGATATATATATATATATATATATATATTACTTTCTACTTCACAAAACTTAATTATATATATTCTGTTTGCAAATCAAGGAGACCTTTTAAAATCTCATTTAAATTTAATAGCTTTTCAAAAATACCTCTATTTTAATATATGTATTACCCTAAAAGTATAAAGTCTGTATAATAATAAATGAAGGATTAAATTATATATTCACATAAGAAAATGTAATGATGTGACTTATTTTAGATTTAAAAAAAAAAAAACATCTCTTTGACTTATAGATAGAATTAGATGAGTACATAATAAGAATGGATTAAACATATGCAGGCATGCATGTATTTATGATCCATTTCCAATAACAATTATTGTGTATGAAAAATGCAGAATCTTGATGCTATAATTGGAGACATCACCATTGTGGAAAATCGCGCGAATTTGTGTTGATTTCACGTTGCCGTATTTAGAGTCAAGTGTTGCAATGTTGGTAACAGTGAAAAATGCCTCCACAAGGAAAATGATTCTCTTCAAACCTTTCGATCGGTCACTATGGTTAAATCTTACTGGGATTTTTGTGGCGCAGCTATTATTATAATTATTTTGAAAAGTTTCAAAACCAGCGAAATCACTAAACTATTTCGCCTCAACCCCTTCCTTGTTTACAAGATCGGTGAGTTCTCTTACGCAGCATGTATACTTGATCATGTTTGTGTGTGTTATCATGTTTATCAATCTGTGCCTTGAGTGTACTCTATAACACGCTTGATAATATGACAGATGTTATGGACCAGTTTGAAAGCAGAGCTGCAGGATGGTTGGTTATACTAACGTCATTCCTATTCATCCTGATATTGCAAGTTTACACAGCGAATTTAACTTCAATTTTAATGCAAGGAAAAACCAAAGAGCCTTCATTTAAGGATGAAAATGAGACTAAAAGTAACAATCAGTGCGTGGGATATCGGACTGGGTCATGGAGTGAAGGACTTCTAATTGACCAAATAGGATTCAGCTCGTCTCAATTAAAGGCTTTAGGGAGTCGTGAGGAGTACAGTAAAGCATTGTCAAATGGAACAGTGGTTGCTATTTTTTGATGGAAACCCCCTTATCTCACACTCTTCCTCTCCAAATACAAGTCTCCCTTTATGATGGCAGGACCAATCTACAAAACTGGGATTTGCCTTTGTAAGTCTACTTTTTTCTACTCTTCTGCTTACTCAGAGTTCTAATTACTATATCTGATTAATATAATACAGTATGTTACCTAATTTGATTGCTATAAAGGAAGTTAGATATGTTAGTTAATATAATGTTTTTTAGAGATACTACACAGTTATCTTCTTCGGTCTATAAATTATACTAATTCTCTCGATTATTGTTGAAGGAGTATCGATGAATAAATTTTAAAAGATCGATAAATATGAAAAATACGCCTTATATTTATGATAAATATCGATCCTTCAAATATATTTATATAAGAATCAAGGTAGTATAAGACAAACACAGTTGACATCATATCCAATTTATTACTGTATTTTCAGGCATTCCCAAAGAAATATGGCCTCGCCTCACATTTCTCGACAGCAATCTTAAAGGTGACTCAAGATGCGGAGGCATATCGTGTGCTGATGGCCAAGAGCTCCTTACCAATCTCCATTGAAGATTTGAAATTTGAAGACGAAAATGATATAGAGACGTCAGGTTTGAGCATGGATAACTTTGGAGGCGTTCGCCCAGTCGTAATATCCGTTGTGGCTCTCTTTTTATGCCTTATCATTCCATTAGTGATTAAAAAGTTCCTAATCCATCATCACTAATTGAATGGGTACGGTGCGAATTACGAAGCTGCCTTTCAAGTTAGCTAGCTAAAAGCTGGGACTTGCTATATATTAAACGTGGGGTACTTATGCATGGATGGATATATGAAACTTCTTGCTAGTTGCTATCCTATCTACTATGTGAAATGAATAATTTGTCCTTTTGATTTTTCGTGGCTAGCCAGAAACATGTACGTATTCAGGCTATCAATGAGAAAGCAAACATAATATATCTAGGGAAGGGGCAGATAATATCCTGATCCGATCCTTTGAACTACACAAAGTGTAGGATCAGAATCAACAATACCTTTTTTTAGTGAACAGAATCAGGAATATTTATTTGGTCCTACTTACAAGGCACTTCCATCATGTTTTACATAGATCAATAAAAATTTTATACTTTATTAACTAGTCATAAAATTCAATAACTATATAACTTTATCCCTATCTAATACCCTCCATTCCTTTTTATAAGGAGTATTTTCTCTCATAGGGTGGTCCTTAATATAAGGAGAAAATCCCTTTTATCTGAAATTTTAAATTATTCTTTCCATTTTTGCCCCCATTAACACTCCGAAAAAACATTGTATTATCGACGGAATTCTTCGGGGTAATTGAAATTATTGAAGAAATTACCAACAAAATTTTGTCAAGAATTGGACTTTTGACGGAAAACATCAATCGCAAAAATAAAAAATAAAAAAAAAATAATAATAATTCGTGGCAAAAAACATTACCGACGGAAAAATTCCATCGGTAATTTCCAACGGAATTTTTTCTCTCGGTAATTCTGTAATTCGTCTCTAATCCGAAAATTGTTTGTAGTGTAAATATAAGCCACCCATTATCTTTCTACAATAATTTTTCACTCATTATCTCTCAAGTGTTCTCTTTATACATAAGGGCATAATTGGAAATATTAGTATATATTTTACACATTTGCTTTCAAGCATGCGCGAATCCAAATTACGAAAGGGGGGCACCATTGGGCGGGGGGTTGTGGGTTCGCCCACAAATTTTTTTTTTTTTTTAAGAAACTTTTAAATGCATTAAAAAACAAAAGAATATAAACAAGAAAAAAAATTATGAAATCAAGTAAATCGTGATGTAATAAGAGAAGCAATTATTTTATAAACCGTCATTTAGAAAAGTAAGGCTAAGTCTTGTTAGAAATTACTATATAAATTACAATGAATGGTGAAGACTAATAAGTTCAAGACATATATTTTAATAAAAAAAGTATATTACAATAAAAATAATTACAATGTCATTTTTCTACGCCTTATTTTTTAGAATTATATCATAATTGTCTTATTATCAATGCTTATCAAATATATCTTTTTCAATATAAGACACTAAACAATCATTCAATCATTCATTCTTCGACACTTAAACGTATTTGATGTATTAAATGCCGACATTTAATTTAAGGGTGAGCAATTATTCAAGCGTGATTTTGATAGTTGTTCCTTATAAAAAAGATATGAGGGAGTATATTATACTCCATGAGACCAAAGCTAACACAATAATAAAGAAAGGAAAAATGTACATTCATATTCATATGGAAAATTTAATGAGGTGCCTAATAAACGTAAAATCAAAAATATTATTCTCTTTGCCTTATAAATAGGACCAATATAGTATAATAAATTAAGACCGATAGGAATTGGAAAAGACCCAAGAAGATATCGAATTTCGTCCATATTAAAGGCAAAACCACACTTTCCTTTCCGAAGATCACAAACAAGCAAAGTATGATATCGTGAAGAAGATATATGATTGAAAATGGTGAGCCCTACTCCACTTAATTAGCAGGTGTTGGCTTTTTTTAATGGAAAGGGAAATATTACGACATTTTGTAAGGTTAAGAAAAGTACACTACTTACCAAAGACATTTCGGGTAGTGCGGTGGTAGATATAACGGTCACGCTAGAATCGGGTTTTTTCCCGTCCATCATTTGGTCCCCAATTCTAAAAAAAAAAAAAAAAAAAAAGTACACTACTTAATAATTTAGAATATAAAGTATTTTTTTTTTAAAAAAAAAAAGAAGCAAAACTGTCCCCTTTAAATTTAAAAGAAAAATATTATCTCCAAAAAAGAGTAAAGTGGAGAGATGGAAAGCAGGGGTACAGAAATAGAGATCATCCGTGAAAAGACATTATAGATGTTATTAGACTACTACTTTATAGGGATTGGTAAATTGTGATCAACATAATTATAGAGACGATAATTATTACTGGTCCGCTGTCTAAATACACTACACCTAAGGATAGCTGGAAATTTCTGTTTTCTTAATCACCCTCCTCTTATTATTTAATAAGTGAACGTGGATCAAGGTTAGACTTTTCTAATCAGGTTTATCGAAACGTCTCTAATGGAGACTTGATTCCAGCTTTAATTAAAGAAGCAAAGACAGAAAGCACGGATACAGAGACAAAGGGCACAAATCTCAAGAACAAAATGATGATGTGATAGAGGGCAGAATTGAGCTCCCCGTGTCTGTTCTTTCATTTTCTGTTTTTATTTTAAAAAGGGTAAGTAGTAAATTTGCTATGTAAGTTATCGTTGAATGTTACCTAAAAACCTTTCTTATCTCAATATTACTTTAAAAGTTTTAAAATATAGCAATGGTACTTATTTCCTTGAAAAAACAGTCAACGTCACATTTTTGCAGTCAATAATATTAGTTTTTAAGAATAAGATAACATTACTACGTTTTGAAACTTTCTAAATTCAAACAAGAAAAACTTACGGCAAGAACATTACTCCAAGCATGAGGACCCAAGTATTAGACAAGGGGGCAAGTGCCCCTTAAATTTGGAGGTTTTTTTTAAAAAAAAAACAATAATAACAATAATAATAATAAATAAAATAATAAATTTAAAAATTAATACATATTTGAATGATTGCCTACCTTTAAATTAAGTCATTCACCTTAATACATCAAACCGCACCGTAATCGAATGGAGGAGGATGGTTGAATGATTGTTTAACGCCTTATATTGAAAAAAATGTATTTGATAAAGATTGATAATAAAACAATTATGATAGAATTCCAAAAAATAAGCGATAAAAAGATGACATTGTAATTACTTTTATTGTAATATACTTTTGTTATTAAAATATATGGATTGAACTTATGAAATTTCATTCACTCTTCATTTAATTTCGTTTTTACATTTCTAATCGCTAGCTTTTGAAATTTTTACTTTTCTAAATGATAGATTTGTAAAATAATCACCTCTCTTATTATATCATTATTATTCACTTGATTTCATGAATATTTTTTCTTTTCTTGTTTATATTCTTTTATTTTTTTAATGCATTTAAAACTTTCCTAAAAAAAAAAAAAAATCGGGCGCGCCCGAATACCCCCCACCAGTGCCCCCCTTCATTTTTTTTTTTGGTCCGCCCCCGACTCCTGCGCCTATACTTTCAGAATGGATTCACTACTTAACTCTTTAAAACTACTATATGTTTCATCAGTACGTTAAAAAAGCTCACAAGCAACATCTACGATATATATCTTCTCTGAAACCAGTTTGGATAGGGACTAAAAAGCACGTCCCATCCAAATTGTTCCGATAAGGTTAAAAAAGTCCAGATTTACTTTCTTAGATGATGATTTTTAAATAAAAATTTATTTTTATGAAAAAATATTAGATAAGAAATTATCTTTATTTCTAATTCTCTACTCATTAAAATATTTTTCTAAAAAAAATAAATAAATCTAAACCATAATGATCCAGAGGAGACAAGCTCTTGTTGCATCTCCTACGATGGACCACTGAAATTGGTTCCATCTTTTCTCGTAAGCCATCATCCCTTGCACACAAGTTTGTCTCCATGGAATGTGATTAGCAAAAACAAGCCCTTCCCTACTAGTGTGACGAATCATAATCTGATAAAGAATGCGAATTATCAGAACCCCTAGTGATTAAACTAACTAACTCCCTATATACAGTTAGACGAAGAGTAATTTTCTTATAGCCTCCTTCTATGCCCAAATTAAGACCATAGAGGATAAAAACATGTGAGTTTAAAGCTGAAGCCACTGATCCCTCTGTCTTCATTATTCCTTATATAACTCTTCCACAGCAGCTGTTACCGTTATTTAACTCCAACCCATCAACGTCCTTTTCCATTTTTTATCTTGTTATTAGGGATATTCAAAAAACCCATGAGTACTGCAGTGGTCGGTTAGACCCGACCGTCTCTCGAAAAAAAAAAATTGACTGCATGAGGCGCACCGACCGATTTGGTCTTAGGTCGACCGACTTCCCGGTCCAAGGGCTAAGACGACTTCGGTCGGTCCGGCACCGATATATATTATATATTTTTTAAAAAAAAATCACAACTTAACCTAACCCTTTGTTCTTCTTTATTGTTTTTTTTATAATTCTTCATCACTCATTAGTGAGTCTTCTTCTTTGGCCAAAAAAATATCCGGAGCCTTCTTCCCTTTTCGCCTTCTTCTTCTTCTTCTTCCTTCTTCTTTCGTAGATAGAATGTTGTTATCTTGTATTTTTGTTCAATGTTGTTGGAGATTCTTATGTGTAAGATTGGATTTAAGATGTTTGCATGTTTGTATGTTTAATTATTGGTCCAAAAAGTGGGAAAAAACTAAAAAAAAAAAAAAAAAAAAATGAAACAGATCTAGGGATCGCCTGGACTAGTCCAAAAGATCCACTAAACCGGTCTAGTCCGGCCCAGCTCGGGCCGGCTGCTCAGGTAAATCGGACAGACCTGGCTGGCTTGTCCAGCTCGAGGTCCTCCTGACTGACTTCGGGTTGACCCCCAACCCAGTCTAGTCTGGTCCATAGACATCCCTACTTGTTATGTTGGTTCTTATTTTGCCTTTTTTACTTAATTATTCTCTCATTTTCTTCCTCTCCCTTATCCAGATGCGCATCTCGAGAAGACCACCTTTTCATAACAACCATTATATTACTCTTACCGATTTTAATTTTTAATTATAAGAGTTCTTTTATAGATAAATCGTACTTATAAAAATGTTTTTATAATTAGAACCTAGTATATAGAAGGAAGTTTATTTATTATCACTTTTTTTCAACGTTTCGTCTAAAACTCTGCTTAAATGATATACTTCCTCCATTCGTGCTTATTATGAGTATTAATTTTCATATTTATTTTATTTCTAAATATAAATTTTAGTCCAGACTTATAGATGTAGTCAAAGCATATGCTCTATAAAAGATATATTGTACTCTTAGATATTTAAAGATACATGATTTTTTATATGACTTGAATTGAGGGTACAAATGAATTGAAAAACAAGCTTTTGTGCATTATTTATATTTTAATATTTCCTTGGTCTGTATGTTTTGAACTATAATAAGAGATGGGTGAATTATTTCATCTCTTCAGATTTTCACTTCCTCCCATACTTTTCTATAAATAAAAGTAGATTTTGTACAATACGTAAAATTTAGGAAATAAATTATAAATTGTCGGAAAAAAGGCTATATATTATAAATAATGAAGTTTTCAAAGAAAATTAGTATTGATGACGAGACAAAGCAGTTCACGAGTTTCAGTTGGATTATTCATATTAATTAGAGTGAAAATTGATACGTCCTAATTATAGGACCTATTTACTAGAATTTAAAGAGATTAAGAAAAAAATTAAATTAGTTAATTATGTTTATCTTTCTAAAATTACTTAAATAGTTGGCCACGGGGATGAACGATGGATTGCAGGGGAAGACGTTCATGAACTCTTGCGCCACATGTAAGGGATAAGTTGGGTCCCACTTATTACTAGTATTATTTTCTTGTTTATTTACGCCATCAAACAGGTCATGAAGTTTCTTTTCTTTTTTGGCATGTTATACTTTTGTACATACTATATACATAGTACATCAGGTAAAATTATTAGGGTTAAGAGAATTTAGTAACAAACTATTACCTCAAGAAATATTCAACACAAATAACTTTTAAACAACCAAAAATATCAAAAAACTTTATAAAATGTGCAATTAACACAAAATTAGAGTAAACCTTTTTACGCTAAAATACCCCAAAGTAAAAACTTTTTTATGTTGGGACGCTCTTAAAATAAAAGTCTTTTGTGTTGACTGGGCATTTTTAAGAGTGTTTTAGTATTTTTATCCATTTAAAAGTTATTTATGCTTAAAAGCGCATTTCGACGCGATAGTTTGTTGGTACCAAATGTTTCCATTAAATAAGGTTTTTTCCTAATCTTCTTCTTCTCATACAACATAATATAAAAAGGTAAAACCCTAAAATTAAACACCATAATCAGCATCTAAAACAAAAAAAAACAAAAACTGTTTTTTGCGGCAGAAAATTTCGCAAAAAAAAGCCTATTTTCCATCGCAAAATTGATTTTGCCACGAATCAAGGACCGTCGCAAAATGGGTCTCACAAATCACTTTTGTGACGGAAAAATGCAATTTTCTCTCGCAAATTCTGGATTTTGCAAGGAAAACTTTTTTCCCTCGCAAAAATCCAGGATTTGCAAGGAAAAAGTTTTTCCGTTGCAAATTCGAATTTATTTTTAAAAAAAATATAAAAAAAAGGAAAAAAAATAATTACATAAAAAATATTAAAAATAAAAAAGTTGTATATTATAAAAATAAATTGTAACAATCATAACAGTTTACATGGCAAAAACAAAACATTACAAATTATAATGTTGTAACAAATTATATTTTCTACAGTTGAGAAAAAATATAAAAAAAGGAAAAAAAAATAATTACATAAAAAATATTAAAAATAAAAAAGTTGTATATTGTAAAAATAAATTGTAACAGTCATAACAGTTTACATAGCAAAAACAAAACATAACAAATTATAATGTTATAACAAATTATATTTTCTACAGTTGAGTCAACAGCACATTGAAACTCAAGTCTCTTACACTCTGGAGTTTGAGGTCAAATAACTTCTTCAGGCTTCCTTTCAAGATAAAACATGTACAAGGCATCAATATAATCCTGTTTGTAAATTTCAGGGTCACGTGCGGTAGCAAATTTATTTATTGCCTGGAAAATAATAGCACTTGATGTCAAGAAATAAGTTATTTGGGGCAAATAGCTATTGCAAACGGTTTACAAACACACAAGGTTTTGCTCACCTCAGTGACTGAAATTGATTCTGTTCGCACAAGAAAATGAACAATCATATAACGTAACCAGTGCGATTGTGTCCATGAGTGCAATGCACAAATATATATTTGTTTGTGTTTGTTCTTTGGGAGAGAAAACCCTGGACCTAAAAATATGTGTAATAAGTGAAAATTACAAAACCCCAAGCGAAGAATAAGCAAGAACAACGACAATCATTTCCACTACAATAATCTTAAATTCTTAATACGTTGACATATACGGGCGGATGCCCAAAAAAAAAAAACAAAGTTACCAATAATGAAAATACCATGCATAATCATTAGACAGTCAACAATTGAAGCCAACAGAAAATTAGTGGAGCCCGTGAGACTATCAGGAGAATCATAAAGAACACTATTTACTAGTTATAATAAACTACGAAAGAACAAGCATACTGGACAGAGTGCATACCTAGTGAACAGTGATATATAAGTACAAAGCACACATCAAAGTAAGGAATTTGTAAATACATTCTTACATGTTCTCTTAATAATGATCTTAAGCCTCTGGTTGACTGAGAAATATAAGCATTGCAAGAGGATATGGACTTATCAGAGCCATCACTGCCAGTGAATATCACCACAAACTGGGAAGTGCAAACTAGAAGATGGAGGAAACACAAGCAGATGAATACTTGGTTTTCATTCAAATTCAAGATAATACATAAGTATGGCAGTGGAACTAGTAAAGGTATGTAATCACCATAAAAGATGCCACATGTATTATTACGAAGCATGTAATAGAGGTTTCGGTAAGCTTCTTCCCATTCTATTTGCCGTTTATTTAAGAACTCCAATTCTACTCCACAAAAGGAAAACATATACATTATTAAAGAGGAAGAAAACAAGGAAGAGGCTGGAAATGGAAAAAGTTAAAAGTTGCTTGACAACCTCCATCAGCAGTTGATACTGATATGACGGAAGGTGGCAGGGTGGATTGAGGATACATCTATGAATGCAAAACTTCAAAGGCATCAGAATTAGATGCGAGATGTGAATGACCCCTCATACTTTGACCCTTGAAAGTGCCATGTTTGAAGGTGAATTGAAGCATGGCTTGGCGCATAAACGACCTCTGAATCCTGAAGTTTAGGAATCAACCATAAAAAATAAAGGATAGCAATCAAAAACACCAAGGATATTTGAGACCAACAAAGTAAGCAGGCAATATAGTATTCAAATAAATCACATCAATGAATGCTGCATTAACAAAGTGAAAATTATATGACATTCCTCTTGATTCTCGAAGGTAATCAGTCCATCCTAAGTACGCACCTATTCATAGAAGAAGATACAACACGCATACTAGGTTTAAGAGTAAGATCCAGAGGAGCATTATGGCCAGGTACATGGCACTCATTGATAAAACTGCCCACGGTGTTTGATGCAGTATCTCCAAGTATTTTAGATGAATCAGCAGCTAAACCACAGCTTACATTTTGTTCAGGGGCAGCTAGTCCTCTTAATGCATTACCCTGTAAATAAATACATAACTGCAAGTGGCATCCAAAATATAAGTACGTAAAAAAGAAGAGATCTGCGAATGTATACCATATCAATAGCTGCCAAGCCAGAAGATCTATCAGCAGATGATGACAGCTCAGTTACAGTAAGGAACTTTCCTTGGTTGCACTTTTCAATTGTATGACAAGACTGCAATGTACTATCTTTGCTTACTTCACTAGGAGCAACAGCATTCTCTAAGCTGAAAGCAGTTACAAAGACAATCAACTCGGGTATCAACGAATTAGTAAGAACATAGGGATTCTTCAGGATGATAGTTTCTCCGTAGGTGTATTTTCCTAATCATGGTGACAAGGTAACTTGGTTCAATTCAAACACTTTAGCAGACATAGATTTGTCATCCAACGAGAATGTTAACAGAAAAACTCGGTATAAGTCACATGTCTCGTAAAAATGTTGTAGCCTTTGCGTTTTCTTTTCCATAAGTCATTCTAAACCTGGACTTTTTGGCAGGAAATACATCATCAACTCGTATCAAACGAATTTTGGGTTCCTTGATAGCCCCGGCCTCTAAAACCCATTTTCACCGTCCCTGGTGTTGCAAACATAAATCGAGCAAGCTGTCAACAAATTATGAAATAAGAAATTCAAAGAGAATCAGGAGAAGCATACTTTGAAGTACTGCTCAAGGGCAATGGAGATTCATCTGTAAGGTCCATAATCACAGCACTAGCCCGCTTCAACAAGGGGCAAAACGTCATTGGCTCCTGCGAACAACCCAATTACATATCACTATCCACAAATTTAAAAACAGAGGAAAGCAGAATCGATGAGAAAATCAGAATCAAGAATGGATGAGAGAAAATGGAGGATCATACCCGTGGCGGCGAGGCCAAAGATGGGAATAGCAGAAGGTCGAGCATGAACAAGAATGAGCTTGAAGAGAGGATTAGGGTTTGGAGTGAAGAAGTGATCGAAAGTCCATTTGAGAGCATAGAAGCTGTGCTCACTCTCATCGATAGCCACCATCATCACTTGCTTCTCCGATGATGACGCCATGGAAGCTCAGATTCCGATCACCGTTGCAGAGAATCGCTCGCATGTATCAAGATCAGCCGCCAAATAGGGCTCCCAAGCTGAGAACGAAGTGAAGAAAGGGCGTTGGGTATTATGGGGTTAATGGGGCAGGTAATAATTTGCGACGGAAACTTCTGTTTGCGAGGATTATGTTTTCCCTCATAAAGTGAAATTTTGCGAGGGATTTTATTTTCCCTCACAAAGTGAAGAAAAGGGCGTTGGATATTGTGGGTTAATGGGGCAGGTAATTTGCGACGAAAACTTCTATTTCCTCGCAAAATCCTTTATTTTGTAGATTTTATTTTTTTTTCCTTTATTTTGTGAGGGATTTTTTTCCTTACAAATTTCATTGTATTCTGCATTTTCTAATAGTAATTTGTTATTTTTAACTTTGGAGATTTGAAAGATTCATTTTTAAAAAGTATGATTATGTGTGTATGTGTGTGTAAATATATCCACATTTAACATTGAGTATATTGAATGATTATTAATTAATATAATTTAGATAAGGCCTAATTTTAATTTTATTTTCCTTTTTAACTACCTTCAATTTTCATTTTTAATAATATAGGGGCATTTTGATCTTTGAACAACATTAAAAAAAAATTAATTACGCCTCTTAGCCTAATTAAAAATGTAGGTCCAATTGTAGTTTTGATAATTTCAGCCAGATTTTATTAGGATTTTTTTTCTCAATTTTATACTTTATAAATACTAAAATAAATTAACTAGTAATTATTGTTTTAAGTCATTTTCTCTCCCCCGGTCCATTTCACTCGGTCTGAATTCTGAAGTCGCTATCTTCTTTTACTTTTTCTTAATCTTTTGTTTTTCTCCCTTTGTTGGATACTTGGATACCACCAAATGATCATTATCATGGCTAGGGGTGTGGAATAAACGATGTAGGGCCAATACCTTGAAAAATTAATGGAAAACCAGCTTATTAATGTTCCTATCTCGTTTCTTCGTTACAATTGTCATTGTCAATATTGTCGGACTCGCAGCTGATTTAAGGGATTTTTATTTATTTTGTTTTTGAAAAAAAATGTTTTTACTAAAATGTTTTTTGAATTTTTAAAATAAAAAACTAAAAGTTTTTTTAAAAACAAAAACAGTTTTAAAGTGTTTTCTTTTCTTTTTTTTTTTTTTTAAGTTGCCACCTATTTACTATTGACACCACAACTTTACCGTCACATTACTGCTGCAACAACCACTGTCGTGTCACTTCAAAAATAAATTTTTCAAAATAACTATTTAAACAGACTTTATTTTTTTCAAAATTTTTTATTAAAAACAATTTTATAAAAAATTTTAAAAAAAAGTTAAAACAAAAATACAGAATCAAACACGTCATAAATCTCTTCCTTGGCGCCTTAATATAATTCCCCAATGAAATTATCATTAACAAGCAAATATGGATATGATGGTTATTTGCGAGGAAGGAAAGCATGTATAAAGCTAAGTGAAGGTAAGAGTTGAGAGAGGGTGAGGAGAGAGGAGTAAAGGTAATAGCAGAGAATTGCAGAAATGGAGAGAAGGCAAAGGATTGTGTCATATTACTTGTGGGCTTATGCCTAATTACCTTAACTCACTCTGCAAATTTATCCATACCAGTTGGAGTGATTCTAGATTCAGATTCATCACTTGATGACATGTCTCGCAACTGCATCAACATCTCACTCCAAGATTTCTATTCCACCCATGATTCCTACACACCCAACCTTACACTCCATTGGGGAGTTCTGGAAACGATATCTCTGCAGCTGATGTAGGTAATTAACTTTACAACTACTATCTTCTATGGGAAAAAAATAAAATAAACTGTGAAGTAATAAATGATGTTTATGCCCCCAGAAATGGTACAGCGATGATGTTTAGTTTAGTTTTTTTTTTTTTTTTTTTTAAAAAAATGTTTGTCGAATTGTTATAAGTTCGAGCTTTATTCTTCTACCATGTTTGTTTCTCTTTGTTGAAGAGATGGAAATGAAGACCACCCCTGTGGCCACCTGTCTTGAAAGTTTCCTAAACTATTTTTCCAATAGCACTCAATATCTTAATTAAAAGTAATTTTCCTGGCATGAAGCAGCTCGGGATCTAATAGAAAACACAAAGGTGCGTGCAATCCTGGGACCCCCCAAAACTCAGAGCAAGCAAAAGGTTTGTTGTAGAACTTGGTGCCAAGTATGATGTGCCTGTGATTTGGTTTTCTCCATCTGGTCCATCTCTGTTGCCACCTCGTTCCCGATTCTTCATCCTCAACACCACAAGCCTTTGCCTTCAGTTCGAAGCTATAGCAGCCATTATTCAAACTTATAAGTGGCCGTGTGTGATCCCCATTTACGAAGAGCCTGAATTCGGCAATGACCTCATGCTGTGTCTCACTTATGCTTTACAAGATATGGACACTCGAGTGCTAACAAGTCCCATTCGTCAAGATTTCTCGGATGATGATATCGACAAGGAGCTTGACAAGATAAAAGACAACCGAACATGTGTGTTTCTTGCCCATATGACCGTGGAGCTTTGGTCAAGACTTGTGATACTTGCACAAAAACAAGGGATGATGGATAAAAGATACGCTTGGATACTTACACAAGGCCTATCTTCTGTGATAGATCCCGGAGCTAAAGATATAAAGATGACGGGTTATATGGATGGTGTTTTAGGTGTGAGGCCATCGTTGGTATGGCATGTCTACAACATAGCTGGGAAGCGCCAGTCCTTAGCAACAAAATTATGGTTGGAGTACGGTAATAAAACTAGCCTGTCTCTGTATGGCCTGTGGGCTTATGACACTATCACAGCTTTGGCAAAAGCTGTAGAAATGCCAACTTAGTCAATTCTGATGAAAACAAGTTGATCTTCGACGTAATTAAGAATACTAATTTCCTAGGCTTGTCCAGGGAATTTCAGTTTGAACCAAGGACAACTAGAACCATCACGATTTGTAGTATACAATGTGAAAGAAAAGAGACGTGATCATCGGATATTGGAGCCCCAAGGAGGACTTTATTATAATGACAGTGCAGTAGTTGAATGGCCGGGGAAATGCAGAGGAGAGACTACCAAGGTTGAGAGTTGGGTCCCAACAAAAACACATTTTACTGAATTTGTTAGTGTTAGTGAAGGGAAGAATATATCAGCTACTGGCTTTGCTGTTGATGTGTTCTATAAAGTGATTCGTGTTTTGCCATTTCATTTAAACTATGACTTTTGTGCCCATGAACAGTTACCAAGATCGACTGATCTGTCGAACTATGAACAACTTCTCTGTGATATCAAAGACAAGGCAAGTTTTCATTCTGCTTTCAATTGTTTTCACTTTTATCAGCTTTTCTGCCCACTCAGTTTCCAAAGGAAAGTTTTGACCAAAAAAAAGTTTACAAAGGAAAGTCAAGCGTGATACTTGTATAATGGTTTTCATTGAAAATGTTGCAGAATGTTGATGTTGTAATCGGAGACATTACGATTGTGAGAATCGCACAAAATGTGTTGATTTCACGATGCCGTATTTAGATTCAAGCGTGTTAATGGTGGTAAAGGTGAGGTCCCGATTCCAAAAATGGGTGGATCCTCCTCACACCTTTTGATGGGAAACTTTGGTTAATTCTTAAGTGTGATATTTGTAGGTGCTACTGTTCTTGTAATTATATTGGAAAAAAAATAGAGGATGATGATCATAATAAGAGCAAGTTCGAACAGTTTTGTCCGCAATCCCTTCCTCATTTTTACATGAGCGGTGAGTTGCGTTTTTGTCTCTTACCCTATTGTTTGCATGTGCATACATACACACATATCAATCATGGAACCAGTATTAGTGCTCATCGTAATGATGAACACCAAAGCTCATCTCTGCTGTAGATTCAATTTAAAATATAAACAATCTCTTAATTGTTAGTTTTTTAAAAAGACTTGTTTTATTTCAAAATCATTATGTGAACATATTAAATCTAAACTGTCGTGTAGATCTCATTACAGTGACGAGCTCTTGGTACTCATCATTGTGATGAGCACTGAAATAGTTTCATCACGCTCATCCATATTTGTCACACACTCAATATTTTGTGTGTGATGATTGCAGATGTTTTGTTTTTGAAGAGGGGCACGTCTAAGTGGGTGGCGATAGTTGTCATGTTTGTGTTGAGCATAGCACTGCAAGTTTACACATCAAATTTAACACCAATTTTATCAGAAAGGACAACGGAAAGGCTTCTATATGGAAGGACGTGCAAGAGATTAAAAGGAACAATAATGTGAAAGTAGGATATCAAAGCGATTCCTGGGTGAAAGACTTTCTAATTAACCAAATAGGATTAGGGAAAGATCAGTTAAAGCCTTTAAATAGTCGTGAAGATTACAATACAGAATTATCACAAGGAGGCAAAAATGGAGGTGTTGATGCTATTTTTGATGAATCTCTTATCTCTTGCTCTTACTTTCTGACTGCCCTTCTTGCAAGATGACAGGACCAATGTACAAAGCTGGTGGATTTGCCTTTGTGAGTATTATTCCTCTCTCCCCAATTTATGTATTGGCCCATACAACTTTTATGATTTTGATAGGATGTTGTATATTTTCAGGCATTCCCCAAAGAATTCTGACTTGGTCTCGAATTTTTCCGCTGCAATGTTAAAAGTCACTCAAAATGTGATGATGTTTCGTGACATGAAGAAGAATATATCCTTACCCATCACCGTTGATAACAAATCTGAATACAATAGTGATGTTAAGATGCGAAGTTTGACGAGGGACGACTTTGGAGGCCTTTTCCCAATAGTATACTCTGTTTTGACTCTCTTCTTCACCATTTCAATTCTTAAAATTCCATCTGTCACTTTGCTGCTGAAAAAAGTTTCATCTTTCTTGCTGGAAAAAATTTTACCTATCCTTTTTGCTGCTGAAAAAAGTTCCACCTATCGCTTTCCTGCTGCAAAAGTTTCATCTATAGCGGTTTGGTTACATAACAAATTTGTTTCCTTTTAAGTCCCTCCGGTGGAGTTATAATCATTAAAGCTAATTAAACGCATGTAAAATTAGTATGTTGTGTATGTGTGGCTTGCTGTTAATAGTCGAGTGATAAGAATAAGGTAGCGAAAAGCTACAAGTTTAAGACCTTTTGAATGTAATTGAGGAAAAATAATCCCTGCCTATCCTATCTGTTACTCTGATGAATAGCTCTTCAACCTCTCTCATTTCTCTCTTCTATTCTAGCTTGTTATTTTTTTACACTGCAATTTAGAATTTCTGGAACAACAATTTCAGCTGTTAAGCCACAAAAAAACAAGACTAGAATTTAATGTTTTATTGCAGGGAATGTGATTTTACTCTTTATTGAACATTATAATCTTCTTCTTTAATCTACTCATTCACTATTCTCCTTAATTATTGTTAATGAGACATCAATAGAGATAAATTAACACATACTCTTGGGGCCATGAACAACATTAGTCCCTCAAGCTATGAGGATCTTCTCCACGATATCAAAAAGAAGGCAAGTATTCTGACCATGTTGATAAGGTTTCACACATGGTAGTTAATTGCCCTTCATGAGATGCTTATACTCTGAAAAATTTAAAAAAGCGATCTAAATAAGATCGATTAACGTAATTCTTAGGGGCGTCTCGGAGGGTAGTTGTTGTTATCGATTTTGGCGTTCTAAAGTTTATTAGGACGCCTCATAAAGGCGTCCTGAATCGTAGACGGCTTAATAAGTGTCCTAAATAGGATTCGGGGCGCCTTTTATGAAACGTCTGATCTTATTTTGGACCGCCTTATATTAGTTTTTTTTTAAAAAAAAAAAAAAAAATATGTCTACATATACAATTGGCCAATTTGCTGCAAAATTGAAATATCAAACTTTACATTCAGGAGTCATGGAATTTCAACCATATACAAACTTAGACAGTGCTCAAAATGAAAACAATCAAAAATCTGAAATGGCCCGATTAAACTTGGTAACATGAGCCCAATACGAACCACCAACTAAGGAACGTCATCAATCATAAAAAAGCAAAGAAATACTCACTAAAGTCAACAAGATGAAAGCGTCAAACTCGCACTATATACATTTTAAGGGCAATTCATTATGCAAATGCGTGCGTGACCTACTTCTGAGAATTGGATACTAACCAACGACGTCACGATCAAAAAGTAGGAAGTAAAAAATGAAGTGATGGCGATGCTTGTAATTATTTAATGAAATAGGCGTTAATGCGAATTAGAAGTTTAGGGCGTAAAATTGATTTTTGTCGTCGCATTGTTTAAGGGCCTTTTAAATGCGGGTATGTTGTTAAGCGTATAGGATATATGAGAATTTTTTTTTTGTTTGGCGCCGTTAGATATTGTTTTTTTTTTAAAAAAATTGGCGACCTAAAGTAGAACTTGGTTGCCAATTGTTGAATTTTTGGCGACTGAATAATATTGATCGGCAAAATGTGATTGGCTGAATTTAACAATTCGATTTAAAAAAAAAAAATATAGTAAATACATTTTTTGGTATTGTTAGAATATATATATATATTTTTAAAAAAAAAAAATTGGCGACCTGAAATTAAATTCGGGTTGCCAATTTGTGAATTTAAGCGACTGAATAATATTTAATTAGTGACACGAATTTAATTTTGGTCATGGGTTATAAAAAAATAGTAAATACATTTTTTGGCGCTTAGATTAGAATATATATATATATATATTTTTAAATTGGCGACACGAAATTAAATTCAAATGGCCGATTTGTGAATTTTGGCGACCGAATAATATTCGTCGCCAAAATTCAAAAAAGTGCGACACAGAATTACTTGGTCATGGTGTTTAATTTTGTCGACTTGAATTTCTATCGGTGCCAAAAGGTACCATAAATAAGTAAATAGCTCGAGTCCACACCCGTTTCTCATAATTTCTCGGGTATTTCCTCCTCACGCTTCTCTTGTTGAACCTATCGACTCGGTCACACTCGGTCACGTAGAACCCTAATCGCATTCTCTGCCTCTCTTCTTTTTCATTTCACAAATCTTGCTTGCTCAGCGTTTCGGACACCACTCTCGTTAAATCGCGTTGGCCATGGTGCTTGCTCTTCTCATCGCCAGCGCGTGCTTGCTCGTAGTCTAGATACGCGTGATTTCTACTCGCGAGTCCTAGATCTGTGATTTCTACTTTCATGAATCCTAGATCTGCGATTTCTCAATGTAAGTCTTCGATCTGCGATTCCTTTTATTTCTTTGTTTGATTTCTAGTTATTTATTTATTTGATTTGGTTTGAAGGAGTTGATGAGCGGCTAAAACAGTTTCGGGTTTTAGATCTTCCGCTCTGATTTTGGCTTGTGATTTTTGTTATAAGTGTTCTTTGTTGTAATTTAGGGTTAATTTGAGTTTAGAATCTGTACATGTTTTACTGTTGTAATTTAATTTGAATGCGGTAGAATATGTTATTATTAGAATATTTTATTACTCCCATAATTATAGGGATTAACTAAACCTAAAGATTATAGGAGATTATTGTTAGGATGTTAGTTTTCAAATTTCAAATCTAGATCTCTATTTTGTCTATAAATGTAATCGTGCTCTCATACGAATATATAACAATTATTCTCATCTAATAATCTTCAAATACTTGATAAAAAATATGAAGCGGTATATATATATATATATATATATCATAAAGGCGGCGAATTGAAATCGGGACGCCTTAATAAAGCGTCTGATTTTCGATTAATTCGCCTTTTTAAAGCGACCTTAATTTAAATCGAGTTGGCAAAAGCCTAAAACAACTACCCCCTCCCAGACGTACTTGATAAGGGACGTTAATTGGGTCTTATTTAGGTCTTTTTTTAGCTTTTTTTAGTAGTGTGAGGATCAACACAACGAAGCAATACCTATGTTCGACCAAAGCATGATTGGCTTTGATGGCATTGACTACCCAATAAGATGCATCCAGTAACTTCGAGAGATCAATGCCGACACCATAATGTGTAGCCCCGAGAAGCTCGGGAGCACGATACCAAAGTGTGACAAGCTGTGCTAGTCGAGGGCTCATTGTGCTTTCGGGATCATACAAAACTGCCCGAGTCCAAATTCGCAATTTTAAGGATTCCTTCATAATCAAAAAAACGGACATGCAACATAAATGCCATCATCATAATTCGGAAAATCTCGTACAGCATAAATATCACCATCACGGTTCCAAAATAATCTCAAGAAGCATTCGTTTATCAAAATGATCAAGCCAAATAAAGTAAATTTTATATACCTATATGTGTTCAAGAAGATGTCTAGCCAACATGTCTCAAACCGTATCGATGTCATCCTCTGATACGGATCCACACTACCAAAAGCGTAAATTGGAAAACAATGTATAAGATAAATCAATGAAATGAATGAAATAATTAACAACTCAAGTACAACAACAAAAATATCATCATTTGAGGATCATAGATGATTACGTACATTTTGAAAACATGTAATCGTCCATTGGTAATGATGGATTGCATCCAATTGATAGTAGTATCCACTTTTCCGGAGTTCCCTTGTTGTTGATGGCACTATAAATCAAAAGCAAATTACATGAATAAAGCGTATCGAAAGCTATTGTGTCAATGAAATAACTGAATTGAAACTATTTACCTTCCGGATAAAACCGCCCGGTCCACCACTCTCGTGCTCGAGAAAGAAAAGGCTGTCTATCGTCTTGAGACCCCTATCATTAAAATGGAAATTAACATACATGAAAATAATTCATTTAAAGAAAGAATCGATGATTTAGAGAAAAATTTACTTACTCGGCAAACATGGTTTTGATATCCTCGTTTGGATTGCCACCTACGAATCAAACCAATAACATGCGTTCTTGGTGGGACAAACAACATGTCGAGATCCAAACCTACAACATATACGTATTAATATTAATTTAAGATAACAAAAGCAATTTATTCTTAAAAATCTTATATAGACAAAACAAAAATACGCACCTTTCATGTATTAGCGCTAGATAACAAGGCAATTCAGTCGCCCATTGTTAAACCATCATAAAAAGCGCCATACGGATAACTTATTACGATCCAAGCCGTGGATGCGAGGACATAAGAATCATACGAACCCGCTCGGTTGTGTTGGCGCATATGTCATGACAGACACTATGATCAAAATAAATTATAAATATTGTTGAATATATTAAACAAAAAAATCGACATTATCAACATATGGTTGTTCTATTGAAATAAGTACAAAAACTTAATTACCCAGCGGTGACAAAATCTAGTTAACAATGTAAGTTCTCTAAGACATTGCGATCACATTAGTGTGAAACTAGAAAATTGTCATCTACCGGACTCGTTGGATCTTTGTCAACATCCTTATGAGGGACTACGTCTTACGGCCACCCACAGCCAGAAATTATTGGGGAACTAGAGACTTTGCTCTACAAAGAAGCTGGAGCGTGGAGCTCCACTATATACTTCGAGAAAACATTTCATGCGCGATTAATGGCCCAGCGGAGCCATGATGCTCTTTCTTCGATCTTGGCGTGATTCTTGTCCCATTTGTTCCCGGGGATGCTGGATATGTTTTTCGGGCCAGGATGGCTGTTTTGCTTAGTTTATTTTGCTAGATTGATGTTTTAAGGTTTGGATTTCATGATCTAGTCCTTTTCTCATCTTTCCAAGCTTCATGGCTTGCACGTAATTTACAAAAAAAAAAAAAAGTGTGAAGCAGAGAAACAAGTGGACGATCGCGTCACAGTAAATGCCATTTGTAAATGTTCGTGAGAATTTCCAATGAAATTTAGTAGAGCAAACAAGCTAGGACACAGATGACAGAGGGAGCACAAACTATTTAATAATTTTCAAAGCTATATTATATTTCAATGTTTCTGGATTTTCTAATGCGCTTGATGCTTATTATAATCAAGTTAAAAACAAAAAGGTAATCTTAAAGTTACAAACAATAGATTTTAAAGAAATATTTAGCTTCATTCGTAATGTCCCTCCTAATCTATTAAAAATCATAATAGGCCCCTGGATTTCTTTGCTACATTGCAATAATCGTCCAATCTTCAAAATTTTTAGCTATATGAAAAGTACTCAATGCTCTTACCATTTAAATATTTTACCTTAATATTGTAACCAGTAGCTAACTTACTGACACAGTACTAAGTTCTACATCTATAGCAACTAGAACATTTAAATTCCTTTGCACTGTTGTTGCTATAGTCATAACTCATAATGTAGTTGCAGAAATTGAGATGATTAGGTAAGAGATGGCAATTGGAGCCAAAGACTAAGTGAGTAAGCACAATTTCCTCTAAATTTTAAAAACACCACTAAACTGGTCTAAAATGTAGATTTTCATCCTTATGAAATGAGAAACATGTCAATCCGAAAGTTTAACCAATGAATCCAAATTAGTGTAAGTCATAACTCATGATGCAGTTGAAACACATAACAATTGTGGTTTGTACATCAACAAAAGTGCGTAAGTTGATAAGTACTTAAAGAGTCAAACTAAGCCAGATGCCTTTTACCATCTTTCAACTTAGGCCTTTATTTAGCAGGGAGGAGGGAAGAGATTAAAGGCGCTTTCCAACCAAATTAGTATGACGAAGCCGCCTAACAATATACACAGATGGAAGGAAAGTAGAAAATTAAAAATAGCGCTAGCATTACTTCTAACTTATAATCCTAAGAGCAGGAATGAAATGGAAACAAATCGAATATCAATGGGAAGCAAAACAATGCAAAGATGGGCCCCAAAACTAAGAGAACAATAATTAGTAATATTTATATATAATAGAATGTTCTTATATGTGTATGACTGTTTGGTGGGAGTTAAAACACTCGCTTACCCTCCATAGAATTTCCCAACAACAACAACAATTATATAATTTAATGGTATCCCATTTGAAACTTTATGATTCTGATTAAAGTTGCCAGAGCACCCAAATTGGCGCAAGCTAAAGGTAAAGAAGTTTGAGACCATAATCGAACTTAGGTTTATATTCAAGGAAAATTTGATAATTAGCGATATTGGACATCAAATGGGAGACTTGGAGTCCAAAGTTTTAGATTTGGGATTCTAGGGAGTAAAACAAAAAATGCAGAATGCTTTGTACACCCAATTAGCTAATAATTTATCTAAAATATATAGCAGATCTTCAAGGAAGATATCGACAAGAACAAATTGACTCTACACACCTCTAGAAACTTGTACTATCATCATTATTTGAAATTCGGAGAGTTAATTTTTTTAAGGGCAGAGAATGTGATGACCCAAATAGAGGAAAAAATAAAGTTAAATTATAAAAATAATAAAATAGAGTAATCTTTTAAAGATATATGTGTGTGTGATAGGATTTTTCTAGTATTCCAACAAACTCTTTTAATAATAAAACTTGATTTTTTTTTATTGAAGATATCTTTTAGTTGATTACTTAATGAATCATAGAATCCATAAAAATATTTTGAAATATATACATTTAAAATAATTTAATACGCAAGATAAATTTATCTTATAGGATTTTCTAGGAGATCCATTTACAATTTCAAATTTAACTTTCTACAAAGCCCTAGATGTTATAGCCTCCTCCTCCATTCCATTATCCGAATGTCAGCCAATCTCAATAACCCCTTCCGTCCAATGATTTACTACCACCCACACTACCACAACAACATCTGCTCTTCACCACATTCAAGAATAAGTAGTTGGCTTCATATCAAAATTTTAACTGAGATAACAGTCAAGGTAAAAATGCTTCTTTTTTATATTTACGAGACAAAATCTCCATCCCCCAAGCAAAAAACCTTCAAAACAAAATTGTCCTAAGTGAAAACTTTTGGAAGAAAATTAGTTGCATTTCATCCATTTCATTAAGAGATAGAGTAATAATATTATAAGTATTTTTATAAAAAAATAAACTTCAATGCTTTAAATATGAGAAGAAGATTCCTACACACATAATAAAATTGCGTATCCACATATAGCAATTTAAAGATATATGCATGCTGCTGGTCCACTATTTAAAAGTTATACAGATGTTGTTCTACTATTTCGATGCCGATACTTAATACACTTCCTACAACATGCTAAATATTTTTTTCCATTTTTATAACAATTTAATACAAAATGCCTATCTTAATTATGATGAGTCAAAATTGATATTTCATGTAAATGCTCCCTGCTCACAGATTCCCACCAGTATGAAGCGGGACAAAGTATACCTTCCCACTGTGCTTCCTCAGATTCAGGGAATCAATGCGTCATTCTGTGCTTTTTTTTTTTTTTTTGCTCAGACACACATAAGGATGAGAGATGTTACTCTATTGTAAATATATAAGATAAAGTGTCCGACCAAAAAAAAAAAAAAAAAGATAAAGTTGGTTGTTTTAGGATTATTAAGAAAATTAATGACAAAATGACAAAAAAAAATTACCTATTTAAATTTAAAATCTTGTTGACAAAAATAATAATAAGATTAAAGAACAATACAACAATTGATAAATTTTATTTTTGTTAGGAAATCATCTATTGAAATTTAGAAATTAGTGATATTTCTTGACTTTTTCAAAATTAATTAAATTACTTTAAAATATTTATATGTATATTTTTCCTCCAAACTATATTCGGCCAATATATAAATTTGATATATAATCGACTGATCACTTAACATATGATATAATTAAGTAATTAATTTAATTTCATTAATCTCTCTAAAAAAGTTAACTTTTTGCCTTATATTTAAAACTAGAGTTTTTAATATAAAATACTCCTCTAATATTTATTTATAAGTGATCTCAACATATTTTACCGAAATAAAAAAGAAACTTTAAATCTAATTAACTCTACTCTAAAATTTAACAGTTTTTCAACTTTATCTCCTATATTTAATCTTATGTTATAACACATGAGAATAAAGCCGGTACAAATGAAAGTAAGCATTACCTCTACCTTATAAGTAGCACCGCATATACTTAATGAAAGAAATTTCCCTATCGTTGTTATTAATACTATACATCATGAAAAATGCATTGGATCATTATAAATGAGTATAACCATGTATATATGAGTAAAATGGATAATTTAGTGTCTTCTGGCTCTTTTGTATAATTATGATTTATATGACTATTTATAATAAAAATATTAGTTCATATAAATTCTTTATTATATTTTCACTTATTAGAAAGGTAAAAAACTAAGTGATCCCAGGTATGTTTACCAGAAAATTAATTGGGTCATCGTGTTTTACCCAAAAAAGAAACTTAAAAATATTGATTTATTTATTTAAATTATTTTTAAAATATGAATAATACATCCTCAAATTTTTTTTTTTGCCAATGACCGATCTACCTACCATTCAATATAGACTCCCCAAAAAAAAATACTCTTTAATTTTTTGCCAATGACCTACCAACCATTCCGTATAATTATGTTTTTTTTATATAAAAAAAATACATCTCGCAATTTTAAAAGTGCGTCTAATAATGAAATTTTTTTTATGTAAAAAATACTATTGTGATTAAAAAAATAAGGAGTAAAAATCACTTGGTCCAGATTAAGTACGGATGGCCAGTTAACTTGCACTGTCCCTTAACAGACAAGTTATTTATATTTAAAAGAATCTAATACTTTACGTCGTTTTATAACAACAGTCCACTTTTACATCTAAAAACGCGATTAGTTTTGAATTCTTTAAAAAAACCATGTGCCTTAACCATTTATTAAAAGAAGGGGATTTGAACCGAAAAGTAAAAGCATGAGATTAAAGATATGTGTCAGACATCCACTTGGATCCAAGCTACATCACTTTGTTAGTGTTACTACACATGATTCATGGATTTGGCTTATATCCTTTTTGCACATTCCCTCCGCAGCTGTCCGCTGCACTACAAGACGCCATCGTTTTGCTTTATTTTTCCCTCAAAACACCTGGTTCATTAAAAAAATAAAATTGAAAGATCAATTTGCCGGGTAGTAAAAGATAATTTAGGATCTTAAGTAATCTTTGAAAAAATTATTGATGATCTTGAAAAAAAAATATTTGAAGATCGACGCAGATTAAAAAGGATACGTTAGTCTTTGAAAAAATAAATTTATGATCTTTTAAAAAAAAAGGATCTTGAAAAAATATTTCGCGCATTAACGCTACTAAAAATATAGTTTAGGATATTTTTTCAAGATCCTTAAATAATTTTTAAGATCATGAATTATTTTTTGGATTCAGATAAATTATCCTTTTAGTATCAAGGTCTCGGAATATATTTTTCAAGATCATGAATAATTTTTTAGTATTATTTAGTATAAATTATCCTTTTGCGGTAGTGCCTGACTTTTTTAATGGAACCAGGTGTGTTTTTGAGGGAAAAAGAAAAAAATGGTGGCGTTTTAAAGTGCACCATTGTGACAGCAGCGAGGGTATGTGCAAAGAATATAAGCCAAATCTCATGTGGTGCTCTCTGTCGCACGTCATCCGGCCAATGTCATTGTATTCCTTTTTTTAAATGGGGAAACTTCCCTTGAACCTGTTACACTTTTTTATTTTGATACATAAGGTAGGGATCAAAGCCCTGAGGGAAGGGCGGAGGCTGTTAAGGCTGGCACGGGTGCCACTGCACTACGAGTCACTAGGCACCTGTTACACATATTTAATATCAAACGGTTTTTAAAACTTTCAAAAACTTTATTGTATCTTTTAGAACTAAATTGAAATTAATTTTTTTTCTGTCTGAAAAGATATTGATGTCTTTATCTTATATTTGGTCGAGATGATTTTGTAAATTCCTACATGTGTCATGTAAATGAATAGCATGTACTCTTATGATTATGCCCCTTATCTTGTACTTGTATAGTCCAGATAGTCTTGTAATTTAACTTATTAGTCTTGTAAATAAATATATTTAACTTATAAATTCTCACATGACCTATTGTGAATATGCCTCTTGACCCTTGTCTGATTGTCTTGTACATGGCCGGATGATCTTGTAAACACACATGTGACTTGCAAGCTCTATTTATTCGTTCTTTTTGTCAACACGGTTGTTTTTATCTATTCCCTCCCCAAGTTAATTTCATTTACTCCCAAAAATGTTCAGTGATATTTCATATTTTCATGGGGGTAATTGGAAATTATTTTGCTACTGTGGGGACTATATGAATCTTCTCTTTTTAATCAATCATGGGAGTAATCCCTAAATTTTCACTTCGTCAATCTTTTCCAGTTCCGATTTTTTTTTTTTCTTTCTACAGGGCTTCACTTTTTCTTAAGTACTCCCTTCTTTCTTGATATAAGATCTATTTAAAAATTGATCATAATCTTAAATATAAACTTTTTTTATATTTGTCAATTTTTATAATTTACCCCTATCAGTATTCCATCAACAATAATCAAGAATGGAAAGAAAATGAAAGAATTAAGAAAGATAATTGGGTGTTCTTGAGAAAATAAATGTCCGACTTAACTAACTAACTTAATGTAATTAAATTAGATAAATATTTTATATTAGAAGCGAAAAGGGAGAAATAATTAAAGAGTTAAGGTGCATCTATCATGAAGTAGATTTTTTTCCAAGTGCATACAATGCTTTATATGAAGGACATTTTCATTTAACAAAAGGACAACTAGATCAATCGGAGTATGAAGTATACAATGTGATATCAATAAGAGAAGGGATCATCAAAGCCTAATAGGGTACATGTTCAAGATTACAGTGAAGGAGGTGGTGTTGGTGATGAGGCATCTGGTGGCGATGAGGCATCTGGTGGCCGTGAATACAAACTAAAGATCCATTGTGGCCGGGTGAAACATTGGATAAACCACCAAAGTTGAGAATTGAAGTCCCAAGAACAAATTCTTTTCCTGAATTTGTGAGTGTATATAATTTCAGTAAGCTTCGGGTTGAAGGCTTTGCTTATAATGTGTGTTCTTAAAAACTCTAGATGTTTTTCCATTGATCCGTTAAATAATTATGAGTTTGTTCCCTTGCCGAACCGAAGTAGAAGCGATAACACCACCTATGATGACGAAATCTAGCCTAGGACTGCACTTCTCGAATGCAATCTTAAAGATGCGGAGCCATATCATGTGCTGATGGCTAGGTGCTCCTTACCAACCTCCATTGAATAGTTGGACTTTAAAGACGAAAGTGACATAGAGACGTCAAGTTTGAGCATATCTAACTTTGGAGGTGTTAGAGAACCTATACAAGGCTCATCTGATATAGCCTACTCCAAGGGCAATCCACATCAATCCGCCTCATAATGAGGGGAGATTCTAACTACCTTATAATGAAGGCTACAATCAAAGAATATGCGAGATGTGGCGGCCCAATATCCCGGGGTCATGAGGCGTGATGTGCCCAAGAGTCAAACCCTGCGATAATCTCTATAAATAGGAGGTAAAGCGCAATGTACACAAATTCTAACCTATTCTCATTTACTATTCGTTGTCACTATGCACACACACCACCTCCTTCGCTAAACGTCATATACGTGCACGCCGTTGATCCTATATTCTCTTTGGTATCTCGCCTTATAAATATCTTGGAGTATTCATTTGGTCCAATATCAATACACTAGCCTACCTAGCTAGACATCTGTTCGTATACAGAATATTGGCGCAGCCAAGTAGGGAACCATAAACTTTGATTACCAAGACCAAAGATGGTTAATACCATAAGCAAATCGATCTTTACCCAACCTAAGGAATGAACGGTTTAGTATCGGTCACAAGCTTTGAGCATATGATCGTTCCAAAAGATAACCAAGTACAAGTCGATCATCTATCCGACATGGCATCCTCCTCGCATTGCGACCCCTCGGCCCACAAGTCCCTTCGGTGATTGATCCGGATGTCTATCTCATGCGTGCTACCTTAAAAGGCGTATTGGGTCGGTGGAGGAGATGGGGCACCGTAACCATCTTCGGGAGGCAAGAGGATATCCGACATAGCGGGGAGGACATGGATCATCGCAATGCAATCCTATAGCAAGAAGAGATGAAGAGAATGTGGTTGTTGGAGGAGCACTCGACGAGTTGAGGACCCTCAACGTAAAGGGAACCGAGATGAGAGTGGCCACTAGCCGGGTTATTGCTTCGTACGCTCTGCTCAAACCTCTACTCAAGTTGACGCTGAAGGCCCTTGAGTCAATAATGTTGAGCGTAGCTTGGCCGATCAAGGCCGGCTCGAATCCACCAAGTTCAAGTCCGGATCTGCACTCGCGAAAGATAAGCGAGCCGCGGCATTCGGGATATGAGACCAAAACCGAGATGCGGAACTTGCAACCCGAGAATGCTCCTGCAAAATATAGGAGAAAATACAAAGAGGGGCATAATAACAACGGTCTTTTCACCGACGAGATCACCAATGCTCTTTATCAGAAGAATTTTGATGCAACCAGAACTTGCCAAAATATGATGGAAGTCGGGATCCATAAAGACCATCTTAACACGTTCGACATGGAAATGTTTGTTCGAGGGATTCCAAAAGCCCACCATTTCTCGGTTATTTGATGCAACTTTGCTGAGGAGCTGCGCAAGCATGGTTTCATACTTTGCCTCCAAAGTCAATTCGGGATTTTGACGACTTGGGAGATAAGTTCTTACTAAATTTTGCAACAAGCAAAAAACGGTTGAAGTCTCGAGTTCACTCCTGCAAGGTCAATGATGGCCAGGAAATGCTCGAAGTATTTGGATCGTTTCAAGAAGGCCGCTCTGAGTGCATGGATTGCGGGGAAAATGTGCACGTCCACTTACTCATGGCGGCTTGGATGGAACATCCGGCTAGCAAGGTCAATTTACAAGACTCCGTTAAGACCCGGTGGACTTCTAACTCGGTCGAAGAAGTATCTAGAGTTGGAGCGAGATGGAGATTGCTTGATGCCACGAGAAAGGAGGAGGAGAAGAGTCCACACCTCCTAAAGGAAAGGAACAAACTTTGTAGGTCAAAGGCAAGATTTATGCGGAAAGAACTCGGAAAATAAGTTTTCGAGGTGGCAAGTATGAAGGAAAGTATGAAAAGTACACTCCTTAAACGTTGTGAATTTCATGCCAGACGGGACATACGTTGATGAGTCTTTGGGATTAGGGTAAACATTTTGTTTTTCGATTAGGTGTTCGGTTAAAACCGAAATACATGCATTTTTCAACACCGAACCGAAACCAAGTGTCTTAATAGCCTTTAACCGAATTAACCGAAATATTTCGGTTTTTGGATTTAAATTGGGCCTTATTATGGGCTTTTTGTTTAGGTGAATTCTTTTTTTCCCCCTCAAATTGTTTGGGTGAAATGGCCAACCTACAATTTTTTTCTTTTATGCTCAAATCAATCTACAATAGTGCAACTTGGTATAAACTTTGTCCCGTAAATTCAATGCGTAACAATAAACTGAATTAAACCGTCGCTACAAATCTACAATACATGATATGATAAGAAAAAGAAGAAAGTTCGCCGGTATGTGTAGTAATAAAGCTGTAGCTACAATTTCGACAAAAAACCGCAAAATACAATACATGTGTAAAAAATTATATCTACATCACAAACTAAAAAAAAACTCAACCCAACTCATCAATCACGGATTCACAGTGGCCAATATAAGATGATCTAAAAGAAGATAGATATTGAGTGCAACTTTTGCAATTAAAACAAGAATAAATCAAGTAAAAATAAAATACTACAAATCGAGAACTGGAGAAGAGGCGGATCGAGATGTGTCACAGTGACCGACCCGTGTAGTTGACCTCTGGATCTACGTGAGTGGCGACCGAATACGTGGAGTCAACCTCGGATCTGTGAGACGGTAGGCGTTGTGTGACTGTGAGTCGATCTCGGAGGTGAAGAGAGAACGCATAACACAAGAAGGCACAAGAATGAAGTGGATTTATCAAGATCCTAGGCTTAAATCTCCTCCTTTGTCTATGTTCATCTTCCTCGCTCGGTGATCGTCAGCCGAAGCTTTGCCTCGCCGTCCAAGATTGTTGCTACTCGAGGCATCCGACGATCTCACCGCAAGTCCATCTAGTTCTTGCCGGTCCGCCTTTGATTTGCTTTCAGTCAGTGGGTCGTGGCTCGATTTAACATTGATGCTTCATTCTATAATGTCAATGGAGTATGTGGCTTGTGGAGTGCGACTGTGCGTGCGAGTAGGGTTTTCAATGAAATGAAAGTGAGGATCTTTTTTAAATTGAAAGGAAGATGGGTATCTGCAAAAATAGAAATGGGCTAGGCAAAAAAGAAAAGAAAAAAAGAATGGAAGATGGGTAAGGGTAATGGGCTAGGTAGGTCCAAATAAAATTGGAAGGGAAAAAAAATAGAAAAGAAAGGCAAAGTATGATACAACGTCGTTTTAATATTAATTCGGTTATTCGGTTTTTAACCGAATTAATTTTTAAAAAACCGCACCGAACACGAAAACCGAAATAAGCCTATTTTAAGAAGAAAAAAAAACCAAAAAACCAAAACAACCGAACACCGAATTAGTCGGTTCGGTTTTGATTTGCTCGCCCCTAGTTTGGGATCTCAAAGGCTGTTTGTGGAAAAATTCGTCATAGAGGGTAAATTATGACGGTATGTCATAAAAACCCGAGGACAAAAGAATAATAAATGCAAGCAAGCAGGCTGCAGCAAGAGCCCGACACCTGAGAGGAGAGATGAGAACCAAAGGAAACTTGATGGTGATGATGAATTTCTAGAAGCTGAGTTCGATTGCAACGTCATTAGCGGAGCTCTACAAGAGGAGTAGAAGACACGGAAGCGGAGGAAAAAGTATTTAGGGGAGGTCCTCTCAATAAGGGACCAACCGAAGTTCAAAGAAGACACTAGCAAAGTGGAACTTCCCTCTACCGTGCTTTACCAAGGAAGATTTGAAGGACCTTGAGTCTGGGTCATTAGGGCGGTTTGGTGATTATGGGCACTATGGTGAACTTCTAGGGTTAAGAAGATCTTCGTAGATCTTTGGACCAAGTTCAAAAATGAGGTAGCTTTAAACACGCCGGAATAATATGGTTTCCCTAGTGGAATTAAAGTCTAGCTCGGCTTTGTGGCCATTTTTAAATAGGGCATGACTTTTTGGCCGTTCAAAGAGGCTCTAGGACGATTACGATGGCTCATAGTAGTTGTCGATTATTTCATTAAGTGGATAGAAGCTAAACCCATGGCCACAATCACCTCGGCTCGGGTACAAAGGTTCTTGAAAGAAACATCGTCTCCCGATTTGGGATCCGATAGAGTTGGTGACGGATAATGAACCCAATTTATCGACAAAGGGTTCTAAGAAATGATGTCGGTTTTCGAGATCAAGCATCATTTTGCTTTGGTAAGAAACATCCGCAATCAAATGGGCAAAAGTCGAAGCAGTGAATAAAATCATCGTAGATGGTTTGAGGAAGCAAATGGAGAAGGCATAATCCAGTTGGGTTGAACAGCTATACTACATATGGTGGGGTTACCAAACCGGTATCAAACGTCGATTGGGGAAACTCTGTTCAAGTTAACTTATAGATTGAAGCTATGATCTCGGTGGAGATAGGCCAGCCCTCGTGGAGGAGAATCAAGGCTCTTCAGGAGGACGAGGAGATGAACAACGAAGCTTTGGTTGTGGAGTTGGACTTGATAGATCAAGTCAGAGTCACAGACCATTGCTGAGATATGGCCACCAAGCAACTCATTGCGGCCAAGTATAATAAAAAAGGTGAAGCCCCGATCATTTCAAAAGGGCGACTTGGTGCTTTGAAGAGCCGACATAGGCAATAAAAATGCCGGAGAGATGGAAAGCTCGTTGCAAATTGGGAAGGCCCTTATCGGGTTAAGAAGAGCTTGGCAAAGGAGCGTACGTCTTTGGAGACTCTAGAGAAGAAGTTTCTTGAAAATAACATGGAACTCGGGTAAACGAAAGTATATTATAGTTAAATCCGGGTTCGTGTTCAATAGATTTTTCTCAATATGCAAATAAATTTGGAAGTATATGATGGTTAAATCTGAGTTAGTGTTGAGTTTGATCTTTTTCGGTTTAATTTTCCCTTGTTGGGATTGTTTAAAGTCGACTATGTCGGGGAGTTCATTTGATTAAGTTGTAATCATTGGATTTCGATGAATGAAGAAATTCTCGATTGAATTGCGTTACAAATTGTTCGAATTGTGTAGCAAGGAGCAAAGGAATCCGAGGGGTAATTTAACCTGGTTTTGAATAAAGCGCGAGCAATGGATGAATTAATCCAGGGTAATTAAACTCATTTTCAAATCAAGCATGAAGAAATCAATGAAAGCCGGGATCATTGGACCAATTTCGAGATAAAGAAGTTGCGACAAAAGGCCTTCGTGGCCGTGATGCATCAAAGCCATTTTCTCGGGGTAATGAAGTAACCGTTATCTTGACCACGATCTGGTCAAAATGTTTAAAACATTTGTTAAGAAATGACTTTGAGCATGTGACGGATTGCCATTACTTCGAATTGAATTCTGGTTGAATACGCCGAATGTAATGTGATGGATTAATTAAAATCTTCACAAATATGGTGCACGGTTTTTAATACGGCGAATATCGAAAGTGGATTCTCGCAAATATTTTTATTTGTGGCTTAGTCATTGAATAGAACTCTGAAAAATATGTTCGAGTTCATATAGTTAACCCATCAAGGTATTGAAGTTAAAACTCATAATTGAATCGGGTTGGTCAAGAAATGTGCAAATTCATTGAATAGTGATTTGTTCAAGCACAACAAAGGCAAATATAAAGAATGAATGGGGTTAGTAATTGGTGAATACGATGCAAAGTGAAAATACAAGTAAAACCTAAGCATCCAGGCTCTTCAACTAGGTGGAGCTTGACCCCGTTTGTGCTCCCGATTGGACCTCGTTTTAGCGGGAATGGTGGTGTTAACCTCTTTACCTCCGTCCTCATCTTGACCCCCTCCAACCGAGATACTTTTGAATCACCGTCGGGAGAGGAAGAGAACAAGATTAACCGCCTCATCAACGTAAGTTGTATAATCTACCCGGAGGTGTTGAGTTTTACGCCGGGGTTTAAAAAAAGCCATTTGCTCTAAGGCGTTGTTGAAACACTCTTCCGTAGCCTTTCCTAATGCAACTAACTTTGTAGCAATATCGGCATTGGTAGTCTTGAGGGCAGCTCGGGTCCGGTGCAGCTCAACTTTAAACTCATCTTGCTCTGCTGGCGGTTTCGGGGCATCCAGATCTCAAACATGAGCTTCTTAAAGACGGAGCAAATCCGAGTTCGCCTTCCTAAGGTCCTCCTTTTTCATCTACGAGTTCCTCGTATGTTTTGTCTCTGTTGCCTCGGCCACTCACAGCTACTTCTGAGCTTTGTTTTTTTGCTCATCAGCTTCCAATCTGACCCTCTTTAGCTCGGCAGAATTTGAAGCGTATTTCTCTTTCATCAAGGTCAAAGTTTGAGCTAATCCAACGGCCTTCAAGGCATACCGCTCAATATTCACCATCTCTTGCAGCTTGGCTTCGGCAAACGGATGTGGGTCATAAAAACACTTCAGGGGACGAATAGCGGCGCTAAGCTCATCAAGTACCCCACAGCTTTAGATGATCCCAAGGGTAAGCTCGGTAAGTGGCGGCGAGAGGGAAGATTCGGAGGAGCGAAGGAAGGGGAACTTTGTATAGAGGATGGAATGCGAGAGGCCAAGACCTTTTTAGATTTTCGGGTCGGGATTGCTTGGCCGTTTTTGACGCCCGGCTACTCGTCCCCAACACCAGCCCTACCAGGTTTCGGAGCGCTCGCTTCTTCGACCTCCATGTTGAAACCTTGTTGCTTTTCATGGCGACAAAGGTAAGCGGGTTGTCTTCCCATACTTGGATCTGCGAGGCCAAGAGAACAAAGGTCATTTATCAATACGGTAGGAAATACAAACACAATGCAAACACAAAAAAGAATTTTTGTACTCGTTTTCGAACCCGACCGGCCGAGTCGAGAAATGAATATGGTCGCTCTAATGGGGTCGTGTTCGTCGATTTGAGCATGTATAAAAGACGCTCCTTTGGCTTCAACATCATAAAAGCCCTTCTCAGGAAAGTGGTATGAGGAAGAGATAAAGTTATGATGGTCATGAGTCTAGTACAAGGGGAACGTCCCCTCCACATCCCCAGACTTGAGGGTCTTAACGAACCAAAATTTCTTTGTCCGGCTCGACAAAGACAACCTTGAAAAAGTCAGATTTGAAATTTTAAAAGAATAAGTGAAAACTTTGAAGAGTTTCTGGCCAGCAGCACCTCGGAGCGAAGTCCAAACTTTCTTATTGGAGGGCTCATTCCCGGTACGGGCTAGATGGACGATAAAAAAGTGAAAGAAAAGCATAATTATACAAGCTAGATTTTTAGATCTACAAAAAAGCTCGAAAGCGATTACAAAAGCCCAACCATTGGGATGAAGTTGGGAAGAAGTGAGATGTAGATGGTTTATAAGATTAGTTTGGAACTCGGTAAACAAAAAGCGAATACCAAATCGGGTAATCAAGTCTCGGTAGAAGAAGAAGAAATACGGATTATTCCCTTCCGGAAGCGTATATGGACTCATTGTCAAGAGGTAGGCGAAGGGTGTAGCCTTCTCCATCGCCGATGGGGAGCCCGGGCAAGCTCGGCTGCATTTATCGTGGACCTAGTATGTAACACCTCGTCGGTAACCCACGGGTCCGCATTCGTAGAAGCACTCAAGGGACTTGCAGAACTCGACTCCCCAGACAGAGATCGCTCAGTATGGCGTGAAGAAGGTGAACCATTCTATACCTATAACAAAGAAATAAAAATTAGAAAAGGAAAGGTATACCTGATTCAAAGGAGCTCTGCGGGAATAAGAATAATGGGATGCTTTAGGAGATTTCTTCGACGGGACGACCCTTGTCACCATAAGTTGGGATGTTGATGGAGGTAAGCTTGTGCCAATAGGAAGCTAGAGTGGACTCGGTAAATAATATTGACCGTTTGTGACAAGTTGGCAGCTTACATAGGCATACTCATCACACAAATCAACGACGTTCTCCGGGTAGGATCTAGGCCTAGAAGAGCGTGTACCCCCTTGATGGACAGTATGCGAGGTTGGGATAGACTCGCTCTCACCTCGAATCTCGATCCTCGGTTCTGGGGAACGTGATCCCAGGCTAGCAACACTCTCACCCCGACTACCAATTTCAATTTGACCTTCAATTTCTAGAGGTGGGGATCTCCTCCTACTCCCCCCACTATACTTTCGGCGAAGCAATGTCGTCCTCGCTTCTCTTCCTGCGAAGGGGAATACCCCGGAGCGAACCGAGCCCTGGAGGAACTGTTCGGCATAACTCTTTCTCTTCCTCTGGATTAATTTTACCTTTCTCCATCCTTAACAGAAGTCACGCACCTAAGATGAATGTGTTTGGTTAAAAGATGAGCCGAAGGAGATTGGGATGGCTTAGTTCTATTGTCTCATCGTAAAGCCTCATGGGTTCAGAGAGGAATATCCTAATAGGTCATCACAGCCTTCCCACGTTAATATGTTTGGAGGAAGAAGGCGAGATAGAGAACCGAGAGAGACAAAAGTGTTTTAAACCTAGAAAACATTATCTACCCAGAAAACCTGAAACCAGTGACTCAGAAAGCATAAGTGAAGAAGCAGGAAAAATGTAGTAGTGAATGAAAGAACAAAAGAAAAGGCAAAAGGAACAGGAAGAAACTATGAGAATACTTGATGTAATGAAGATATGAGAAACCTAAAACGTATGAATAGGAAGATGGCAAGAAAGCTGCTCTTTGAAAACGAGGGGTTTCTTGGAGAAAGGAGGAAGCAGCAAATGCAAAGTGGTGAAAATAGGGGGGGAAAGCGAGTATATAAGTGTAACCGTTGAGGATACGAATATGAAGAGTCAAGGGCAAAAGAGACTATTCATCCCAAAAAAGCAATGATGCATACGCGAAATGACGCGAGCATTAAATGCGCTCAGATACCGTAGACAGCTAAGCGTGGCAGTTTTACTTTTTGACAGTCGAAAGTCGCCAGCTGTCAAGTCGTTATAATGAGATAATATGAAGTGGAAGCCCACTCGGGCATATACGACCCCTCAAATTCTATCTCGGCTCACTAAGCTTACGTCATCAATAATCGGGTCAAGGCAGACGAAGTTGATCAGTACACGAAATACACATGAATTGAGCCGGTTCCTCTTCATGATAATCTAGTATGGTATTTAATTTAGGTTAGAATACAAATTTTCTCTGAAAGTTTTTTTTTTCCTGAGGAGCTATATTACCCTGATTTTTTTTGTCACCCCAAAAATGTTAAAATGAACAATATTGTCCCTTACTATTAAAAAGTTAATGATCAATAATAATTTTTTAACATTTAAAGTTATTTTTTAACAGTATAGAGTTTGAAACTCTCAAGTGATATTGAACTAAAAAAAACTACTAAAACAATATTACTCTTGAAAGAAATCTTTCGAAACTTGCCCATATTTTATTTAATTTGGGATCTTAAGATGATCTAGTATTTTGAAGTTGTTTTTAGGTGCATCCAGTACACCACAAAACACTTCTCGAGCCATACACATAGTCTAGTTCGAATCCGAACATCATATTTAAGGCCTAGTAATCTACATGCTTTTGTTGGTTCTTTTTTATAATTAAACCCATATATTTTTTGTTGTTGATATAATTAAACCCAGATCTTAATTTGATTGAAAGTTTGAAACTATCCTATATTCCATTTGTCATCAGTCCTCACTCGGGGCTCCCTTTGAGACTTGGGCCAACCCACAAGGGCTCAAGATCTCAAGATTTTAGCGGCACCTGATCTTCAAGAACGGTCCCCGAAACCCAATTTAACGGGGATTGTTAGTTGGGCCTGTTTCGGTCCAAAGCCCATCTTTGTGTAAGTGTGGTTATGGGTTTAGTTGCTTATTGGAATTGTAGGGGCTTATGTAATAGGTCCTTCTTTCAACAAATTAAATCCGATTAGGCAAGCTGATCCAAGCATTTTGCTTCTTTCGGAAACCAAGTCAGAAAATGACATTCCATTTCGGTGTTTGGCTAAATTGGGTTTTGATGAGTGGGAGTTGGTTCCAAGCATAGGTAGATCGGGGGGTATTCTCGTTGCTTGGAGGAGGGATCGCGTCTGTTTCGGTTCTTCTCAAAAATCGACAATTTATTAATCTTCGGTGCTCGTCGGGTGGTTCTATGTCGTTCATGCTCACGGCGGTATATTCGGTTCCGTCTTTGAATCTTAAACAGTTGCTATGGGAAGAGTTAAAAATTTTATCGATCTCGTTTCGGATCTCGGTTGCTTTGGTGCCGGAGGAACAAATCGGAGGTGCGACGGTTTCATGCTCTCGGATAAAAAAATTTCAAGATAGAGTAAATGACTGCTTGCTAACAGACCTGGGTTTCGTGGGGCCGAAGTTTACCTGGAGGGGCCCTTCCATGGTGAATTGCTCTCGGCTGTTTGAACGTCTCGACAGGGCTCTGTCTAATTCGGCTTTTCTCGCAAACTTCGCTAATGTAAAAAGTTCAGGTTTTAACTCGTACTAATTATTCTGATCACAATCCAATTTCTTTGTGCCTGTGGTCTGAGGATGTTTCTTTGTGTGGGAATCGTCCTTTTAGATTCGAAGCCATGTGGCTTGAACATGCTCAGTTTAAAAGTTTCCTTGCTGATAGTTGGCTTTTTGACGTGGATATTAATATGTCTCTTAGGCGTGTTAGAGATCTTGTTGGAGTATGGAATAGGGATATCTTTGGTCTAATTGAAAAACGAAGTTTGATATTCCGAAGAGATTGAAAGGTATTCAATGTTCTCGGTCTTATCCTCATTCTTTGTTTCGCGTAATCACGGAAGTTAGTTTAAATGAAGATTTGGAGAGACTCTTGAAGCTTGAGGAAATCAAGTGGTTTCAAAAATCTCGTTCCGATTGGGTGTCTAAAGGAGATAAGAATACTAGGTACTACCATTTGAAAACCAAAATGAGGAGAAGGCGTAATCGAATTATTTCTCTAAAAAATGAAGTTGGTATGTGGATAGAGAATAAGGGTGATTTGTAGAATCTTGTTTTGAACCATTTTATGTCTCTGTATTGTCATGCGGATAGTTTGGAATTTTGTTTGGAAACTTGTATGCAATTCCCTAGCCTCTCTCAATCTAACGCAATTTAAATTTTGTCTAAGAGCCCCTCGGATGAAGAAATAAAAAGGGTCATATTCTCTATGGGAAATTTTAAGGCACGGTGTTGACGGATTCCCCCAATCTTCTATAAAAGGGCTAGGACAAGGTAGGCCCCTCTATTTGTGCTTTTGTTAAATATTTTTTTAATGGTTCCTCTTCTTCTTTGTTTGAATCAAACGGGACCTTGATTTCCTTAATCCTAAGAAGGAGAATCCAAATATGGTCTGTCATTTCGGGCCTATTTTCTAATGCTTTATTCACTATAAGTGTGTCTCTAAACTGATTACCCCGGTTGAGGGAGGTAATGGATGGTCTAATCTCGCCTTTTCAAGTGAGCTTTATCAAGGGAAGGCATATTCGGGACAATATTGTGATTGGGCAAGAAGTTCTCCATGTTATGAGCAAGAGCCGTAGTAACGGGGATTGATGGCTATGAAAATAGACCTCGAGAAAGCATACGATAGGATAAAATGGTCCTTCTTGAAACACATGAGAGATTTGCCGTGATCTCCCAAAATAACCAGATTAGAAAAGGATTTGCGGTATAATGTAACTGGGTCGTTTCCCAACAAATTCACGGTCGGTTCAATTCGTAAACGGCAATAAAACGAAACAATAAAATTGGGGGTTTTTGATTCAAAAGAGATTGAAAACGAAAATATGCGAAAACAGAATGAAATATGCGTAAAACGAGATTAAAGCAGTTAAAAACGATTAACCCAAAATTGGGATTCCATAACCTTCATCGAACAAAAAGATAATAATCAAACTCGTGATTGATTCGACAAATCGAAATCTACGCATTTGTCCAGATATTCCTCGACTAGACGATCGTCTAGCATTTGATCGAACACGTGGCGAGCTCGATATGCGATCGCACAACGCTCTCTCGAACCCGGTCCAACCTATGTCCTTGAGATATCAATCTAGGCATTCAATCTAATACCTAATTCGATTAAAATAAACAAAAACGAATTACGTTACCGATCAAAGCACGGGTCCTCGGATAATGGAATCCTTAATCCATGGGTTAACCACGAAACTTAGCCAAGCATGGCTAGGCAAAACACGGAGAAGAAAAGATGAAGAAGATGAAGAACACGAAGAACATGAAGAACACTTGAGAGAATTTAAAAACTCCTATTTTGATCCACCACAATCTAAAAATGTGAATGAGAATATGTTTGTGGCTGCTGCCTCACTTAACCTAAAATGGAAAAACGAAATGGGGCTCCAATCCACAATTCAGGCCCAAAACAGAAAATAATAAAAAATGCACTTTAATTACAAATTCGAGCCCAATTAAACATCTGACTTTGGCTTCAAAATCGACTGCCTTCTTGTCTGAATTTTCCCTTTATGTCTTCATAATAATTGTAGCTCTCTAAATCATCTGAAATATGAGACAAAAATGAGGCAAATCCGATGTCTGGTTCAAGAGTTATGGTAGGATTAGTGAAGCAATGTAAAACTGGAATTTTATTATTAAAAATGGCTAAAATATAATTAAAGGCCCAAAGCCCAAATAAGTATAAAAGTCATTATTTATTAACTAAAGAGTCCTAAATTATTAATCAAGAGATAAAAATAAGTGTATGAAATATTCAATTATCAACACACATTATTGGAGGTGGGTTTTGATGATGCTTTCATTAATCTTGTAATTTCGTGTGTCTCCTCTGTTTCGTACAACATTATTTGTAATGGCTCCCAAACTTAGTTTTTCTTTCCAAAGAGAGGTCTAAGACGGGGGATCCAATCTCTCCACTTCTTTTCGTTCTTTGCATGGACAAGTTGTCTCACCTGATTTGTGATAGAGTAGAAGATGGTTGCTGGAAGCCAATTTCTATGGCTAATTCTGGTCCCTGTGTCTCTCATTTAATGTTTGCGGACGATTTTTTACTCTTTGGGGTTGCATCGGAGAAACAAGCACGGTGTATGATGCAATGTCTGGATTTATTTTCCGAGGCTTTGGGGGAAAGGTGAATAAAGTAAAATCTTCAATCTTTTCTCTCACAGGGTGCAACCCTCATCAAAAGGGTTAATCAAGGGAGTGACGGGAATGCGAGATTACATGTGGTATTGGTAAGTACCTTGGCTTTCCTTTGACTCGAGATCGTAGGAGAAGGGAGACGTTTCATTATATTATTGAAAGAGTTCAGTCTAAACTCTTAGCGTGGAAAGCTAGCTGCCTTTCCACTGCAGGGAGAATTACTTTAGCAAAATCAGTTTTAAGCTCAATTCCAATATACCCGATGCAAGTGACACGGTTACCTAATAGTATTTGTCTTGAGGTGGAGAGACTTCAACGAAATTTTATTTGGGGACATGTCAACCCTAATATGCGGTTTCATCCGGTGGGATGGGATTTAATTACTAGACCAAGACAGTATGGTGGACTCGGGTTTCAAAGACTGACATCATTAAATCGTGCTTGTGGTTCTAAACTTGCATGGAAGCTAGTGGTGGGGTCTAGTGGTCTATGGGCCGACATTCTGTAAAGTAGATATATGTTTAGAGATGGTGATTCCTTGCTGCAATAGAAATCAGGGGATTCATCCTTATGGAAATTCATTTGTTCCCAAAAAGATCTAGTTGATTCGGGTTCTAAATGGTAAGTCCGAAATGGTGAGATTCTTCTCGGATCGGTGGTTGTTGAGGGGAGAGAGGATCCGGGATTGTATTAGACAATTGTCTTTAGAGGAAAGCCGAGTCCACGGTTCGATTGGGTGAGGGATGGGTTTTGGGATTTACCTAGTTTGTCAATTGTGTAGATAATTACGTGATACAACGCCTTCTTTCAGTCCTTCCTCCCGGAGAAGAGGTGGGGCATGACTTTACGATATGGGGTCGAGGGGGATGAAAATTTCTCTATTAGTAGTGCCTATTCGCTAATTGAGAAAAACCCACCTCACCTTCTGATCACGATATGTATAAATTGATATGGAAATGGGGAGGAGCGGAGAGAATCAAAGTCTTCTTATGGAGGGTGGTGCTTAATAAGCTTCCTATTAATGAGTGGAGGAGCCGTTGGTCGAACTCATCATCGGCATGTGGGTTTTGCAATTGTGCGGTGGAAAATCTGTTGCATATTTTTCGTGGCTGCGTTTATGCTAGATGATTTGGATGTCGTAGTTGTCCCTAGGTATGTGTTTTCTTTCTTTTATGCAAATCTTAGGGATTGGGTAGCTTTGAATTTAAAAAAGAATTGTGTTAGAGATGCATCTGTTAACTGGTGTATGTTGTTTGGGGTGGCTATCTGGTTGATGTGGGGTTGGAGAAATTCCTTTATCTTTGAACCTAATTTTGCTAAGCCACTGCCTTACTGTTGTGGTTATTCTTGCTTGTTGGAGGAAATTCTCCATTTTGAAGGATTTCGATCCGGGTTGTATTGATTCGATAGTGACAATCCGGTATTATGAAATGGGAACACCCACCGATTGGATGGATTAAATTGAATGTGGACGGGGCTATGTCCTCGTTACTTCTTTAACTGGTTGTGGGGTGTTCTTAGAGATAGCCATGGCCTATGGTTAGCGGGTTTTCGAAGAAATTGGGAATTTGTGATGCCTTTACGGTGGAGGAATGGGCTATTTATGAAGGGATCAGGTTGGCACACTACTAGAAAATGTCATATTTGCGACGGAATTTGCGAGGGGAAAAAATTCCGTCGCAAATTTTGACAAATTTGCGAGGGAAAAAAAGTTTGCCTCGCAAAAACCCCCCATTTTGTGAGGGAAAGATGGATCCCTCGTAAAATTGGAGGAAATTGGGGGAAAATTCCCGCCAATTTTGCAAGGGAACGAAGTTTCCCTCGCAAAATGAAATGTTCATTTTGCGAGGGAAGTAAAGTTCCCTCGCAAAATTTGACCATTTGCGAGGGAAGTTTTTTTCCCTCGCAAAATTTGGAGAAATTAGGGGGAAATATGCCGCCAGTATCCCTCTATTTTGCGAGGGAACAATGTTTCCCTCGCAAAGTGGCCCAAAAAAATGGTTTTCCTCGCTTCTCATCTGTCACTCCGGGTTTAACCTGCGTGCATAGAAGTCAGCCCAAGAAAACAAGGAAGAGAGAATCAGAGGCTTATAACGAAACTGAAGAGCGACTGGGCAAAGCCGCCCTCATTTCAGTTTCGAGAAAGTTTCTCCCTTGATTCTTTCAATTCAATTCATCTTCTTTTTTCTGATCATCTGGGCACTCTCGATCTTCATCACTATAGTGTGTACTCATTCACGTCTCAGATCTTTTACTATTTGAGGATTGGGTTCGAGTAATCTACCTGTTTCCCCTTGATTCTGTTTCTTGGGAGTAAGGGAAGGGTGGGTTTAACAGAATAAGAAAGAGAACAAGGGGTTTAATTGTATTTTGGAATTTAACGAGATTGTTGAGGGAAAGCATGTTGACCTTAGGGGTGTGGTTATGAAGTAATATGGAAGTGATCGTTCCACGCTTAAAAGAAGAAAAAGAGGGAGGAGAAAAAGAACATGATGTCGCTTTACATTGGTCGCGAGGCTTCAAAGGTTGGTTTCTCCGTTTTTCTATCCCTTATGTCAGTTTAACTACTTGTTATCCTGGGTTTCTCTCCCTGTTTTTTCTGTGTTTGATTTTTTTTTTTGGTTCTGGATTTGTAGCTATGGAAGAGATTTTGCTCAGAGGCAACCACGGAGATCAACCTTCTTGCGGAGAATTGGAAATACCTACTTGCTGGCCTTGTTTTTCAGGTCTTTCTATTTTGATCAATGTCATGAGTTAGTTGAAAATGTTGTTCAAGAGCAACCCTTTTCTTGAGTGAAAAGGATTATAAAGTTTATTTTTTCTATTTTCCTTTGAAGAGTGGGAATTTATGAAAATAAACTTTACATCTAGTTTGGCGAAGTTTGCTTGATCGCTGCAAAAGCTTTCGTTCATGTTATTGTTACTTTTACAAATTGCTCGCCTTAAAGTTTGGAAAAAGTTTTATATCATCTCTTGGCTTTGCGACCTAACTTTATTTTCTTAGTAATTAAAATCAAGTGTGCTAGTTTTATAAGATAAGTTGGGCTGTGAGTAAATGGTTGCAACATCATTTGTGATGTTCTTCAACTCTGGGAGTTTATTCCTTACATGCACAATATCGGATCAATGACTGCATTCCAAATAAAATGTGAAACGAGTAGTGAACTCTGCAATTACTTATTTCGTCTATGTTACAAATTCACCCAAATCTCTGAGGATTTCTGGGTCTATCTGTATCCAAAGATTATCTACGTTTTATTTCCCTCTTTTGAAGCCTTTAACAGCTTGTTGCTAGTTGATGAAGACAAATACAGAGCAGAAACATTTGATCATAGACTTTTTTAAGTTTCCAAAGGGCAAATAATATAAGATTCTTTTTGAAGGTTGTTATCTAAATTTTAAACTGTTTCCCTACAGTATATACATGCCGTGGCTGCTCGAGGTGTTCATTACTTTCATAGGCCTGGCCCTATTCTTCAGGATGTTGGTTTCTATCTTCTTCCGGTCTGTAATTGCAATTCCTATTATATTTTCATCTAAATCATTTTTCATATTCTTAGGACGTGTTTTCAATTTCCAATGTTTTTGTTGTTACAGGAGCTTGGACAAGAAAAAGCTTACATGAGCGAAACCCTGTTTGCCTTTATCTTTTTCTCTTTTTTCCTGGTAAGTGTAGCTGCTCCCTTTCTCTCCCTCTCCCACCTGGCTGTTAAATGTTATCTGCGCTCATTTACTTTATTAAGAAGCAAATTTTATTAATATTTGGAGATGGTGGTCCCTGTTAATTACACTTACTTAAATACAATTTGATTAACTATGGCATCTAAGTCATGATGGCAGAACTCTTGGTACTAGCAGGAACTTCTATTTTATTTCTCTCTTTCTTTCATATGAAAATGCATGACGTCAATGTATTTAGTGTCAGGTTGCTTGGTGATGCTGGGGGATGTGTATGCTTCATTGAAATCAAACTATTGAAGCTCTTTAAGGTTTATTAGAAAGTCACACATAATCCTCTTAACAAGTTCAGGGTTATTTGTAGTTGACATATGTGTTCTTGTGTTGAGGATGACTTGTTGAAAATATGAACTGAGATAAGTAAATTATATCTCATTTTGTGGTTTGAAGTTTTATGTTTTTGAATCAAGTACCAATTGTTCGGAAGGAATATTTGGCTTTCATTGAATGGATGTTTTCCTTTTAATTTTTGCTTGGTGTTCTGCTAATTGATGCTAAAGCTGCAGCTTGAGGAGACTAACTTTCAGATAGTCATACGGCTATAGCTTCCTTCCTAATTTGTCATCTATTCATTTATGTGTCTTATTTTCTAGTAAGTTCTGCTTTCCAAGCATCCACATTTTCCGTGGTAATTTATAATATGCTCAATGTTATGGACTTTTGCAGTGGACGTTTCATCCTTTGGTTTTGAAGAGCAAAAAGATCTCCACAGTACTTATATGGTGCAGGGTTCTGGCATTCTTAGTTGTAAGTGGTGATTAAATTGTGTTCTATTAAGATGACCTTATATTTTGGGAATCTTTTTCCTTACACATGAGTCTTTGAAGTGATAGCATTCTGAAGGAATAGATAGCTTACTGCTTGATCTAAATGCAACGTTTGATGTCCGCATGTATAATGTCATTATTAAACGATCATGTCCAGTTGTGCTTCTGTGCATTTATAAAATAGTAAAGATCATATTTACCTGTTGTCTCTTCTGAGCAAGGACTTTATGCATCCATATTGTAGGCAGTTCTGTTAAACATATAATTTTTTTGTCCTTGACTATGAGCCACTCTTTGTCAATCGACGGTGGATGGAAATAGATTTGCAAACGTTTTATTGATAAATTAGGGACCAAAGACAAGTGCTTGAAATCCTATATTGTTTAGAAACCTTTGAAGAATTTAATTTAATTTATTTTCATTCTTCTTAAATCCTGGATTCCTCTTGAGCAAAAAAAAAATCCTGGATTCCTATTTACATATCTATGATATTTTATTGGCAGAACTTTTGGATTTAAGAAGGAAATATTTTCAAGGTTCAGTTTCCTTGTTTCTCCCTTTTGGACTCTCATGCCCCTTCCTACCCTCTTTACTCTTCTTCTCTATCATGTTTTCTTTTTCCAACCTCTTATTGTTCTTCATCAGCAGGCTAGTGTATATTGGTGCAATGTGCTAGTTTTTGTTTTTATGATGTTTGATCCTACGTACTTGTTTGCTGCAGGCTTGTCAATGTCTTCGTATTATCACATTCTATTCCACACAGCTTCCTGGTCCAAACTATCATTGCCGGCTGGTATAATTGCTTGAGTTTATGTGCTTTTCTGAAGCACCGTGCTTCATGCTGTGTTTAAGTTGTGTTTGTGGATAAATTATTTCTATTTTGGAAACAATCATGATTCTGATATACTTTATGGATCAATCAGGGTTCAAAGCGTGCCACACTGCCACGCCCAGATCATTTTCTCAAAGTCTTCTTGATTAATTGTTAGTATGCATCGTTGTATTTGTGCATTGAGCTTCAATGCTTTGGTGCATGATCTTTTTCTCTTTTAATTTTCAATTTGCAATGCCACGTGGTGTGCTTTATGGATGTGGTGATTTGATATTTTCATCACACATGATCTTTAGTTTAGTCTTTGTGCTTACATATCAGAAATATGGCATGCGAAGGTAGAATTTTCTTTTTTCTTTTCTATTTTTGTAATAAATACATATTTTACTACTGTTGTTGAGCTTGAGTTGGATGTTTATAAAAATGGGCTAACACTTTCATTGATACATGTGTTTTTAGTGTTAGTTCTGACTTGTGATGATCCACTTCAGGTTTATCAAGCAATTAGCTTAGCTTCTTGCTGTGATTCAGAGCCTTTTGATAATAGCATCTCGAAAACATTACACAGTTGATATAGTTGTTGCCTGGTGAGGAGCATGTTCTGATTTTGAAATGAAAGATTTTGTTTGTTCTTTCAATCTAATGTTGTGAACATTTGAATGTGGTATGTCTTTTAATCCTAGCCTCCTTTTCTCTCTACTTTTCCTGGCTGATACAACGAAAATTCTCAGTTCTTGTGTTTTAAAATTTGAATTTGATGTCTTCCCTAATGACTTGATCAAGCACCGTTTTTTCTGTATCTCTATGGAGTAGAATGCCTATTCGTCATATTTTCTCTAGGAGCATGCCTCTGGTTGTTGTGAGCATTAGTGCACATTGTACATCCTTATTTTCATTTGTCTTTAACAAGCAAAGACCATTGCACTTGCAGGTAGATTGTTGGTATTCTTTCATTTCGCAAGTCATAAAAATATGCATACACATCATGCTAGTTGAAGATTTTTGGCTCATCAAATTTGGTTGTCACTTGACTTCTGTTGTAACAAGGAATTTGGAATTACAAAGCTTAAATTTTGGACTCTTTTGCTGTTGAAGTTTTAGACCTACGTTGCAAAACTTAATTATCATGCTAGTTGACATTTTGTGGCTGATACAGTAAGTTTAGTTTTATGTTGAAAGTTGCATTATAATTGTGTGTTGCATTATTAAATGTGATATTTATTGTTAATTTTAAATGTATAGGTTCTATTATTAAAAAAAAAAAGAATTTGATTATGCATAAGATTTTGATGTTAAATTTAAATTTAGCTTGAGTTTATGAAAGTGGTTACTTGGATTGATTTTGAAGTTTATGGAAAATATTGTTCTTGCTTTCAGTAAACATATTAATGTTCTTTTCTTATGACTGCATGGCTACAATTGTCCAATTCAAAGAGTGATTATATTTGTGGTGGTAACTGTATAAAATGTTGAACTTAATAGTGGCTTTATAATCATGATCTAGCATGTGATTTTTTCTTTTTTCTTTTTGGGTTACATTTCATGATTGTTTTGGTTTTATTCTTAAAAGAGTAACTATTGACCCTATGTATTTGCTTAAAAAAATATTTAATTGTTAAAAAAAAACACCATTGGCTTTTCCATTCCATCTTCTAAACAAACAGATAAAAACAACAACTTCATAAGAAGAAACCATAAGTTGCAGTTTTATATTTTTTTTGGTTTAGGAAATCTTGCAACATTAAAAATATGATTTACTTTTTCATGCTACTACTTAAAGTGGGAATAATTTGGTTAGTGTTTGTGACTTGGTTTTGTTTGGATTTTAAAGGTAGACAAGTAGTCACTTTCCACAACTAGAGAGACTTCATATTCTTCCAGCATCATTGGTATGTATTCCCAAGACTTTAATAACTAATCCACATTTTTATATTTATGCATTTTCTTTCTTTAAATATTGTACATGTTGCGCTCATCCAGCAGTGTTGGAGGTGTTTCTACGGAGTAGACGTAATACTTTTGCTACCAATCGCAAACCATTATTTTTCGTCCATTTAAATGAAGTACAAAAAAAACTGACTTTGTAATGTTGGTTTTGCGAGAAGATAAGAGGGTAAAGGTGTTAGAAGAGAAGGCTGAAGGAGCAAGAAGCGAAGGTGAAAGAGCAAGAAGCGAAGGTGAGGGAGCAAGGGAGATGATTACCGAGATGCGAGCACTTCTCCGGTCCTTATTGAAGGACAAGGGTCTGGTGGTGATGACGATACTAGTGGTTTTCATCACCAACTTCACGATTTAGACTTTTTTTTAGTTCATTCTAAAGTCGAAAACATTATAATTTGTAAATTTTGTTATTTCTTTGTAAACTTTATGATTGTTACAATTTATTTTTATGATATCAAGTCTTTTTATTTTCTAATTTTAAATATATTTTTTGTAATTATTTTGTTTTATCTAATTTTTTATATTTTTTAAAAAAATTAATTGAAATTTGCGAGGAAATTCGCAAAATATGGAATTTGCGAGGAAACCGTTCCTCGCAAATACCATATTTTGCGAGGAACAAGCTTCCCTCGCAAATTCCATATTTTGTGAGGGAAGATTGTTCCCTCGCAAATTTCAAATTTTGCGAGGGAAGATTGTTCCCTCGCAATTTTCAGATTTTGCGAGGGAAAAATCTTCCCTTGCAATTTTAAAAATTTGCGAGGGAAAGGACTTTTCCTCGCAAATTTCATATTTTGCGAGGGAAAATTCTTCCCTCGCAAATTTCTAAATTTGCGAGGTAAAAGAGCATTTTGCGACGGAAAAGCGTTTTGCGAGGCGGTTTTGCGACGGATTTTCCTCGCAAATTCCGCCGCAAATTAGTTTTGTGACGGAAAACGTCGGTTTTGCGAGGAATTTTCCGCCGCAAAAGCTGTTTTTTTTGTAGTAGCATGGGATCTAGGATATAAGAAGGTGCTGATTGAATCTGACGCTAGGAATTTGGTTGATTTTCTTCTCAGCGCCAATCTCCTCCATGCGAGCTTGCTATCTTCCAATATTGGTGAGTATTTAAGCAGGGATTGGATGATTTCTATCAGGTACATACCTCGTGAGGTTAACAGAGTAGCAGATGCTATGGCTAAGATGGGCTTAAGTAAGTCTTCTATCTTAGGTGAATGCCCGAATTATTTAAGGGCGTGGTTGAACCCAGTGGCGGACCCAGGGATTTTGGGTTTGTGGGTGCACGTGATTAGTGGTGGAGTTCGGGCGGCGCCCGAAATTTATTTTTTAAGAAAAGATTTTTTTATATATACAAAAATTTTAGGAAAGATATTGGGTTCATCCACAATTCGAAAGCGAGAAAGAAAATTTTAAGGAAAGTTTTAAACACATAAAAAAATAAAAGATTATAAATAACCTAAACGAAAAGGTGTCTTTTTATATTTTTTTAAGTCTCCTTCTCTCAATTAAGCTTGCATTGGTCAATTGGTAGGGAACATCCTCTTAGGGTGCAGTTTCGAAACTGGTTGTGGATTTTGTGGATCACTGTTTTTATAAAAACATTATGAAAGAAAGGCAGGAGGAATCGAACCCCCGGTCACACACCCATCAACTTTGTGAACTTACCAACTAGGCTACTTTGTAAGTTGGTGTAAGACTCCTTCAAAATATATATATTATCAAAACTTTAGTGTGTGCACTTGCCCACAATGGCACCAATGTGGGTCCGCCACTGGTTGAACCAGGAGTGTTTGGGAAGTAGTTCCCGTGTTGTTTAAGTTTTATTTTCATTGTAATGGCTTTTTAGCCTTCTTTTATATCAAAAAAAAAAAATTATGAAGTTATTATTACAAGTTAATGTGCAAAAATACTTTCATGAATTTTTATTCAAAGCACAACTAGCACTATATACTTTTCGAGATGCAAAAATACGTAACTTTCAAAATCAAGGCAAAAGTATCTTCACCATTAAAAGGCCTTAATGTTTGTTACTTTTGTGGTGGGCCCACCATATTTTAAAAAATAAAAAACATTAAGATTTTATAATGTTCCTCACTGCCCCAGTCCTCCTATGTCACTCTTCTCCTCCTCCTTCCCTTCTCATCCACTATTTCCTTCTCATGACCTTACATCAACCTCCCTTGTGCGATCTTGTTTATGATTTGATGTGGTTCAACTCTTCTTGGTAAGTTTGCTTTATTTATTCGATGGAATGAAATAAATACATAAATCATACTCAGATTCCTGACAAGAACATTGGAGATCCTGTTGTATTAAATAGAAATTAATTTGGGATATCATCCCTAATTTGGTCCATGATCTTAGGCCCTAAAGTATGACACCATTAAATCTGAGTTTTGAGTTACGTGGTAACAACTTGATGATTCTGTGTACTTAGGCTTCATTTTCACATTTTTTATACTTGATTCTGGTTGATGATTGTTGTGATGAATTTGGAAGGGAATTGGATGAATCTGAGATTGAGGGATTTTTTTTTTTTAATTGAGGGTATTTCAGTACTTTCAAATGGTAATAAACAGACATTAGCATCTTTTAATGGTGATAGAATTTTTGCCTCCATTTTGAAAGTTCATAGGTACTTTTACACTTTTGAAAAGCATATAGTGCAAAAGCGCACTTTGGGTAAAAGTTTCATAAGTATTTTTTGCACCCAAACCCTATTATTATAGAAAAAAAAAACCTAAATCTATTTGCTTATAATTATCAGGTTTGATTTCAATTAGATATTATCACATGATTTATTTTTAACAATAAAAATTCACATAGAGAAAATTTTCAAAGTTTTGTTAAAGTATCGTTCATAATAAAAATAAGGAATGGCAAAATTTGATTTGTAAATTAGACCTAGCGGATATATATTATTAGCAAATGGACATAAGTTTTGTGTTTTATAAAATTTATTTTAAAAAAACTCACAATTTATAATATATCCATAAGTAATGTTCTAATATTTGAAACTACACCTCTAGAATTTATAATTGAACTATTTTATTTATTGATCGCATAAAAATACTTTAACATATCCATTTATTTTCATATTTGATCTTGATCTTGATATTTTCTAACATTATATTTCTTAATTTATGGTCTTTTTCATTGTCAAATGTTTTTTGTTTGGGTGGTAAGAAAGTGTTGTAGTGTGGTTTACGTTGTCATAACATTTTTTTTGGTTAACAGAAGTCTTGTTTATACATACATATATGTGTATAGACACACACATATATATAAAAGATATTTTAATGAGAGCTTTTAATCCATTACCTTGCTTTACACTAGTATTAATTTTTTTATTACATCACTACAATCAATTTTGTAATATGATAATATCCTACTACCTTGCATTATCTAATTTTTTAATACTCACTGCCTTTAATTTATTACTAAAGGCAATGAACAGAAGATGGCAATGCATGGAGCCCAAAAGTAAACTTTTTTGGTTTTCCAAAGACGTGCAAATCTTCGTTAAAAGATAATATTATTATTACCTTGAAGAGAGCTTTTTAAACCATTACCTTGCTTCACAGTAATATTCATTTTTTTTTAACACACCACTAAATCAAAGTTGTTATGTGATAATATCCCAATATCCCACGGCCTTTTATATTCTAATTTTTTAATACACGCTGCCTTTAATTTATTACTAAAGGCAATGAAGAGAAGATGGCAATGCATGACCTCAAAAAAAAGGTCTTAAATGTTTCTTTCAATTTTTCACATATTCTAGTAGGTTTTGTGTAATTTTTTTCTTTAAAATTTTATGTATTAAGCTTGAGTTTAAAAAAAAATAGGAAAATAATTGTAGTCTTCTAAATTTTAAGTCGTATTTATTAGGAAAGAAAATACCACTTGAATTTCAAAATTACAAATAAATCTTATTGCTTATAAGAATATAGATATTAATAATTCATTTTAGTAGGAAATTAATCATTTAAAATTTTGAATTTTTCAAGTGATATTTTATTATTTATTAAGTACAAGTAAGGAGAAAAAGACATAATAAGATATAAAAATATATGCAGAATTAATAACAAATTATGATACAGGTTCACATTAGGTGCACATAATCCCTCTAATTTTGGCGTGATCACATTTTCAAATTTTTTTAATATGTTTAGCTTACTAGCTTGAGTGCATCGCTTTAAACATTACACTACTACAATCAAAGTTGTAATTTGATAATATCCCACTAACTTGCATTATCGAATTTTTACTTGTTATAGAATTAATGAATAATGATTTTGTGAGCAACATATGCCTTTAAAAACCAACACTATTTGCCTCATCAGGATGGAAGCAGCAAAGATTATTTTCTTTAAATTTACAATAAATTTCAGCTTTACCTCTTAAGTTTATCAATTATATTTTCTTTATTTTTATGTAAATAAATTATATTTTCAATTTCTTAATTTTAATATCATTAGTCTCATTAATTTAAGGGAGTAAGCTGAAATTCAATATAAGTTTGGAAGACGAAATTTATACTTGAGCCTAACATTAAAATATTAATTAATTTTTTCAAAACCACTCTTGACTATAATTTTATAGGTTTTGTTTTTCTTAAATGTATGTATTTAAATAGGAGTAAACTTAAAAAATCATTACCTTATCAAAAAAAAAACATGAAAGATTATTGATATTTCATTTTAAAGCATGGTAATTAATTTAATTATTATTTTTTAATTCTGATGACGTAGTATGAAATTGGGAGGCCTCCATTATTTTAAACGACAAATCCACCTACCTTTCCCTACATACTTTATTTTTTATAGACATCAAAATATATACTACCTCATGTTCTAAATATATGATATATTTTACAGTGTAATTTATACTTTAAACTATGTTATGTATTTGAAATCAGATCCGATGAATACTTTTTTTCCACTGGCACATGCTCTCTTAATTAATTCAAAGCATGGGCTTGAAGACAGGTATCACATATCCATTATCTCTTCAGTCATCATGTTCCGATCGACCATTATATTGGAGAACACAGCCCCACGCCACTTTACTTTAATAATGTTACCACATGATTCTTTTCATAATTCATGCGTTGCGTCTCTCTCACACGTCACTCCATTTTATGTCATTGTGCCTTTCTTTTTGAATTTTCATAAGATCACAAAAATATATTTAATCATTCAAAAATCATGAAATACTTAAAAAGTATGAAGTGACAAATTCTAATTCCTTGGATCCTCTCATTTTTAACTTAAAAGCTATTTTTAAGCTAAAACTAAAAAAAAAAAAAACTTTTAAAAAAAATGTTAAAAGCTGTTTAGTGATTATATAAATTTTTTAGTTTAAAAGCTGAAATTAAAAATAAGATGTTTGACAATTTTGTCATAAGCACTTTTTCTAAAAAAATTATCATAAAAGGTATATTATAATAGGATGGTGGCGGTGGCGGCGGTGGCGCCTATGAATGATGATAGTAGTGTTCGATCTAGAGATTACTGGGTTCTCTTTTCTTTCTTTTTTTTTTTTTATTTAAAAAAGAGCTTATAAAAAAAGAGCTTAAAAATAAGCTCTCTCTTTTTTTCTTCATTATAAAATAAGCTCTTATAATTATAAGAGCTTATGTAAACTCTTGTTTGGCCTAATTTATACTTATAAGTAGATTATAATTAAAAATAAGTTAGGTCAAACAGACACTAATACAGAAAATCACTATAAGTTTATGTTGCGCATGCACTATTGCACTTATCATTAAACTTTAGTAGTAATTCTCCCCTTTTTTAATTAATCATGGAATACTCCCAATATTCCACTGAAGTGTTTCTTTTTCCCGCCAAAGGATAGGGCCCTTCCGATCTTCTTTCTAAGATTCGGGGTTTCAGTTTTTTTTTTTTTTTTTTTTTTTTAAAAAAAAAAAAAGAAAAAAGAAAAAACTGCATGTTATGCAAGTTTTTTATAATTACTTTTTATTTTTAATTATATTTTCATGTTTTTTTAAATTAGTTCTTCATAATTCTTATATTAGGTCTTCATAATTTATTAATTTATAGAGAAAAAAAAAACTAACATTAGTAGTTGATGATGTGACTCTTACCCAAAATAAACCTAGATTCCTTTTATGGATAATTAATTTATAGATCCTTATAGTTTCAACTAATTTTTAATTAGCTCCTAGTGGATTTTTTTTTCTTTTTTTATTAGGACCTTATACTTTCTTTCTTTTTTTCTAATCAAGTCCCAATATTTTTTTCTTTTTATCAGATCCTTATAGTTTTATCTATTTTTTAATTAGGTCCCTGCAGTTTTGTGTAAATAGTTATATTCCATAAAAAGTAATTTATTATAATGATATTATTTTAATAAATTGAACTAAAACATATTATCTTTGTTCTACTTTTGTCTTTTTACTTGTCCTCCCATTTTCTTCTCCTTCCTCTTCTTCATAGACATGTGTCTCTCAAAGACAACCCATTTTTATTATCGATTCACATTCCATACTACTCCCATATATTCTCCTTATATGTCCATCCTTCTAATTAGAGGGATATATATATATATGGAATTTTATTTATTTGTTTTTTATTTATTTATATTAAATTATATGTTGCATCCGATTTTTTTTTTTTTTCATCCAAGTATCTCAAATTAATTAGTTTTCAAGATACTTTTGGTGTTATAAGAAAAATATTTCTAAATGCAAGACCAAAAATTAATTATTTTGAGATACTAAGTGCAAAAAAAATTTAGGATGCATCATATAATTTAATCTAATTAAGAAAATATATAAATAATAATAATGCCCTCATGACTCTAATTAGAAGGATGAGCATGTAAAGAGCACATAAGAGAGAAACATGGAATGTCCCCCATTTTCATACGTGTCATTAAGTTTGTGTTGACTAGGTGAGTTGAGGTGGAAAAATTAATGTTTGAGAACCTAAACATACATGTGAAAAATGAAAAATAAATAAATAAATAAATTAAAATGCAACACAGCAATCAACGGGGTTGGATCTAACAGAAGGAGTTATTCCCACACAACGTGGCGAACCAAGGTTCAGATCCTCCCTGAAAGAGGTGTCTATATTTAGTGTTCGACAGTGCCTTGAATATGATTGCTTCCAATAGGAGGTATGCTTAACCAAAAAAATACAACACAACAAGCATGATCCATTTTTGCCCTCTACATTTAACCTGATCCCAGCGAGGCCCATAGCCTTCAAGCTTGTCGCCGGCGATGACCCACCTTTAGCCTAGATGCATAAAAGGTGACGACAACGTCCTCAATGAGGCAACTATTAGCCTCTAGAATTTCATGTCACTTCAGAACATTTTCCTTGAGTTTTTTTATACAATTATGCATATTTTGAATATTCAAATATGGGCAAAATGTGCATGGTGTTTTGGGTTAATCATTATTGCTTAATTGTGCATATTTTGGATCCTAACCTTGTTAGTCATAAGCTTATAAAGTTTATTCTTTTGCAAGGTGTAATTTGGTAAAAAAAATTGAATGTTTCAAGTCATTTGCAAATGTTTTGGAAGCATAAATTGAGACCAAATCATGGGAAGAACATATTATTTCAGATAAATTAAAAGAACTCCTTTTTTTCCAAAAGCAAAATGAGATGCAGCGCACTATACCTTGGTTGTAGTTTGATGAAAACATAGGAGAATTGAGTTGCAACCAAATTAGAAACAAAGGAAAACTTGGCCGAGGCTCAGCCGCTGACAACAAAATGCACAGTAGCACTAAGTCAGAAAAATATAGCTTTTAAAGCCCCCAATTCGTGTTTGACGGCCATTCTGGACTTTTTGGGTGTTCTTGGGAGCTCTTTGTTGTGCTAGGGCATAGATTTTGGTGGAGACTGAGTTCGGGTTTAAAGTTTGGAAGAGATTTTGGGTTGATATCTTAGTTCTCCTCCTCCATTCTCCTTCCCTTTCTCGTGGTCTATGATCGCGTTGGTTTAGATGTATTTTCTCATGGATTTTCTGAACATGTGTAGCTAAAACTTTGATTATTGAATTTTTTTGAACCTTGTATGGATTAACTCTTAATTACTCCTTCTTTTTGTGATTAATGATATATATGTGCTTATTTTACTTTTTGTTTAATGTTTCTAAGTGCTTGATCACCATTTAGATATTTTGTTCACTTTATTGATGCTTGAGAGGGCTAGGTTGAGTGTAGAACTTAGGTAAAATTGTGTAAGAACTTGAAGTTTGCAAGATGAATGGATGTTTTGTTGGCAAATAGATATATAAATACTAGTTAACCTTGTATAGTCACATTAGGATTGGTGCTTGAAATTTGGATTTCATTAATTGTAGAAAGAGATTGAGCAATTTATGAAATTCAACACTTGTTCTTGACTTAATTAAGAAGCTTTTATAAGTATTTTTTGAATCCTAGACTAATGCATATTTCATTAAGAACATCATTGGGAGGAGACTAATTGATTGTTAAGAAATACAAGGGAATAAATAATGTTAGGTCCCACTTTTATCCTTGAAGTCCAAGAATCGCTTTTTTTTTAAAAAAAAAAAAAAAAAAAAATTTGTTTCCCTTCATTATTAATATGTGTTATTCAAATTTGGTGAAAGTGTGATAATCGATACTTAACCGAGTTTTGAAACCAAATCTTCATGTGAACAATATTCTACTTATCACTTTATTACTTTGAACATACGCACTTGTGGTGCAAACAAAAACCTTCTCAATGATGACGACCTCCTCAAAGCAATGGCAACCTCCTTAATTAGGACGATGACCAAGAAAGAAAAATCGAGCACACCATGATTTCATAGAAGAACCCTAAGATTCACCTTCTCTAGATGGAGTAAACTTGAGAGACTAAAACCATAATTTTTTAAATTTCAAGGACCAAAACCAAATTAAGGTAAACTATATGGATCAAGATTGGTACTAACCCTTTTTATCAAAACACTGCTATAATTTATCTAGGGAAATTCCTGAAAAATACTTTGAAAATATCAAAATCCCCAAATGGGCCTCAAATCAATCCATTGTACCAAAATGAAATTCTTAAATCTTGTTTTTGCATTATTGCTCCTTTATTTATTTATTTATTTAAAAAAGCCACATCAACAATCGTCATCAGCCGGTGACTAGAGCTTCGACAATCTCTTGTTTTGCGCCAGCAAAGTAGGTTACTATCTTAAGGAAGTGTTATTATTTGTGATCAAGTGTAGAAAATAGCAAATGTAGTGTAGTAAATAGTTGATTAAGTGTAAAATTGATATTTATTACACATTTGCTATTTGCTAAATACACTTGATTAGTAAATAACAACACATTTCAACAAATTTTACAATGGGATGTTTCAAGATATTAACGGAAGTTTCACACTTAAAATGTCTTAAATAACTAATCAAAAATAATAAACAAGTATTTCAACCAAAAAATAGTAAATAGTTAAGGAAGTGACACTACTACAAAATAGGGTTACAGCGTCCTATTTTTTGTACATTTAACGTCCTTTTTTCAACGGACGTCTATCTGGAGGGCGTAATAGGGGAAACTTACGGCGTCTAAGTTAAAAATTAGACGCCGTAAATTAAGACTTAAGGCGTCCTATTTTAAAAATTAGACGCCTTAAGTATAGCATAATGCCCTACCAGAGTACACTTAAGACGTCTAATTTTTAAAATAGGACGTCTTAAGTCTCAACTTACCGCGTCTAATTTTTTATAATTAGACGCCATAAATTGAGACTTAAGACGTCCTATTTTAAAAATTAGACGTCTTAAGTGTTTTTTTTTAAAAAAAATATATATATATTTTACTTCGTATATTCACTACCCACAATCCCTTTTAAAAACCTTCTTACATATCAGCAAGCAATAATTACCACAATGTGATAAAATAAACAACAACAAAGTGGAAGACAGAAACAAAATACATGTATGTATATATAACAAATATCCCAAGACACATAGTTCATGATGAATTGGACATAGTGGTAGGAAAGTAGTAACAACACCTATAATATTGAATAGTTGCACAAGTAGATCAGATCAAGCTTACCCTTGTAAATGGCCTAATGTAAAGAAAATGGGAAACATACAATTCTATCCAATGACATGTATTCATACCGATACTATTAATGTTACCCAGCATAATTTGAAGCATTCCTTTCAAGACCTCCCGCGTTTGATGATTATCACACTGAATCCAAAATGCACTGCAATCAAGCTTTGTGATTTGTGACCTCCATTTCTCCCAAGCCTATAAAATCAGAATATAAAATATCACATGTACCTTCATAAATATAATGTCACAGTAAGTCATGGAAAATATAAAAATCAGGATATACCTTGCTAAATTCAGGCTTGGATTTAAAGCATTCACCTAATTAATTTTCCAACAGCAGATTCAGGACGCAAACGAGGCATTTTGGAGATAAGAACAGCAACAGCATCTACTAGTCTATTCTCTATCTGTTGCATCATATCATAAGAGAATATAAATGAGACAAAGTAAAAGTTCAGTTTCAGAAAGTAGACTTAAAGCAGCAGCATCAATAGCTTCAGGTTCTATGGTTAACAAGGTTCAGACAGCAAACTATGAAAATCTGTTAAAGGATATGAGGAGCAGTGCAAAATAATTATTTCCCAGAAGACAACTGATACAACATGAATGAAAACCAATTTTGAGCTGTAAAATTGTAAAAACAATACTTTCCAAATTCATCTTTTCATTTCATATACAATGCTCTCAGATTTCATTCTAACCTCACGGTTGCTGAGCTGATCTAGTTGGTAAGATCCATGCAAACGCAGCATTAATTCACTGTCAAAAAATAGACGACACAGTAATAGCGCCGCAAAACTGCTAATGAAGTCTAATCCACATGTGACTGCTTTCATACACCACGAACACACACATATCAACCTGCTAATGATTTTAGGATCACTCATAGGTGCAAAGTAGCATATGAAGATTTGTCACCTACACGATTTTGCTCTTTAGAAATTCTTCTTTAAAGTGTGGAAAATCTTTTGTTTTCTAGTTAGTACTTGGTAGTCACTGAAAGCAAATTGTCTTTACACACACTTTATACTGTGATTGATATCCTATGAAAAACTATATTGCCAAATTTGAATACCAACATATAATATTGGTTTTTTTTTAAAAAAAAAAAAATTGCCTTCATAAAATAGTGGCTATAAGTAATAGTTAAACTTGTTAGCTAATAACACTGTGAATGCCCATTGCTGCAAAACCTTAATACCAGAGAAGCACAATAAAATTTTACTTGTCATTTGTCATTACCATTCATAAAACACTATAGTGCAACAAAACTCAATGGTTGAAGTTACTAGATCCAAATCCTATAAAGAACAAAAAAATAGTCACTTAGAAATTCTGGGGAAGAAATTCCAGCCCCATAGTAAAACCAAGAAAGACATCACAGGCCTCAAAAAGTATCATATTGTGATTCAAGAGACTAAAATTTATTAACTACTAAGAAATGTTTTATGAAATACTTGAGCATCAGTTGTCAAAAACAAAAGAATAGAAAGCAGGCAGCTTAAATAGAAGCTCATAACTGTAAAACAGAGTGCATACAACCACCAAATCACAAATTCCAACTGTTGGCAAACATAAATTAACATTTTCAATCAATGCATAGACCTAACTATATCACATACAGTGAAGATTAAAACATTAATAGAACTAATGTTGAGTACTGACCCAAAAGCATAATCATTGGTTTGGCATCAAAATCACTATTTCCCTGCAAAATGTACAGAACTTCCATCATAAGGTAAACTGATAAGTTAATTAAAAGGATAAATTTACATGAAAATAGACAGAGCGAAAGAGAGACCAAAGGAATAGAGATATGCATGTTTCACAGAAAAAGTACACAAGGTTAGGCATGATGCTAACTAACTAAATTGGACTAGCAAATACATTTTTCAAAACCTTTAACTCATCAGCAATTATTGTCTAAGAAGTCTCCTGTGAACTTAAACAATAGGCTGAAAAACAAATGGATCAGCATTAACAGAAAAAGCACCAAAGAAAAACAAACCTGAGCACAGAAGCTCTTTTCTCCTCAATCAATCTGCATAACTCAGACTTCAACCAAACCACCTGATTGAAATTTAAAATGAGTTGTGCATGAATCAGTTATACCAAAACTATTTATAGAACATGAAAACTATAAAATAAAATTTGCCCAGGGAGGTAGACTCCAGAATCTTGGACGTTTATGAGGAATATATTTTTTACTAAAGCTGTTGTGGATTGGACGCTCACTAGTCACTACCCACCAAAATACATGCAGCTAGTTGAATACACTAGAATATATATTAAAATAAAGTATTTGAAATACTTTGCTCAAACTCCATGGATCTTTCATATATTACATTCCCCACAGTTACATAATTTTCCTGGAAGAATATGCCAGTGTCAAAATTGCTTTCCGCAAAGTACATTTGGTATAAAATGCACATTGATCCTCTATGTGTTTATCCAAAAACAAAGCTCCCTCAAGCATTTGCTCCCAATATTTATCAAGTGAATAACTCAATAAACCACATCTTTATGATTGTTTCAGAAAATCGAGGAAGGAAGATGCATGCTCGGAAGCTTTGATAATTATTCATGCATAATAGTTGGGGGAAACTTTCAACCCAATCCACATGCTGAATACTGCTAAGCAGGATGAGAGTAGAGGAAGTTTCAAGCTAACATGAACCAGCCCAAACCCAGAAATGTGATTATTATGAAAACCATAGAAGCAGAACTTCTAAGACCATCAAAAAAGGGGACCAAAATCTGTGTTTTCTCAGTGTAAAAACTAATCAAAAATCCACTTAAGTTCTAGCATATATTCAAAGGACAAAGTGTAATCTAATTGAATTGCATATTCATCCCTTGAAACATAATTAAATCAACTAATATATCACGGACAGAGTCATTACATGACACTAACAATTGCAAACAGTCTTAATTTTGCATGTTCAGACCAACAATTGCTCCCATTGAGGTGCAAGTATGATTTTACATAATAAGTAGCACAAGAACCTTAAAACAGTCAATTTTAACATGGATAGCATGGAAGAAGACAAAAAAAAAAAGGAAAGAAAACACATTTTCATAAACTAAATAAAATGAAACGGTGGATAAAATGGGGAAAAAGAGTGGTAGATTAATATAAATAAATAAAAAATAGAAGCGAGGTCTAAAGGAAGCAACCTGTTTCTGAAGATCTGGTAGAGATTCGCCTTCTAAACTACCATGAAGGCCATTAAGCAATTCATCCACATCAGAAGATTGAGGCTCCAAATATGATTTTTCCTCATCAGTTGTTTTCCTTTCTTCTACAACAGATTCTGGCTTACGCTTGAAACTGCTCAGTTTAGATGCAACCCCTTTGGAATCCTTTGAAACGCATCCCTTTTTTGACCTTTCCTCCAAGACAACTAATACAGATGACCGATGTTTATCTCTCAGTTCCTGCAATCTAGCCTCAGTCACTGCTAGAAAACCCATGCAAGCAGTAAAGACTAGCTGGCTGCTGTCAAATGTTGAGCCAACAAGTGACTGTAAAAGTGCGAGTGCATCACCTGCATCTTTTGTTGTAACTAATGAAGAACCTGTAACAAGACATGATAAATTGCTATTATATTAAAACTTGATTGAAAATAAACTTCATTTATATGAACCTAATATTTGACTCGAACATTGGAAAACACATCTCTGTACCATATAACTCTATTAGAGCTAGTGCTGTTCAAAATAACATGACATGGTTCCCTTCAAATAGCAGCACGTCCCATACTCGAAGAACTATAGACAAAGTAATTAGTCCACTGTAAGGCAACATGCTTTAGGATATAACAAGTTCGAAGCCAATTTTGTGACTTTGCGAGAACCAAAAAAATACCCCGCATAAATCTCACCGCTTTCCCAAGGAAGTGTGTTCATAAAAATTGAAAGAAACCAAGGTCCAGAAATCCACGTCACTTGCACTCCCAAGTAATCCAAATGATTCACTGCAACAAAAGTGACAATAGAATAAAATCTCGATGAAAGCTGCTTCATTTGCAAACAAAACAATTACTAAGTAAATTCGAATAACAAAGACACTTGGATTCCAAAATAACATTCAGCATTGCTAAATTAAACAGATAAAACCACATGCATAGGGATACTCACACCAGGGCACATCGAGGGCACCAAAATCCGTTTCAAGACCGTCGAATCCGAAGAATCCAGCACGAGAGACAGGGTTAAGTGAAGATGAGATGCAGACGAAGCCTTGAGAACTAAAGAGGAAGGAGGAGACTAAGAAGAGGGTGAGAAAAATCCCAGCAGGAGACGAGCAGCGGCGGTGGGATACGGAACGAATACCGACGACCGACGGACTGCAAGAGGAGGAACGACGGGATGGAGTAGGAGCTCAGCGACGGTGGACTTCGGGAAGCAAGGCGGAGGCGTGACGGTGGGAGAGGAGGGAGAAATGAAGAATTTCGCGAGAGGCAGAGTGGCGCGCTGGAGATCAGATAATCGATCGATAATGAAGAAAGAGGAAGGTAATATTAGGGCACGTTTGGCGTCCTAGAAATGTTATTAGACGCTTAAAAGCCCAGTTATGAAGTCTAATAAATTAATTAGACGCTTAAAAGCCCAGCTATGAAGTCTAAGAAATTAATTAGACGCCAAAAACAATAAATATCCCGCCAATATTTTCATTTGCCGCCGCTTTTTGTCTACTGTGGGTAACTTTTGGCGTCCTAATATAGTTTTAGGACGTTTTAAGTACACTTTCTGCGTCCTAAAAAATATTAGGACGCCTAATATATCAAATTTTCACTAAATAATTACAAAATTGCCACCGCGTTCACATTTTACTTCCTATTTTTAAAATAGGACGTCTTTTAGGGAAGTAATATCTATTTTTTGTAGTAGTGTGATATAAATATTATGAATCCGATTGTGATACTCACCGAAATATTGTCATTTGTATATAGCTAACGACGAGTCGTTGGCATCAAAGCCGAGACTGTTTGGATAATTTTAAAACTTGGGTTTTAGAAATAAAATCTAGGTTTTGACAAAAATTTATCAAACACTCTAAAATTGTCTAGAAGCTGTTCTGCATCAAAACCTAAGTTTTGCAAAAAAAACTATTCTTTTCATATTTTTTTCTCTCCTCTTGTCCTCATCAGGTATTTTTTGATCTGAGTCGATGTATCATTAAGTATTTTTTTAGTACTTTGATTTTTTTTTTTTTCAAGATTAGTCATTCCCTTGGAATATTTTTTCAATATCCTAAAAAAAAAAATCAAGATCAAGCCCGTTGGATATACCTTTTTGAGAATAGCTTTTGAGATTTACAAGGTAAAAATGACTTTTGGAGAATAGTTTTTGGGATTTACGAGATAAAAATGACTTTTGAAAAATAGCTTTTGGATAAAAATGGAGTTCACATTAGGTGCCCCTTATGTGCTCATAGCTCTATTAGAGGGATGAGCATATTTTTTTATATATTGTATTTATTTAGATTTAAATTATATCTTTGCTTTCTAAAATGTTTTTGGTATAATTGCATATAAAAAATAAGGTTGTATTTTAAATATTATAAACATTATATTTCATAATAAATAACATTAATTACATAAATTTGTGTACACAATTAAAATACTTAAGGGTCTTGGTAAGTTTGAAAAAATACTTCATGATTTTAAAAATTTATTTTAGGATATTAAAAAATTATTTGAAGGTAATGACTGATCTTGAAAAAAATATTTCGGAATGTGCGACGGGTATTAAAAAAATACTTAAGGATATTGAAAAAAGGGTCAAGGTGCATGCAAAAATACACACGACCTTTACCCGGGGAGCGTCAAAGACCACGAACTTTTATCGGAAAGCAAAAATACACACGACGTTACGTTTTGGGGCGCCCGCCAAAGACCATTGGCCGATTAGTTGACCGTTTGGTCAACGTTAACTTGCATGGAAATGAACGAACGCGGGTGAAATTACACGTTTGCCCTTAGTTTTAGGTGAAATTACCCTTTTGCCCCTTAGTTTTAAATATTATCAAAAAATTCAAAAATAAAATAAAAAAATTAGAAAAAAAATTAGGAAAAAATTCAAATAATTCGAAAAAAATAAAAAAAAATTAGGAAAAAATTAAAAAAATTCAAAAAAATTCAAATAATTAGGAAAAAATTCAAATAATTAGAAAAAAAAAATACCCCTCGCTTTATTTGAATTTTTCCTAATTATTTGAAATTTCTTCTAATTATTTGATTTTTTTTCTAATTATTTGATTTTTTTCCTAATTATTTAAATTTTTTATAATTTTTTGATTTTTTTTTTCTAAGTATTTTAATTTTTCCTAATTTTTTTTTTTTTTTTTTCAAATTTTTTAAATTTTTTTCGAATTATTTCCTATCTTTTAAATTTTTTTATTCCACGTCAAAGCATCCACGTGAGCGTGTCGGTCAAATCGGCGTCACGTCGGCGTTCCATCCAAGTTGACGGTCAACTAATGGCCGTGGTCTTTGGGCGCTCCCAAAACGTAACTTCGTGTGTATTTTTGCTCGGATAAAAGGTCGTGGTAGTCTTTGACGCTCCGGGGTAAAGGTCGTGTGTATTTTTGCACCTTGACCCTTGAAAAAAAATACTTCATGATCTTGAAGATTTATTTTAAGATATTGAAAAATATTTTTGGTAAATTTTAAAGATGTTTTTTTAAATATGGGAGGAGTACTTTATAATTGATACTATCTCTCATCTATTATGTTTAAGCACAAAAGGGTGCAAGCGTATGCGTGGTCAATTTTGACTTACAAAAAAGCTGAATGAATCAAATTTTGGGGTAACATCGTAATTAATAGAGATTTTTTATATTTGAAAATTGTTTACAAAAATACTTAATGATAATATTATTCCTCTGTCTCTTAACAAACATTTGCACCATCTTTGGAAAACGGGAAAAGTTAGCTTTTTGGGTCCATGCATTCCCATCTTTAGTAATAAAGGAGGTTCGGTATTAAGAAAATAAATCAATTGGGTTTATGGGATTTTCTTCGGGAAAAGTTAGCTTTTTTGCTTAATACCGCACTTCCGTGACTTTGTAATATTCCCATCTTTAGCTTTTTTGGTCCATGCATTCCCATTTTTGAAAAAATGTGAGGTAGTGGGATATTACAAAGCTCTTTCCAAAGTACCTTTTAAGTTCTCTACACACACACACACACACAAAATTTTGGCTTGTTTGGTTCATTGAGTCATATGGAATGGAATAGAATGATGTTTGCATAATTTTGTTGGCATAGTTACAGAAAAATGATGTGTGTGTGTGTGTGTATATAATGTTTGGTTAGATTAAAAAAACGTAGTAATAGATAAGAATAATAAATCAAGAGACAATTGCCATTCTCCAAATTATACTCCTTAAAATTTTACACAGATACACACATATATGGTGTGGTTTTGCTTTTATACCGCTAAAATCAGTTTATTTCCTTTCATTAATTCTTTTCTTTCATGGGAAAATGACAGCCAGTTCCAAGGACCATACAAAATATTAAAAATGTTCCAACTCAAAATCACATATATGGATTTTTTATATATATTATTTGTATTAAAACAAAATCCATGTGTTTAAATTTTGTTGTGGATATAAAGACTTCTTGTTGTGAATATAGTTTTCCGTAGTGAATGACCAGGTTTTAAATTTTGTTGTGAATATAGCATTTTTTTGTTGTAAATGACCTCTATATCTTAGGGACCGAGTTTGAAACAAAATTCGGTGTTTAAGTTTTGTTGTGAATATAGACTTCCTATTGTGAATATAGTTTTTCTTGTCGTGAATAAGGATTTTAAAATTTTGTTGTGGATATAACACTTCCTATTGTCAATACAAATAATCAAAAAATATGTGATTTTGGGTTGAGACTTTTTTGATATTTTGTATGTTTCTTGGGACCTGATTGTCATTTTCCCTTCTTTTATCAGCTTTTATACATGAAATTTATAATTAAATTAAAGTATAATGAAATTTTCATTCCCCCTAAACAAACAATGTAGTAGATATGAAGCTAAAATAGGATGGTAATACTGATTTAGAAGCGAAGAAAATTTAGATGGCAAAAAAAAAAAAAAAAAACAAGGAAAATACAACATCATTTTACGTTTTTTAAAAATCACTACTAATTCATATGGTAAATTGTCTTATCTTAGAACTCCGATTCTCACTCGTAATCCTTATTCTTACATATAAAATTAATGTTTCAAAAGTCAGATTGGGTGTCAAGCCAGAAAAGATTACAAGTCATAATTAAAACGGTTGGATCGATTAACTCATTTGGTCGACTGGTGATATATTAATTAAATAAAAATTTAATAAAAAATATTTGCATATATTCTATTATATATATATATATATATATATATATATATATATATATATATATATATATATAAAAGAAACAAATCTATAATAAGTATAATTTTCAATAAATTAACATTTTAATATAAGTATAAGTATAACATTGTGATAAAAATAATTTGAAGAAAGATGAAAAAAAATGATTTAAATTAATATTTTGTAATCTATAATTTTATATACTTTGTTAAACAATAAAAATAATATGAGGTTAGTACCGCCTAAACAATAAAAGCATGGAGCCAAGTAAAAAAAAAAAAAAGCAATAAAAATATACACACCATATCTGCATATCAGTTCAAGCTTCGACTTCCAAGCCCTCGAAAGTGGAAATAATAAACAATACAAAAATGGAAAGTAGGAGGTCACACACAACCCCAGCTGTCAGAAACATTAAGAGGCAGCTATTCATGCCTTTCCTAAACTTACTGGTTAATTTTTCTTACAAACCAATAAAAATAGTTAAAATTAATAAATTTATTCTAGAATCAAGTAATTACCAATATCACTCCTACTAATTGCACTAAAATCTAATATCATATTAATTATTACTCTCACCCACTACCCTTATTAATTATGGGGAGACATGAACAAAATAATTAATGTTCATTGGGAAAAGCAAGTACCTTAGAAAAAGATCAAATAAACTTACTAGTTGATACCTTATAATAAGTACCAAAGTAAATATATAACAGCATCATCCCACCTTCAAATTCTTTTTAAATTATAAGGATTAATAATTTTAGACAGAGTAAATTTGAGGAATCAAAATAATAAGTTTTAAAATTTAGAGACTAAAATCAAAATCAAAATATATTATAAGGAAAACAATGATATCAACCCAAAAAAAAGTTTAGATAAATTGAGTTTGGGGCTAATCAAATCAGAATTTTTCTTTACACTTATAGAACGCTTACAAAAATATCTATATATCGTTCATTAATAACATCATCACATTTACAACTAGACAATTTTTTATCTTTAAAAGTTGTATATAATCATATGATAAAACATAGAGAGCTAGTATAAATATCTAAAAAGCTATATGCTTGTGCTATTTAATTTTTATGCTCATGAATATGAAAGTACCTAAAAATGTCTAGACTTATATTGCGTAGATTGTGAGAAATCACAATCACAATGTCAATGACTTTTGAGGGGTTCTCATTAGGTCTTTATTCATTTAGGTGCTTCTTAGGTGATATTCCCTCTAATTAGAGGGATTAGAAATTTTATTTTATTTTATAAATTTTTTATATATATTCTATTTATATAGATTAGACTATATGATGTATCTTGAAATTTTTTTTACACCCGCAAGTATCTCAAATTAATTAATTTAGGGATATTGCGTTACAAAAAAAATATTTTTGAATCCAAGACTGAAAATTAATTAATTTGAGATCTTGGGTTTACAAAAAAATTCAAGATGTAGCATACAATCTAATCTAAATAAATAGAATATATAATTTTTTTAAAAAAAAATTAATCCCTTTAATTAAAGGGAATAAAGAAGAAAAAGAATAAATGAATAGCAGCTAAGGTGAATTCGACTTTTGAGTTTTGAGCCGATATATTTTTACAAGGTGAATTCTTAAACATATGTATATAAATCAATAATGTATTAATGTTGAACAAAGGAGTCTGGTGTTGAAATTTAGGAGCCGAAAAGAAAGAAAGAATGTGAAAGAAACCGGAAAAAAAAAATGAAGTTTCTGTAGCTTTTATGAAAGCGGAGACTACTTGCGATGAGCAATGCTCTGCGGCAGATTACAAGTACGGCACCGCGAGTCTTGAAATCTCATCGGAGATAACGGGAAACGATGTCGTTCTATCTGGCTGTTGTGTTCTTGAGATGTCTGGAGAAGCAGGAGAGGAGACGTTCGGAGGAAAGGAAAACAGATAATCTAAATTAGAGTTCTCTCAAGTTTCCCGAAATCACCGTGCAAATGCGAAATCTGGGTTTCTCACATAATGAAAATGTTGAACTTTTCTGAGTTTTTGCTTTATGGGTTTCGATTTCTGAGTTTAAAATTGAAGAAGATATGGAGTGAGGACGAAAAAAGAAACTGAATCAGTTATAGAAATCTTTTCAAATGGAAATAATTTCCTGAGTTTTGATTTTGGGGTTTTGATCTTTTGCGTTTTTAGGTTTCTGATCTGATGATTTTGGGAGGAAGATGAGCGGTATAATTTTATATTATTTTTTTCTATTTTATAAATCTGACTTGTAAATCAGATTTTTTTAAACAAAGTGACGTAGATGCTACATGTCATTAGTATAATAAGATCAACTAATGTTTAACTATTAGAACCGTTAATATTGCTATATTTTTAGACTTCCAAGAATAAGATCAAAAATATTTCGAGTGATTCTGAACAGATTTACTATCTGTTTTTGATAAAGAGATTTACTATCTTAAATAAACACAAAGGTAGGAATGCGAAATTTGAAGTTAAAAATTAATCCGAAAAGCAAAAGAATAGTGAAAAAGGGTATAATAATACTGGAGAGAGATTGGGCCATAATATATGTAGAAAGAGGAAGAGAGAGAGAGTGATAGTAAGCGAACAATGGCAGAGTTGCAGAAAAGCTCCAAAGTTTCTTCTCTCTCAAGTGTGAGTCTTCTGTTCTTACTTTTATTATGGCTAAACCTCACAGCAAGACCATCCATGGCGACCAATGAGCAGAATAAAAGAGAAATACCAGTAGGAGTCATTCTTGATCTGAATTCAACACTTGGTTCCATGCTTAACAACAGCCTCACCCTTGCCGTCGAAGATTACTATGACGAGAATAAGGATACAGCCACCAAGATTGTCCTTAGAGTCCGGGATGTTTCTCAGAACAACTTCACCACCGCGGCAGCAGAAGGTAACACCACTATTCCGATCTCCATCCTCTCAAATTTCATTTCTCTTTCTAAAATCATAAACAATAAGTCTCTCTAGTCCTTCATGTCAAGAATTGAAAAAATCAGTTGCAAATTTGACACTCATCATTAATAATTTTCAACTGTTTATATATAATAATTAAATTTGAAATAGATTTTTCAAAATTTAAGATGAAAAACGCGTGTTAAAGAAAAAGGGTAGTTATGTAATTTTATGATGATTAAAAAAAAATCTCTTTACTAAAATCTTTAATTTTTTTTGGTCCTAAATTAATGTAATGGCCTAAAGATGTCATTCTCTCATTACAGATTTAGGTAGTCTAAATAGGGGTATCATTTTACTCTCTGTCCTTAATATAAGATCCTCTGTCTTTAATATAAGATTGAGGGGTTAGATTTAATCTTAAATATAAAATTTATCCATTTTACCTGTTATATATCATTTTTTGCCAAACAAATTTACTTAACTTATAATTTAATATATAATCTAATATTTAAAAAAATGGTATTTTAGCGAGAGAATATCTCACATTTATTTTCTTTCCTTGGTAAACCCTTTTTTCGGAAATTTAATCTACTCAAAATAGTTAAATATTAGTAATTCTTACATTTGTATTTACTAAGATGTTTTTTCCCCCTGGTCTCCTATTCTGTCTCCCTACCACTCCATGTTAACGTAGAGTAGACCTATTTTGTAACAAAATAGGCTTTATTTTTGTTAACATGGAGAGATCAAGGTGATAGAACTTGGAGACCAAAACCTTTAATTTGATATGCAAGCAGCTTATAAACTAATGAAGCATGAAGAAGTGTATGCCATCTTGGGGCCCCAGAACTCAGAGCAAGCAAGGTATATAGTGAGACTTGGTAACGGATCATTATTCCAAAAACCTGTTATTTGGTTTCCCATGACTGGTCCATCTCTTTTGCCACCTCCATCGCCATCTTCCATCTACTCCGGTCAAGGCCTTAATTGCTATCAGTTCCAAGCTATAGCTGCCATTATCAAAGCTCTTGGGTGGCAATCAATTGTCCCAATTTATGAAGAGACAGAATATGGCAGTCACCTTGTTCCATGCCTCACCAATGTGTTGAAAGAGATGGGCATACAAATGGCTAACGTAACAGCCATTGATTCAAGTTCAACAGATCTTGGAATTAACACCACTCTTGACACGTTAAACAACATGAGAACACATGTATTTCTTGTCCATATGAGCATGGATTTGGGAAAAGAATTTATTCAGTCTGCACAGCAAAAAGAGATGATGGTTGAAGGATATGCTTGGATACTTACCCAAGAGCTATCTTCTCTGACAGATCCTCGAGTTAGCCTTACCAGAAACTTGTATAAAGGCCGCTCAACTGTCCCATTTAGTCAATTTACTGATTTTTTTCCTTTGAAAAGATACATGCGAGGTGCATTGGGAGTGAGGCCAAAGGATTCGAAGAAAACAAATTTGCGTAGGGCTATAGAGAGGAATTTCACTAAACGTTTCAAAAGTAGCCTAACTATCTATGGATGGTGGGCTTATCACGCAATCGAAGCATTGGCTATGGCTTTAGAGAAAGTAGAGAAGGCAGGCACAGACAATGGCCAAAAACTTCGCGATGAAATTAAGGCTACTACTTTCATGGGCGTGTCAGGTGTAAAATTTAATCTAAGTACAGGACAACTAGACCAATCGGAGTATGAAGTATACAATGTGATAGGAGATAAAGAAAGGATCATTGGATCTTGGAGCCCTAAAACTGGACTTGTTCAAGATTATAGTGAAGGAGGAGGTGGTGGTGAGGCATCTGGTGGCCGTGAATACCAACTAAAGGATCCAATGTGGCCGGGTGACACATTGGATAAACCACCAAAGTTGAGGATTGGAATCCCAAGAACAAAATATTTTCCTGAATTTGTGAATGTAGATGATTCCAGTAAGCTTCGGGTTGAAGGTTTTGCTTATAATGTGTTCTTAAAAACTCTCGATGTTTTGCCATTTCCAATAAATAAATATGAGTTTGTTCCCTTGCCGAACCAAAGGAGAAGCGATAACACCACCTATGATGATATGCTCTGCACTCAAATGAAAGAGGAGGCAAGTTTTCATTCTTCTGTCTAACTTGTTTTACTTTATATCAATTTTTCTTAGGGTAAAATGTCAATTTGTCCTGAAAGTTTTTGTTGAGAAGCAATGTTACCCCCGAAGTTTTTTGATTTAATATCACCTGAAAATTTCAAAATATAGTAATTTTTTCTATATTGTTAAAAGCTAATTAATGTTGACTATTAATAAATTAAAAACATTAACACTTTTTTAGGGTAAAGGGCAACATTGCTCCAGTTTAATAATTTTGAGGCAGCATTACTTCTAAAAAAATTTATAGGACAAATTTGAACCTTAACCCCATTTAAAGCTAGGTATGATATTGGTACACTTATGAATGCATGATATACACACATATATATAAACTTGCTTCTGTGTATGAAAATATTGTAGGATCTTGATGCTATAATTGGAGACATCACAATTCTGGCAAGTCGCACAAATTGTGTTGATTTCACGTTGCCGTATTTAGATTCGAGTGTAGCAATGTTGGTAAGGGTGAAGAATGCCTCCACAAGTACGGGGATCCTCTTCAAACCTTTCAAATGGTCACTGTGGTTAACTCTAGGTGGGATTTTTGTGGCTGCAACCATTATCATAATTATATTAGAAAAATACAAAACCAAAATCAACGGAAGAAACAAAATCGACGAATTTCTCTTGAACCCCTTCCTAGTTTACAAGATTGGTGAGTTTTATATGTAGCATTTGTACTTCATTACTGTATATGTTACCCTTATAATCCTTTATATAAGATATATTTACCTAATTTAATTAGATCAAGGAAGTTTATTAAATTAATTAATATAACATGTATTTTTAAAATACTCTAACTGACTTCACCTTTCTTAATTCCTTCATTCTTTCTTGTGCTTTGAATATTATCAATATGAGTAAATTAAGAAAATATTGTCAATTATGAAAAATTTATCTTATATTTAAAATCAAGATCAATTTTCTAAATATATCTTATATTAAAGACGACAAGGAGTATTATATTTCAATTTGTGCCTTGTACGTAATCACACCCTTGATAATATCACAGATGTTGAAAGCAGTGCTGCAGGATGGATGGTGATACTGACGTCATTCCTATTCATCTTAGTAGTACAAGTTTACACAGCCAATTTAACATCAATTTTGACACAAGGAAAAGAGAAAGAGCCTACATTTAAGGATGAAATCGAGATCAATAGAAGTAGCAAGTTGCACGTGGGATATCGAAATGGGTCGTGGGTGAGAGAGCTTCTAACTGATCAACTAGGATTCAACCCGTCTCGGTTAATAGCTTTAACAAGTCGTGAAGAGTACAACTCATCATTGTCAGATGGAACTGAAAAAGGAGGAGTGGATGCTATTTTTGATGAAACTCCTTATCTCACGCTCTTCCTCTCCCAACACAAGTCTCGCTTTATGATGACAGGTTCAATCTACAAAACTGGTGGATTTGCCTTTGTAAGTCTCCTACTCCATCTCACTCTTACTCGGAGTTCTAATTATAAAACAGACCAAACTTAGTTCAAATTGTTTATATCTGTTAGATTAAATTTATAGGTGAATTTATAAATATACATGTGCATTTTAACAAGTGTGATGATTGGATAATTTAATCTGATGGATATAAGCAATTTGACTAAAATTTTGTCCTTATAAAACAAACTTATTAACCGACTTCGATCATATGGTATTAATTGTATTTTCAGGCATTCCCAAGAAAATCTAGCCTAGGCTCTCACTTCTCGAATGCAATCTTAAAGGTGACTAAAGATGCGGAGCCATATCGTGTGCTGATGGCTAGGAGCTCCTTACCAACCTCCATTGAAGATTTGAACTTTGAAGACGAAAGTGACATAGAGACGTCAAGTTTGAGCATATCTAACTTTGGAGGCCTTTACCCTATCCTATTATCCGTTGTGGCTCTCTTTTTATGCCTTTCCATTCCATCAGTGATTAAAAGGTTGCCTAGTCAATCAACAGTGAATGAATGGTGGAGTAAGAAGAAGCAGCCTTTCAAGTTAGCTAATAAGGCTTAATTATAGCAGGACTTGCTAGTTAGTTGCTGCTTATTAAACATGTGATGTGTGTATGCGCAAAACTCCTTGCTTCCTATCTCTAGTTCTCTGATGAATAAATTTCCTTCCTGGCCAACAAGTACACTTTCTCTAATCCTGAATGTAAGAGATTGATAAATAATTTACAGATAGTTTAAAAAATTAGTTAAGTTAATTATTTATAATAAATACCAGTGTCTTGGTGTTTCCTATGCCACTAATGGAAATTTCCTTTAATATATACAATCAACAAAGATAGTTTTAAAAAATTAAAAATTTGGAGGAAAAAATATATTAAACTTTTATATTTAAGACTACAAATAAACTCTCTATAATATTTTACAGCATTTAACAATTCATGATATACTACTATACTACAACAACGTTTGTTAGATAATAATTTAAATTTAGGGAAAATGCATTTAAGGGCCCTTTTTGGAGAAAAAAAATCCCAAAAAGGGCCCCAAGATTCTGAAAATCATAGTTGTTAATCGGAAATTTGATATTGTTGTTAATGTGACTGATTTAGTTGTTACAATATTGTTGTTAATGCGACTGATTTAGTTGTTAACGGATATTGATTTTGTTGTTAATGTGGCTGATTTAGTTGTCAACAGAGATTTTGAAAATCCCAAAAAGGACCCTTTCTAGGATTTCAGAATCTTAGGGCCCTTTTTCGGATTTTTTTCCCTAAAAAGGGCCTCATATGGATTTTCCCAATAATTATAACTTTTTGACATGAAAGCTTTTCCAAAAATGAGCTGTCATGAATTGAATTCCGCTCAAAATCTTGAACCATATCCTTTTAATTACCCAAAAAAGAAAAAAGAGTAACGTGGTGAGGTGGAAAGCATGGTTCAGCGACAAAGTGGCACAAATCTCGAAAACAACATGACGATGTCATGGAGGGAAGCATGGTGGCCCGGGTGTCTATTCTCTCCTCGATTTCTAATATAATCTTCTTTTATATTATTCTATTTTTGCTTTTTTTTACTTATTCTTCCATTTTACTCTTTAAGAGTTTAGTTGAAAAAAATAAGTTTATGGAAGTCTCATAAATTTACTTTGCATACCATAAATCATATTAAAAAAATAACTTCTATTGCTAATCCAAATATATAGTCACTCTCTCTTCCACTCCTTCCGCCTCACATTGCAAAATTAAAGTCACACTTTTTTCACAACAACCATCATATTTAATTGGAAAAATTTAAATGCACCCCTATATAACAATTTAATATCAAAGCAGCCTAAAACTTTATAAGATTTCACTGCACCCCTAGAATTAGATTGAAATTAATCTTTTTTCGGCTGAAAATACATTTATGCCCTTGTGTTGTACATGGTTGAGAGATACTATTGTAAATTCTCACATGTATCTTATAAATACGCATATTTAACTTGTCAATTCTCACATGTGTCTTGTAAATAACATGTATTTTTGTAAATATACTCATTGTCCTCTACATGGCCTAGACGATTTTATAATTTCACTTATTTGTCTTGTAAATAAGTTTATTTGACTTGTAAATTCTCACGTATCATGTAAATAATTATATTTGACTTGTAAAATAAGAGTACAATTGTCTTTTCACTTACAAATTTTAATTTCAGTTTAGTTCTTCTGGTACAGTGAAATTTAAAAAAGTTGTGGGGGTTGTTTAATATTAAATGGCTTTGGTGGAGTGAAATTTTCCCGTTTTCATTAGTCCCAATCATTCAAATGTGAGTAACTCCTGCTGGTCAAAAAAAAATGTGAGTTAATCCTAGTAAATACTAAATAGGAGAAAATTTATTTATCATCATAGCTTTTTATTTATAATATTGTTTCCTCAAAAACTTTGTTCGGACTCTATTATAAGTACTTATAACTACATTATAAGACTTAAGAAAGTAGTTAAAGGTATTTGGGTTAACATGTTATTTTGTTCTGAAAGTTTTCATGAGGAGTTGTGTGTATCGGGAAGTTTATTTCTTGATCAATTTCATCGCAAAAGAATGAAAAAAGAAGTAATATTGCCTCTTATTGTTAAAAATGTTAAAGGTTAACACAAAATTAATACCTAAAAAAATTCTAGATACTCGTAACTTATATGTGTAAACTTCGTGGATAAAATTGAATCTTAAACAAAGTATTTTACAATACTAAAATAGCAAACATTATTAATACTTTTCAAGATTACCCTCTAGATTAATGTATCTCAATTACTTTAAATTTCTTCCTTATAAGCACTCATCCGTTCCTTTTTTATAAGAAACAACCGCTACACATAGCTTGTTCAATATTTTTTATAAGAAATATTCAGATAATATATTATTTTTACTTGTTACTTTCTCATTTTTCCTTTATTTAATTACTCTATTTAAAGTCAGTCTAATCAATTTTTACAGCTCCCAAAGGCCTATAGTTTTATTCCCTTATTTTCTCTATTCTTCAATCCTTTTTTATTATAATAGTTTTCTTATTCTCTTTCTTATTCCCTATCTCATCATAAATAAGGGTATTTTAGTCAAAAAATGTTATAATTTTGACACATTTATTATTCTCAACCGACATTTTGAACTACAAGATTCGTTTAAATATTCCTTATAAAGAAGAATGAAGAGAGTAATTGGTAATGGTATTAGTTAAAAAGAAGAATTTAATGATATTGACTTTCTATAAAATTACTTATATTTAAAAGAGAAAAAGACAATAAAAAACCACTTAAACTTCAAAATCTTAAGTTAGTCTTGTTGACTACAAGAGTATATGAATTGACTATAAGAGTATAGCAATTGACAATTCATTTTAATAGGAAATCACTGATTTGAAATTTCGAAGTTTAAGTATTATTTTCTTGTCTATTTTCCTATTTGTAAAAATTATAGAAACCTTCTAAAAGATAATTTATATTAAGGACAATAGTGGTCTCTAATTCAGATTAATTTTGTTTCAAAATATAAATATTAATTAAGTTAATTAAAATTTATAGTTTCAACTTTTTTTGGCCCGTATTCCCACTTCACTCTGTCTCAAGGGAAGTCACTATCTTCTTTTACATCTCTTGTTTTTTTCCCCTTAGTTGGATCCATCCAAATCATTATTATCATTTAGGGCCCATTTGGTAAGAAAAGTTAATTTTGATGGAAATAAAGGGAAGGGAATGGAAAAATTCTGACCACTTGTTAATATGACTCTTCAACTCTGATTAAGTCCTTGAATGATGATGCAGGTGCCAGTGTCTGCAGTCTAGTTGTGCATCAGATTCGTCTATGCATGGAGTACAGCTGGGAACTTCAGATCAAGCTTATTTCGAGAGACCAAAATAGGATGGCTGATAGGTTGGCTAAGAATGGCCTTGCTGATTCTTTCTTTTATTTCAAGTGTCCTTCTTTTCTGAGGTCTCTGCAGGCTCATGATTGTATGGGAATTTATTCCCCTACTTTTTCTAATTTAAGTTAAAGGCATTGCCTCCTTTCTTACCAAAAAAAAATTAGCACACATCGGAATGGAAATTAGTTTGATGAAATTTAAAAAAAAAAAAAAATGTATGTTTAATAGGATGAAAATGATGAAGTAACGAGAAGAGGTGAATAGTAAATGGTTTTAATGCTCTTGTATTAAAATAACTTTTTTTTTTTTAAAAAAAAAAAAGACTAGTTTTTTGGTTATTATTAATTAGAATGTTAAATTAGTGTTTTTGTAACGAGAAGAAGTGACTGTTAAATTCAAGTTGCCATTGTAATTGATGATGAAGAATCTGGTGTTGAATGGAAACGAGAGAGGCATGGAGAATTTTATGTGAAATCCGCGTATATAGTTTTTTCAGGGGATACAGTGAACCAAGGGAGGGATTGGGGTCGTCTGTGGAAAGTCTGAGCACCATATCACTGCAAGACGCTCTTCTGGCTGGTTGCTCATCAGTGTCTACTTACAAATGCAAATCAAGTGAAATGAAGTTTGGCAATGGATCCAAGTTGCACACTTTTGCGGAGCCGGTGTAGAGGATATCATCCATGTATTTCGGGATTGTCCACACACGAGATCATTATAGAGGAAGGTGGTGTCCACGGCGAGGTGGCGTATGTTTTGTAATAAGAATATGTCAGATTGGTTATGGTAAAATGTTAGAGGGTAGAAAGAAGCGAGTAATGAGTGGGCCTCCATATTCGTTATTCTGCTCTAGTGGATTTGGCGAGGGAGAAATTTGTTTGTGTTGAACATTAAAACTCTAATGGTAAATTTAATAGTTTTTATAACATTCTCTTGGCCAACAGAATTTTATTTTACATAAAAATTAAACTTAAAGATACTTTGAAAAGATCTTTATAATCAATTACCTGGTTGATATTAATTTTTTTTCCCCACTACCTTGCATTATCTTTTTTTTTTTTTAAATAACGCACTACCTTTATTAATTACTAAAGAGACAATGAACAGAAGATGGGAATGCATGGACCCCAAAAGCAAACTTACGGTTTTCCAGAGATGGTGCGAATGTTTGTTAAGAAATAGTAATATTATAAGTACTTTTATAAGAATTTTCTAAATAATAAAAGCCTATCTTTAAGATGAGACCCCAAAATTTGACTGATTCAGCTTTTTTGTCAGTCAAAATTGATAAGAAGGGCCTCCACGTGAATGCTCCTCAGTTAGAACTTCCCTCACCAAATTAAAGGGACAAAGTATGCCCTACTCCTCGTGCTTCCTTGTCTGCAGTATTCAGCGAATCAATGAGTCCTTTTGTGCTTTAAACATAGTTGATGAGAGATATTTATAAAGTGCCAATCTCATTTTTATTTAGGGTAAAGAGGCACCCAACACCCGAATTATTTATTGATCGAGGTGCAATCAACAACCCTTATGTATTAAAAATGGCTGGGGCAATCATCTAACAGTGTATTAACACACCGTTTTCTTTTCTTGTATGCCCGCCCTCATCTTCTCATCGAAGTTTCTCAACCCTTTAATCTCGTGCTTTTAAGACAGCATCACCATATAAAACAAAACAAAGAGCATCCACCTAAATAGACAAAGAAAGAAAGCGAATGAATAGGAATATAAAACAAATTAAAATGCGTTCAGCATCCAGCTCAGAAAAAAAAAAAAAAAAAAAGATTAAACTGTACCAGATCATACTCTGCAACACAATAATCTGGGCAAGGATAGAAACTTGATCCCTATACATGACGGTCAAGAGAGAAATCCCGTCCAACTCAAACATGTTCATGCTCTGATCTTAGCAAAAGACGACATGGCAAGAACAACAATAAATTTCTGAAGGAAGTCGGTGTGTAAATGAGCTTGTGGCTGATCCTGTAGAGACTGTAGGAAGAGACTAATAACTCAAGGAAATTAATAATATTCCAACGCATTTTCTTTTCTTTTTTTACTTATTTTTGGGTTCAAATTGTGCATATAAAGAGTTTATAGAAGAAAATGTAACGTGACAAAAGCAAACTCAAACTTTTGATAATTCACGAGTTAAATGCACACAGTTGAGATTAATTGTTGAAAGTTAAAGAGCTCATAAACTCCTCCTTCTTGTAGGTGGAAAATGACAAGTTATAAAAGCTCCCAAAGATCATGGGACGTTGTGAAGAGAAGGAAAGAATGCAAGAAGAAGATTAAAAGAACATTATGGAAGGGAAGCATGTGTTCGCCGTGGATTCCACTACAAAAAAAACATTTGTTTTGCGGCGGAACTTTTCCATCACAAAACAAAAATTTTCCATCGCAAAATTGGTTTACTACGGAATTTGCAACGGAAAACTATCCGTCGCAAAAATTGGCCTTGCAAATCACTTTTGCGACGTAAAACATGTCTTTTTCCTCGCAAATTCGGAATACTTTTCCCTCGAAAATTCCAATTTATTTTAAAAAAATAAAAATATATATTAAAAATTAGAAAATAAAAAAGACTTGTATATCATAAAAATAAATTGTAACAATAATAAGAGTTTACATAGCAAAAACAAAATATTAGAAATTATAATGTTGCGACCAAAAAATTTGAACTAAAAAAAGTCTAAGCGACAACTTGATCTGGTCATCATCATCACCAGTATCGTCATCACCACCAGGAGGCAACCATGTACCCTTGTCCTTCCATAAGGACTGGAGAAGTGCCCGCATCTCATTAATCATCTCTCCTTGCTCCCTCACCGTCTGTTCTAACGCCTTTACCCTCTTATCTCTTCTGCAAAACCAACATTACGAAGTCAGTTTATTTTTTGTACTTCATTTAAATGGACGAGGGAATAATAGTTTGCGATTGATAGAAAAAAGTATTATGTCTACCTACAGGAGCACCTCCAACACTGCTGGATGAGCGCTTCGTAGACAACTTCAGTTCGCTGGCAGAGGCACTCATCCCGAAGACTCTCTCATTCTTGTCAAATCCGCCTGCAACCTTAATGAAGAGACTCTCATTATTGAAATAAGATGACGTCGGGTCGTTCTCAATCTGCGAGTCCCTCTCATATGTCAGCTGCTGATAGGTCTCCTATAAGCACAAAATACATCACAAATAAGGCATGTAAAATGAAATAAATATGTTACTGTTTGAAACAAATAATAAATCTAATTAATATCTCACCACAAATTGCTGGGACTTGGCGTTAATCCAGCGCTTCCCACTACCTTCAATCTCCTGGGAATGGGTCCTCTCAAAGGTGGTTCAAGGAATCAATTCTGCAGGAACTTCCCCAGACTCTGCCTGCAAACACAAATGATAATCGTTAAGTAATTACTTCAAAGTACAAAATATTGAAAACTGAAATAGAAAATAACGTATACTTACAATTTTTCGTCGATGCTCACTAAATGGAATGGAGCCGCTAGTATATGACGGTCCATCCATTTGGGCCGTATTAAATTTATTTCATTCACTTTGCTTTATAAATTTCTCGTCGGTGGCCCATCTTTGAAATAACTGTTATGCGACCTCAGGTTGAATCCAAGTTTTCTTTCCCTTTTCATGTCTCAATTTATAAAAGTTATCAGACAACCACTTGCTTCCCTTGAAGTTATAAGCTTTTTTAAAATTTTCCAGATGATCAGCCAACCAGCTAAAATTTCCCTGAAAATCAATAATAAACAATTAGTGCTCTAGAGTATAAAATTTGTTAATCAGTTTGCATTTTGATGAGAAGAAATTAATAACCATAGATCACATAACTTACCAAGAACTCATTGAACGAAGCGTCCTGATATTCTTGAGGAATTTCTGTCCAACTGGCCCAAGGCTGATTGAAATTATGGAACATTTGATCCCTTATGAAATTCGTCACCGTCTTATAAGGTTGAAACCTAAAAACAAAGAAAATGTTGCAAATATTAGCATACAAACTAAAGGTAAAAAATCATAATATTACCAATAACTTTACATGACTTAATCGGTGCTGCCGACAAGACGGATCTACAGCTTCCTTGTCGCAGGATCAACTGTTCCCCAGACTAGTGTGTCGGAGGAACTAGCTTCCCTGACCTAGCTCCGAGGCGATGCAGTGTGCTGAAGGAAGAAATATTGAACATGTTAGAACATAGATGCTTAAAGAAAACAAAATATATGTAAATCAGTCAGAAATCGTAAACTCAACCTGCCGCTCCTTCTTGTGGATAAGTCGGAGTGACAGGCACACCTATAACACCCCATAACAGAGTTGGTAGTAGACGGTGACGATGAAAAATAAAGTGGCGGCAGCTTAGGGAAGAGCTAAGCCCTCTGCCCAGAGAGGGGGTAGATGATGTTGCCCTACCCCCTTTTGATAGGATGGGGCCAGGCGCTACCACTACTACGACCACTACCTGATCTCCCTGCTAAATGCTCCATCTCTAAACACTTATAAACATTGTGTCAAATTATATATTCATATAAGAAATATACTTAATATGTCAATAGCGAAATAAGGGAGTATCTAGTATAATAAATTGACATAAACAAAAAAACTAACTCAAATCAACCGGACGATTCCTGTTCTTTAACCTCTGCCTGCACACCTTTCTCCGACGTCTCATAGTCGTCTAATTCAGATTCACTATTAGAGTAAATCTCTTATGCCTCATCGTCTGATTCCTCATTGTCAATATGGATATGAATCAACTCTAACTCCGCAGCGGAATCAAAGAGATTGTCTAGTAGATCGTCCTCATATCATCATTTGTTTCTGACTCTTTTGACTTAGGTATAATATTTCGTGCTTTGGTTTTGATAACTCCTATCCACCCTTGGTGGTATGTGAGGTATGATGTATAATAAACTTGTTTCGCCTATTGAGCAAGAATGAATGGGTCATAACTAACTGTAATCCAGCTGAATTATGTCAATTAACTTCCCGTAGTAGTCACCCTCGACCCCGTCATTTCTATTTTAACCCTTAATAAATACCATATATTTAAAAATATACTCTCCATTCTCTTAATTAATGAAGTATAAGTGTGGCTTTTCTTCAACTTAGAGGCCGCTTATAAGAATAATATCCTACTATACAAATAAAAAAACTATGAATAGAAACAATAATGTTAGAATCCGAATAACTTAGGCCAAAGCAATCACAAGAATTATGTCTACATTTTATCATATCAACAATAGTTTCACAAAGATCTAAGAACTCACAAAATAAATCTTACACGTTGAAGAACGGCTTGTGGCGAAGATAGAAGAGAAAGGACGGTGGAGTACGGCTCAAGGTGGAGGAAGACGAGTTCAGACGGCGACAACCGGCTCGCGGTGGTGGTCGTACGGCAGTGAAGGCGGACTGTCTTGCAGAGGAGAGAAACGCTCGTGAATGAAGGAGAAAGGAGGGGGTGATTTTTAAGGCATAGTTTCCGTCGACAATTTGTAGTTGATTTGCGACGGGCGGATCATTTCCTTCGCAAACAGCGGTCAAAACCGCCGATTTGCGACGGAGGTACCTATATGTCTCAAAATGAGCCCATTTTGGGACGGAAATGGATTGTCCGTCGCAAAATGCTCTAAATTGCGACGGAATTTTTCTTCCGTCGCAAATAGCCTAAAATGTGCGACGAAAAATGTTCTGTTGTAATTCAGCTGTTTTCTAGTAGTGTTCATTGTAGCCAACCCATGTCAAAACTATCTAGAAATGTGACCTCTCTGCTTGCCCTTTGGCCTTGAATTCGCTGTAGTAAAGCCATAGCGAAAGTGCCTTAAGATATGACCTCTCTATCTCTCTGTTTGCTGTAGCCTAGCTATAGCTAAGCCATAGTGAAAATCACTTGAAAAGTTATTGTCTTTGACTTCATTTTCTCTGAGTTCACTATAACAAAGCATTGGCGAATGCACGAAATCTGATTTAGTGCATTTTGAAAATTGAAGTGGAAAAGCAAGGATACAAATTAGGGTAGCACCGAAAAACACTCATTCTTGACCTAGAGAAGCTAAGGCACGAAGCGAGAGTGCTTGAGAAGGAGTTCTTGAAGAGTTGTGAACCTGAGAGTGATACCAAGAGAGATTTTGAAGTTCCAACCTTGATTTTTCTACTTTTCTTCTCTTCTCAACTTGGTTTATCATGTATGTTGTAGTTCGGCCTAGTTTTTCTGAATATTTGGATAGAGTAGCTAAGTATTTCTCTTATAGGATTACTTTGAACCTCTATACAGATTGAGACTTTTTTATTCTCTCTTTTCTAGCATCTAATGAAGTATTATGTGTTGATTTTATTCTATGCTTAGTGCCTCTATGTGCTTCATCACCACTTGGTTGATTTTTGTTGAATAGGATGATGCTTGAGAGAGATCTTATTGTTTAAAGAACTCGGATAAAATCATACTAGTCTTGAAATTCATGTTTGAATTGAAGTTTGTTAATAGAAAAGAGATTTATCTATTGACTTAGTATTGTGATTATAAGTCTTAATGACTATTTTCACTAGTTTTTTTTATTACAGATTGAATGAGTTCTTTAAAGATAGATGTTGGTTTTGTCTTAAATAGATGCAGAGCCAGGAATTGTAATTAGGAGGCGAAAATTACAAAATAGACCTAGTGTTCATGAAATTACATTTTAGCCCCATAAATATTTTAATAATTTCATTTTACTCCCTCCATGAAACTTTTAGTGGGGGACTAGTGTGAAAATACTGAAATTTTTATGATGCTTTGAAATGTAATTTCTGAAACTTTGGGTTCTATTATGTAATTTTAGGGGGCCACCCCTTGTCCCCCTTGTTCCGCCCCTGGTCTTGAATTTTTTTTTTCCAACATTTGTGAATCTTAGACAAACACTTAATGTTTCATTAGAGCTAATTAAGAGGGACCTAATTAGTTTCTTGAAATATAGAGAGGAGAAGTGATAATAGAGCCTCATTTTTTTGAAGTTAGAATCAACTTTTACTTTGCTTTGAATAAAATTGTTCTTTCAAATTGAAATACTTCAAATGATCTTGCCTAACGTAATTAAAAGCATAATTGCATTAATTAGCATACTTTTTCCTTAGTCCACATGTGAACAACAACTTTTTATACTACTTGCGACCCGTATACTTGCGGTAGAAAAACGGTGAACAAAGACTACCTAAAAGGACACGAGATGAATCAGGAAACATCAGTAAAAATATGATGAGGATTCACACTCACAGTCCCTCCATCTCACTCACCCCTTTTCTCTCTCTATAAACCAGATAAACTCTACCCCGATTCATCTCTAACTCTTCGACGGTGAGAAATGAAAGAGCTAGGTCTAAGATTTATTTATACTGCTATATAGGGAAGAAGATGAGTGCAGGGATGAAAGATGTGGTTGGGCTTGGAACAAGAAGCCGAACGCGCAATGGGCAGGGCATGGAAGAAAAGAAAACAACATTAATACACGTATTATTAGATGAGAGGTGAGATTGCCCCATTTTTAAAACATCAGGGGCAAAATTGCCCCATAAATACTTCGGGGTGTTGATTGCACCTTGATAAATAGATCTGGGTGTGTTGAGGGTCCCTTTACCCTTTTATTTATAAGTCACTTTCAACATATTTTATTGAAATAGAAAACAACTTTAATCTCATTAAAATATTTTAAAATTTAACAGTTTTTCAACTTTAACAAAAAGATTACTTTGGAGGCCTCTTCTTGATAGTATACCCTGTTTTAGTTCTCTTCTTCTCCCTTTCAATCCTTAAAGCTGAATGGCTGCAAAAGAAATTGGATTCATGTTTGAGTGTCTATTAGCGGAAGACTTATATTGAGTAGCTAGCTAAAACATATGTAAAATCAGTATGTGTAACAAATTGGTTTAGTGTGAAAGGATATTGATGGAGGAGGGGGAAGGGGGAAGGAGAAAGGGAGATGGGAGAGAATGGATGAGAGAAACAGAGAAGGGGAGGAAGAGATAGAAGAGAGAAAGGGCCGGGAAGAGGGAAAGGGAGGGGAGAAAAGAAACTAGAGAAGGGAGGGGAGAATATTCAGAGGGAGAAATTCAATCATTTAAATGCTGAATACAATTGAGAATCCTAACCCTATTTACAGAGTTTAAGAACTAATAGAATATTAATTAAAAATTCTAATTCAGGCCTAAATTCTAAATCAAATCATAGGATATACGGAGTATCTTATTTTATTGATATGTTGCATATATTAAAAGATAAATAAATAATAATCCTAATTATAATGGTATCCTTATTAAATATCTCTAATGGATAACTCTAGATGTCTCAATTAAACCCTAATTATCCATAATCCAATATTTCATTATCCCACAAAGTAAAAGGGTAACTTGGGTCTCTCTCAATGGGTCCCTCACAATTTATAGTCTAGTTAACCCTAACAAGGGTTGATTTGTCTCTTGTAAATAATTATTGGTTATCCATGGAGTTTCCTCTTTGATTTGCTTAACTGTAACCGTCACGTATATGTGTAGCTTACTGTGAATAGTCAAAATGATACGAATAAGGGTGATGACAAACTAAAAATTTAAGACATTTTTATTGTAACTGGGGAAGCCAAAAAGAAAAGCCAATCCTATTTATTATTTTGTAATGGATATTCTTCTTGTTAATTATCACCTCAGATATTGTGGAGGATGATATCACACTTAATGCCTACTGTAGTCCCGATACGAAAGGAAGAGATTGTCCATGGTCATTATTTACAATACTTAGCTCTGCTCGTATTGCTCCACTACATACGATCTTCTTCAAAGAGAATAACACTACGAAAAAAATTCATTTTTTGCGACGGAATGTTTCCGTCCCAAAAAAGGCATTTTCCATTGCAAAATGCGTTTGCGACGGATTTTGTTCGTCGTAAAAAAACCTTTGTCGCAATTTTGACGGAAAATGAAAATTTTGTCACAAATCCCAAAATTTATGACGGAAATGGATTCCGTCGCAAAATGTTGATTTTTGTGACGGAAACATTTTCTGTCACAAATCTCGACAGTTTTTTTTTTTAAAAAAAAAAAGAATTTTTTTCAAAATAATTTAAAAAATAAAAATTCCATAAAAAATGTTAAAGAATTTTTTTTCTTCAAAATAGTTAAAGATTGTGCTGCCAGTAAACCTATATTTTTTTCTAGTTGTTAATTTCCTGTCATTTACAGTTGTTATCTTCCATCGTTTTAGGATAGTTAGGTAGCTTCAGGATTTCTTTTAACCATCTATACTGTTACAAATAGATCTGATTCGAATTGAAAATCAGATTCCTCCCCTATATGTACTTTCTGGATTTGATTGAATAACACAGCACAAAGGAACACAATAATAAACCATACCTTCATGTTTTTTTCTTTTTATTTCTACATTTGTTGCAGCATAATTTTTTATATTTCCATGATCCACTCTTCTTTCTATTAATAAATTCATTTTTACACCCAAAAAGCAAAATACTCTACTAGCGAATAAAAATAAAGAATATTAACATCTAATCACCACATGGTTTCCCAATCAAACATAAATTAACTTAAGGAAATACACTTCTCATGTTGTAGGAGAAGTGTATCCTCATGTCATAGATAAAAAAGATATGGGTCATACCATTTCATGTGTGTGTAGGAATCTTCTTCTTCTCATGCAACATGAGAAGTGTAAACCCAATAAACTTATTACGTCTTACAATGCTAAGACAATAACTTACATTAAAGTATATCTCAAGTTCAAATGATGTATCAGTAAATGGGAAATAAGTATCCACCCAACGCATTTCCACTACGTGCCATTAATAAATATGAGACTGTGGAGTGGCGTGGGAGAAAGATATCCGATTCTCAAAATATATATATATATATATATATATATATATATATATATATATATATATAGAGGATATATTGTTTGTCATGTCACACGACATAAGATTATGTCAAGTCATCCCAAAACTACGTCGTTTTGAGGTTAGAGGAATTAATGAACTCTCAAAACGACGTAGTTTTGAGGTTAGATGAATTAATGAAGGATCTTTTGGTAAAATTCATATAATAAATATAAAAACAAAAATAGAAAAACACCCTTTATTAATTCCTATAACTCTCAAAACGACATAGTTTTAGAATGACTTGACATAATCTTATGTCAAGTGACATAACAAACGATAAACCCATATATATATATATATATATATAAACTAGCAGCATTCAAATGTAAAACGATAATAAAACCTACGTACTCAGCACCAAGCACTAATCCTATCTAAAGGAATATTTACAATAAATGATGAATATTGCCGCAAGCAGCACATGAGAAAGTATCATAAATTAGCAATTTGCAAGAAAATCATCTTCAGAAAAATAACATAACTAGATCTAGATGTCTTGTTATTTATCCTTTTTTGTTTTGTTTTTTTTTTTAAAAAAAAAAACTTTTTCAAGGAACAATTTAGCATTTTATTTTCTAGTTTAAATATTATATTTTTCTTCAAGAATTTTGCAGTAGCAAGATGAATTTCATTTCAAAATTACTTTTGGTTGATATATACCATTTCATTTGCTCGGTAATATTATGTGTACTTTCATCCCAAAAACAAATTTCAAACTTACCTGGCAAAGCGGCAACGGTGGAGACCGGAAGGGGTAATGACAGGGGTATTGGTGGCGACCGGGGGTGGCAGCGGCGGCACGGCGACGGGAGGTGGAGGACGAACGGTGAAGAGGGAGAGCGTAGAGGGAGGGGCGGATCGTGGGAATGAAAGAGGAAGAAGAAGTTCGGAAATTTAAAATGAATTTGCGACGGAATACCAATTCCGTCGCAAAACCCTTGATTTTGCTCACAAACATTACTATTTTGCGACGGAATTTAAATTCCGTCGCAAATACCCCTAAATTTGCGACGGGAAAAATTCCATCACAAATTTCGTCGCTAATCAGCTCTTTTCTAGTAGTGTAAACTAAGACTGAAAGAAAAATACCAATTGTCGAAGACTTTTACAGCTAAATTTATATTACAACTGAGTTTACAAAATGTGCAAAACTTTCGTAATTTGTAATATATTTGCAATTAATGTTCTGATATTTGCAACTAAATCTCTATACAATGGAACTATATGTTTTTTATGGCTGAGAAGCGTCTCCACTAACTAAATCTCAACCATTAAAAGTTAATCTAAAGGTGAAAGCATTAAGTGAAAAAGGAAATGAGAAGAGACACTCCTGTCTCATTATTTATCGTATAAGAACAATTTTATTTTATTTATTTTTATTTTGTATATTAGTGGTGCCCCATTTGATGCAGTGTTCTATTCCCATTTGATCAGAAAAAGCAACATGAAAGAAAGAGGAGGAAAGAAGGGGAAAATAGGAAGAGAGATTCAGAGGTGACAGTGGGCAAAAAGCTAGCTAGCATGAAAAAAGAGTTCTCGAGGCAGTTGAACAAATCATTCATCACTTTTGTGTTCCTCCAAGCTCCAACCATTTAAGGAAAAGGCTAGTAAAGGAAGCCATTGCTTCACTACTACAAAAAAGTGGAAAAACGTCCTGAATTAGAGGCAATTAACGCCCATTTTTCGAAGGACATCTATCAAGGGGAAGTAGTATAAGAATTATTTCGGCGTCCTATGTTAAAAACGGGACGCCTTTAAAAAGGCGTCCTATGTCGAAACGGGACGCCTTGAAAAAGGCATCCTATGTTAAAAACGGGACGCCTTCAAAAAGGCGTCCTGTTTTTAACATAGGACGCCTTTAAAGAAAGGCGTCCTATGTTTCTTAAATTAAGGCGTAAAATATGGGTATAAGGCGTCCTAAAAATAAATTAAGGACGCCTTATGTATAATTTTTTTTTAAAAAAAAACTTGCTATATTTCTTACTGGCCTCCTTAATGAACTACAATTTTAAAGTGCTATTCGTCCAGCCAATTTTCCAGAGTACATATATATACATACATTTATATTACTCAACATTCATCAAATGCGCATTACCTAAATACTCAAGTATCAACACACAATGACAAATCTGCCATTTAGAGCATCAAACAGAGGCAGCGAAAATAGACGATTAAGAATGCTAGCAACTACAATTTGTGCAACAAAGTGAAGTGACAAAACATATTTACTCTATAGGATTTGTGCAGCAAAGTATTTCACAATAATGCAAGATCAGAAGTTCAATGAAAAAGGCACCTCCTATGTAAATGACAATCACTTAATTACTTTGAAAATGAAATATGCAAGTAAAGGGGGTTGTATCATCAACTTCTGAATTTTACCTTCTAAACTTAAGTAATAACTGATTATACAACAACGAATTTCAAACATCATCCATGTCTATCAATTATATGGAAAAAGTTAATACATGACGTACATATCTATATTATGTTTTGAAGAAAATGTTCAGCCATAGCGTTTCAAACTGTATCGATGTCTTCGTCCGAGCACGGATCCACACTATCAAAAAGCTATAAATTGGAAAACAAGGTATAAGTTAAACCAATGAAGTGAATGAAGTAATTAACAACTTAAGTACAAAAAAAATATTATCATTTGAGAATCACAGAGCGATTACGTACGTTCAGAAAACCTATCGTCCGTCTGCCCTTAACGATGGTATGCATATAATAGATAACGTAGTATCTGCACTCAGTGTTCCCTGGTTGTCGAGGGCACTATAAATCAAAAGCAAATTGTTAAAACGAATAAAGGCATATCGAAAGCTAATGTGTCAACGTAATAACTTGAATTGAAACTACTTACTCTTGGATAATACCACCGGTCCACCCCGCTCCCGTGCTCCGATGAACCGATCTAGCCGACTTGAGTGCACTATCATTAAAATGGAAAGTAACAGACATGAAAACAAATCATATAAATGAAGAATAAATGATTTTAACGAAAATTTACTTACTTGGCAAACAAATCATATTCTTCACTAGTTCTCAAAGCATTCATCCAAATATGACCCATTTTATTACCACCTAAGACATTTCCAACAAAGTCAAGTTCATAACAATTTCAAGAACTACATGTTTTTTTCTAAATCCAAAAAAAAAAATCGTGGCATTTCCCCTCAATAGTAAGACATCCCAAAATTCCAACAACAAACAATCTCACTTAATTCAACAAAACTTACTAATTAGGGCAATTCATATCAACATCAGCTATTAATTCCAACAGTTTCATCAATACAAAATATAAAAATATAGCTAAATTGTCTAAGTCAAAAACTATAAATTATGGACTTCTAAGCATCTTTATTTATACAACAAAGTTTACCTAGATCAATGCACATCAACAAAAAAAAACAACAACAATATTTAACTGTAATTACCTCAACTTTAAATTCTGATGCTTGAAATTTGTTTACTCTATTCAACCTAAAGACAACAACAGTAAAGACAACATTAGACTTATTCAAACTAACACATGAGAGGGACTAATTTTATGAAAAAAGGAACATGACAAAATACACCTACCCTAGCACTCCTCAAGCTCTTGTGAGTTGTTGTCTTGACCAAGTCACTTTACTCAAAAGTCATCCATAAACGAACGTTGAAGTAACAAACTATCGGGGTAAAAAAAGATACAACAATTCTCTTAATGTAGACAAAAGAAAAGGGTTCCGAAGAAAACATACATCTTGAGAAATTTGAAAGGACTCTCTCGACTACAATCACCACCAGTATAATTTAATACCACATCAAAGGAGTTCAGATTTTTTACCAAAAGGTCCCGATCCTTTGAATCTTGAGTAATGAAAGACTCTAGATCAAATAGAATCGAAACAAACAAAATGTTTATCTTGTTTCCCAAATGCACTATGAATGAAACACTTTCACTGGACTACCACTTGGCTTAGTGATATGCATGCCTTTCAGAATATGCAACTTGGAAAAAATGATGATGACGATAAGAAAACAAAAAATTCTGACCTACAAGAGGCAAGTTTTATACCAAATATCTCTGAACAAGGGATAAGACACAATTTATGACATACAAACATATATAAATACATATAATATACTTCTTTCTCAAAGGAATTCAAACATAATGAGAAAATCAATGATATTAAAATGACGACTTCCACATACTAAAGAAAGATAAAAATCAATAAACGTGATTTACAAGAAGATTATATAAATTAAACAGATTTTATTTTGGATGGTATATAATTGGACAAGAAGAACATCTCAACTAGCTTAACGATAAAGCTTAAATTGATAATTTGGTTTCGAAAGTTTGATGTCCTCTCAATTTTAACCCCTTGAATATTTTCCTTATGTTAAAATAATCCATCTCGTCACCGAGATTCATTGTCACTTAAAAACTCACTCATTGCATAAACAGAAACCAGGTAGCAGTAGATTATGTTATGAACCCTCAAGTATCTTGTAGCCCCAAAAAGATGTGTTTTAGTCTAATTTCAGAAAACCAAGGTCTGCAACGATGCCATTCTTGGGTGGGTCAGTTGACTTGTGTGAAATTAGGCAAAATTCCATTTTTTAAATATTTCCATGATGGCAAAGTCCATCCATATTATTTGTTAATGACCAAGTAGGCTCACATTTATGTTATACATCAGCTAGTCTCATCGTGAATTTCCTAATTGGAGACAAAGACTAAATCATTAGTTTAATCAAATCAATTATTACTTGTCATTATGCAGGGTTAAAGGAGAAATTCCTAGATACCAACGAATGCAAGCGTTTCTATCAGTTGCAGAGTATAAATTTAGGCAAGAAAATCAAGCACCTAGACCACAGAGTCAAACCAAGATGCACTTCACAACATTTTTCACCAAAAGTTTCCAAGTTCTGCTACACAAGAAGACTGATTGAAGGATTGTGCCACTATATTATGTGCTGCACCAATTAGATTTCTCTTCCTTTATAAGGAAATTAGAAAAATGATCTCATCATTGGATTACCGAGTCATTTATGCAAGGAATTTTCTTAGAGAACGTAAGTTGCATTTCATATCGCTTCAAATATGAACAACAATTATCGGTTCAAGAAAAGGTGTATAAAGTCTGACTTTCTCACTCTTTCCAAAATATGCGTGCTCTATACCACAAAGAAAAGATCCTTCTACAGTCAAAGAATCAGATCACAAGAAGAATATCAACATAACAAGATGAAGCATTGGCACGATTAATGACATATAAAAGAAGCGAATCGCAAGCACTAATAGTACGATAACGAAGGAAAAGACAAAGACAATTACCTCTTCGCCGCGAAGAGGGAAGACGGAGGAAGGACTGTCGCCGCAACTAGGGCTTGGGTTCGGCGTGAATCGAGCAACGGGTCAGACTGAGAGTCGATAGGGTTCGACGGAGGATTCGATGAAGGAAAGAAAAACTAGGAGCGAGCAATGGGGGTGAATCGATGGAGAAACTAGAGTTGAATCAATGAAGAAGCAGAGAGAAGGGCGATGGAGGCAGAGAGGGAAATAGGCAGTCGAACGCGGGGGTATTGCAATTAAAAAAACAATTTTGGCATATATGCATAAAAAAATAATTAAGGCGTCCCTGGCACACTAAACAGACGCCTTAATTGAAATTTAAGGCGTCCTGATGTTAAAATCAGGACGCCTTCCATTTCAAAAATCATTAAGGCATCTGACAAACTAAACAGGACGCCTTAATTGAAATTTAAGGCGTCGTGATCTTAAATCAGGACGCCTTACATTTCAATTAAGGCGGCCTGATAGCTTATAAGGACACCCAAAAATTTAATTAAGGTGGCCTGATAGCTTATCAGGACGCCCAAAAATTTAATTAAGGCGTCGTGATCTTAAATCAGGACTCCCAAAAATTTAATTAAGGCGGCCTGATAGCTTATCAGGACGCCCAACAATTTAATTAAGGTGTCGTGATCTTAAATCAGGACTCCCAAAAATTTAATTAAGGCGGCCTGATAGCTTATCAGGACGCCCAAAAATTTAATTTATTCCCAACCTTCAGCTGGCGCAAAAAAATTAATTTTAAGCGTCCTAATATTATTTTAGAACGCCTTAATCTTACAATATAAGCAAGATAATTACAAGAGGGCCACTAATTTCACCTTTAACGTCCTTTTAAAAAATAAGGACGTCATTTATGGAAATAGTAACCCTTTTTTGTAGTAGTGCTTCCGTCAAATAAGTTCGTCGGAGATATAGAGAAAAGAGATTTGAGAAGATGAAAGAAAAGGAAAAAATTGAGGACTGAGAAGACGTCGTGAAACAAGAGAAAAAGCTAGTAAAGGGCATGAAGTGATAGCTCGTGAAGTGATTATGATTTTTATGAACATTTATAATAGGGTTAAGATGTAAAAAGCTAATGAAGAGATCACATGTATGTTTACTAAGAAAATTAAAAATAATTGGGCTTGGGCCCTCATGTTTTACCCCAAAAAATAAAAAAATAAAAAAATTGATTTATTTCATTTAAATTATTTTTTTAAACATTAATAATACACCCTCCTTTTTTCTTTGAAAAGTGACAAGTCTACCTACCTTTCAATATACACTTTTTTTTTTGGGGGGGGGGTACATCATAATATACTTTTTTCTCACTTGCTCTTAATTAATGAAAAGCATTACAAGTAAGCATGGGATTTGTTCCAAACTTTAAAGGCATGGGATAAAATACACGTGTCATGCATACATTGATCAAAGCTATACCACTTTGTTCACGTTCATGTGTTGCGTCTCTCTCACACGTCACTCCAGCCATGTCATTGTGTTCAATTTTTTAATCAATCATGGAGTACTCCCAAAATTCCACTTAAGTGCACTTTTGTTTTGTTTTGTTTATGGAGTAATTTAAGCAATAATGTTTTTGTTGTCATGAGCGTACGAACATAATTAAGTTTTAAAGGGTGTAAAAATAATACAACATTTTAAAAATAGAGTAATTTTAGCAATTCTATTATATTAACTCAAATGTCCATCTCCTTTTTATGTGAGCCTCACTTATTCTCCCTTTAGCTTTTCAACAGACGTTTGGGTCAATTTAACGGTATTGTTAAAATTGTACATTTTTTAACAGATTGTATATATTTTTGTACTCTTCAAAACTTAATTGCGCCGTATGCTCTGGCGAAAATTTCCATTACTAAAATTGCACTTTAACTCCTATTTTCCATTCCAATTTTATTTCTTCAAATATAGCCTACAGGCTTCACTTTTTCTTTTTAAAGTAGCGTTAATCTTTGTCTTTAAGTTCGCGCTTATTTCGATTTTGATCCCTCAAGTTTCATTTTGTGCAAGACATTAGTCCCTATAATTTAATAAAAACTTGGATCATTTTGCCTCTTGAGGTCTTGAGGAATCAAAACCCATTTTTTGAAACTCAAAGAATCAAAATAAAATTGAGAGTAAACTTGAGAGACCAAAGACTCTATTTCCCATAAAGTTTTACTTAAATAACATAGTTTGTTAGAAGTTAGATGACAACAATGTAGTACACAATTTGAGGCTGGTAAAATATCTGGTTTTACAAAAAATACAGGAGGGATAGATATAAAACAAAATGACAGAAAAATAACCTGAAAATGGAAAATGACAAATTTGGGTGTCAACTTTATAAAATGCCAAATCACTCCACATGGACATATTTGGAATTTTGAAATATTGGGGAAAAACATAACAGCCTTCGACTTTTTTTTTTTTTTAAAAGGAAAAAAAAGCCTCAAAACCCTAGCTAGTGTCCACTAGAGCTCTGCGGCCAACAACTGGTGTCTAGCTATATACAAATGACAATATTTCAGTGAATCTCACGGTCGGATTCATGATATTTACAACACTTCCTTAACTATTTACTACTTTTTTGGGTGAAATAATTGTTTACTATTTTTGATTAGTTATTTAATACATTTCAAGTGTGAAACTTGCTAAATATCTTGAAACCGTCCCATTGTAAAAATTTGTTGAAATGTGTTGTTATTGGCTAATCAAGTGTATAGAAAATAGCAAATGTGTAATAAATATCAATAATTTTACACTTAATGATCAGCCATTTACTACACTTCATTTGTGACTAGGGAAAAGAAATTAATTTTCACCTAACCTTTTACTTCTACCTCATCAATTCTTTCAAAAGAGAGAGGGAGAGAAGAGGAAGGGTTAAGCGGAGATAAAGGGTTAGGTAGAAATTAATTTTTATTGCCCTGTCAACAAATTATTATTTCAAGTTGTTTCTTAATCATCCACGTCATCCTCTCTATGTCATCATTTTTAGTCAAAAAATTCAAACAAACGGTCAAATAATGATCAATATGTATTTGTGCATTGATTTTAGAAGTTCATAGTTATTTTTGTATCTAAGAAAAATTATGTCAAGCACATTTTTGTGAAAAATCTCATGTGTATTCATGTACCTTAACCCTTAAAAAATTCAAACAAATGGTTAACTCATGGTTAATATGTATTTTTGCACCTATTTTAGAAGTTCATAGTTACTTTTGCTTCTTTTTTTTCTTTTCTTTTTTTGATGTTGGACGTATTTTTAGAAAAACCTTATGTGTATTTTTATACTTTAACGCTACATATATTTTTTGTCTGTGCGTGTTTGTTTTACCTTTTTAAAAGTGTTTTTACAATAAAGTAAGTATATAAAAAGAGTTTTGTCACGATTTATGAACAAATGCTTAAATTATGTTTTCCCCCCAAATAACCACATATCATACACAATCATATTCCAGACATTATCGGCCATTGAATTGTACTACATCCGGTCATATAACGTAATTTATCCTATATTTAGGATTGAAGGAGTAATATTTTTTTGCAGGCGGAGATTTGAAGCTTGAAAAATATGTGCTCTAATTCTTAATAAAATTATCATGAACAATAAGCATATATATACTATTAAACGGTTGTTCAAGAGGGAAGGAAAGGGGTGTATACAGTGATAGCAAGAGTTGAGGAGAGAGAAAAGTAAAGGTGATAGCGGAAAATGGCAGGACTGCAGAAAACGCGAAGAGAATCTCTCATATTTGTGAGCTTGTTATTATGTCTAATTACCCTAACTCAGTCTGCAACTGTATCCATACCTGTAGGAGTGATTCTGGATTCGGATTCGTCACTTGTCAACACCACTCTCAACATTGCACTTCAAGATTTCTATGACACACATGATTCATATGCAACCAGGCTCCAACTTCTTTTCAATATATCTGAAAACGATCTCGAAGCAGCTTCTAGAGGTATGCATGACTTCAACTACTACTCCTATATCTAACATTCATGATCATGTTTAGTTTTTTTCCCCCTAAAGCTTGTTGAATTCTTAGAAGTTTGAGCCTTGTTATTCTTATTAGCCCCAACCAAATCTTTTCGCCATCTACTTAATTGCTTCCCATTCGTAAACCCCAGCCCTCCTCCTTCTGTCGTTACCATTATAATTACAGATCTGAGTTCAGATTGACCACTGCTTCATGGGCTGAGATGCTTCCACGGCAGCTTGAGAAGTAGGTTCTAATGGCGGCAGCGGGAGGAGCACGTGGCGGCAGCAACGACGGAGGAGGAGAGGCGACCAATCTAAGATGAGACAGACAGCGGCTGAATTTGCGATGGGTATAAGTGAAATATTAGAAAAATGACACGGAAATTTTGGCCATGGAAATGGAAATAGGTCATGCTCCTATCACACAACCTACAGTCTAGCTTGGTTAGAGCCTGACGGGTTTAACAAAAAGGCTAGGTTAAGGCCTATTTAGAGGCCTAAATATATCAACACATTAGACTTATTTTATGAAGGTCGGACATGTTTACACATTTTAAAATATAATTTTATTTATATTATATGTGTCTATGTTATATTTATATTTTTTTATTTTTATTTAAATAATACAAATATTGAATTATCATAGTGGATTGGTTCTTTATCATTTGAAATTCAAATAATATTTTAGAATTAATTTTAATTTAGATTTATTAAATTATATGAATTAAATTTTATTTTAATCACATTTGTGGACTTTAATTTGTAGGATTTTAAACTTATTTAAAGCCTTTAAACCCTAATTTTAATCTCATTGCCACTCATCCCCTTCTCTTCCCTCCCCTAGAAAAAATAAAAATAAAAAATCCAACAATTGTTAAGGGTGTGTTTGGTTAGATTTTCATTAAAGGTAAGTAGGGTATGCGAGGGGAGGTTATGGGTTTTGTTTGACTGAAAAAGGGGAGGGGGGAGATTTGGGTAGGGTAGGGAGCTAATTATAAATTAACAAATAGTATATCCTTATATTATTATGACTTTATTTTAATTGCTTCCTTATTTTATATTATTTATAACAAATTTATTATTTTCTATGTTTTAATCATAATTTTTTTAATTTTTTTTTTTTTTATAAAATATGATTAAAAAAATGATTTGGGGAAAAGGAGATAAGACCCGAACCATGTAGCATGGCTCTCCAATCTCCATGAGTTAGAAAATAAGAATTGTGCTTATAAACAAATAAGTAATGTGATACTAATAATATCTTGTTATAATTATAAGATAAATATATTAATATAATATAATATTTTATAAATATAAGATATTAATAAATTATAAATTTATAAAATAAATAAATAAAAAAACCACCTTCTTCCCTCCTTTGTTCTTACCCATCTGAGCATAAAAAATCTTCTGAGCGTAAAAATCTTCTGGCAATAGCAGTGACTGGAGGAGCAGAGTGCGAAGAAGGAGCAGCGACAGCAGAGACGAGACAGAGGCGAACGAGTGGGAAGTGCGATGGGTAGTGTTAGAATATTAGAAAAATAGCATGGGCAATCTGGTCAAGATATGTCAAATTATTTCAATCCCCTTCAACATTTTTGCAACCCTCCCCTCTTCTCTCCTTCTTCCAACCAAACACACTTAATTTTCTCTTCTGCCCTAAAAAAACCGAACCAAACAAGGCCTACAGATATATTTGGCACAAGTGAAATGGGGAGGAGAAATTTTTTTTTGAGTTAAATTTAAAGGAATTGAATAAGTAAGGTTATGAAATTTTAATAAAAAAAGATATAAGATGATAATAATAATAATAATTATTGGTTAAAAACTTTAAACTTCACTTCTTTAAATTTTTTTTTTTAAAAAATTTAACTCAATTTTTTTTTCCTTCGTTCCCTCAAAATACCTCATACCAGATACCAGACAACCTCTGAGCAAATAAACCAATACCATCAGTGTATTGTTCGGTTTTTTTTTTTTTTTTTTTTTTTTTTTTTTTTTTAAAAAAATAAATTAAAAAGGAGCAAACTATAAGTGGGATCAATCACTGGACCTCCCACTTACATATATATAAGGCACAAAGTCATCTGCATATTTTGCTTCTTTTCAATAATATAATCTCACTATAAGTTTGTTTGTATATATATGATTTACAACTTAGACAGATTATGGATCCGTAACTCAAAATTTAAGGTGGTTATTTATGTTAAAAAAATTAAATCTGTTATTTGGTTAATAACATATATAATATACTCTATTAAAATTACATTATAATTAAAGGTTAATTTTAAAAAATACTCATATATTTTTATTTAAAATGCGTCCGACACCATATGTTTTTTGGAAGTGTAAAAATATCTATAAAAATTTAAAATGAGATAAAAAATAGCAGGACTGTAATGTATAACATAATACTTTACTTTTGTGGTGAAACCCATGCTAGTTTTGCATATGCATTTATAGCTGTGTTAGATTATATTTAATAGTCATTTATTTTTGCTCTTATCTTTAATGTTTATGGATGTTTTTGTACTTCCAAAAAGCATATGGTGCTTAATACACTTTTGTTCCTTTGGTAAACTTAAAATTTTCGAGGGATTATTTATCAAACTATAGGACGAAGGATTATTTGTATATGGGTTAAAATTTCAAAAACCGAAATATATATATATGTTAATTTTCTACAAGTTTTAAAATTTAATAGAAACGCATATCATTTTAATTTTGTTTTTTAAACTCGATAATCTTGTAATTAAGCAGCTTTTTATCAAATATATAAGCAAAATGTGACGGCAATCTTGGGACCTCAAAACTCAGAGCAAGCAAGGTATGTTGTAGAATACGGTGACGTTGCTAAGGTACCCGTGATTTGGTTTTCTCCATCTGGTCCTTCTCTTATGCCACCTCGTACCCGGTTCTTCATCCACTCCAACTCCACCAGAAGCCATTGCTCTCAGTTCGAAGCTATAGCTGCCATTATCAAAGCTTATAATTGGCAGTCTGTGATCCCCATTTATGAAGACCCTGAATTCGGCTATGACCTAATTCCATGTCTATCTTATGCCTTGCAAGACATGGACACTCGAGTGCCTTACATAAGTGCCATTAGTCAAAATTTCAGGGATGATCAAATCACCGAGGAGCTTAACAAGATCAAAGACAAGCGAACACATGTGTTTGTTGCCCATATGACTGTGGAGCTTTGGTCAAGACTCGTGGAACCTGCACAAAATGCAGGGATAATGAGTAAAGGAGACGCTTGGATACTTACGCAAGGCCTTTCTTCTGTCCTAGATCCTGAAGCTTTAAATATAACAGCCAAAGGCTACATGGATTGTGCTTTGGGTGTGAAGCCATCATTGAATAATTCCAACATGAATAAGCGCATTTCATTATCGACAACATTAATGTCTAAGTACGGTAAAATTCTGTCTCTATATGGCCTCTGGGCTTATGACACTATCACAGCATTGGCCAATGCGGTTGAGAATGCTGGCTTGGTCGATAATGAGGGTGCAAATAGAGGAATGCACACTATAACAGGCCCAACACTTCGAACATCAATTCTGGAAACTAATTTCTCAGGCTTGTCAGGGAATTTCAATTTGACGCAGGGACAATTAGAACCATCAGAATTTGTAGTATACAATGTGAAAGGCCAAACAGAAAGGATCATTGGATATTGGAGACCCGAAACAGGACTTGATCAAAATGTCAGTGTAATAGTTGAATGGCCGGGTAACACAGAGGAGAGACCACCAAAGCTGAGAATTGGAGTCCCAGCAAAAGCGAATTTTATTGAATTTGCTAATATTAGTGGAGAAAAGCAGAATATATCAGCTACTGGATTTGCTGTTGAAGTGTTTAAAAAAGTGGTTGAGGTTTTGCAATTTGATTATGAGTTTGTGGCCGTGGACAACACTAATGGATATGATGGTCTTCTCTGCAATATCACAGACAAGGCAAGTTTTCATTCATTTATGTTGTTTTACTTCTATCAGCTTTTCTTGAATAGTTTCATTGGTGATTAAATATTCCCCCTGAAGCTTTGATACACTCAACAACATCCTAGGATATGCTCACGGACGGAACTAGAAATTAACATTTAAGAGGGGTCCAAAGGCACAGCTAAAAAATTTAGGGGGGGAGAAGTTAGAAATTTTTTCAAAAACTTAATATGATCTTCATGTATAGTCCATGTATATTACAAATGAAGCAAAAAATTTACACTAAAATAACTGATATCATTAGCGTGCATGCTGGCCAAAAAAAAAAAAAGCGCACACGCATTTAAATATATGTAGGGATTAATTTCCTACACTTAATCCGTGTATGAAAATATTGCAGAATGTTGATGTTGATGTTATCATTGGAGACATTACAATTGTAGAGAATCGCACAAAATGTGTTGATTTCACAATGCCGTATTTAGATTCGAGCGTTTCAATGGTGGTAAAGGTGAGGTCCGACTCCAAAAATGGGTGGATCCTCCTCAAACCTTTTGATTGGAAACTTTGGTTAATTCTTGGTGTGATATTTATGGGAGCAACTTGCATTGTAATTATATTGGAAAGAAAAACAAAGGATGATGCTGAAAGCAAATTCAGAGACTTTGTCCGCAATCCCTTCCTTGTTTGCATGAGCGGTGAGTTCCTTTTTGTTGCACATTATTGATTTTGCATGTGTGTGTGTGTCACTTTTTCAGTGCTTTTTATGTTCCTATTATGAATGATTTTGTAAAATTTATGAAGTAATTAACATTTTTCCTGACAGAGCTCTTGGTATCGAATTATATGGTGAAGAGAGCACTTGGGGGAGAGGATAAGAGTTTACTTAGTTTATGTGAATAGTAACTGGTAGATGTTTTGATGATTTGCAGATGTTGAGTCTTTGAGAAGTGGCAAGTCTAGATGGGTGGTGATAGTGGTCATGTTTGTGTTGAGCATAGCAATGCAAGTTTACACAGCAAATTTAACAGCAAATTTATCAGAGAGGATAACAACAAAACCTTCTTCATCGAAGGACTTGCAAGAGATTAAAAGGAACAATAAGCCAGTGGGATATCAAAACAATTCCTGGGTGAGAGAGCTTCTTATTGACCAGATAGGATTGGAGGATGGTCAGTTAAAGCCTTTAGAAAATCATACAGAGTACGAAAAAGCATTATCAAATGAAGACAAAAATGAAAAGGTTGATGCTATTTTTGATGAAACTCCTTATCTCATGCTCTTGCTTTCCCATTGTTCTTCTTGCAAGATGACAGGACCAATCTATAAAGCTGGTGGATTTGCCTTTGTGAGTATTGTTCTTCTCTCTCCCCACTATAAACATTATATTCCTAATGGTCTATAAAAACTAAACTATGATGATGTACGATGTTGTACGTATTTTCAGGCATTCCCAAAGAATTCTACGTTGGTCTCAAATTTTTCATCTGCAATATTAGAAGTGACTCAAAATGTGACGATGTTTCGTGACATGAAGGAGAACATACATTTACCTACCACCATTAACAAATCCGAATACAGAAGTGGTGTTGAGATGCGAAGTTTGACGAACGATGATTTTGGAGGCCTTTTCCCAATAGTATACTCTGTTTTAGCTCTCTTCTTCACCATTTCAATTCTTAAAATTCCGTCTGTCGCTTTGCTGCTGAAAAAAGTTCCACCTATTGCTTTGCTGCTGAAAAAAGTTTCATCTACAGCGGTTTGGTTGCATAACAAATTTGTTTCTTTTCTAAGTCCCTCCGGTGGAGTTATAATCATCAAAAGCTAATTAAACATATATCAAATTAGTGTGTTGTGTATGTGTGGCTTGCTGTTAATAGTCCAAGTGATAAGAATAAGGTGATGAAAAGGCAACAAGCTACAAGTTTAAGACCTTTTGATTGCAACTGGGGAAAAATCCCTGCCTATCCCTATCTGTTATTTTGTGATGAATAGCTCTTCAACTTCTCTCATTTCTCTCTTCTATTCAGTAGCTTCTTATGTTTTTTACACTGCAATTTAGAATTTCTGGAGCAACAATTTCAGCTGTTAACCCACAAAAAGACAAGACTAGAATTTCATGTTTTATTGGAGGGAATGTGATTTACTCTTTATTAATACACTATAGTTATCTTCCTTATTCCACTCATTCCCTCTTCTCCTTAATTATTGTTGAGGAAGCATTAATAGTCATAAATTAGGGAAAAAATTAACAAATATGTTTGGGCCCATGAACAACATTAATCCCTCAAGCTATGATGATCTTCTCCTCGATAAGAAAATAAAAAGAACAGAAGGCAAGTATTCATTCCTTCTGTTGCTTAGAGAATATATGATTCCTGACCATGTTGACAAGGGTTCACACACGGTAGTTAATTGCCCTTCACGGGATGCTTTGTAATATTTATATATAATAGAATGTTCCTATATGTGTATGACTTTTTGGTGGGAGTTAAAATACACGCTTACCCTCCACAGAATTTCCCAACAACAACAACAATTATATAATTTAATGATATCCCATTTGAAACTTTATGATTCTGGTAAAAGTTGTTGAGGACAATTAAAGTGGTGCAAGGTAAAAGAAGCTTGAGACCATAATCAAACTTATAGTTTACATTCAAGGGAAAAAAATTAATTTATGAAGGATTATAACAGGGAAAATATGATAATAGCGATGTTTGAAATCGAATGGGAGACTTGGAGTCCGAAGTTTTAGATTTGGGATTCTAGTGAGTTAAAAAAAAAAAAAGTAGAATGCTTTGTGCACCCAATCAGCTTTGGCTCAATGTTGTTTGGGTAAAAAAATTAATTTATGAAGGATTATAACAGGGAAAATATGATAATAGCGATGTTTGAAATCGAATGGGAGACTTGGAGTCCGAAGTTTTAGATTTGGGATTCTAGTGAGTTAAAAAAAAAAAAGTAGAATGCTTTGTGCACCCAATCAGCTTTGGTTCAATGTTGTTTGGGTTTAATGTTTTTCTTTTCTTTGTAGAATTTTTTTTTTCGCCACACTCACATAAAAGTGAATGGGTCCCATTATAAAGAGAAGAAAGTGAAAATATTAGTGGGACCCATTCACTTTTATGTAAGTGTGGTAGAAAAAATATTTTGCGGCAAAAGAAAAGATAAACATTAAACCCAAGTAGTTTGTCTAAAATATATAACACATCTTCAAGGAAGATATCGACAATAATTAAATTAACACTACACACTATCTAGCTTTCACTACAAATCCACCTATAGCAAGTGAAGTTTTGGAATTTGTAAATGATGAAGATTATGGAGCTAGAAATGATCATTGTGAAGGAATATGGGAAAACACATAAAGTATGATTTTAAGGAATAAAATGGGACCGTGTGATTTTCTAACATTTTATTTTGTTTATTTCTTTTATTTAAGTAAGATTTTGTTGATTTCTTTCTTATATCCTGGGTGTACGACAAAGACTAGGAACAGTATGGCAAAGAGGATGACCTATGTGGGGTATGGAATGGGAGAGAGTCAGTTGTCGTGTTATCTGGCACCAATTGTTGACGGGCATGTACCTTTTTCTTACCTATTTAATTTCGATACTCGGTTTGTTAAGTTACGAAGTATTATGTTGGCTAACATCATTTTAATCTATATATGCTATTATAGTTATCATTAGAGTCTCTGTCTTGCTTGCCCTGTGATCAACCACATCTATTGGTTCGATACCTTGGATTGCGCACCAAACAAAGATATCAAAGAGATTTTCAACATGTAAGTTAAGTTGTTTGTAAATGATATGTTTTTTACATGAACAAATTGTTTTAATGTCTTATGGTTTTCATCCTAATGATAGTGCGATGAAGATGTATCCTACGTTGGGTGGGAAGCGCAAACCTAAAGTTGCTATCATGAAGTGGTTCTAACCCGAAGTAAGTTGTTTAAATTCAAGTTTTTTAATTGACAATCACCTTGTCAAAATGAATTTTTTGGCTTTATTCATTTTGACCATTTTCTTTTGATATATAGTGCCCTCACCAACTAGGAAAAACTGAGTGCGGGTACTATGTATAACATCATCATTAATGGAGTTAATTCAATGTTTGACAAGGTGATCATTTCTTCATTGTCAAATGATTTTCATTTTTGTTCCTGTAAGTGAATTGTTCGTTTTTTTGATTAAATTGAATGATTTATGTTAACTTGTTCTTAAATTTCCCCATAGATTTTTGGTCAAGAGGAAACCTAATCTATGGAAGACATGAACGTGCATAATAACTATCATTATAAAGCCGTCGCTGTAAGCGATATATAGTAAGAAAACATAATAAGAGACGACTGCAATAGGAATAGCTGTCATTTTTAATATTACTACGACTCTTATGCGTAAAAACTGTTGTTGTACATATATCAGTCTAAGCAATATTTTTGTAGAAAAATAGAATTACAGACGACTGCTTTAGTAAAAATTGTCGTTTTTAATCATACACGTACTACGACTGTTTAAAATTGAAATAGTCATTGTAAGCTACATTTTTATAGAAAAAAAAGAATTATAGACGACTTATTTAGAAACAATGGTCGTTTTGAATGGCACAATTACTACGACTGTTACGCTTAAAACAGTCTTTGTAAATCTGTTGTTGTAAGCAAAAAAAATTTAAGAAAAAAAAATTGTAGACAATAGCTTCAGGAACAACGGTCGTTTTGAAAGCACAATTACTCCAACTGTTACATATAAAAACAATCTTTGTAAATTCGTCGTTGTAAGCAATATTTTTTTAGAAAAAAAGATAACTTTAGACGCCTAATTTAGGGTCAACGGTCGCTTTTAGTGGTCGTTGTAAATCGAATGACAAAGGCTGTGTGTAAAACAGTCGTCTATGTTTACACTTTCTACGACACTCATATTTACGACACCATGGAAACAGTTGTCTAAGTGTCCTAAAAAATGGTCGTTAAATATACTTTTTGTAGTAGTAGGAAGAGCTATGGGTAACTAAAAGTTTTTCAAGGAGGCAATAACATCTAGAGTCACAAATTTTTTGTTGATGTATTTCATATCTGGGATGTCGCCATTAAGCACCAAACGATCAAATAAAATACAAAATCAAGAACCCATAAATCAAAACCAAATATATGAGCAGAGAAACCCATAAACTCAAAATCAAAAATAAAGCAAAAAATCCCCAAATCCAAAAAATGCAAATGAAAATTTTGAATTTTGGAAATTAGAAGATGTAACAAAAGAAAATGAAGAAAACAAAAGAAGGAAATACCACTCATCGAAAAAGTCTTCACAAATTTGTTGTGTGAAGCACACCGATATTTGTCATCGGTAGGATAGAAGATATGGGTATGTTTGACCAAACAAATTTGTGAAGAGCTTCCCGATTAGTGGCTTTCTCCTCTTCTATGTTCCCTATTTTCTTCTGTTATAGCTTCTGGTTTCTTCAACCTAAAGTTTTTGTTTGCTTTTTTAGACTTGAGGACTTTTTGTTTTGCTTTTGATATTTAGTTTTATGATGTATGGTTTATACGTTCCTCTTCTCATATATATATATATATATATATGTGTGTGTGTGTGTGTGTGTTTTGATATATATATATGGACTTTTTGTTGTTGTTGATTTTTCAGTTTATTTGTTCATTTTTTGCTTGATGGTGGCGTCCTAGATATGAAAACTCTGTGACTTGCAGGGCATTATTACCCCTCTAAAAGATTTCCTGGTGGCCACAGCCCTTCCACGGAGCTTCTAGGGCAAAAATGCCCTTTAACCAAACAAAAGGTGATGTGGATGTCATGAGGGCATGCCACTTCAACTTAATTAGTCAACTAATGGTTGACTGTTTGGATCCGTTAGGGCAAGGCAACATTGCTCCGTTTTTTAAATTTTCAAGGCAAAATTGCCCCCTCGAAAACTTTCTGATGCCCAATGCCCATTGGTGGAAACTTCTGAAGCAATTTTACCTGTTAACCCATTTATATAAATGTATGGATTCATTTCCAACAATTAATCCGTGCATGAAATTACTGCAGAATGTTGATGTTATAATCGGAAACATTACAATTATTGCGAGTCGCACAAAATGTGTTGATTTCACAATGCCGTATTTAGATTCAAGCTTGTCACTAGTGATAAAGGTAAGGTCCGACTCCAAAAGTCAATGGATCCTCCTCAAACCTTTTCTTTGGATCCTATGGTTGATTAAAAAAAATATCTTGTTTTGCGACGGAATTTTTCCGTAGCAAAACAAGCATTTTCCTTCGCAAAATGCGTTTGCGACGGAATTTGCAACGGATATCAATCCATCGCAAAAACTCTCATCGCAATTGTGACGGAAAATGAAAATTTTGTCTCAAATTTTGAAATTTGCGACGGAATTGTTTTCCGTCGCAAATCCCATGTATATTGTATATATAACTTGTTAAGGATGGTTTTAAATCAAAAATTTAAATGAGATAATTTATTTTAAAATAATTGAGTCATTTTTATAAAAGCCTAAATCAACTAGCTAATTTCACTAATTTTTATAATACATACAAATTTGATTATTCTTTAAAGTCACACCTTCGTCCTCCTACTTTACATCAATTAATCAATTGTCTTATCCCTAAACATCACTTCTCAACACTTCACTTTTCTCATTTTAACACTGTCCTATTTATATATTTATGTATCATTACCAACTAATACAAGATCATAATTTTCTCACACAATTTATTCACTAAACAAAATAAACCATAAAAAACAATATATGCAAGATTAATATTCTCACTAATCACATCCAAAGTAAATGATTTAATTCACCAATGGAATACTCATTATCATCAAAAACAATAACACATCCAACATTAGTTTCAAGATAATTTTACCAATTCAACATGTAAACCGGAAATGAAAAAATAAGAGAGAAGAGAAGGAGCTTACCAAAAATGGAAGGGGAGCTGGTGACCAGAAAAGGAAGGGGAGGAACTGACCGGACCAAGGGGAGGAGGAGACCACCGCACCGGAAGAAGAACTCGCCAAAAACGGACGAAAGTAGCGATGAGGAGGCGGAAGGGTAGTAAATTGAGGTGGAAGAGGATGGCCGGAGGGACGATGGCGAGGAGGAGGGCCAGAGGTTCGCGGAGGAGGACAGGGGACTAAAACTTTGAATGAGAATGAGATGAAAATCGAGTAGGGGAGTTAAAGGGAGGAATTTTGCGACGGATTATAAAGTCCGTCGCAAAATTGAGACGGACAGACAGTCCGTCACAAGCCCCAAGTGGGGCTTGCGACGGATGAGAAGATCCGTCGCAACTGCGTTCCATCGCAAGCTCCAAGTGGGGCTTGCGACAGACAGTGTGTCCGTCGCAATTTTGCGACTAATGGACAGACTGAAAATTGCGACAGACTTCAAGATCCGTCACAAAAACATGATTTTTGCGACGGATTTTAACATCCGTCGCAAAAAACTTAAAATTTGCGACGGAATTTTTTTTCCGTCGCAATTTTATGATTTTCCAAAAGAGTGATTCTAGGTGCAATTTTTGTGCGTGCAACTGTTATTGTAATTATATTGGAAAGAAAAGAAAAGAAAAGGATGATGATAAAAGAAAATTCAAAGAGTATGAGCGGTGAGTTCCTTTTGTTGCACGCTATTGATTATGATTATATTATTATATATATTACTTCCTTGTTCATATTTATAAGTCATTTTGTAGAAGCCTCTTCTGTTCTTATTTATGAATGATTTTGTAAAATCTATGAAGTTATTAATATTTTTCCCTAATGTTGCACTTATGGTGGAGAGAGGGGGGAGAGGAATATCTCCATAGTCACCCCTCTCAATTTCCTCTACATTGAATATATCCACCATTAGATCAACTTTCAACGGTTGAGATTTAATACTTTGTAAAAATATTATTATACATTAAATATAACAAAAATCTACTATGGTAAATTATTCACATCAAATTTTAAAGAAAAAATTATTTTTTATTTGTTATTATTTCATATTTAATATTATAATAATCATTTTACTTAATAAATCTCAACCATTGAAACTTAATCTAATGGTGGAGACATTATTGAATGGAGAAGAAATGAGGAGGGAGGTCAATGGAGACATTCCTCTCCCTTCTCCCCACCAGAGAGAGATTGAGAGTGAAGATCAAGAATCTTCTTAATTTATGTGAATTAGTATATACTCAATATGCGGGAGTATTATCATTTTTTTGCGTCTCATGATTGCAGATATTCAATTTTTGAGAAGTGGGATATATGTCTAAATGGGTTGTGATAGTGGTCACATTTTTGTTGACCATAGCTGTGCAGGTTTACACAGAAAATTTAACATCAATTTTAACAGAGAGGACAACGGCAAAGCCTTCTCCATGGAAGGACTTGCAAGAGATTAAAAGGAACAATGGATCATTGGGATATCAAAACAATTCCTGGGTGAAAGGGTTTCTGAATAACCAAATGGGATTTAAGGATTATCAGTTAAAGCCTTTAGGAAGTCCTGAAAAGTACAATGAGGCATTATCAAATGAAGACGAAAAGGAAAAGGTTGATGCTATTTTTGATGAAACTCCTTATCTCATGCTCTTACTTTCCAATTGCTCTTCTTTCAAGATGACAGGACCAATCTATAAAACTGGTGGATTTGCCTTTGGGTGTAGATTCCTCTCTACGTGTCATATAGTGATAGGATTTGTTATGATTTAGCAGCTGTAATGTATCTTCCAGAACCTTGTACTGTGCGGTATAAATATGAGAATGAGGCCAGAGTATTGCATCTGTGCTCTCAACAATTTCCTCTCTCGTTTTCCTTGTTTTCCTAACTCTCCGGCGTGAGATTTATATTCATTAGCAACTTGCTAAACGGATGTAAAATCGACCTGTTCTGTATGTGCATGCATCAGGATTCCCTATAATCTTCATGCAATGCCCTCTTCCAAGCTTTTGGTTGGCACATTTAGTAATAAAGGGAATAACCTACATCAGGATTACATCATATACATATGAGATAATAGGATTACTCTTCTAAAGGTAAAGCATGGGGATTTTGGGTTAGCGGTGATAGAAGTGACTTATTTTCAATTTGAATTTTGCATAAGATATGATAAAAGTTATATTGTAAATGCAATTATTTATGTTTGGATTTACGGTGGTAGAAGTGACTTTCTTCTAAATTGAAACTTGGTTATATTATTATTTAAAAAGTCAGTTGAGATGTAAAATGATTGAAAATAGAATGTATCATATTGAATACTACATATATGTATATTAGTTGTATATATTGTGATAATTGATGATAAAAATTGAAATTGAAATTTGAGGAAAAAAAGTTAAATTATTATTAAGAATTCTAAAAAAAAACAATAAAGTCCTTAATTAAATATATTTAATGGATAAAATTGTATATAAATTAGAATGCATACAAATGTATTTATACAAGTTCATACTAAATAAGTAGTACATTGCTAATTCGATCACATATCCCTAACAAATTAGTCTATGATTCTATCACGAACATGATTCATTTTTGTTGAACATAATGTAGGAATATTTAATGAGAATAGTATTATTATCTTCATCACCCATATTTCCTCGGTCACTTCAAAAAAAAATCCACACCAGTTTGGGAATATCTCTGGATAAGATTATGTACATACATCCTAGCACAAACAAACAAATTATGTGTTGATTTCTGTACCATTTTATCAATGCAAAAATATGTGTATGATAGGGCTCCACGTATACAAATGCAATACTTTATATTTTTATATATATATATATATATATATATATATATATATAGCACTAAATAACTGTATTGATGCTTCTGTCCAAACCAACAATCTCCAAATAACCAAAATCTTACCACACTACTACAAAAAAGTGGAAAAACGTCCTGAATTAGAGGCAATTAACGCCCCTTTTTCGAAGGACGTCTATCGAGGAAGTAGTATAATAATTATTTTGGCGTCCTATGTTAAAAACGGGACGCCTTAAAAAAAAAAGCGTCCTATTTAAAAGCGGAGGGACACCTTAAAAAAGGCGTCCTATGTTAAAAACAAGACGCCTTTAAAAAGGCGTCCTTATTATTTAAACAGGACGACTTAAAAAAGGCGTCCTGTTGTTAATATAGGACGCCTTTAAATAAAGGCGTCCTATGTTTCTTAAATTAAGGCGTAAAATATGGGTATAAGGCGTCCTAAACATAAATTTAGGACGCCTTATGTATAATTTTTTTTTTTAAAAAAAAACCTGCTATATTTCTTACTGGCCTCCTTAATGAACTACAATTTTAAAGTGCTATTCGTCAAGCCAATTTATACAGTTATAAACAATATTTATTAAATAATTATCTATCTAATATAAATGTTTTAAGAAATTATGAAGTCCTTAAAATTAAAAGGAAAACATTTAATAGAATAGATATAGGATACAATACACACGCACAAACAAAGTATGTTTCTAAAGCATTTTTTTGTTCCAATGTCAATCACTTTGTGTGTTGAGAATATAATTTGGCATGCATATGCACAGTCAAAATATATGGTCTGTAATTTGTTGAGGCATTCCTTGTCTTGCCCACTACATGTCCTTATCTTACACAAATTAAGATTCTATTCTAATTCATTATAATAACATAATATAAAATCCAACCAGCCATATTTAATCTATTGAGGAGATTTCTGTGATATATAGATGGTAATGGATGGTCTGAATGAAATGAATAATCAAAATGAAATGGATTAATGGAATGGATAATTCCCTAATGAAATGACTAAAATTAGGCTATCATTGCTTCAATTGGGAGAGTTTGTGGTTCAATCAAATATGCCCAAAAACCCATTTGGACTAGCTTGATTTAAGTTCATTAGACACTTTCACATCGGGAAAGGTCTAAGTCCTATAACCAAAACCCAATCAAAACTCTAACAATTGGAATCAATTAAGTGTATAAACACAATCAACCTTAGATTAGCTACCAACTCTAAGTGATGCACCCTTGCCCTCCACAAGATTTCAAGAAGAAAAAATTACACTCAGAACATATATACCGTCAAGACATGTAGGTATATGTCAAAATTTCAGTGAAATAAAAAAGGCAGCCTAAAGAATTTTGTTAGGCAAAAAAAAAAATTTGTTGTTCAGCCTAAAAAAGCCATCAAATTTACCACTAGAATCAGGACGTGGTCCCTTGGGTATTGAAAAGTTCTCTGCATGAACGAGCCAGAGACAGAAAACTTGACAATACTATATCAGAGAAAAACTTGGCAATAAAGCCAAGGAGAGAACAACCCAGATATCATGGAGCAAAACCTATGAGCAAACTGATGACAAGGTGCAAAACAAAAACCACAAGACCAAACTCAATAAACAAAGAAATAAGAAACTTGGTAGAATTCAATGCTTAACAATCACATTGTAAATTCAAGGCTTAACAATCACATTGTTAACCAGGGATGCTAGCAATTACAAAGAAAACTTAGGTGAAAGCAAAGTATAAATTTTGCAAAATCCCAAAAGTTTTAGCTGGAATTACAATATTTTCTATTTTTAGATTTTACACTAACCTTTTATAGTATTGCTAAAATCCCTAATTCACAGAAATTGTAAAACGAACTCAATCAAAACCAAACCAAACAAAACAGAATCAGATCAGAGAAAGAAGACGAAATTTTAAAAAGAGTGATTGAGGCACGGAGATGGATGGCGAAGTGACTCAACATTCCTGCAACTACGATTTATGCCTGAAGTGAAGACTGAAGTTAGGGCACAAAGCACGGGCTCGTCAGAGAAATGAGAAGGAGGGGGAGGCGCCGGAAACAGAGAACGCAAGCCGACGGACGCCGTGAAGAGGGAAGACGAAAGAGACGGAGCTGTCGTACGTGCACAATGTAAGGGCAAAATGAAAGCAGGGGGAGATCGAGTGAGGGTGAGCGATCGATTAGGGCATTGGCTAGGGTTTTGTTCGGCCTGAGTGAGAGAGAGCGGGGGCGGGTAGGGGGCGAGTGTGCGAGGAGACGAGAGAATAGCCTGATAAGTGTGTGAGAGCCTATCGAGCAACGGGCTAGACTGAGAGTCGATAGGGTTTGACAGAGGATTCGATGAAGGAAAGAAAAACTAGGAGTGAGCAACATTCATGGGGGTGAATCGACGGAGAAACTAGGGTTGAATCAATGGAGAAGCAGAGAGAAGGGCGATGGAAGCAGAGAGGGCAAAATCTGTCGTCGGACACGGGGGTATTGCAATTAAAGGCAATTTTGGCAAAAAAAAAAATCATTAAGGCGTCCTGATGTTAAATCAGGACACCTTCTATTTCAAAAAATAATTAAGGCGTCCTGATACACTAAACAGGACGCCTTAATTGAAATTTAAAGTAATTAAGACGGCCTTTTAAAACATCCTGAAAATTTATCAGGACACCAAAATAAAAATTTATTCCCAATCTTCAGCTGGCGCAAAAAAAAAAAAAATCGCGAAATAGCGCCAAAGAATTAATTTTTGGCGCAAAAAAAATAATATTAGTCGTCCTAATATTATATTAGGATGCCTTAATTTACATTTAAACGTCCTGAAAAATATTTCAGGACGCCATATTTTACAATATAGGCAAAATAATTACAATAATGCCACTAATTTCACCTTTAACTTCCTTTTAAAAAATAAGGACGTCCTTTATGGAAGTAGTAACCCTTTTTTTGTAGTAGTGCCAACTCTCCATGGCTAGGGACGAAAATCGCTGGAGAGGGAGAGTTCAATGAGACCAGTACCGTTGTCTAAAACTAAAGGGCCGGTGTTATCTTCAGGGGGAGACCAAAACACCCTGCAACCAAGCGTGTTGGAAGAGGATGCCGCCAAGGGTGAAGCCATTCTAGGAAGGAACTTCTTTGTGTGTCTTTCATGCCAAAGAGGGAGAGTTTGATGAGAAGATGTGGGGATTTTAATTTCCCATTAAATGGTAAACACTATGCCAACGGTCGCTGAATCAGCTTATATGAAAGAGGAGCTTTTTTGGGAGAAGCTCGGTAAGGGAGAACCTTACCGAAACACCTTCCAACTGGGCTTTTTTCCTACCCAAACGCTTACCCAAACACTCCCATAATATACCATCTAAATTTATAGTGATTTTTAAAAGATGTAAAATGATGTTGAACTTTCTTAGTTTTGTTTTTGCCATCTAAATTTTCTTAGCTTTTAAAATCAGCATGACCATCCTATTTTAGCTTCATATCTATTACTTTATTTGTTTGGGGGAATGAAAAGTTTAATTAATAAAAAATTTATTATACTTTAATTTAATTCTAAATATCATGTGAATAAAAGCTAATCAAATAAAAGAATTAATGAAATAAATAAACAAAAAGCAAAGCCATTATATATTTATATGTGTAATCCAACCTAACATTTTTATACATTACCACCTTCTTTGTAATCAAACCAATTACTGTATTTTTATGTCTATGAATGAATCATCTTTTCTTAATGGTATACGAAACATAATTATGACTCTAATGGTAAATTTAAAAGTTTTTATAACATTCTCTTGGCCAACATAAGTTGTTTTTATATACAAATTAAACTTAAAGATACTTTGAAAAGATCTTTATAATCAATGACCTTGCCTGATATTAATTTTTTTTATTTCCCACTACCTTGCATTATCTTTCTTTCTTTCTTCTTCTTTTTTTTAAAATAAAATAAAATAACGCACTACCTTTATTACTTACTAAAGAAACAATGAACAGAAGATGGGAATGCATGGAACCCAAAAGCAAACTTTTCTGGTTTTTCCAGAGATGGTGCAAATCTTTGTTGAGAGATAACAATATTATAAGTATTTTTATAAAAAATTCATAAATAATAAAAGCTTATCTTTAAGATGAGAAACCAAAATTTGACTGATTCAGCCTTTTTGTCAGTCAAAATTGATAAGAATTATGAAGGGCCTCCACGTGAATGCTCCCCAGTCAGAACTTCCCTCACCAAATTAAAGGGACAAAGTATGCCCTACTCCTCGTGCTTCCTTGTTTGCAGTGTTCAGGGAATCAATGCGTCCTTTGTTGCTTTAAACATAGTTGATGAGAGATATTTATAAATTTATAAAGAGACACCCACCACGCCGAACTATTTATTGAGGTACAATCAACATCCCAAAATATTTATGGGAGTAATTTTGCCCTTTATGTATTAAAAATGGGGCAATCTCACCCCACATCTAACAGTATATTAACACCGTTTTCTTTTTTTGTATGTCCCGCCCTCATCTTCTCCCTGAATGTTTCTCAACTCTTTAATCTCTTGCTTTCAAGACAGCATGACTTCGGCCAAAAAAAAAAAAAAAAAAAGACAGCATGACCGTATAAACAAAAACAAAGAGCATCCACCTAAATAGACAAAGAAAGAAAGCGAATGAATAGGAGAATATAAAACAAATTTGTTAAGGACCTATATTAGGCCCAATACGAGATATATCATATATTAGGATTTGCTTATAATCAGGGGAAATCCTATCTTATCTATAATCCCAGAATATCTTAATCTATATCTGACAGTTATGATACTAAGACCACAAATCACAGGGCCCATGGAACTCAGTCTAAGGTACACTCTATAAATACGATGTTAAACCTAAGCGACACACGTTCTAAACCTGAACTATTTACATATTGTCACACTATACACACACATCACCCCCTTTGGCGAAAGCCTTGTCTTTGTACCGTGATCCCAAGCTCTCCTGAATATTTGCCGCTCTCCTGGATATTTGCCTCATAGATATTCGGGTAGAGCCTATCGATCCAATAGTAAAGCACTAGCCCACCTGGCTAGACTCTTTTACCAGATCACACTCGGCAACACAATAATCTGGGCAAGGATAGAAACTTGATCCCTATACATGGCGGTCAAGAGAGAAATCTCGGGCATATATAATAAGAACAAGTAATGATACAACTCAAACCTGTTCTTGCTCTGATCTTAACCAAAGTTTATATGGCAAGAACAACAATAAATTTTTGAAGGAAGTTGGTGCAAATGAGCTTGAGGCTGATCTGTACAGATTGTAGGATGAGAGTATTAACTCCTAGAAATTGATAATATTCCTTGATGGACGTGGGTGGACCTAGTGATTTGAATAGTCCCAATCAAGTCTTTATCTGTACCAGGGGTTTGAAGGTCGACGGGAAGGAAAGGAGAATCAAGCACCTCATCGGGTGGCGTCGCAAAACTTCCACATGGCATCGAGACTCCAAAATTACGCCGTAAGAGTATGAAAGTCGTAGGAAACCCTTAGGCACGCATATATCTAAGGATGCAATAGTGATCTTTCGAGGAGGAACTCGAGGCATCTAGAGAGTTGGAGGTGGATCCAGGTTTTTGTAATCTATGAATCACCGAATGGGATCTATGAATGCATTCGGGACTCACCGAGATGGGATCTATGAATATTTTCAAGAGGATCTTGTAGGTGACTGCAGTACTCGTCTCGTTTGTAATATTCCCACGATCTTACATGATCATCCCTTATTAAAAAAAAAAAAAAAAAAGACCAAAGAAGTAAAAAGGGTAATATAAAATGTGGCTTTGTTACTCCATCATATCCCTTACTATCAACCAAATATATATTGTTCTCTAAATTTAAAATAAATTTCATCTTTATCTCTTAAGTTTATCAATTATATTTTCTTTTTTTTTTTTATGTAAATAAATTATATTTTCAATTTCCTAATTTTAATATCATTAGTCTCATTAATTTAAGGGAGTAAACTGAAATTCGGTATAAGTTTGGAAGACGAAATATATACTTAGCCTAACATTAAAATATTAATTAACGTTTTTCAAAACCACTCTTAACTATAATTTTATAGTTTATTTTTCTTAAATGTATGTATTTAAATAGGAGTAAACTTAAAAAATCATTGCCTTATCAAAAAAACATGAAAGATTGTTGAGATTTCATTTTAAAGCATGGTAATTAATTTTATTATTATTATTATTATTTAATTCTGATGATTTAGTATGAATTAAGTATCCTATATTTATATGGGTGGCCTCCATTATTTTTAACGACAAATCGACCTACCTTTCCCAACATACTTTTTTTATAGACATTAAAATATATACTAATTTTAATTATAAGACATATTTTATAGTTTTTTTTTTTTTTTTTTTAATAGAAAAGGCACTTACTCTCTTAATTAATTCAAAGCATGGGATTGAAGACAATTATCACGGGTTTGGATTCTCTCATAATCTTTTTTCTCATTTTTTTCTCAGTATCTGATCTCAATCCTCAGATTTAAAAAAATAGATGGTCCAGATTTAATATTTTATAAAACTATTATTTTAAACATGAATAAATAAACTTAACTTTTAAATCATGATCTACACAATTTAAACCTGTAATACAAATAAAATTAAGAAAAAAATTAATTTATAAAACACTATTATCATTATTTTAGAAAATATTAAATCAACCATCCATTTTTTTCATCTAAGGGTGGAAATAAGATTCTGAGAAAAAAAAGAAAAAAGAGATTCTGACATATCCATGGTTTGTCCAAGCTAAATATCCTTATCTCTTCAATCATCATTTTCCGACACACAGCCCCACGCCACTTTAATAATGTTACCACATGATTCATGCGCTGGGTCTCTCTCACACGTCACTCCATCTGATGTCATTGTGCCTGTCTTTTTCAATTATTATAAGATCACGAGAGAGATATTTATTCATCTAATTTTTAATTAAGTTCCTGTAATTTTTTGTGAAAATAATTATATTTCATAAAAAGTAAGTTATTATAATAATATTTCAAATTTTTAACTGAACAATTATTTATATTATTTACTTTATGATTATAATTTATTTATAAATATAAAATTTTAATTATATTAATAAAATTCTCTATAAATATAATATAATACTTATTAATTACTGTATTTATATACAAATTTATTATATTAATTATTTTTTCTAATTATATACTTATTAACTTAAGCTTATTATTTATATTTTAATGTTATTTATTTTATTTTAAATTAATTTGATAAGTAAATAAAGTATAGTGACCTGATTAAAAATCATGTAACATTTTAATAACATAGTAAAAACTAAAAATGACCACAAAACTCTAATTAAAAACAAGTGAAAGGATAAGGAGTTAAATTATAGGGTGGTGTTGCCTTTTTCAATAGGGACATTATTGCGTGATTTTGAAACTGTGCGTCATTTCTCAGTAATGATATCCAAAAAAAATTAAGCAAACATCAATCTATTCATTAATTCATAGTCCTTCAATGCCATTTTTTAGTTTGTTTTCCGTGGTGTTTCCCCAATGAAAAGAAATTCTTTAGTATTAATAAAATTCTAAAGAATATATAAAACTCTAGTGGTAAGATATTAAAAATATTTTATAGAATTCTCTTGGCCAACAGAAGGTTGTGTGTGTGTATAACTATTTGCTTAAAAAATACTTAGAAACTGCGTTTGGATCCTCTTATTTTTAACTTAAAAGCTACGACTTTTAAGCTAAAGCTGAAAAAAGAGCTTTTTTTTTTTTAAAAAAAGCTAAAAACTATTTGGTGATTATATAAATTTTTTAACTTAAAAGTTCTTAAAAGCTGAAATTAAAAAAAGCTGTTTAACAAAATTTTTATCATAAACACTTTTTCTAATAAAAATTATCATAAAAGGTATATTATAATAGGGTGGTGGTGGTGGCGGCAAAAGGCGAATGTGATAGCGATGGCGATAAGAATAGTGTTCGATCGAGAGATTCAAAGTTCTCTTTTCTTCTCTTCTCTTTTCTTTTCTTTTCTTTTCTTTTCTTTTTAAAAAAACATTAAAAAAAAAAAAGAGCTTAAAAATAACTCCTATGAGGAGCTTATTTTTAAGCTCTTTTTTCATTATAAAATAAGCTCTTATAATTATAAGAGCTTATGTAATATCTCGTTTGGCTTTAACTTATACTTATAAGTAGAAGATAAGCTAAAAATAAGCTAGGCCAAACAGACACTAGTACTACTTTGAAAAGAGCTTTATAATTTCCCACTAACTCGCAGTATATGTAACTATTCCTTCCAAGTCTAGACTTTGCTGGCTTTTTTAAATGGGGATTTGTGGATAAGGTCAAGTCTATTTCTTCCTTTATATTTGAAGCCTTAGCTCACGAAAAAGGGTTCGCTTTTTGGCTCGGATCTCGATCATGACAAGGTGATCTTTGAATCGATCGTCTATCTCGCTTTCTTGTGTTAAGGCCAAGTCACCGGACTTGTATGATTGGAAATGTAGAAGTATTATCCGGGATATTATTTGTCTTCATCTTCTAGGGTTGGGTTCTCGTGTCCTTTTCCCCGAGAGGGGGCAACCGTGCTGCGGATCGTCTAGCAGCTGATGCTTATAAAGGGATGTGCCCTATTGGGTGGGTTTCGCGACCAACACCCGCTTTGTTATCTCTTCTAACTCTGGAGGCTCAGAAGACTAGTGATGGGGGTGATAATCCTTCGTTTTCTAGTTCTGCTTTGGATGGTGGCTAGTTTTCTAGTTTTTGCTTTTTTCTGTTTTTTGTTGTATTTGTTTTCTTTGTTGTGGCTTTTTGTCTTCTGTTATGGTTGTTGTTGGTCTCTTCTTCTCACTACAAAAAAACTTCGTATTAGCCACGGAATTACCCACGGAAAAAATTCCGTAGGTAATTTCCGTGGCAAAAAATTAGCCACGGAATTCCGTGGCTAACGAGCATTAGCCACGGAAAATTTCCTTCTAAAAAAAAAGCGTGACTTTTTTTTTCCACATATTTTTTTGCCCCGGAAATTTTCCGTGGCTAATGAAAATTAGCCATGGATTTCCGTGGCTAATGTCGTTAGCCACGGATTTCCGTGGCTAATTTACATTAGCCACGGAAATTATCTACGGAATTCTGTGGCTAATTTCCTATGAAATTTTTTTCGTCGCTAATACAAAGTTTTTTTGTAATTTTTTTGCCACATATCTGTTTGTTATTTTGTTCTTTTCTTTGTAATGGTACTTCTTAAAAGTTTATTTTAATGAAATCCTATTTGACCAAAAAAAGAATGAGAGAGAGAAAAACAGAGTTTCAGAGATTTTTTTTCAACTAAACATTTTAAATTTATAAAAAATCCACATAAAATGACATGGAGATTGACATCTATTGGGTTGGTACAATTTCAGTGGCCAGGGTTCAAGTGACGTGGTGCCCTTATGTAAACATTTATAAACATTGAAAAATTCTTAATGGGGTATTCGGTATTCCTAACTTTTATAAACATTAAAAAATTTCTAATAAGGCCTTTTGATAGACTTGATTACGAATTTATTAGAAGTATAATAATGAATTTAGATTTGTTTTTGTTATTAAAATAAAATAATAAAAAGATAAGATGAGGGGATAAAGAAAGACGTACAACAAAAAATTATAGAAATGAAGAGTTAAAGAGAACTCTTATTGGAGGTGGATCCAGTTTGTAATCTATGAATCACCGAATGGGATCTATGAATCATTACAGGACCCACCGAGATGGGATCTATGAATCTTTTCGAGAGGATGTTGTAGATGCTGACGAGGCTCGTCTCGTTTGTAATATTCCCTGATCTTACTTGATCAGTCCCTTATTAACAAAAAAAAAAGAAAAAAAAAAAGAAAGAGAACTCTTATTGCATATAGCACTTCTATGTACAACCAATCGTTCATTTGTGTTAATTCCTTATATATAAGCTTTTATTCCTTCCAAGAGTTACAATGACCGAAACATAAGAATTAATTTACAACATAAAACTATATAAAAGCATGGAAGGTTATAAGCATTAATCATAAAATAATATCCTAAGAGGCTTATGAACATCCTCCACCACAATATTTATAACATTCCCTTTTGGATGTTCATAGAAAATAATATGCCTCATTAAAACCTTAATTTTTTTAAAAAAATAAAAATCAATGAGACAAAAACCTAGTGAAGGAAAAAGAGTATACAATGCATGTTGAGCATGTTGAGACTGTATTGTTAAAAACCTTACAAGAAAAGTCCTGCAGAAAAAAACTAAGTTAAGGAAAAAAAAATACAGCCCGATCTCTACTCCCTTGATGGAAATATAGTATTTACTCCCCTGACAATATCATTTTTACTCCCGGATGACAATATCACTCTTTGTTGTTATTCGTCAATGGAATATGCACTGAAGCCGAATACAAGACTCTAGCCACAACTGCTGCTGATCTTATTTGGGTTCAGCAACTTCTTCAGGAACTTGGTCTTTTTTGTCAATTCCACCATTATTGTGCTCTGATAATTGAGGTGCCACTTATGTTGTTCATTCAAGAGTCAAACACATTGCTCTTGCTTATCATTTTGTTCGCGAAGCTGCCAAGTAGATTCGAATTTCTCATATCTTAGCTCTTGATCAAGTTGCTGATATCTTTAATGTTCGTTTGAATCATGTATCTGTTTATTCATATAAATTGAGATAAAAAATTTCTCATATATTGATCTTATATATGTTTTTATATCGTAAAAAATGATTGAAAAAGCATTGATATTTTTTTAAGGGTACTTAGTATACTTCCCACTTTGCGAAGTTTCTTACGAGGCTCACTGTCCATCTGGTCCAGTTTGACTCATAGGGATTAATAATTTGCAAAATATTTCAGTCACCCAAACAGGGCACAAGAGGACAGCTCATCAAGTGCTCAAAGGATAAGAATCTAGAATAGTCTTCTTTTGTACATGAGTATGGCTTGGATGATTCGTAATAGTCTATATTACCAAAAACAAATGACTGTATGGGTTGGATGATTTGTAATAGTCTCTAGTACCAAAAACACTGCAGATTCTCTCAAATCTTTCTGTTGTTATTTGATTGCCTTTATTTTTCCCTTACATGGGTATACCAAACAAACTTCTTCCAAATTTCAATTCCACCTCCAAATACACTCCTCTGAACTTGTAATTCTCTTTTCAGTTTATAGATTTCAGAGTTTACTCAAAAATAAAAATTGAATGTTTTTTAATATGACTTAGATTGCGATCCGCGTTCACTCTGATTGAACTCCCAAGTCATTATCTTATTTTCCATCTCTAGTAGAATGTCATATATGCTTGGAAAGAAAGGAAAAGTAGCCAAGAAAATAACGAAGGAACTAACAAACAACCAATTATCGGATCACATCACCAGCTAGCAACAGTGTCGGTAACTAATTAAAAAGAAAATACGATTTTTGTATTAATAATATTTCTTAAAAAACACTAACACTTTTTGTCCAAATTAAAATATTAATAGTACTTTAGTATAATTTAATAACTTAAATATCATTATTATTTGCGATTCTTCATATGAATTATAACAATAATTTAATTTACAACTCAATTATTGTGAAACAAGGAATGGAGGAGAGCTGTGCGCGAAGAGAGAGAAATTTAAGGGACCTAGATGTGTTTAAAAAACACTTTTGAATGTTGAATACATCACAAAACACTTCTTGAGCCATACACATAGTCTAGTTTAAATGCAGGACATCATATTTTAAGGACCTAGAAATCTACATGATTTTGTTGGTTCTTTTTTATCATTAAACCCGGATCTTAATTTGATTGAAAGTTTGAAACTATCCTATATTCCATTTGTCATCAGTCCTCACTCAGGGCTCCCTCTTAGACTTGGGCCACCCCACAAGGGCCCAAGATCTCAAGATTTTAGCTGCACAATCTTCAGTGAAAGAATGAGAAGAAGTGTCATGAGATTACCCCTTGTCCTTGGGTTTAACTGGCGAAGAGATAAGACTTTCTCACCAAAAAGGAGGGGGTTTGATCTTGGAGTTGGTCGGCGTTGTGGGAAGCATTCTAGGAGTCTACAAAGCGTGGAAACGCAATTTGGGAAGATGTGGAGGTATGTGACTCTCTAACCCAAGATACCTTGGATTTGGGCTCCAAGCGCTGTCGTTGGCCACAAGATAGGTGGCCCGTCCCTTTCCTAAAATTTTTAATATAAAAAAAAGTGTCATGAGATTATGAGGTTATTATTATATGTTAAGATACAAAAATACTCATGAATTTTTATCCAAAGTACACCCAACAATATATATTTTTCGGAGGTGCAAAATACCTATAAACTTTCAAAATCAAGGCAAAAGTATCTTCACCGTTAAAAAATAAGAAACGTTTAAGATTTTATAATTTTCCTCACTTTCCCTGTCCTCCTATGTCACTCTCCTCCTCCTTCCCTTCTCCTCCACCATTTCCTTCTCATGACCTTGCATCAACCTCCCTTGTGTCAGTGGCAGACCCACACTAGTGCCTGTGTGGGCAAGTGCAGACACAAAAAATTGAAAAAATATATATATTGTGAAGGAATTTTAGGATAAGTTGTCTCGATTGGAGGAGTTGGTTATTACATTACACATTTACACCGAGGTCCTGGGTTCGAACGTCCTCTCTTCCATCCATTTATCCTTTTTTTTGGCTCTGCTCTCCAAATCCCTCCAAATCGACGTTAACATCTTTTAACGGTGATGACATTTTTATCTCCGTTCGAAAGTTCATAGGTATCTTTGTACTTTCAAAAAGCATATAGTGTAAGGCCACTTTAGATAAAAGCTCATGAGTATTTTTGCACTTAAACCCTATTATTATTATTATAGAAAAAACCTAAATCTATTTGCTTATCATTATTAGGTTTAATTTCAATTAAATATTAGCAAATGAACTTTTTTTAACAATAAAAATTCACATAGAGAAAAATTTCAAAGTTTTGTTAAAGTATCGTTAATAATAAAAATAATAAATGGAAAAATTTGATTTGTCAATTGGACCTAATGGATATATATTAGCAAATGGACATAAGTTTTGAGTTTTATAATAATAAAAAAAAATTATAAAAAAACTCACATAATTTATAATATATCCATAAGTAATGTTCTAATATTTGAAACTACACCTCTAGAATTTATAATTGAACTATTTTATTTATTGATCGCATAAGAATACTCTAACATATCCATTTATTTTCATATTTGATCTTGATCTTGATCTTGATCTTTTCTAAAATTTCTTAAATTTATGGTCTTTTTCAATGTAAAATGTTTTTTGTTTGGGTGGTAAGAAAGTGTTGTAGTGAGGTTTAAGTTGTCATAACATTTTTTTAGTAAACAGAAGCCTCGTTTATACATACATAAATACACATGTGTGCGTCAACACAAACATATATATACATACATATTTGTGACTGTATGTATATATATATACACATTAATGTATGTATGTATGTATATACATAGATACATACATATATGTGTGTGTATAACGTTAATTAAAATATACGTATATATTGATACACACACTCTATCAATATATATGTATATTTTAATTAAAGCTACACACATATATATAACTTTAATTAAAATATATTTTAATGAGAGTTTTTTTTTTTAATCCATTACCTTGGTTTACACTAATATTAATTTTTTTTTAATACACCACTACAATCAAATTTGTAATATGATAATATCCTACTACCTTGCATTATCTAATTTCATAATTCTCACTGCCTTTAATTTATTACTAAAGGCAATGAACAGAAGATGGCAATGCATGGACCCCAAAAGCAAACATTTTTGGTTTTCCAAAGACGTGCAAATCTTCGTTAAAAGAATATTATAAATATTTTCATAAATATCTTTTTCTTAAAAAAATAAAAAGCCACTCTTAATCATGATAAGAACTCTTGACCAAAAAAAAAAAATCATGATAAGAACTCAAAACTTGACTCATTTAGCTTTTTGTCTTCTAAAATTGGACAGAAGGCCTCCACACATGAATATACCCAAGTCACAACTCTAGCTTTCTAGCTTGTCATCACTCCAAAAGCAAACATTTTTGCTTTAAACATTATATATATATATATATATATATATATATATATATATATATATATATATATATATAATTATATATATATATATATATATATATATATATATATATATATATATATATATATATATATATATGTGTGTGTGTGTGTGTAAGATACTTTGATGAGAGCTTTTTAATCCATCAACTTGCTTCACAGTAATATTCATTTTTTTTGACACACCACTAAATCAAAGTTGTAATATGATAATATCCCACTACCTTTTATCTCCTAATTTTTTAATCCATCAACTTGCTTCACAGTAATATTCATTTTTATGACACACCACTAAATCAAAGTTGTAATATGATAATATCCCACTAGCTACCTTTTATCTCCTAATTTTTTAATCCATCAACTTGCTTCACATTAATATTCATTTTGTTAACACGCCACTAAATCAAAGTTGTAATATGATAATATCCCACTACCTTTTATTTCCTTTTTTTTTTTTTAATACACACTGCCTTTAATTTATTACTAGAGGCAAATGAAGAGAAGATGGCCGGCAATGCGTGGACCCCAAAAGCAAACTTACGTTGTTTTCCAAAGACGTTTGTTTAAAGATAAAATTATAAGTATTTTAAAAAATATCGTTTTTCTTAAAAAAAAAAAAAAAAAGCCAGTTTTAATCATGATTAGACCTCAAAACTTGACTCATTTTGCTTTTTGTAAGTTAAAATTGGACAGAAAGTCTCCACATGAATACTCCCAAGTCATAACTCTAGCTTACTAGCTTGAGTGCATCGCTTTAAACATTATATATATATATATATATATATATATATATATATATATATATATATATAAAGATACTCGTACTTTGATGAGAGCTTTTTAATCCATTGCCTTGCTTTACACTAGTATTAACTTTTTTAATACACCACTACAATCAAAGTTGTAATATGATAATATCCCACTACCTTGCATTATCTAATTTTTACTTGTTACATAATTAATAAATAATGATTTTGTGAGCAACATGCCTTTTAAAAACCAACACTTTTTGCCTCATCAGAATGGAAGCAGACAAGAAAGACCAAAGAAGTAAATTAAAAGGGGTAATATAAAGGTGGCTTTTGTTACTCCATCATATCCCTTACGTATTTTTTTGGAATTGGGGACCTAATGGTCTCGGGCAGGGTCGAACCCGTCGATACAAAGTTTGGATAGGCCAGGCGTCATACCATCGCACTAAGCGAGTGCTTGGTTCATATCCCTTACGTATACTAGCTAGCTATCAACCAAATATTGTTCTCTAAATTTACAATAAATTTCAATTTTATCTCTTAAGTTTATTAATTATATTTTCCTTATTTTTATGTAAATAAATTATATTTACAATTTCCTGATTTTAATATCATTAGTCTCATTAATTTAAGGGAGTAAGCTGAAATTCGATATAAGTTTGGAAGACGACATTTATACTTGAGCCTAACATTAAAATATTACTTCCTCCAGTGCGATTATAGGAACACTTTTGTAATGTAATTTGCACTACAAAAGTGCTCCTAAAATTATGACCGGAAGTAGTAATTAAATTTTTCAAAACCACTCTTGACTATAATTTTATAGGTTTTGTTTTTCTTAAATGTATGTATTTAAATAGGAGTGAACTTAAAAAATCGTTGCCTTATAAAAAACAAAACATGAAAGATTATTGATATTTCATTTTAAAGCATGGTAATTAATTTAATTATTATTTTTTAATTCTGATGACGTAGTATGAAATTGGGAGGCCTCCATTATTTTTAACGAGACAAATCCACCTACCTTTCCGTACATACTTTTTTTGATAGACATCAAAATATATACTACCTCATGTCCTAAATATATGATATATTTTATAGTGTAATTTATACTGTAAACTATGTCCTATATTTATGATCGAATTGGATGAATACTTTTTTTTCCAGAGGCACTTGCTCTCTTAATAAATTCAAAGGATGGGATTGAAGACAAGCATCACATATCCATTATTGGTCCAAGCTAATTATGATTATCTCTGCAGTCATCTTGTTCCGACCATTCGAGAACACGGTAACAGATAGTTACAGCTGTTACTCGGTTACAACAAAGTATCTAAAATATTTTTAGATACTTTGTTGTAACCGAGTAACAGCTGTAACTATTTGTTACACGGCCCCACGCCCCTTTAATAATGTGACCATATGATTCATGCATTGCGTCTCTCTCTCACGTCACTCCATTTTATGTCATTGTGCATTTCTTTTTGAATTTTCATAAGATCACAAAAAGATATTTAATCATTCAAAAATCCGGAAATACCTAAAAAGTATGAAGTGACAAATTCTAATACAGAAACTCACTATAAGTTTACGTTGCGCATGAACTTATAATTAAACTTTAGTAATTAAATCCATTTCTTGTGAGGTAACAGTAATTCTCCCCATTTTTAATTAAATGGGTTAAGTAGTAATTTTGTCCCAGAAGTGTTCACTGAGGAGTAGTCAGGGACGGAGCCACACTAGTGCTTATGTGGGCAAGTGCAGACACAAACATTTGAAAAAATGTATATAATTTGAAAGTGCCTAATGACAGTATATTTCGGTGGTGTAATTGGTTAAAGCTTTACACTACTAGCCATCGCCATTTGGTTCGAATCTACCCCATCCCCTTCAAATTTTATTTTTTTTCCTTTTCAATTTGCATCGTTCTTTTCTTTCACCCAGTTCTCATTTCCCTCCATCATTTTCACCCAAATCTTCTTCCCTCCATCCACACTCTGTCTCCCAACTCTCCAAATCTCACAACTTTCTAAATCTTTCACTCCGTCCGCCGTCGCTAGCCGTTCCAGATCCACCTTCGTTCTAGATCCCCTGTCTCAACGGCTCAACCGTCGCACAGTCCGTTCGGTCTTGCTTCTCGATTCCGTCTTCCATCGGCTCAACCGTTCAATCGATTCTGTCTTAAGTCAAGGTAATTTTTATTTGGTATGAGTATGATAATTGTTTTATCTCGATTCCTTTGGATGATTTATTTCAAACTACTGCACTTTAATTCTTAATCAAGTGTCTTCGCTGAACTTGATGTGTTCTTTGGCCCCGTACTTGAAGTTTTTACTTGAGTGTGATATCCTTGCATTCTTGTGCGAGAGTTTAAGTTGCAAGTTGTGAATTTAATTGATTTTGCAACCGAGCTGCATATTTGTTCTTGAATCCAGGCTAACCTTAAGTGTTCTGAAATCCGAGCTAACCTTGAGTGCATTTTTCCTGAGTCTTTTTTCTATTTTTAAGAGGACCGTGGCTTGATTTGTTGAGTTTATTGAAGTTCCCGCTCCGTGATCAATTGCGAGTATGGTCCGATTTGGAGATACTTGCTTAAATTTGTAAATTGTTGGTTCTGCTCTTGAATCTGCCACTTTAATTGTTGTGAACATTAGGGAATAGTTACTGCTATATGTGGTTTGATTTTGCCATTATACCTACTGCATTTGATTTTTCCAGTAACCAAGACTTAAGAATTTTGCTAAATCATACCATCATAACACATTTGCTGATATTTTTGACAGTCACTGTGCTTCTTGCTAGGGAGGTGTTCGATTTGCTTGTGTGGTACTGTGATTATTCTTAAGTTGCTCTCATTCACTTTAGCATTAGAGAATTGCTAAATTCTATATGCTAGAACCTTGAAATTCGTTGAGATTTGTGTGCAAAAGTCATGGCCGCTATATATTTTCCTCCTACGCATATTGGTGTTATTGGAAATTGAAGGGAATGTTAGTGCTATCTGATTGCTACATTAAATTGTGAAAGATGCTGTGAAATTTTGGAGATTAATTACCTCCAAATGTGAGAAAAAATTGCTTTTATAGTGGTGTTTTGTTTATTTGTTTTGGGCTGGTTTCAGTAACCTAAATCTAATTCAAACTTGCTGAAATTTTTTGCTAAAGAATATGTTTCACTTTAGTTATAGCCATCGATTTGTTCAACCTTGCTGATTGTCATGCATTGGTTTTCCAACCCGATTTCGACTTGAATTGTTGAGTTAACTCTTGAACTTTTTCTTTGAGATGATTGTTAGGATTTAGAAAATTCATAGTTTATTGCCGATTTGATGGTAGAAAATTGGGGGCTCTTTGTGTTAGTTCACTTATCCATAATTTGTTGATTACAAGATTGTCATCCTTAAAAAAAAAAATCGGGGGCAGCGCGCCCCAACCCCCGAATCCCACTACTAATTGTGCACCCACAAACCTAAAATCCTGGCTCCGTCACCGGGAGTAGTATTGTTACCTTGAAAGTTTTTCTTCTCTTAATGTTACTCTTAAAGTTTTAAAACGTAACAATATTGTCAATTTCCTTTAAAATGTTAAAAATCAACATCATTTTTTTTTATAGTCAACGTTAGTTTTTTAACGGAATATGTTACTACGTTTTGAAACTTCTGGAGCAACGTTGAGAAAAGAAAAACTTTTAAGGCAATATTACTGCTGAACCTATACTTTCGATGCGGATTTACTATTTAACTCTTTAATTAATCATGAAGTACTCCCAATATTCCACTTAAGTGTTTCTTTTTACCCGCCAAATGATTGGGCCCTTCTGATCTTCTTTCTAAGATTCGGGGTTTCAATTTTTTTAAAAGGGAAAACTGCATGTTATGCAAGTTTTTTATAACTACTTTTTATTTTTAATTTGTTTTCATGGTATTTTAAATTAGTTCTTCATAATTTTTAAATTAGGTCGTCACACTTTATTAATTTATAAGAAAAAACTAGGATTAGTAGTTGATGATGTGATGCATACTCAAAATACACCTAGATTTATTTCAGAATAATTAATCTGCAGATCCTTATAGTTTTAATCAATTTTTAATTAGGTTCCGGTAGATTTTTTATTAGGTCCTTATACTTTCATTTGTTTTTAATCAAGTCCCCATGTTTTTTTTTTTCTTTTTATCATATCCTTATAGTTTCATCTAATTTTTAATTAGGTCCCTGCAGTTTTGTGCAAATAATTATATTTCATAAAAAGTAAGTTACAATAATATAATTTTAATATTCTCTCAAATTTTTAACTGAAAAATTATTTATATTTTTTATTTTATGATTATAATTTATTTATAAATATAAAATTTTAATTATATTAATAAAATTATTTATAAATATAATGTAATACTTATTAAGTATTTATATACAAATTTATTATTTAATTATTTTTTATAATTATATAATTATTAATTTAAGCTTATTATTAATATTAATATTAATATTTTATTAATTTATATTATTTGAAATTAATTTGATAAATACAGAAAGTATAATGATCTGATTAAAAAGCATGTAAAATTTTATTAACCTAGTAAAAAAAGAAAAATAACCACAAAAATCTAATTAAAAACAAGTGAAAGGATAAGGAGTTAAATTATGGGTCGGTGTTGCCTTTTTCAATAGGGCCATTGTTGCATGATTTTGAAAAATTGGACTTAATAAGATCTGGATACATTATGTTCCGAGAATAATTTAAAGGCAAACCCCCCCCCCCCCCAAAAAAAAAAAAAAAAAAAAAAAAAATCTCAATTTTTTAGTGGATTATGGAAACAAACAGGGTCATTCCTAAAAAAATCGTAAAGGAAAATTTGTTAGGACGTCTCAAGGAAAGCACATAGGTACTAAAAAAAAGTCTCATGATTAAAACAACATAAAATCACAGTTTTATTACAAAAAATAATAATAGATCTATAGTGGTTAATTATAATGAGACTATGTAGCGATTACATTTCTTTTCACAATCATCCTATTTATAAGTTTAGTTTGGAAAAAAAAATTGATTCTCATTACAAGTGCACTTTCAAAATAATAAAACTTATGGATGATGAGGGTTTCCATTGTAAAGAAAGAAAGAAAAAAATACTAGTATGGTATTTAATTTAGGTTAAAATACAAATTTTCCCTGATTTTTTTTTTCCTGAGGAATAATGTTAACCTAATTTTTTTTTTAAGGTTTATGTTACCCAAAAATGTTAAAATGAACAATATTGCCCCTCACTGTTAAAAACTTAATGATCAACAATAATTTTAAAGCATACTGTAGATATTGAGGGGGTGATATCACACTAAATGCCTACTGTAGTCCCGAACGGAAAGGAAGGGGTTGTTCATGCGTTCGGTTTCTCTCACAAGTGGCTTTCAGCTCATCCCTCATTATCTTCACATTCTAACCCTCCAATTTTGATCCAAGTGTCCAGAAGGAGACATATCATCTATTTCAAATTACTTCATGTGGTTAAAACTATCGCACGCCATAATTTGAAATAGATGGTGTGTCTCCCTCTAGATGTTTGAATCAAAATTAGACGGTTAGGATGTGAAGATAATGAGGGATGAGGAGAGACGCGCTAATGAGAGTATCTGCTTCCAGTTGTTCATAGTCATTATTCACAATACTTAGCTCTGCTCCTATCATTCCACTACATGCATACGAACTTCTTCAAAGAGAATAAATTAAGACCCATACAAAAATACCAATTGTAGAAGACTTTTACAGCTGTATTTATATTACAACTGAGTCTACAAAATGTGCAAAACTTTCGTAATTTATTTATGGTAAATTAGTAGAGACATTACGATTGTAGAGAATCTCACAAAATGTGTTGATTTCACGATGCCGTATTTAGATGCAAGCGTGTCCATGGGGGTAAAGGTGAGGTCCGATTCCGAAAATGGGTGGATCCTCCTCAAACCTTTTGATTGGAAACTTAGGTTAATTCTTAGTGTGATATTTGTGGGTGCAACTGTTATTGTAATTATGTTGGAAAGAAAAATAAAGGATGATACTGAAAGCAAGTTCGAACACTTTGTCCACAATCCCTTCCTCATTTACATGAGCGGTGAGTTCAGTGCACACACACATATCAATACATGGAACCAAGAGCTCATCTCCACTGCAGATTCATATTTAATGGGTGGCGATGGTTGTCATGTTTGTGTTGAGCATAGCACTGCAAGTTTAGACATCAAATTTAACACCAATTTTATCAGAAAGGACAACCGCAAATGCTTCTACATGGAAGGACGTGCAACAGGTTAAAAGGAACAATGTGACCATAGGATATCAATGCGATTCCTGGGTGAAAGACCTTCTAATTGACCAAATAGGATTGAGGAAAGATCAGTTGAAGGCTTTAAAATGTCGTGAAGAGTACAAAGAAGAATTATCAAAAGGAACCAAAGGTGTAGCTTATGTTCCACATACATCATAAATATTTATGGTTAGTACATATCTCTTTGAAATTGCCTGCAATAACACTAGATATTGAATCAAATTATTACATAGTGGAAGGTAAAGTAGACAAAGAAACATCAATTGTAACTTAAAAGAGTTTTACGACTATTTAGCTTTACAATCAATTTTTCAAAATGTTCAAGAATTTTGTAATAGGGTTAAGGGTCTATTTTGTCTAGGAGTGTCAAAAAGCTAGAAATTTTGTCATAGTCGCTATCTCAATTAATTTTGACCGTTAGTTGGCCAAATATGCTAAATTAACAGTAGTCTACATGTTATCCATGTCCTTTTTGTTAAGGTGAAATTTATATTGAAAGTTTTAAAAATAACTTTAGAAAAAAATAAAGTAGATGACACGAGTTTATTTTTATATAAAAATAAACTACTATCGAGTTCTTGATCTGATCTTTGCTTGCACTGTACTAAAAAATATCTTCAAGATATTTTTGCAAAATCTTAAAATAATTTTTTAATATCGGTATTTTTTTTTCGGTATCCCGAAGTATCTTTTTAGTACCATAAATATTTTTTAAAAATTATGTATTTTAGCATTCTTAAATTTTGTAAGTTAGCATTTTTCACTTTTTTGTAATTTTTCACAAAAGCCTACTTATCTTCTCAATCCAAACATAAATCATATTTCATAATCTGACTTTTACTCAAGACTATAAGTCATTTTTTCCACTGTTATCCCAAATAAACACATAAATCATATTATAAGTATTTTTATAAACAATTTGAAAATATAAAAAGCCTATCTTAATTATGCTGAGTCAAAATTGCTAAGGCGGCCTCCACGTGAATGCTCCCCACTCGCAGCTTCCTTCACCAAAGGTAATCAACGCGTCCGCCCTTGTTTGATTCAGCGAAGGAGTCAAAGCCGAAGGCTTTGTAGAATCTAACTTAATTCAAATAAGACGTAAGACAAAAAAAAGTACTCCAAGTAGTAATAAGAAGGCCTTCACGTGAATACTCCTCGCGCCTTCTTGTTTGATACAGGGAATAATCAAATTCGTCCTTTTGTGCTCTATACATAGTAATAGATGAGACATGTTCCTCTCTCCTACTATCTTAAATACTACAACTAGACGTAATCATATTCAAGAAATTATCCGCCACTGAATTTGACTGATTCAGCATTTTTGTTAGTAAAAATTGACAAGACATATATACTAATAAAGGAAAGGGTGAATGCGGTGATAGCAAGAGTTAACGAGAGAGTGAGAGAGGAGAGAGAAAGGTAAAGGTGATAGCAGAAAAAAATGGCAGGAATGCAGAAAACGCGAAGTGAATCTCTCATATTTGTGAGCTTATTATTATGCCTAAGTACCCTAACTCAGTCTGCAACTGTATCCGTACCAGTAGGAGTGATTCTGGATTCGGATTCATCACTCGTCAACACCACTCTCAACATCGCAGTCAAAGATTTCTATGAAACACACGATTCATATACAACCAGGCTCCAACTTCTTTTCAATAAATCTGAAAACGATCTCGAAGCAGCTTCTAGAGGTATGACTTCAACTACTCCTCCTACATGGAACATTCATGATGATGTTTAGTTTTTTCCCCCTCAAAGTTTGTTGAATTGTTAGAGCTTTAAGCTTTGTTATTCTTATTAGCCCCAACCAAATCTCCTCGCCATCAAGTGCGTGTTTAGAATCGTGAGATCACATAAGTACTTATAAGTACTTATTCACGTAACTTACCGTGTATATAGTATATTACAATTGAAAAACTATTTTTGAAGGGCTCTAAACCCTATTCTAAACAAGCAAATTGCTTTCCAGTCGCAAACTCCAGCCCTCCTCCTTCTGTCGTCCCCATTATAATTACAGATCTGAGTTTAGATTGACCACTGCTTCCATGGGCTGATATGCTTCCCAGTCGCAAACTCCAGCCCTCCTCCTTGTGCAAATCTCCTTCTGGCTCTCTCTCTCTTTTACGCCAGGATTAACGAAGGAGTCAAAGCTGAATGCTTTGTAGAATCTAATTCCAAATTCAAATAAGATGTAAGACAAAAAATATAAATAAAAATTAACTAAAATTTTTTAACTTCACTTCTCTATTTTTTTTTTTTTTAAATATTTAACTCAAACTTTTTTCCTCCGTTCCCCTCAAAATACCTCATGCCAGACAACCTCAAAAGCAAATAAACCCATATACTATCAGTTTGTCGTTTATTTCTCTTTTTTTACTAAAAGGAGCAAATTATAAGTGGGATCAATCACTGGACCTCCCACTTACATACAAGACACAAGGTCATCGACATATTTTGCTTCTTTTAAATAATATAATCTCACTACAAGTTAGTTTGTATATACAAATATCGACATATGTTTGTAAATGATTTAAAACTCAAAATTTAAGGAGGTTATTTATGTTAAAAAAATCTGTTATTTTATTAATAACATATATAATATACTCTGTTAAAATTACAGGATAATTAAAGGTTGAGTGGAAAAATACTCATATGTTTATATTTAAAATACGTCCGGCACCATATACTTTTTCGAAGTATAAAATACCCATGAAAATTTAAAATGGCATAAAATATGTTAGAACCGATATACATAACATAACACCGTCACTTTTTGTAGTAGGACCCATGCTATTTTCATATATGTATATACAATGGTGTTAGATTATATTTAATAATCATTTCATTTTTGCTCTCACCTTTAACGTTCATGGATATTTTTTTCACTTCCAAAAAATATATGGTGCTTTTGGTAAAAACTCATAAATATTTTTACACCTTAACCTAATGGCTAGCTGTTCCTTTGTAAACCTTAAAAATTTAGAGGGATTCTTTATCAAACTATAGGACAAAGGATTATTTGTATATGTGTTAAAATTTCAAAAACCCGATGTATATGTTAATTGTTTACAAGTTTTAAAATTTAAAACAAACGCATATCATTTTTATTTTATTTTTTAAAATCGATAATCTTGTAATTAAGCAGCTTTGTATCAAACAACTAAGCAAAATGTGAGGGCAATCCTGGGACCTCAAAACTCAGAGCAAGCAAGGTATGTTGTAGAATACGGTGACGTTGCTAAGGTACCTGTGATTTGGTTTTCTCCATCTGGTCCTTCTCTTATGCCACCTCGTACCCGATTCTTCATCCACTCCAACTCCACCAGAAGCCATTGCTATCAGTTCGAAGCTATAGCTGCTATTATCAAAGCTTATAATTGGCAGTCTGTGATCCCCATTTATGAAGACCCTGAATTCGGCTATGACCTAATTCCATGTCTCTCTTATGCCTTGCAAGACATGGACACTCGAGTGCCTTACACAAGTTCCATTCGTCAAGATTTCACGGATGATAATATCACCGAGGAGCTTAACAAGATAAAAGACAAGCGAACACATGTGTTTGTTGCCCATATGACTGTGGAGCTTTGGTCAAGACTCGTGGAACCTGCACAAAAGGCAGAGATGATGGATAGAGGGTACGCTTGGATACTTACACAAGGTCTTTCTTCTGTTCTAGATCCTGAAGCTTTAAACGTAACAGCCAAAGGCTACATGGATTGTGCTTTGGGTGTGAAGCCATCATTGAATGATTCCAACATGAATAAGCGCATTTCATTATCGACAACATTAACGTCTAAGTACGGTAAAACTATGTCTCTATATGGCCTCTGGGCTTATGACACTATTACAGCATTGGCCAATGCGGTTGAGAATGCTGGCTTGGTCGGTAATGACGTTGCAAATAGAGGAATGCACAATATAACAGGCCCAAAAATTCGAACATCAATTCTGGAAACTAATTTCTCAGGCCTGTCAGGGAATTTCAATTTGACGCGGGGACAATTAGAGCCATCAGAATTTGTAGTATACAATGTGAAAGGTCGAACAGAAAGGATCATTGGATATTGGAGACCCGAAACAGGACTAGATCAAAATCAGAGTGTAGTAGTTGAATGGCCCGGTAACGCAGAGGAGAGACCACCAAAGCTGAAAATCGGGGTCCCAACAAAAGCGAATTTTATTGAATTTGCTGATTTTAGTAGAGAAGGGCAGAGAATATCAGCTACTGGATTTTCTGTTGAAGTGTTTAAAAAAGTGGTTGAGGTTTTGCCATTTCCTTTACCTTACGAGTTTGTGCCCGTGGACAACAATTATGGATATTATGGTCTTCTCTGCGATGCCACAGACAAGGCAAGTTTTCATTCATTTATGTTGCTTTCAATTGTTTTACTTCTATCAGCTTTTCTAGTATAGTTTGATTAAATATCCCCCTGAAGCTTTGATACACTCAACAACATCCTAGGGTATGCTCACGGACGGAACTAGAAATAAACGGGGCGAAGTTAGAAATTTTTTCAAAAACTTAATATGATCTTCATGTATAGTCCATGTATATTACAAATGAAGCAAAAAATTTACACTAAAATAAAATAACTAATATCACGAGTGAGCGTGCTGGCCACAAAAAAGCGCACACCCATTTAAATATATGTAGGGATTAGTTTCCAATACTTAATCCGTGTATGAAAATATTGCAGAATGTTGATGTTGATGTTATCATTGGAGACATTACAATTGTAGAGAATCGCACAAAATGTGTTGATTTCACAATGCCGTATTTAGATTCGAGCGTGTCAATGGTGGTAAAGGTGAGGTCCGACACCAAAGATAAGCGGATCCTCCTCAAACCTTTTGCTTGGCGAGTTTGGGTAATTCTTGTTGCGATATTTGTGGTTGCAACTGCCATTGTCATTATATTGGAAGGAAAAACAAGGGATGATACTGAAAGCAAATTCAAACACTTTAAATGGAATCCCTTACTTGTTTACATGAGCGGTGAGTTCCCTTTTGTTGCACACTATTAACATTTTTTCCTGACAGAGCTCTTGGTATCCAATTATATGATGAAGAGAGCACTTGGGAGAGAGGATAAGAGTTTACTTAGTTTATGTGAATAGTAACTGGTAGATGTTTTGATGATTTGCAGATATTGAGTCTTTGAGAAGTGGCAAGTCTAAATGGGTGGTGATAGCGGTCATGTTTTTGTTTACCTTAGCAATCCAAGTTTACACAGCAAATTTATCAGAGAGGATAACAACAAAACCTTCTCCATCGAAGGACTTGCAAGAGTTTAAAATGAACGATAAGTCAGTGGTGGGATATCAAAACAATTCCTGGGTGAGAGAGCTTCTTATTCACCAAATAGGATTGAATGATCATCAGTTAAAGCCTTTAGAAAATCATACAGAGTACGGAAAAGCATTATCAAATGAAGAGGTTGATGCTATTTTTGATGAAACTCCTTATCTCAGGCTCTTGCTTTCCCATTGTTCTTCTTGTAAGATGACAGGACCAATCTATAAAGCTGGTGGATTTGCCTTTGTGAGTATTGTTCTTCTCTCCCCCCCAATATAACCATTATATTCCTTATGGTCTATAAAAACTTAACTGTGATGATGTACGATGTTGTACGCATTTTCAGGCATTCCCAAAGAATTCTACGTTGGTCTCAAATTTTTCAACTGCAATAATAGAAGTGACTCAAAATGTGACGATATTTCGTGACATGATGAAGAACATAAATTTACCCACCACCGCAGACAAATCCGAATACAGAAGTGGTGTTGAGATGCGAAGTTTGGCGAACTATGACTTTGGAAACCTTTTCCGAATAGCAGGCTCTGTTTTAGCTCTCTTCGGCACCATTGCAATTCTTAGAATCCCATATGTCACTTTGCTGCTGAAAAAAGTTCCACCTATCACGCGGAAAGAAGATTCATCTATAGCGGTTTGGTTACATAACAAATTTGTTTCTTTTTTAAGTCCCTCCGGCGGAGTTATAATCATTAAAAGTTAATAAAGCATATGTAAAATTAGTATGTTGTGTATGTGTGGCTTGCTGTTATTGGTCCAAGTGAAGAATAAGGTGATGAAAAGCTACAAAGTTTAAGAGCTTTTGATTGCAATTGGGGGAAAATCCCTGCCTATCCTATCTGTTATGTTGTGATGAATAGCTCTTCAACTTCTCTCATTTCTCTCTTCTATTCGGTAGCTTGTTATTTCTTTTACATTGCAATTTAGAATTTCTGGAGCAACAATTTCAGCTATTAACCCACAAAAAGACAAGACTAGAATTTAATGTTTTATTGGAGGGATTGTGAATTACTGTTTATTAGAAAAGTATCCACTCATTCTCTCTTTTTCTTAATTATTGTTCAGAGAGCATCAATAAATTAAATTAAGAAAAAAATTAATATACATGTTTGGGCCCATGAACAACATTAATCCCTCTCCTCGATACAAAAAAGAAGGCAAATATTCATTCTTTTGTTGCTTACAGGATGATTCATACATGTTGAACTTAGAGTTTATATTCAAGGGAAAAGGTTTAATTTATGAAGGATTATAACAGGGAAAATATGATAATAGCGATGTTGGACATCGAATGGGAGACTTGGAGTCCAAAGTTTTAGATTTGGGTGAGGGGGAAAAAAGTAGAATGCTTTGAGCACCCAATTAGCTTTTGTTCAAAGTAGTTTATCTAAAATATATAGCACATCTTCAAGGAAGATATCGACAAAAATTAAATTAACATACCTCTAGAAACTTGTTCTATCATCCTGTTCTGGTGTAGAACACAGATGTCTAACATAGTGGGCTAGTGTTTTACTATTGGATCGATAGACTCTGCCTGAATATCTATGAGGCAAATATCTAGGAGAGCGTGGGATCACTGTACACAAACTAGACTTTCGCCAAAGAGGGTGATGTGTGCGCACAGTGATGACTGTATGTAAATAGTTTAGAGTTAGAACGTGTGTACCTTAGGACTCTGCCTCTGTATTTATAGAGTGTACCTTAGGTTGGATATCTTGGGCCTCTGTTGGGATCTCTGGCCGTTATATCATATCTGAAGATATCCCTTTATTTTGGGTGGATTAGGATCCCTCTTTATATTAGATAGATCTTGGTATATCATATCTATTATTGGGTCGTACTGCTATTGGGCCTGATGTAGGTCCGTAACAGTTGCCCCCCAGCCCGGTAACTCAAGGTTTTGAGCTGCCGGGGTGTATTTTGCCCTCATATAGGTTATCTGAGTTAGGTTGTCGTGCCTCCTATCCTTCTGCCTATCTATGGCGTACTACCGGACTAGTTTACGTTGGCCCCGGCTACAAAAGTTAGTCATTCAAGGATCCGAAGTCGTGTCTCAAAGATCCGAGGTCATTTCTCAAAGGTCCAAGGTCATGTCAAGAGATTTTGGGGTTCTGTGGTACCACCAAGAGGTTTGAGGGTCCAAGGTAACGCCACGAGGTTCGCTTGACTTCGAGGTTAGGATCCCTCTGCATTCGCCATCATTGCCCCCTGACACTCGGCTCCCCTGGATTAGCATAGGGCTGCAACCGCCACACCTGGCCGTCTGTGATTTTCGTGCGCATTTAATGGTCCCATCACATGCCGTATGTCACCCCTGCTGGTAGGGTGAATTGTCACTTTTACCCCTGACGCTCTAGTTTCGCAACGTTTATACGTCGCATTTCCCTCCATTCTTCTCACTTTACCTATTCCTGACACTTTCGCAAAAAACTTTTGAAACACTCTCGTTTATGCTCTGTCAATCTCTCAATGACTCGCGAATTTTGCTGCTTCATTCCTTCCCAAGTTTTATCTACTCAGGTATATCCTCCACTTCTCACCATTTCTCTGCTTTTCTTTTCAACGTTTGACGGTTTCAAAACTTATGCTTTCTGCCATTTTCTCCACCTTCCCCCAACAAGCTTGTTTTTTGGGTTTTCTGGTTGAGTTTCGGTAGGAGTCTCTAGGTAACCTTTAGTTTCTGGATTCATTCTTACAGCCGCATGTCCCGGTTTGTAGGAATATTAGTCGTCTAGTTTTGTTTCGCTTTGGTTTCTTCCCCTCCTTCTCAAGCCTCTTATGCCATTTAGGTCTCAACTTCTAGTATTGATGGGTAGGGTTAACCCTTCGCCCTCTTCGAGTCAGAACCTAACCCCCAAGGAGGAGGAAGCATTGCGTCTTCGTTATCCCATAACCAGGTTTTGGTTGCTTGCTCCCCTCTTTCTGAAGAGCAAAGGTTAGCCACCTTGCTCCAGGGTGGTTTCGGTGGGAGGAGTGTCGAGGAATCTCGCCCTTCTATTGCTAGGATTGAAAATGAGGGTTCTGCTAGTATTTTGCCTTGTACCGGGAACCAGGGTGAATCCGATGCTATTCCGGCACTACCCGTCAATTTTTACGATAGTCGCCTCAATGCAAGGTCAAAAAACCATCCCGACGGCTACTTTGGCCCCTGCTGGGATTGCATCGCCTCAAGCTCCCATTACATTTCCATCGGCCAAGATCCATGGCCGACACCATCCTAGGTTCCTGCCGTCATAGGTCGTCCTCTGTTCCTATCCCGGCTGTTAGAAGTCAGCGTTCTTCGGGGCCACCCGTTTATCCTTCCTCACGTAGTAGCTTGTGTACGTCAGGTATACCCCTCCTTGCTAATCTTAGTCTTTGGTTTTTGTTATAGGTAAATGGAGTCGTCATGCTCAAACCATAGTGCCCGTTCTGATGCTGGAGAGTCGGATTCTTCCAGTTCTCCCGAAGTCTTGCTCGAGCAATATCCTTGGGTGACGCATGAAGTGTTAAAGACTCATTCATTGATGACTGCGGCCGATATAGGCAGATTGGGTTTGGGAGAATTGGACGGATGCCTCGTGTGCCCTCCCGATGACGATGAAGCTATTTGCTATACCCGGGAGGTCGGACGCACCAACTTCTTCTTTTTCTACAGGGACTACATGTCCCGACTCGGTATTCGCTTCCCGTTTACCGAGTTTCAAATCATTGCTTTAAACCACCTCCATCTGGCCCCTTCTCAACTTCACCCGAACGGGTAGGCATATCTAGTAGCCTTCGAACACTTATGTGGCTCCTTTCAGGAGCCCATACCTTGTACTACTACCCTTTTTTTTTTACTTCTATAACCCTTTTACTCCTCGCTCCGGTAAGGAGTCTACCAACTTAAAAGAGTTGACCTCCCTTCGAGGTGATCCAGATAGGAAACTTTTGACCGCCTTTTCCAATTCTTTCAAGCATTTTAAAAATAGCTTTTTTAAAGTAGTAGCCAAACCTGGAGAACAACCCTGGTTTCTTAAGGGGGCCGAGGCCAAAGACGTGGAATGGAGGTTCCCGTTGTACTGGATGGAAGATCATCACAAACTGACCTCCACTTCCTATCAAGTCGACCCCGATGATCTTCCAGTCGAAGAGGTTTCTTCTATAGATTGGCTGACTTCTTACGTCAAAATAAATGGCGTTAAAAGTGCGGCCTTTTATATTAACCGGGCAGGTGCCGAGGTGAGATTGGCAGCTAGTATGATCCCTTTGTTACTTGTCATAGACTCGTGTTTATACTTTTGTCTACACTATATCCCACATGGATTTTGACTTTCACGTTTTTTTGTTTTGCAACTCATAGAATGGAGGGACTGTCGTCCTATTTATCCTACGTGAACTCGGCTGTGGGGGCTTCGAGTAAGAAGAACACCAGGAAACGATATGCCCCTACCGAGTTTGGGAAGGAAAAGACCGGGACAACCCCTTAGTCTGCTGCGACCAAGAAGTCAAAGGCCTCAACCTCACAAGAAACTTCCTCCTCTCCTCCTCTTGACCCGATTTCCCAGCTTGATGGCCAAGGCTCGAAAGGGAAGGAGGTTTCGCCTTCAGATCCACTAGCTCTTCCTTCACCCACCAAGATTCCTACAGCTCCTCCTCCTTTTCCCAAGATTCCTCGTGGGCTTGCATGGGAAAAATGGCTCATCGACGAAACCTGCATCGCCTTCTTGCCACCACACCGCTTTATCGACACCATTCCCTTGTCTGATGTTGATGAGCGTATGATTTACGGTGTGCAAGATCATCTCCTGAAGGCCGTCGGATTAACGCAGGCCATGCAACATTTGAAAAACAAGTATGTTGCCTCCGCAACTGAAATACGGTGGACGAGGTTGGAGAAGGAGGAGTCGGTGTCGGGCAAAGAGAGGATGGAAGAAGAGCTCAACGCTGCTAAGGCTACGGCTGAAAAAGTGACCGAGGTTGGAGAAGGAGGAGTCGGTGTCGGGCAAAGAGAGGATGGAAGAAGAGCTCAACGCTGCTAAGGCTACGGCTGAAAAAGTGACCGAGGAGCTTACTGCCATCAAGGAACCCCTGGAAAAGACAAGCTCTGAGCTCCTCAACACAAAGACCGCTCATTCTAAGAGCATTGAGGCCTTGAAGACGGTGCAGATGCAGCGTGGTAGTCTGGCCAAAGAGTTGGGCGAGACAAAAGCAGCCTTGGTTGATACAAAGAAGGCTCTTGACGACTGCTCCGACATCGTGAGGGTGACCGCCAAGGATGCTTTCAATATGGCCCTCGCGCAAATCCGTCATCTAAACCCTGATGTGAACCTGGAACTTGCTGGGTTCCACTATCGGGCATATATGTAGGGTGGTCAGCTTGTCCCGCCTCCTCCTTCTCCCGATGGTGCCTCAGCGTCAGAGCTGGATGGTGGAGATCAAGCCGGGGAAGGGGAGGAAGAAATCTCGCCTGACACCGCTCCTGAGGATGGTCAAGGATCCGCCAAGCCGGTAGCACCAACTAATTGAGTAGCCTGATGCCCTTTTGACTTTGTATTCTCACCGGTTCCAATTCCGGTTTGTGTGATTATTTAAACAACATTTCAATCATTAAGAACTTTGTTCCTTTCTAATCAAATGCTTCATCGCCTTTTATGCATTGCAATGATTATTTGTTTATGAATCCCAAACCATGTTGGAAATTCTACCGGGCCAGGGTCTAACATATGCAGAATTTGCTTATATTCTTCCAGTATCAGAGACTGGGTATCGGGGTAGGGGTTTTCAATTTAACCGCGCTACTGTGTACTGGTTTCGTTGTCCGCGATCGTAACCAGGCTAAGGGCAAACTGTCACATGTTCAACTATGGTGTAGGAACGCAACACTTAAACATTTTGACTTGATCAGGGTCTTGATGACAATTCACCTTCTTATCTAGGAGCAAGTTTTTTATGCATCAACATTTTGCGAGGGCTTGTAACAGCGGCCTCGCGTGATTGGGAACCCTGGGTTGTTGGCCCCGGTGTCATTCTTTTAACCGTGCTAGTATATGACTGGGTTCAATGACTCGAGTCTTTGTCCATTCCTTTGTAGGTATATAGCACAACATTTAGATAGTGTATAAACCAAATCTCCATTGAGGAATTCTTAATTAATTCACGAAATAATCCGCTCTAAAGAGCTAACAATTTTAAATAAGGAAATCGCATAAGCAGGAAAAGAAAATTGAAATTGGAATACTGAAATCAAAATTAACTAACTCGGACATTGTCTGTCCGATACATTGTGCGTGCGGTAGCTACGTCTAGCTATAATAGACTTTCAGCTTGTCGGCGTTCCACGTCCTTTTGATTGGCTTCCTTGCTAGGGTTTCCAGAGCGTAGGCCCCTTTGTCGAGCTTCTCCTTAACCCGGTAAGAGCCTTCCCAATTTACAGCTAACTTACCATCCCTGGCGTTTTTGTTTCCGACGTCAGCTCTTCGAGTATTAGGTCACCCCTGTCAAAAGACCGGGGTCGCAACTTTCGATTGTACTTGGCCGCGATGAGTTGCTTTGTGGCCATATCTCGGCAGTGTGCCGTAATCCTGACCTTGTCCACGAAATCCAATTCCATCATTAGCGCCTCAGTATTCATCGCCTTGCCTTCCTGGAGAGTCTTCAACTTCCTCCACGACGATTGGCCTATCTCAATCGGGATCATAGCCTCGCATCCATAGGTTAACCTGAACGGGGTTTCATGGGTTGAAGTTTGAACGCTTGTCCTATAAGCCCACAACATGCTATAGATCTGTTCGACCCAATTAGATTCCGCCTCTTGCATCCGCTTCCTTAAACCCTCGACAATTATTTTGTTTGCTACTTCAGCTTGTCCATTTGACTAGGGATGTTCTACGGAAGCAAAATGCTACTCGATGCCGAGGTCCGAAATCATCTCCTGAAAGCCTTTGTCAACAAATTGGGTCCCATTATCCGTGACTATCTCGGCAAGTACTCCGAATCGAGAAACAATGCTATGTCAGAAGAACCACTGTATGCGAGCAGAAGTGATTGTTGTTAAAGGCTCAGCTTCAATCCATTTTGTAAAGTAATCGACAGCGACTACTAGCCATCAGAGTTTCCTGGGCGCTGCTTTGAAGGGTCCTAAAAGATCCATCCCCCATTTGTAGAAAGGCCATGGAGCCGAGATACGCTTCAACTCCGTAGGAGGGAGCCAAATGATCTTGGCGTTCTTCTGGCAACTATCACATCTCTTTACGAATTCCTTGGAATCCGCTACCATGGTCAGCCAGTAATAGCCTGCTCGTAAAGCTTTCCTGGCTAGAGCTTTCCCTCACATGTGCTGGCCATTGATTCCTTCATGTATCTCTGCCAAAACGTATTTTACCTCGGCCGAGTTCAAGCATCTCATCATTGGAGAGTGAAGGCCTTGTCGGTATAGCTGATCGTCCACCATTGTGTACATGGCGGCCTCTCGAATTAGCTTCTTTGCATCGGTAGATTCCATGAGGATGATACCCCTTTTGAGATAGTCCACAATCGGTTTTCTCCAGTCTGTGACTGTCGATATGGTCATAACGCAACTCGGTTCCAATAGGTTTTGTTGTACCACGGTTCTGTGGTTCCCCGGACCCTTCGTACTAGCAAGCTTTGACAAGATATCAGCTCTAGTGTTCTCCCCTCGTGGGATATGGGTGATCATTATCTCTTCAAAGTCGGAGATCATCTCCTTTACTCTATTTAGGTATTTGGCCAACAAGGGACCCTTTGCTTGCTAAGTCCCCTCAATTTGTGCTGCTACAAGCTAAGAGTCGGTGAAGACCTTTAGTTTCTGAGCTCCGTGTTCTTTTACCTGTTGCAGCCTGGCTAACGATGCTTCATACTCTGCCTGGTTATTTGAGGTTGGGAAGTTGAGGTGAAGCGAATGCTCAATCGTAACCCCCTCTGGGTTTTCAACAATGACTCCTGCTTCACTTCCCTTTGCGTTAGACGAGCCATCAACATATACTTTCCACTCTTCGCAGTCGTCAGCTTCCTCTTTATAGGCCGGGGTGAGCTCCCTCACGAAATCCACCAGCGCTTGTGATTTAATCGCATGCCGAGCTTCGTATGTGATGTCGAACTCGGATAACTCTATTGCCAACCAATCATCCTGCCAACCAAGTCCGGTTTGTGCAACACTTGTCGGATCGGTTGACTGGTTCGAACGACGATCTGGTATCCCTGGAAGTACTGGCGCAACCTTCTTGCCACCATGAGCAAGGCAAAGGCCACTTTCTCTAGTTTCTGATACCTCAGCTCCGAGCTCTACAGTGCTTTACTCACAAAATAGATCGGTTCTTGGCCATCCTCTGTTTCCCTAACCAAAACCGCACTCACAGCTTCTTCCCCCACCGATAAGTAGAGGAAAAGTATTTTGCCGGGTTCAGGTTTTAACAAGATTGGCGGAGTTTCCAGGCATTGCTTGATCTTGTCAAATGCAAATTCGCATTCTGGGTTCCATCCCCCTTGTGTTTCCTTTTTCAGAAGTTTGAAGAAAGGGAGAGCCTTCAGCCGATCTTGGTAAGAATCTAGTTAACGCCGCCAGTCTTCCCGTCAACTGTTGGACTTCTTTCTTGGTCCGAGGGGTTTTCATGTCTAAAACCACCTTGCATTTGTTCGGGTTGGCTTCGATTCCACGATTTGTTAACAGAAACCCCAAAAATTTCCCGGCTGGGACTCTGAATGTGCATTTGGCCGGGTTCAAATGGATTTAGTATGCCCTCAACTTCTCAAAGGTTTGCTCCAAGTCCCAGATATGGTCTTCGGGGTCCTTTGACTTGACGATGATGTCATCAATGTAAACTTCTATGTTTCGTCCGAGCTGGTCTTCAAAGACTTGATTCATCATTCTCTGGTATGTGGCCCCGGCATTCTTCAACCTGAAGGGCATCACGTTATAGCAGTAGTTAGCTCTTTCGGTTATAAATGTCGTCTTCTCTTGATCCTCCGGATGCATCGCGAATTGGTTGTATCTGTGATCGAACCATATTTTGATGTGTTATTTCATGATTAATTTGGGATTTAATCATGTTAATTGGGACAAAAATGTATTATTTATGATTAATTTGGATTAATGAGTGATTACATGAAAAATGTGTTGAAAAGGGTAAAATTGTCATAATTATTGTAATTACTCTTATTCATTATTTCTTAGGAAGATTTGATGTTTGTTTGATTGGTTTAAATTGTAGGTGGTTGAAGAAATTGGATCAAATTTGAAAATGGAAGTTTGAGCTCAAGTTATAAACTTTTCAATTTAGTCCTTCCATGAAACTTTTTAAAAGTTTCACTTAGGTCCCTACACTGAAGCTGTGTGTTTTGACCAAATTAGGTCAGCTGACCTTTGTGCATTCAAGTTAGCAAACGTGAGCTGGGGGAAATGGAGAAAAGAATAGCGCCGCGAACAGGGAAGGGGGGATTCATGCCTTTGGCATTCGGAGAAGCATCTTCCATTCACTTTCACCATCGCCTTCATCAACCTTCACCCTTAACCACTGTGAACACCACCATCGCCCCTCATCCTCTTCACACCGTCACCTCCGTCCTGCACCCATAACCCACCGTCACAGGAACCAGCGCCGAGAACACAGAAACAGGGAGGAAAGCTTCGACTTTACACAGAACCTTCGACCTTCATCATTTTTTTTCTTCCTACCTGGGCCCTGTATTCTCATCGACTCCACCTGGACGACAATCAAGGAGCTTCATCTCTCCACCACCTCCGTCGACCAACACCTACCGTGGCCCCCTATTCTGAATTTTCTCAACCACTATTGTTTGCTTCTGGATGAATTATCTCTCTTTGATTTTTGGATTTACTTTCAACAATTTGTCATTTTAATCAGTATGGCATGGCTGGATGTTTGAATCAGAAAGTGATTATGTTTCTTGAAGCTAATTTCATGAGTGGCTAGGCAATTTGTGCTCTTGGTGATGAATTAGAGATGGCTTGAGTTCACATGTGCTTACATAAGGAGTTTATCTATCTATCTATTAGTCTAGAATCATGTATTTGAATTTCTCAATTTATATATATATGATTCTGGAACTGAGAGTAATGGTAATTATCTCTGTTAGTTTGATAATTGTAGTTGAAATTGGATATTGTGGTTTGAAGATTATGTATGTTTGAATTTCTTTGTGGTTGCAATGAAGCTATGTTGATTAGCGTGATATTGTCTAATTAATGTAGTTGATTTGTACCCTTGAGAGGCTGGTTAGCACTCAAATGTAAAGAAGACTCATATTGCATTATTCCAATTTCAATTGCACATTAAGTGGTTTCTAACAATATCTCAAGAGGTAGTAGTTAGCTACAGTAGTAGGAGCTACTATTAATTGAGAATATTGGACTCAAGTGGTATCTTGAGATTTTTCTTATTAAGACTTAATGAAACTTTGACTCCCATATTTCTTTTGAGCGAGGATAGCTATTTTCTTCATTACCAAGAGCATTCAATCATTAAATCCCTTTTTAATCTAAATCATTCTTCATTATTTTCTAAAAATATCAAAAAGAATAGAATTAGTTTCTTATTATTTTAATGAATTTTATTTATAGAAAACCAATTTCAAAACCCCATTTCTAACCTTGTTTTTAGCACTTAGTTTAACCGAGGGAATTCAAAATAAAAGGCTCCTTGATAAGAGAACGATCCCGAGTTATTTGCACTATATTGCATATTAATTCGTGGTAAATTGTGATTTGACCGTGAGGCGACTAAGGTTTTTGTCAAATCAATCCGGAGTACGCATCCATGAAGGATAATAACTGGAACCTGGCCGAGTTGTCGAGCAGTTGGTCAATGTTGGGCATTGGATACGAATCTTTCGGGCAAGCTTTGTTCAAGTCTTTGTAATCCGTGCACACCCTCCATTTACCATTTGGTTTCATGACCATAACCACTTTGGATAACCATGTGGTGTATTGTATTTCTCATATGAATCCGGCTTCCAGTAGCTCGTCAACTTGTTTTTCAAGTGCTATCTGCCTGTCTAATCCTTGCTTTCTCTTCTTTTGTGCCACGGGTGATGATCCCGGGCGAATAGCCAGCTTGTGACAACAAAATTTAGGGTCGATCCCTGGTATTTATGTCGACGTCCAGGCGATTACATCTCGGTTCTTCTTTAAGAAGTCCTTGAATCGGCCTTTTAGCTTCGGATTCATTGCTCCGCCAATTTTAGTAATCTGGGAGGGCTTGTTTCCCAGTATTAAGTCTTCTAGTTCGCTTTCTGGCTCTAGGCATGGGACCTCGGGCTTTTCTCTTAGATCAACTTCTACCATGCTTACTAGTCGTCCTGCCTATCTTCTTTCCCCCGCACTTGTACTTCCTTCTCGGAGGTGGAGATGACGGCTTGCTTTGACCTTCTCGGATCGTCTCGAAATAGAACTATCGAGATTCTTTCTTGTCTCCGGCAATCGTAACAACATTATTTTTGTTGTTTACCATCTTCAGCTTCTGATGTTTTGTGGAAACCAACATGTCCCACTTATGGATAGTCGGCCTTCCTAATATGATATTATACGGGGAGGGGAGGTCGGCAATGATGAATCTTACCCGTTCTGATTTGAAAGCTTCCTTAGTTCCCAATGTTAATCTGAGATCGATATTTCCCTTGTGGGGAGAATGCTCGCCGTTAAATCCTATGAGGGTCATTTTGCATGGTTTCAAATCCTCTGTATTCAGCTTCATCCTTTTGAGCGCATCCCAACTAATGATGTCTGCCAAGCTCCCTGCGTCCACAAAAATCCTTTTTACTCGGCAGTTTACCAAGGTTCCCGTGATCACCAAACCATCCTGGTGGCCTGGAATCACGTCCTTCAAGTCCTCATTAGTGAAAACTAATGGGGGAGGTGCCAGTTTGCTGTGGTCTTCTTTAAATTTTGGGATGTCCCTTATGGAGAGAATTTCCCTCAAGTATTTCTTGCACTGGCTTGCCGTGTCTCCTCCACCGCCTAAGGCTCCATTGATAACATTGCAATTGAACTTGGCTTCTGGAAATTCCTCGTCATCACTGGGTGGTTTTAGCCGCTTATCTTCTTTCTTTTGGTCTTGGACCGGGCTAGCACTTCGATAGCATCACAGAGTTCATAACATTGGTTCGTATTGTGTCCCGGTCTGTCATGAAACGCACAAAACTTGGACTGGTCGGTATTGGCTCAATATCAAGGGGGTCGAGGTCTTTCGAATTTTTTCATCTCGGTCAGCGCCACCTCCTTCTAGATCTGAGAACGTGAAACGTTCAAAGGGGTGTATCTATCATACCTAGCTTTCCCTTCAAATCTGTCACCCCGGGATCTGTTGTTTCAGTTTCGTCTATTGGAATCTTCCCTTCGACTTTCTGATGGTCCTTTTCCTCATGGGGGTGTATCTTTCCTCCTATCATTCCTGGTCGCGTTGGCTATTTCCATTTGCTCCACCTCTAAGTATTGCTTTCATCGTGTGTTGAACTCGGTGAGAGTATAGACTCAGTTTTTGAAAATTGACTTCGCCAACCGGGATGTTGGGTCCAACCCATCGATGAGGCAATGTACGTGATCGCACCTGCAACGCAACATCCTTGAATCTATCAAGGTACTTTTGGAGCGTTTCTCTACGCTACTGCTTAATCTTGCTAAGAGCGAATTGGGATTTCGGCTGCTTCTTACTGGTTGCAAAGTTCAATTCAAACTTGGTTCCGAGGTCTTCAAAATTCTGAATTGAATTGGCCAGCGGCGTAATGAGCCACTTCTGGGCAGCCCCGGTTAATGTGGCGCCAAAGAGCCAGGAAATAACTGGCCCACCAATCCGTTGCACGAACATGAGTAGCTTGAATGTATCAAGATGGGACCTCAGGTCTTGGGTTCCATGATATTTTGGCAGGTCTGCCAAGTTGAAGTCTTCCGGGTATGGCACGTTCGTAATTTCATCCGAGAAGGGACTGCTGTTGTGCCCCACGGCGTATTTCATCTTATACTTTTTTAGGGAGCTTGCCTGCCGAGGTGGTCTTTCAACATCTCGGTCTTCATCGTTCGGGATCCTTTCCAGCGTGCGTTTTCCTTTGAGACAAAGCAGGATTTTGGACTCATGGTCGTCCCGAATCCGTTTGTTGAGCCGTTGCGCCAGTTTCATGTTGTGCGGACCTCGGCTGCTCACTGCAAGGAGGGTTACGAGTGTCTTGTGCCGCCCTTTCTTTCCTTCCACGCCCTTAATCCCGGTTGTCCTTTTGAATCATCGTTCCCAACTGCTTGAAGCGGTCTTCCATCATCTGCTGTATCACTCTGAAATCTTCCTGGCGTTGGAGATTATTGTGTTTCACCATATTTTCCATTCGCCTCAGCATTGACTCCTGGGTTTTTTGTAGGAGAAGAAAGTCTGGACTCTTGGCTGGGGTTTCTTGTGCCGCCGCACCCTGAGGTTTAGCGGTCACCACAGGGGAGGAAACCGTGTCAGAAACGTCATTCCCCTCATTCATTGCATTATCTTCTGGGACGTCCTCAGGCAGTGGCGGGTCGTGAGTTTGTTGTTGTTGACTTGCCTCGGCCTGTGGTGGATTTCCAAGCTGAGGGTTCTGATTGCTGCTTCTGGTGTTAGCCATCGTTGGTCACGGGGATCGAAATTTAACGTCCCCACGGTCGGCGCCAATGTTCTAGTGTAGAACACAGATGTCTAGCCTGGTGGGCTAGTGCTTTACTATTGGATCGATAGACTCTGCCTGAATATCTATGAGGCAAATATCCTAGAGAGCGTGGGATCACTATACACAACCAAGGCTTTCGCCAAAGGGGGTGATGTGTGTGCACAGTGATGACTGTATGTAAATAGTTCAGAGTTAGAACGTGTGTGCCTTAGGACTCTGCCTCTGTATTTATAGAGTGTACCTTAGGTTGGATATCTTGGGCTTCCGCTGGGATCTCTGGCCGTTATATCATATCCGAATATATCCCTTTATTTTGGGTGGATTAGAATCCCCCTTTATATTAGATAGATCTTGGTATATCATATCTATTATTGGTCGTACTGCTATTGGGCCTGATATAGGTCCGTAACACTTCCTTATTTGAAATTCAGAGACTTCAATTTTTTTAAGGTGGAGAGAATGTGATGACCCAAATAGAGGGAAAAAAGTTTAATTATAAAAAATAATAAAATAAAGTAATCTTTTAAAGACATTATGATATATATATCCGATAGGATTTTTCTAGTATTCCAACAAACTCTTTTAATAATAATAACTTATTTTTTTTATTGAAGTATCTTGTAGTTGTGATTGTTTAATCAGTCATAGAGTCCATAAAATATTTTTGAAATCTAAATATTTAAAATAATTTAACACACATGGAAAGAAATTTAGAGAATATTAGTATTATTGAATTGCTTTAGTAAATATTAAAGAATCTCACACTACTAAAAATTTCGGTTTTTGCTACGGAAAAAATCCGTAGCAAAACCCATTTTTCCGTAGCAAAACATGTTTGCTACGGATTTTGCTACGGATTTAGTCCGTAGCAAAATATCGCGTGGCAATTGCTACGGATTTCGTGAAATCCGTAGCAATTGCGACGGATATGAAAATCCGTAGCAAATTTGCTACGGATTTTATTATCCGTAGCAAATTTGCTACGGATTTTAATATCCGTAGCAATTGCCACGGATTTACAAATCCGTAGCAAATTGCTACGGATATTAAAATCCGTAGCAAATTGCTACGGATGTTAAAATCGTTGCAATTGCTACGGATTTTTATATCGTAGCAATTGCTACGGAAAAAAATCCGTAGCAAATTTGAAAATTTGCTACGGATATTTTCTCCGTAGCAAATTTCACAAATTTCCAGAATTTGCTACGGATTTTTTTCCGTAGCATTTGTTTTTCCGTAGCAAATTTCGAATTTGCGCAGAGATTTTCTTTTCAAGTAGCAAATTTTAAATTTTTTTAATAGAAAATTGAATACAAATAGTAAAGTAATGTACCATGAATATATTAACGATAAAAAAGAGTTTACATAGTGAAAACACAATATATATATAATCCGTAGCAACAAACAAATACAAAAAAGTAGTACAAACAAGCAAATACAAAAAAGTAGGCTAAACGCAAAGATTGTGATCATCGTCATCACCAAAGCATGGTCATCATCACGGGAGTCGACCCGGAACCTCCGTCTTTCATAAGGGACATGATTTGAAGCCGCATCACCCTCATCAACTCATTCCCGTCGAGTCATCTCCCGTCGCATCACCGCCCGTTTCGCGTAACGCCGCTTGATCGATCTTTTTCCGCGCAACGCCGCTTGATCTGATCTTGTTTCCGAATCATCTGCTGCCTCATCATCTCTCGTTTCGAGTCGCCCGCCGGCTCATCATCTCCCGTTCCCGGGTCATCCGTGTTGCTTGCTCCTCCACCAACGCCTTCATCTTCTTCACTCATCTACAAAATTGATTAGTACATTTATTATTTGTACTTCATTTGAATGGACAAGAGAATGAAAATTATCAAAAACAAATGTATTATGTTTACCCGAACAAACCCCTACGGTGCCGGATGAGAGGCGCTTTATGCCTTCGGTCGGTGGCCGGTCGCGACTCACCGTATCCAAAGACCCTCCCTTCTTGTCAAATCCGCCGCAGCCTCAAAGAACGACTCTCGTTGTCGGATATAGAGGATGAGGGGTCGGTCTCACGCCGCGTGGCTCTCCTCCGCGACAGCTTCTCAAAGTTTTCCTACAAGCAAACAAATACATAACAAATAAGACATGTAAAACTATATAAATATGGTGGTGCATAAAACAAGTAATAAAGGCAATAAATGTCTAACCGCTATTTGTTGCGCCCTTGGATTAATCCATTGCCTCTCACTCCCCTTCAGTCATCGGGAATGGGTCCGCCGAAAGGTAACCCACTCAACCGATCCAGTGGAGCTTCCCGCACTCTACCCGCAAACGCAAATGATGACCTTAATTAATTACTTCAAAGTACAAAATATTGAATACGTAAATAGAAAATAATGTGTACTTACAACTTTGCGTCGATGCTCACTAATTGATATGGAGCCGCCAAAGATATGATGGTCCTTCCATTTTGGCCCTATTTTGCTTATTTTTCGCACTTATGGTCTTAAACTTGTCATTGCTTTCCCAATTTCCAAATAATTCATCTCTAGTGTCCTGTGGAAGCCAACTGTCTTGCCTCTCGACCTTCTCAATGCATAGAGCTTTCGACGCACCATCACGCCGGCCCCGTGGTTATAAGCTTTTTTCAGATTTTCAAGATGCTCGTGCAACGTCATATGCTTATCCCGAAAATCAATAACAAACAATTAGTGCTCAAAATTTTAAAAGTACTAAATTAACACGCATAAAAAAATAACTTACCAAGAACTCCTTGAACCACGTGTCTCGTTGCTTCTTAGGAATCTCCGTCCACGCGGTCCAAGCTTGAGTGTAATTACGGAATATTTGGTCCGACATGAAAGTCGCCACCGGAGTATCAGGCAAAAATCTGAAAACAGAGATTATCATGCAAATATTAGCATACAAACCAATTAGAAAAGAAAATTGTAACATTACAGGTAACTTTGCATGACTTACTCGTTGCCGTCAGGACGGATCCAAAGAAACCCTGTCTCAGGATCTCTTGAGCCCCAGATTGGTACCTCTGAAGAACTACCTTCTTCCCCGACGTGGCTCTGAGGCGACGCAGTGTGCTAAGGAAGAAATGTGAAATATTGAAGATGTTTGTACATAGATGGTAAAGTAAACCTGTGGTCCTCCTTGCTGTGCATCAGGGGGGGTAGCCGCCGGTGACGACGATGTATAAAGTGACGGTGAAGATGACAAATATCCCGACGGTGACGACGAAAAATCAAATAGTGGCACCTCTCGGGAGAAGAAGCCGAGCCCCCTCGCCTCCATATGGAGCGGTTGGCGTCGCCCTACCCCTCTTATAGTACGGGGTCGGGCTCGACCACTGCCACGTCCACTACTTGAACGTCCTCCTGGATGCTCCATCTCTGAACACTTATAGACATCATGGCAAAATATATATATATATATATATATAAAATTAGTTAATATGAGAGTAGCAAAGAAACAAAGTATGTAGTATAACATATCGTCATAAACAAATAACTAACATAAATCAACCGGACGATTCCGTTCATCGACATCTACTTGCATGTCTTCATCGAACTCTCATAGTCGTCGAACTCGCATTCACTATCGAGAAGCTCATTTCGCCTCATCCTCATCGTCCGATTTCTCATCGTCAATTTGTATAGGAATCAACTCTAACTCCGCACGAGAATCAAAGAGATTGCTTGGTACTTCGTCATCGAAGATGTTTATGGGCAAAGCACATGTTCCACATCGCTTGGAAAGGTTCAGCCATACCGTCATTTGATTCCCGCTCTTTCGACTTTGGTATAATATTTCATGCTTTGGTTTTAATAACTCCCGTCCACCCTTGGCGAGATGTAGGGTATGGTGTATAGTAAACTTGTTCCTTTGTTGAGCAAGGATGAATGGGTCATAACCAACCGAATATCTCCTTGTCCAGTGGATCTCAATATTTCCATGTTTGTCCACTTTTGTCCCACGCGGACCGTTATCAAACCACTCACACTTAAAAAGTGGTCACCACCTTGTCCCACCGGGTAACTCAAATTTGAATTATCTCAACTAACTTCCCGTAGTAGTCGTCTCCACCCCGTCAATTTGGTCACCTCGACAACATACACCGTAATTGCAACATAGTGTACTGCGTTCGCGTCACAAGCATACAAATCGATACCCATTGATTATATATTTGTTGCATCGGGTAACTGTCATTGCAGCTCCATAAGATAAACTCCACGCAACTTCATTGGGATCGATGGATTTTCCAAGAAATATGATCGAAACCATTTTGGAAACTCGAATTAGTGAATTGATCAACTTGGGACACCGACATTGAAGGATTTCCGATCGACCCAATTAGAGAAGTAATCGTAAAAAAAAACTTAAGTTAATACTTTAATACTTACCGTAATAGTAAACAAAACAAAAACTTACTCTAGGTACTTTGCAGCCTCTTCACAGTTGTTTAGAATGTACCACTCGCAACTCGCTTATCTCTTCCGTCAAGAGTTGACTTCCAACGTTTTCCCACGACTCGCCCGGAAAATTAAATATTGATTTTTGATCCCTCGTATCACCGCATCATCGTTACGGGGTACCCTCTCCATCTTGACATCATTTCGGGGGATAATAGTATGACGCAAATTTTGCGGCCTCTTCGACTAGATAAGCTTGGCGATAGATCCTTCAACGTACCTTGTATTTTTGATCTTGTGCTTAAGTGTGCGTAAAAACCTACAATGGAATATCTCGAGCTAAAGTATCATGTCGGTCAATTAATAACATCGCAAATCAATATATATATTACCTCTCAAACGGATACATCCATCTATATTCATTGGGCCTCCTACCTTTGCTTCGTAGGCCAAGTGAACGGGCAAATGTTCCATTGAGTCAAACAAGCTAGGAGGAAACACCATTTCTAACTTGCATAGCGTTATGGGCATGCTCGCCTCCGTGTGTCGTAACTTTTCAACATTAAGCTCGAAGCACAAATTTCTCTAAAGAACATGGACAACTCCGTTAGAATAGACCATACATGCTTCGGTAGTGCTTTGAAGGCCCACGGCAACAATCTCTCGGAAAAACACATGACAATCATGACTCTTCATCTTGCTCAACTTCACCTCGTGCATGTCGACACATCTTTTCCAAGTTTGACGCATAACCGTCGGGGAGTTTCAGATCTTTAACCCATTGCAACAATTCTAAATTCTGCTCTTTATTGAATGTGTACGGCGCTCCGGGTTTGGAAATTCGTCCCGTGCCACCATCCACCAAATGCAAAGGTGCCTTCTACAAATCGCTTCAATGTCCAATCTTGCGTTGATCGTGTCTTTCGTCTTGCCCTTGGTGTCCATCACTTGCAGAATATTGCAAAACACATTTCTCTCAATATGCATGACATCGAGGTTGTGTCTTAACAATTGATCTTTCCAATATGGTAGTTCCCAGAAGATACTGCGTTTGTTCCAATGATGATCAATGCCGTACCCCTCAGGTTCGCTTGAAGCAGCCCCCTCTTCGACACTCGGAATGTGCCTGACCCTGTCCCATATTTCTTGTCCACTTAAACGACGAGGTGGATCTACTCGTTCGACAACCTTCGCGTGAAGTCTTTTCTATTTCTCCTAAACGGATGATCGGGGGTAGGAATCGTCGGTGTCTGTCAAACCAACCGACCTTGCCACCGTGTTCCAAGCTAAAACCCATGTTCTGTTCAAGACATACCGGGCATGCGAGCTTTCCGACGTTTGCGCCCACTCAACATCCCATATGCAGGGAAATCATTTATCGTCCACATTAAGGCAGCCCGCATGGTGAAATTCTGACTTAATGATATATCATACGTAAGAACACCTTCACTCCACAACATCTTCAACTCGTCTATCAAAGGCCTGAGGTACACATCTATCTTTTTTTTTTGGGTTCGACGGCCCGGGGATTAACGCGTTAAGGAAGAAAAACTCTCTTCTCATGCACATAGAAGGTGGGAGGTTGTACGGCGTCACAATGATCGCCAACAGAATAATTCCCGCCCGTATTGTTGAAAAGAGCGAACCCATCCGAACATAGACCAAGACGAACATTACGGGGATCCATAGCAAAGAAAGGATTCGCCTCGTCAAATTTACGCAAGCCGGCATCGATGGATGCGTCACAAAGTTCTCATCCCTACGATGCTCCCGGTGCCATCTCATGAGAAGCCTGTTTGTTTGGATGCATACAATCTCGTAAGTCCGGGCACTGAGGAAAGTACCACATCTTGCTTAATGCATGACGGGTCTTTTTCCTTCCTTTCCCCACAACTTTATATCTCATGTCCACAAAATTTGCAATTTGTCACCAAAGCATCATCCTTGTAATACAACATACATCCTCCAAAGAATGAATTTTTTCACATCCAAGCCCAAGCTCTTTCACCTTTTTTTTGCTTGGTAAAAGTCCTTCGGCAAATTATTGTCTTTGGGAACAACCTTACTCATGATCTCGCATCATTTCGTTGTAATTCCTCTCACTCATATGGTGATCAGTCTTCAAACTTAGTGTTGCTAGGGTAGCCGATAGCGATGAATATTCACTATTTTCAAAGTGGTCGCAACCTTCCCATAACGGACGTTGTGCTTCTTGAAGCATTTTATAGAACCTAGCAGCTTCCGGATGAGGATCCTCACTCATGTTTGATGGTTGAGGATGGGTACCGGTCTCCTCTCCCATGTATGACGGTTCAGCATGAGTAACGGATCAAAATATTGGCCGATCGACGGTCCCGCGGCATCCATAACCAACCGCTCATATTGATTAAGGTTTTCTCGATGACTACATCGTCCCCGTAATAACCACTCGGTGTCCGTCGGACTTCGCCATGACATTCCCAACATTCATAATCTTTTATGAATCCCTTTTGACACAAATGAATCCTGACCGTGTCCGCATCTGTAAATCTTAAACACTTACATTTGGCACACGGACACTTGATCTCCCTTCTTGAATTATTTGAATTCGCCAAAGCAAATTGGACGAACTCTTCCAAACCCGCGAAGAATGTTGTTGTTACTTGTCTTCTATCGCTTAGACGATTGTACTTCCAACTTCTATCATGGTTGCCTTCCATACAAATGTGATTATTCTTCAATGTCACACCTTCCTCCTCCCAAGGTTGACATTAATTAATTCATTGTCTTATCCCTAAATTTCATTTCCAAACACTTCACTTTTCTAGTTTCAATAAAGATCCTATTTAAATATTTATGTATCAATACCAACTAATACAAAATCTTAATTTTATCACACCAAAATCAGAATTGGAATTTATAAATTCCTAAAAAGTGCTAGATAAAAATACTTCATTATTCATTATTTTCATTATTCCCGGCTAAGCAAACATAATACAAAATCTTAAAGTGCTAGAATTGGAATTTCTAAATACTTCATCAATACCAACATTATAATTATATAATTATTTTATTTAATAGTGAATTCTATTTTATTTTTTTATTACTAAATATACTAATTTTATTATAATAATAATATATAATAATAATAAATGATAAAAAAAATTGAATAATTTAAAGCTCTACTTCATTTAATTTGTTATTGTTCTATTAAGATTTTTACCGTTATTTTTCTATTTTTATATTGTTACAAAGAGATTTTTGAATCACTACAATTCATATCATATATACTTATACAAAGTAGATTTTTATATAGAAATCTATATAGAATTCTACTAAGTATATCTAAATGAGTATGAGTATATATAATAAATTATTCAATTTTTAATTAGAATTCTAATTTTAATTATAAATATAAAAAAAATAGTAATATTGAATATTCATTTTAGAATGAATTTTAGAATAGTTAATTCTATTATAATTATATAATTATTATATTTAAATACAAAATCTTAATTTTATCTTAATTTCACAATTTATCTTATGTAAAAAAACGATTTAAACTCATGTAATCGATAATCTTCTACCAACATACATATTTTCATAATAAAAAGTGCTACAATTGGAATTTCTAAATACTTCATCAATATCAACTAATACAAAATCTTAATTTTATCTTCATTTCACAATTTATCTTATGTAACAAAATACAATTTAAACTCATGTAATCGATAATCCCATACCAACATACATATTTTCATTATTCCAGCTAAGCAAACATAACATAAATATCAAATTGTAATAAAAAGAAAATATACTTCAAACTAACCTGCAAAATCAGAAGAGGATTTGTTTGTAACTCCGCAAAAAAAATGAAAGGTAAAAAAAAAACTACAAAAAAGGGAAAAAAAAAAGGCGCTTTACATACCTTGCAAAAATGGGGGATCGAACGGGAGAAGCCGACAGAGGAGGGGGCCGACGGAGTTGGGGGAGGGGGTCGGGATGAGGGAGGAGGCGGAGGGGGGGGGGGGGGAGGAGGAGGGGGGATCGGATGATGGTGGAGGAGGGGGTCGTGGGTGAGGGGTGGAGGAGGGGGTCGGGAAGAGAGGAGGGTGGCCGGAGGTGGGGGGGGGCCGGAGGTGGGGAGGGGGGGCGGGGAAGGGGAAAATTGGGTGAGGGAGACGCATGTTGCAGCTTTAGCCGCAACATTTTGCGACGGATCTATGATCCGTCGCACTAATTTGCGACGGATCACGATCCGTCGCAAAAAGCAATAAAGTGGCGGCCTTTTTGGCGCCACTTTGCGACGGATCCGGGATCCGTCGCACTAATTTGCGACGGATCACGGCATCCGTCGCAGCAATAAAGTGGCGGCCTTTTTGGCGCCACTTTGCGACGGATCCGTGATCCGTCGCACTAATTTGCGACGGATCATAGATCCGTCGCAAAGCAATAAAGCGGCGGCAATGGCCGCCACTTTGCGACGGATCCGTGATCCGTCGCACTAAAAGCAATAAAGTGGCGGCCTTTTTGGCCGCACTTTGCGACGGATCTCGTGATCCGTCGCACTATTGCGACGGATCACGCATCCGTCGCAGCACTACGTGGCGGCCTTTTTGGCCGCCACTTTGCGACGGATCATCTATCCGTCGCACTATTTTGCGACGGATATCCGATCCGTCTCTATACCGGCGACGGTTTTCTATTTCCGCGCAATATCCGTAGCTATTGCTACGGAAATTTTATTCCGTCACTATTTTTTTTTTTTTTTTGCTACGGATTTAAAAATCCGTAGCAAAATCCGACACTATTGCTACGGAAAATGTTCCGTAGCAAATTCCGTAGCTATATTTCGTATTTTTCTAGTAGTGTCATTACATCATAAATTATCTTATAGGATTTTCTAGGAGACCCATTTACAATTTCAAATTTAAGTTTCTACAAATTAAAGCCCTAGATTTTATAGCATCCTCCTCCATTCCATTATCCGATACCAATCTCAATAACCTCCTTCCATCCAATGATTTACTACCGCCACACTGCCACAACAACATCTTCTCTTTTCCAAATTCAAGAACAAGTAGTTTGATCCACAATAAAATTATGGTAATAGTCGATCAAGGTAAAATTGTTCTCTTTTTTATACTTTTAGAACAAGACCCCAGTGAGATAACGTTCTGGATAAAACTGTCCTAGGTGAAAACTTTTAGAAGAAAATTGGCCCTGAAAGCTTTTATAATATATCACTACATTACATTCCATCCCATCCATATCATTAAGACATAGAGTAATAATATTATAAGTATTTTTATAAACAAATTGTAAATATAAAAAGCCTATCTTAATTATGCTGTCAAAATTGATAAGAAGCCGAAGGGCTCCACGTGAATGCTCCCGCTCACAGCTTCCCTCACCAAATTCAGCGAAGGAGTCAAAGCTGAAGGCTTTGTAGAATCTAACTTCCAAATTCGAATAAGACGTCAGACAAAAAAGTACTCCAAGTATAGTAATAAACTCCTTATTATAGACAAAACATATATATATATATATATATATATATATATATATATATATATATATATATATATATATATATATATATATATATATATATATCCAACTAAATTTATTTGATTATAACTAATAGGTTGAATTCTTCAATTAAATCTTAGCACATGGATTTTTTTTTTAAAAACAATAAAAGCTCACAGATAAAATTTCAAAATGCAAATGGACATAAGTTTTGTATTTTATTAATAAATAAATAAATAAATAACTCTCACAACTCGTAATATATCTACAACTACAACTAATGTTCTAATATTTGCAGCTACACCTCTAGAATTTATAATTGAACTATTTTCTTGATCGCATAAGAATACTTTTATATATCCATTTATTTTCATATTTTGATCTTAATCTTTTCTAACATTTCATAAATTTATGGCCATTCAATGCCTTTTTTTTTTTGGGTGGAAAGAAAGTATAACGGGGTCCGCAAGTCTTGCTTTTTAATCCACTAAATTACATTATCTATGTTTTTAGGGTTAAGATCAATTTTTTTTTTCCTCAAGACGCACTCGAGAACAATTTTACCCCTGAAATTTTCGGCGTAGCAATGTTACCCCCAAAGTATAAAAACATAGCAATGTTACCCCTACGTTAAAAACCCTAACGGTCAACTAAGTTGACCGTTAGAGTTTTTAACGAAATGTCAACATTGATATACTTCAGGGGCAAAATTGCTACATTTTTTTGGAGCAATTTTGCCCCCGAAGTATAAAAACTTAGCAATGTTGCCCCTCTGTTAAAAACTCTAACGTTGACCGTTAGGGTTTTTAACGGAGGGGCAACATTGCTACGTTTTTATACTTCGGGGGTAACATTGCGCAACGCCAAAACTTCGGGTAAAATTGCTCTTAGACGCATTCTTTTGGGACAAATTTGATACTTAACCCATTTTTTTAATACCCCACTGTCTTTATGACTAAAGGCGATGAACAAAAGATAACAACGCAAGGACCCAAAAAGAAAACTTTTCCGGTTTTCCAAAAACGTGCAAAGTAAATGTTTGTTAAAAGATAATATTATACTACCTCCGGTCCTAATTATAAGATCGGGTTGACTTTTTTTGGAGAGATTAAGGAAGCTAAATAAGTTACTTAATCAAATCATATGTTGTATATTCTTAGATTATATATTAGTTCATTAGTCAAACTAATAACTTTGGAGAGAAAAAAAATACTCTAAAGTAATTTAATTAGCTTCCATAATTTCTCCAAAAAAGTCAACTTGGTCTTATAATTAGGACCGGAGGGAGTAAGTATTTTCATAAACTTATTTTTTTAAAAAAAATATATAAAAGCCAGTCTTAATCATGATGAGACCCCAAAACTTAACTCATTTAGCCATGTGTGTCAAAATTGGACATTGAAGGCCTCCACATGGGAGTCCACATTATGTGCTTGTCCCTTATATGCTTTATTATGTGCTTGTCCCTCTAATTAGAGGAACAAGCACATTATATTATATTTTATTTTTAATTTTTTTATATCTTTTATTTAGTTAGATTAAAATTATATGTTACTTTCGAAAAAAATTTGCACCCATTATCTCAAATTAATTAGTTTTCATGATACTGGTGTTACATGACAAATATTTATGTATGTAGAATTGAAAATTAATTAATTTGAGATATTGGGTGCAATTTTTTTTTCGAAAGCAACATATAATTTTAATCTAAATAAATAAAAGATATAAAAAAAAATTAAAATAAAATAAAATAAAATGTGCTTGTCCCTCTAATTAGAGGGACAAGCACATAAGAAAGACATAAGACAAGCACCTTATGTGCTTCCCCACATGGGGGAGATCCTCTCATTGTCTCAATTTCTCATAATCCCTTATTATCTCATATAAACTATTGAATGGGAAGAGGAGCCAATCTGGACCATTGATTGGAAAGAGGAGAGAAAAGTCAAAGGAATGATAACTTGATGACATGAATCATTTTTTACTTTTCATATTTAATTGGATGGACATGCTTTAGAGATTATGAGGAATGATGAGAAAAGAAACAATTGCCAAATAAAATTAAAAAAAAAAGGAAAGAAAGGAAAATATGGGCACACAAAAGACTATCAATAGCAATTATAAATGACTATAACAAAAGTTTTGTTAAAAGATGGGTTGTAAATGTCAGTACAAATATTTTTAGATATACAACCTTTTGGTTGTAATGTTTTTTTGTTTTTGTTTTTTACCACAAGAAACCTTTTGGTTGTAAATCATTTTAAGAGTTTAGAATATAAATAGTTTTCGCCTTTCTCAATAAGTGCATTTCTTATTATTTGAATTTGTGTTCCTCTCCTTATTACAAGTTGATCCTACTTACCATCTTCAGCCAACAGTTTGTTGGTAAAATTCTTTTAAGTTTAATTGTGTTATCATCAAATAATTGAATTCTTATGAGTATGTTTTTTCCAATGGGTTTTGGAGTTTCATAAAATTTATTTTTGCCCGGCATTGTTCTTGATAAAGCTTCGCTATTCATATACGAAATTAAAAGTAGTTTTGACATTCTTTTGCTACCAGGCCCCATATTTTGTAAGCAACATACCTATGACAACCACCAGTATATACCTCATCATATAGAAGAAACTGAGAAAGACAAAGCAAGAAACAGTAAGGAAAGGAGGGGAATATAAAGATGGCTTTTAGTCTTTTTTATTTCATATACTCCTCTAATCTTTAATACAAGATCCACTTTAATTTTTTTTTTTAAAAAAAAAAATGAACTACAAAGTGGATTTTACATTCAGTAGTATTAGTTATCTCCAAAAGTAAATTGATAATACTATGTATTTGTCATTTTGTATAAGAAAATCAGAACATTAATTAAAATTTTTCCAAAACCACTCTTGTCTATTTATTATGATTTTTTTAAAAAAATATATGTTTTAAACACGGGTAAAATTGAAAACTTATTGATATTTCTTTTTAATTCCATAGTAATAATTTAACTACATTTTCTATTTGGTTTTAACGATGGAGTAAAAATGTGTTATCTTTAATATCAAAAACAGTTGTGTGCGTGGTATATAATGGTTAATTTAGTGTCTTTTGGCTCTTTTATAATGTTTATCATAGACATTTATAATAAATATTAGTTCATAAAAATTCTTTATTTCTTGTAAATTATATGAGTAAATGTATATTACCTCTCACTTTTAGAATTTCTTACGCGTTCAATGCTCTAAGCCTATAACTTCCCTGTGATGAATGACTTGTGTGAGTTTCTTATAATTAATACCATTATACTTATCTTTACTTCACTGTAAGCATATGTATAGAATTTAATAGTTAGATGCTTATAAATAAAAACTATGTACAATGTATTGATCTCAAGAATAAAGTGAATTCAAACATAAATCATATTTCATAATTTGACTTTTACTAAATTTAACTTTTCCATAAGTTGGATTAATTATAAGTCATTTTTTTCATCACGATCATATTATAAGTATTTTTATAAACAATTTGTAAATATAAAAACCCTATCTTAATTATGCCGAGTCAAAATTGATGGGTGAAGGGTCAAAAATACACATGACCTTTTCCCCAGTGACGCCAAAGCACTTACCACGACATTTTTCTCGGATCAAAAATACACACGACGTTACGTTTTGAGTGCAAAAATACCACGGCAGTTAATTGACCGTCAACTTGGATTTAACGCCGACGTGACGCCGATTTAGAATTCTAACACACCGACGTGGAATAAAAATTAGGAAAAAATTCAAAAAATTAGGAAAAAAATTAAAAATTAGGGAAAAATATAAATAATTAGCGAAAAATTCAAATAATTAGGGAAAAATTCAAATAATTAGGAAAAATTTAAATAATTCGAAAAAATTAAAAAAAATTAAGGAAAAATTTAAATAATTGGAAAAAAATTAAAATACCTCCGCCTGGGCCCCACCACCGGAAATCGTCGTAGTCGGGTGCCGCAAGTGGGCCCCACCACCGGCAACCGTTGCCCGCCGCCTTTATTTTAATTAATTAATTAATATTTTTTTTCAATGAACAGCCTTATCCTAGTGCATCTTCAACAACTGTATCGCCACGTGTATATACAACTCCTCATCCAATAGCTTACCCTAGTGCATCTTACCCTAGTATTTTTAGTTATCCCGCCGGGCCGCCGACCGATCATTGCCGGATGGTGGGTACGCCACCGGGCCGACGCTTCCGGTGGTGGGGCCCACTGGCATGGGGTATTTTAATTTTTCCCTAATTATTTGAATTTTTTCCTAATTTTTTGAATTTTTTTCCTAATTTTTTGAATTTTTTTCCTAATTTTTTGAATTTGTTTCTAATTATGTTAATTTTTTCCTAATTTTATTTGAATCTTTCCTATTTTTTTGAATTTTTTTCTAATTATTTTAATTATTTCCTAATTTTTTTAATTTTTTTTCGAATTTTTTGAATTATTTTCTATTTGTTTTGGAATTTTTTTCCTAATTTTTATTCCATGTCATTGTCTCGTCAATGTCGAAATAAATGTTGGCCACGTCAACGTTTCATTGTTTCGACGGCCAACTAACTACCAGTGGTATTTTTACACCCAAAACGTAACGTCGTATGTATTTTTGATCCAGAAAAAAGATCGTAGTGCTAGGTGATTCTGAAAAAAAAAAAAGGTCATGTGTATCTTTGACTCTTCACCCAAAATTGATTAGAAGTCGAAGGGTTCCACGTGAATGCTCTCCACTCACAGCTTCCCTCACCAAAGGGAATCAATGCGTCCTTCCTTGTTTGATTCAGCGAAGGAGTCAAAGCTGAAGGTTTTGTAGAATCTAATTTCAAATTCAAATAAGACGTCAGACATAAAAGTACTCCAATTAGTAATAAAGAAGAAGGTCTTCACGTCAATACTCCTCGTGCTTCGTTCCTTGTTTTATTCAGGGAATCAATGCGTCCTTTTGTGCTCTATACATAGTAATATCTGAGAGCTGTTTCTCTCTCCTACTATCTTAAATACCACCATCTATTAGACCCAATCATATTCAAGATATTATCCGCCACTGATTCAGCTTTTTTGTCAGTCAAAATTGATAAGAAGCCCTCCACGTGAATGCAAAGGGACAAAGTATGCCCCACTCCTCCTGCTTCTTTGTTTGATTCGGGGAATCAATTCGTCCTTTTGTGGTTACAAGTATTCCATCTTATATTAAATATATGATAAAGTTTATAATGTAAATTACACCTTTTGTATTTACAAGTACTCCCTTTTGTGTTTCCAAGTCCTTTTGGGCTCTATACATAGTAATATATGAGAGATGTTTCTCTCTCCTACTATCTTAAATAACACCATCTATTAGACCCAATCATATTCAAGATATTATCCGCCACTGATTCAGCTTTTTTGTCAGCCAAAATTGATAAGAAGCCCTCCACGTGAATGCAAAGGGACAAAGTATGCCCCACTCCTCCTGCTTCTTTGTTTGATTCGAGGAATCAATTCGTCCTTTTGTGTTTACAAGTACTCCCTCTTATATTAAATATATGATAAAGTTTATAGTGTAAATTACTATTATATTATAAATTTTATTTTATATTTAAAACTGGTGCAGGTAATACATAATACTCCATTTGATCTTTATTATAAGTGCATCAACTGACAATTCTTATAAATCAATAAAAACAAAGTTAAAGTTAATAAAGTTATCCTAAAATTTAAGTAATTTTTAATATTATCTCTACTAATCGCATTAAACTCTAATATCATATTAATTATTACCCTCATCTACTACCCTCATTTATTAGCGGCATATATGGAAAAAATAATTAATGTCCCTTAGGGACAAGCAGGTACCTTATAAAAAGGACTAAATATACTTGCTAATTTGTACCTTATAATAAGGACAAGAGGGAGTAGATGAAAGATGTTACTACCACTCTGGTCCTATTTAGAAGTTCATTTTGACCAAAAAATTTGGTTCTATTTATAAGTCTAATTTCATATAATAAATGAGATTGTGACAGTTTTACCTATATTAATTTTACTTATAAAGATAGAGAGAGAAGACATAGTTGAGAAACACCCAATCATAAATGAGGGCAAAGTTAAAAATTTACCTTATAATCATTAAGTTAACTACTTCTCTTTAATATATGAGATTTGTTCAAAATATACTTATAAATAGAACGATAGTGGTATGTCACATCTTAAAATTCACTTTTTTGAACATTAATTGGTTTGCGTCTTTATATTTTACAATCTAACTTTTACTCAATTTATTTTTTTTATAAAATCAGATTGATTATAAATCATTTTTCTCTATCGCTATCCCAATCTAACTTGAATTCCTAAACAAGTTGTAAATATAAAAAGCCTATCTTAATTATGATGAGTCAAAATTGATAAGAAGCCGAAGGGCTCCACGTATGTGAATGCTCTCCGCTCGCAGCTTCCCTCACCCAAGGGAATCAATGCGTCCTTCCTTGTTTGATTCAGCGAAGGAGTCAAAGCCAAAGGCTTTGTAGAATCTAATTCCAAATTCAAATAAGACGTCAGACATAAAAGTACTCCAATTAGTAATAAAGAAGAAGGCCTTCACGTCAATACTTCTGTTACTCGAGTAATTTTACACACGAACTTGCTTTCGTAGTCATCCGAAGATTACGACATTTTTTCGGAAAGAAAAATACACACGACGTTACGTTTGTGAGCGCCCAACACCACTAAATAGTTAGTTGACCAAAAAGTAACGTTAACTTGGATGGAAGTGAATCGGTAACGCTAGCGGTTGAAATTACACTTTTGCTATTAATTTTAGGTGAAATGACCCTTTTGCCCCTTAGTTTTAAATATTATCAATTCGAAAAAATTAAAATAATTAGAAAAATTAGGAAAATATTCAAATAATTTGAAAAAATTAGAAAATAATTCAAATAATTAGGAAAAAAATTCAAATAATTAGGGAAAAATTAAAATAATTAGAAAAAATTAAAATACCCCCCGCCATTTGGGCCCCACCCGCTTCTTAGTCGACTTCACACATCACATTAGATTTATCTTTGTAGGGAGAATTGACAAGAAGATTATCTTAATTAATTAATATTTTTTTCAATGAACAAATTTTACCCTAGTGCATCTTCAACAACTGCACCGGCCCGTGTGTAACATCCCATTTTCAAAAGCAGTATAATTTTTTTTTCATCAGAGTAGAGCATCGGAGCGATTGAATAACTGATACTTATATTTCAAAATGCCGTAAGTCCGGGTCGACATGTAAACAGATAAGACAAATGATCAAGAGTTTTTTATAGTAAATAACAAATGTGTGTCTCCCGGCAAAACTCATGCTGTGGCAACAAAAGAAATCCTCCTACTGGGACTCTAAGCGTGCTACTTGCCCTTATCTTCGCGCTTCTGGTCCCCGACCCGAAGCTATTTTAAATGCCGAGGTCCAAATGCACACGACCGTGAATTAACTAACCTCATATTTACATACACAACATATGGAAGACATCATAGCATTAATCAAAACATAAGTATATAGCAGATGGAAGATTAATATAACAACAAGACACATCTCATGTAAAGTTATCTACGCTAACAAGACACATCGCATGTAAAGTTATCTACGTTAACAAAGACACATCTCATGTAAAGTTATCTATACAATTCACTCGTATAGTCGTCTATCACATATAAGTATACAAGTAAATATCGAGTTAGTGTTACAAGACGCGAACGTACCTTCGTTGACTCGGTATTTTTCTAAAACCGTACTTTTTGACAAAAGTGAAACAGCTCTACGACAAATGGGTACGTTTATCTCGATATCCTATAAGGATAATATTTATCAATATCTAGAAACATAACAGGTATTTTAGGTACAAATTACTATTTTGCCCCTGAACCCCTAATCGGCGGAATTTCGCCAGAGCTTCGCTACTTTGACCCGATCTTTCCAAAATTTTGACAGATCTTTTCCCTCATCATAATTTCGAAATATATATCATATTTACCCCTAAATATGATATCTAGACTATCTTGAAAAATTAAAGATTAATCTAGCATTTCTACTATATCTAATGAAAGAACTACCGGGCTAAAGACTAGGACCGAAGAACTTACCCGACTTTGCTCGACTTTCTCCGCAGCTTCTCTCTAAAACCTATCTCTAGGCTGCGTTTTTGGGATGGAGAAATGAGAAGGGGAGGGCTTGCTATTTATAGAAGAAAGGAGGGATAAGGTGGGAATTACATAAAAGTTCTTCAGATCGGATTTCAACCGTCGGATCGCACTTCGCCACGTGGCTTCATCTTGTCCATACACTCTTGTGCCGACATCATCCTTCTAGAAGAAGAAGATGTCATGCATGCCGACTTACCGATAAAGTTCCCCGACGGTCCTAATCGCGTAATCTTGCCGAATCTCAAAATCCGGAACTAGGTTTTGTAGTTCCATTCTTTCTCTTTAAAACTACTGGGTTTCATTATATTTTTGATCCCATTAAGGGTATTCCGTTATCCGCCGAAGATTTTCTGGACAGACACCAACGCTATTTACGAAATCACTTTCCGATAACCGCCTTCTTAGAGTAAAATCACCGGTTCGTAATATGATCTGATCTAAGTAACCATATCCCTGGTTTGAAAAACACGGTGCGTTTTCTATAAGTCACTTTTAGCACTATCTCGCATTTTTATCTTAATTATCCAGACTAATTACGCCGTTGGTTTCGTAAACGACTTCGAGACTCGCTCAATCCGAGATAGAATTTCACTCGGTTTATAAAAAGTCCGGATGACTCGGCTATATCCCTATATCTTGGTGTAGGATTTTATTTCTATCCATTCTCAAATGTCCCTTGGCTCTTTTTACCATATATATTATTATTTTATTCAAAATATCTAGATATTTATTTATTTTTATTTTATTATTTATTTATTTTTCTAAGCATAAAATATTTTATTAATATTTAATTATTAATTTCGAATTTCTCTTTTTAAATTAATTATTTACTAATTAATTTACTTATATCTTAATCTAAACAATTAGCCACTAATTACTTAATTAGCCACTTACTAATTGTTGATAATTTTCATAATTAGGATAAATTATTATCTCACAACTTTTGACTGACATTGGTATTTTACGTCCCATGTAAAATATTAAAAATCATGGGGCCATAAAGGGCTTTTAATATTATTATATTTATGCTTCTCTATTTTTCAAGGAAATAATCCCAAAAATTCCTAAAATTAGAGACAACATACTTCCCAAGTTTTTGTCAATATTTGCAGTCATATGGGATTTATCATAATGTTTTCGTGCCATTTTCTCATTTTTATAAAATACATTTTTCAAGGATTTTAGCTCTTTATCTCTCCTAATTCCCATAGTAATTACCTTAGAAAATAAGATAATTATTACTTATTATTTGAAACCACATATTCACCTATTTTCAATAGGTATTATTTACCTAAATATAATATTCCGATAAATAATTATCCTATTACACCGTGTATATACAACTCCTCCTCCACCGTTGGTTATCCGTCGCCGCCGGCGAAGGGCGGGTGCATTGCACAAGCGGCCGACGGTTGACGGTGGGGGGGCCCACTAGCGGAGGTATTTTAATTTTTTTCCTAATGTTTTCTAATTATTTGAATTTTTTTCCTAATTATTTGATTTTTTTTGATTATATTAATTTTTTTCCTAATTTTTTGATTTTTTTAAATTATTTTAATTTTTTCGAATTATTTGAATGTTTTTCCTAATTTTCCTTAATTTTTTTTCAAATTTTTTGAATTTTTATTTTACGTCGTCTGTCAACCCAAATTAGCGCCACGTCGGCGTTCCATCCAAGTTGACGGTCAACTAACGGCTTGTGATATTTTTTGCTCCCAAAACGTAAAGTCGTGTGTATTTTTGTTTCAGAAAAAAAGTCGCAGACTTGGACGCTCTTAGGGGAAAAAGTCATCAGATCATGTGTAAAATTACTCCTTTACTGAAATCAATGTGTCCTTTTGTGCTCTATACATAGTAATATGGAGTATGAGAGATGTTTCTCTCTCCTACTATCTTAAATACCACCACCGTATTAGACCCAACCATATTCAAGATATTATCCGCCACTGATTCAGCTTTTTTGTCAGTCAAAATTGATAAGAAGCCCTTCACGTGAATGCAAAGGGACAGACAAAGAAGCAGGAGGAGTGGGGTATAGTTTGTCTGTCCCATTGCATTCACTTTTTTTTTCAGAGCAACTGACTTTGCCAGCGGTAAACAAGGATTATCAAAGCTCTAATGATCGGCCGCTGGGTTTTGATGTGGCTTTTTTAATTAAAGGATCAATATTGTAAAAACATATATTTCAAAATTTTATTTTAGTACAATGGACTGATTTGGGATTGTTAATTATTTGACGCCCTGTTTGTGATTTTGATATTTTCAGAGTATTTTTGAGGAATTTTCCTAAATAAATTATCACAAGTTTTTAACTAAGAAAAGTTTAGATGAGTTGGGTTGCGACGACTTATTAGATTTAGATATGTCTTTAGAATCAAAGAAATGCTTAACAAAATTACTTATATATCACCGATCAATAAGATCACCACATTAACAGCCATACATCTCTTATCTTTAAAAGTTATATATAATTCGTATGATAAAACATAGTGAGCTAGTATAATTATCTAAAAAAGTTGTATGGTTGTGCTCATTCATTTATTTGCAGACATAAATCACAATTACCTGAAAATGTCTAGACATTATTATCTAAATTGCATACATTGTGAGAAATCATAATATAACCACAATGTTAGCGACTTTAGAGTTATATTTTACAATGATGAATGATAAATATATGTATATAAACTAATAATATAAATAAACGAATAAAGATAGCTGTCTTTTTTAAAAAGCTACCATGTGCAAGTGTATGGTGAGGAAGAAACAGTGAGAAAAAAACGTGGATAAAGCTTGATGATAAAAATGAGAACATTCGTTATCAAGCTGTATATTGGAATAAATACAAACGTAGGAACGCGAAAATGGAAGTTAAAAATTAATACGAAAAACAAATTAAATGATATAAGGACAAAGGAATAGTGAAAAAAAGGTACTTATAAATACTGGAGAGAGGTTGGGGCACAAGATAGAAAGAGGAAGAGTGACAGGGGAGAGAGAGGGAGTGATAGCATGAGAACAATGGCAGAGTTGCAGAAAAGCTTGAAAGCTTCTTGTCTCGCAAGTGCAAGTCTTCTCTTAGTATTATTATGGCTTAGCATCACAGCAAGACCATCCATGGCGGCCACAGAAATCCCAGTAGGAGTCATTCTTGATCTGAATTCAGAACTTGGTATAATGCTTAACAATAGCCTCACCCTCGCCGTCGAAGATTACTATTCCGTTAATAACCAAACAGCCACCATGATCCGCCTTATTGTCCGGAATGCTTCTCAGAACGACTTCGCCACCGCAGCAGCAGAAGGTAATAACTCACCGCTATACTCCAATCTCCATCTTCTCAAATTTCATTTCTCGCTAAAATACTGAAAAATAAGTGCTTCTCGATCATCTTTCATGTCAATAATTGAAAATTCAGCTGCAATATTTGACACTCATCATCCATGATTTGCAACGGTTTATTTATATAATTTAATTTGAAATTGATTTTTTTCAAAACATAAGATGAAACATGTAAAAGAAAAAGGTTAGTTATGTAATTTTATGATGATTAAAAAAACAAACTCTTTCCGCTCTTCGTGAAATTTTTTAATTAGTTTTTGGTCGTAGGTTAAAAATTAAAATTATAAGGGAAAAGGATACATAAAAGACCATTTAAAATGGTAAAGGGTAGATAGGTACTTCCAATTTCAACATTCTCTATGAAATACTGTATTTTTTCAAAATAAAAATCAAATGATTAAAATGTCGTCAAACTTCTTTCGACCTTCCCACCACCTCGTTTGTTCAGTTTTCTGGCATTTCATCGCCGCCGGAATTTTGACATTTCGCCATGAACAACATCGATAATGATGAAAGAAGGAAGGAGAAGTTGGGATGAAATTTGTCTGGAAGAAGAAGGCACTATGATGAAAGAGAGGGCTGGAGGTGATTCGACAGGGTGGTTGGAAGTGTTGGCGAAGATCTGATGGTGGTAGCTGAGGAAATAGAATGAAATTGAAGGTGGAAGTGGTGGAGTAAAAGGGCGCAATCTCCGGTGACGTTGGTAAGTGAGAATGAAGAAGAAACCGGCGGTGGAGAATCTCGACAGTGCCACCAATGGTGGTCCAATTTCCTCTTCTCCTCTCCCTATTGTTTCAAAATCGCACCTCCAGTCTCCAGGTCCAAGCTGGGAAAGTCTTCTTCCTTTCTGGTGGTGGAAAGAACGCTGACGGTGAAGAAGGTAACAGAAGATAGTGGTGGTGGTGGTGGTGGTCGGATCGAGATGGTGAGGCTCGGTAGTGAAGGTGATAATGATTTTTGTGCAAATAATGAAATGAAAACTAAGCATTTAAAAATGGTCATTTGGGGGAGTGGGAAGACAAATATAAATTAATTTTTTGAATTGATATGAATTTTTGAATTTGAAAATAACAATTTCTACGTCAATTGAGTAGCCACCCCCTGTGGAATGTTTATTTAAAACAAGTGTGGAGGCATTTTTATCATTTACTTTCAATTTAAAAAAGACGTAGTATCTTATAGGGATTATTGAAATTACAAATACCTCTCTTGTCCTTTACCATTTTAAATAGTCTTTCTATGTCTTTTCCGAAATTATAATTTACTGGTCTAAAATTTCATTCTCCCCTCTTTAAAGTCTTAGGTAGTCATAAACTTAGGATGTCATTTCCATCCCTCTTTAGCTGGGGTCAAAGTAATATAGGGTGCTAAATATAAAATCTTAACTCATTTTATTTTTTTATATTTATCATTTTTTCTAAATTAATTTACATAATTTATAAATTAATATATACTCTAACATTATTATTATAAGGGTATTTTAGGAGATAATTTTAAATTTGTTCAAATTAACCAATTTATTATATTTTTTTAATCTAACCAAGTTAGTTAGGTAATTTTTATATTAATGACATGAGATAGTATTAACCAAGATGTTTTTTTTTTTTAAAAAAAAAAATCTCCATTCCTGTCTCCATTTAGACCCTTTCAAAAACGTGAAACTTGAAATTCTAGGCCTATTTTAAATTATAATCCATTTACTTGATGTTAGCCCTCACCCAAAATGGAGACCCTTTCAAAAACTTGAAACTTATATGTGAACGGGAGATAATATAAAATAGGCCTTACTTTATGTTAAATTATAATCCATTTTGTTTCTTATATCTATCATTTTGTCCTAAACTAATTTATTTAAATTATAATATGATATATAATCTAACGTTACATAAGAGAATGTTAGCAAGATCATTACACATTTGTTCATGATTAACCCATTCATTTTATTGTCTTAACATACCCAATTTTTTTGCCAGAACTTAACCTACCAAAGTTAGTTAAATAATAGTAACTCTTATGTTAGTCTTTACTAAGATGGTTTTTTTTTTTTTTTTTTTTTTTGGGGTCTCCAATCCTATGTCCCCTGCCACTCCAAATTAACGTAGAGTAGACCTATTTTGTTACGAAATAGGCTTATTTTATGTTAACATGGAGAGGTCAAGGTGATAGAACTTGGAGACCCAAAACCTTTAATTTGATATCCAAGCAGCTCGTGATCTAATGGAGAAAGAAAAAGTGCATGCCATCTTGGGGCCCCAGAACTCAGAGCAAGCAAGGTATATAGTGACACTTGGAAAGGAAGTATTCCAAAAACCTGTTATTTGGTTTCCCATGACTGGCCCATCTCTTTTGCCTCCTCCATCGCCATCTTCCATCTACACCGGTCAAGGCCTTGATTGTTATCAGTTCCAAGCTATAGCTGCCATTATCAAAGCTCTTGGGTGGCAATCTATTGTCCCCATTTATGAAGAGACAGAATATGGCGGTCACCTTGTTCCATGCCTCTCCAATGTGTTGAAAGAGATGGGCATACAAATGGCTAACGTAACAGCCATTGATTCAAGTTCAAAAGATCTTGGAATTAACACCACACTTGACACGTTAAACAAAATGAGAACACATGTATTTCTTGTCCATATGAGCATGGATTTGGGAAAAAAATTTATTCGGTCTGCACAGAAAAAAGAGATGATGGTTGAAGGATATGCTTGGATACTTACCCAAGAGCTATCTTCTCTGACAGATCCTCAAGTTAGGATTATAAAAAAGTTGCGTAAAACCCGCGTGAAAGTTGCTGATTTTTTTCCTTTGAAAAGACACATGCAAGGTGCATTGGGAGTGAGGCCAAAGGATTCGAACACCACAGCTTTTCGTAGGAAGAGAGCGAGGAATTTCACGAGTAGATTCAAGAGTACTTTTAGATTCAAGAGTAGGCTAACTCTGTATGGATGGTGGGCTTATCACACAATCGAAGCATTGGCTATGGCTTTAGAGAAGCCAGGCAGCACAGACAGTGGCGAAACACTTCGCCATGAAATTGAGGCTATTAATTTCACAGCCAATTCAGGGGTACATTTTGATTTAACAAAAGGACAACTAGATCAATCGGAGCATGAAGTATACAATGTGATAGGAGATATTGAAAGGATCATCGGATCTTGGAGCCCTAAAACTGGACTTGTTCAAAATTATAGTAAAGTTGGTGAGACATCTGGTGATGAATATCTATTAGAGGATCCACTGTGGCCGGGTGTCACATTGGATAAACCACCAAAGTTGAGGATTGGAGTCCCAAGAACAAATTCTTTTCCTGAATTTGTGATTGCAGATAATTCTACTAATGGCTTTGCTATTAATGTGTTCTTAAAAGCTCTTGAAGTTTTGCCATTTCTGTTACATAATTATGAGTTTGTCCCCCTGCCTAACAATAGAAGCCATAACACCACCTATGATGATATGCTCTGCACACAAATGAAAGACGAGGCAAGTTTCCATTATTTTCTTTTTAACTTGTTTTATCTTTTATATATAGTTTCTAATGGTATACTTATGATTGAATAATATATATTGTTTTTAACCTTCACGTACACTTGCTGTGTGTGTGAAAAAATTGCAGGATCTTGATGCTATAATTGGAGACATCACAATTTTGGCAAGTCGCACGAATTGTGTTGATTTCACGTTGCCGTATTTAGATTCAAGTGTGGCAATGGTGGTTAGGATGAAGAATGCCTCCACTTCAGGGATCATCTTGAAACCTTTCGAAGGGCTTCTGTGGTTAACTCTTGGTGGGATTTTTGCGGGTGCAACTATTGTCATACTCATATTAGAAAATTACAAAACCCAAACCAACGGAATAAACAAAATCTGCCAATTTGTCAGCAACCCCTTCCTTGTTTACAAGATGGGTGAGTTCTCTAAGACCTTATGTAGCATTTATACTTGATTATATGTTATAATGTTTCAATTTGTGCCTTGTACGAATGTACTCTATCACACACACTTGATAATATTACAGATGTTATGGAGAAATTTGCAAGCCGTGCTGCAGGATGGATGGTGATACTGACGTCATTCCTATTCATCTTAGTAGTGCAAATTTACACAGCAAATTTAGCTTCAATTTTAACACAAGGGAAGGAGAAAGAGCCTTCCTTTAAGGACGAGACCGAGATTATAAGAAGGAATCTATTTGTGGGATATCGAAATGGGTCTTGGGTGGAAGGGCTTCTAATTCACCAAATAGGATTCAAGCAATCTCAGTTAAAGGCTTTAGGAAGTCGTGAGGAGTACAATGAAGCACTGTCAAATGGAACAGTGGCTGCTATTTTTGATGAAAGTCCATATCTCACGCTCTTCCTCTCCAAATATAAGTCTGGCTTCATGATGACCGGACCAATCTACAAAACTGGTGGATTTGCCTTTGTAAGTTTCCTACTCCATCTTACTCTTACTCGGAGTTACGATTGTGAAATGGACAAACCATAGTTCAAGTTACTTATATCAATTAGATCAAGTTCATAGGTAAATTTATAAGTACGTACACATATTTTAACAACTAACAATAGCAAAATAACAAGTAATCAGAGATCATGACCTAATGGATAGAAGCAATTTGACCTAAGTTTTATTCTAATTAGTCAAACTTAACTGACTTTGATCATTTGCTATTTATTGTATCTTCAGGCATTCCCAAGGAAATCTAGCCTGGGCTTGCACTTCTCGAATGTAATCTTAAAGGTGACTCAAGATGCAGAGCCATATCGTGTGCTGATGGCTAGTAGCTCCTTACCAACCTCCATTTTGGAATTTGAAGACGAAAGTTCGCGCATATCTAACTTAGGAGGCCTTTACGTTGTTCTATTATCTATTCTAGCACTTGTTGTGGCTCTCTTTTTATGGCTTTTCATTCCATTACTGATTGAATGGTGGCGTACGAAGTGGCCTTTTAAGTAAGCTAATAAGGCTTTATCTTTAGGTAAAAAAGTGAAAATAAGTTTTTTAGGTAAAAAGACAATAATATCTATTGCTTTATCTTTTTTAAATAAAAGATTTGACTATCGCTAGAGCTCCGATGATCGGTCATCAAAAGCTGCTAGACCAAAGTGGACACCGTTGGTTGGTCATCGAAAAATAATGTTTTATTTATATGCTTATTCCACTTATTCATAAGGATCAGAGTAGAACACTTACAAATAAGACTTGTTCAATTTGTGTTGTTTATATGTATAATCTCCTTGTTCATGAAAAGTTAGGCACTTGAAAATAAGATTTTTTTCATGATCCTAAATTTTCTTGTTAACTATTAAGTTGTGTTGCTCATATGCCTCTTTCACTTGTTCATGAGGAGATTGAGACTTGCAAAACAGCCACACAAATTCAACAAGTCATTAACAATACATTAATGAGTTTGACCTAAAATGGGACATTTGCAAGTGCAATTGTTCATGAACGAATATAATCACAAAGGCACAAACCCACAAACCCGCATCTACTATCACATTACTTGTTCACTCAACCATCCAGGGAGGTACTAGAATCGCACTAGTTGTCATCGAACTCCAAGAGTTTCGTTCATTTGGTAGAGAAGAGGGAACAAGCCCATCCCAATTCCTACCAAACTGTATGTCGTATGATCATTCAAATCAAGGCGTGAAGAACTCATTCAAACTGTTACAAACAGTAAGATTTACTAACAATTTAATCTTAAGATTTAGCGTTTTCAAACAAACGCAAGACCTGAAAATGGCGTGCGCCAACTTGTGCGCTCCTCCCCTTGGCCCATTCTCTTTAAGCTTCCGTCACAAGCCAGATCAGACCTCCCTTCAGCGTTTTTCAGCGTCAATTATGTACTCTGTTTTTTTTAAAAAAAAAATTAATCATGTTCCCTCCCTCTATTTATTCAGTGGGGTTATTTTGGATTTTTCATATTTGCAATATATTGCAAAAAATTCGCACATAACTTCACCACAAATTTAAAATTTAAATAGATCCTTTTATCGTATTTTCTCTTGCTCATGATCTACTAGATGCAATTTTCCCTAATAACTACCATTGATTGACTACTGTTTCTTCATATAAAAATAAATTAGACAAATTAAGAACTTCTCTATTACAATCCCTAGCTAGTTTTAGTGACCACATAGAATGCAGTCGCTCAAGTTTTGTTTTTTGAGGGAGCATTTTGCCAGGAGTACGGTTTAGGATAAATGATACAGAGGATTTGAAATTATGCAAACTTCTTTCGTTATGAGCACAAAAGATTTCATATGCGCAGATATTCTGGCAAAAACTGTTCATGATGCTAATACAATTCTCATGTATTATGATTTTGTTGTTTTAATTTGCATAGTTCAATAATCTCCTGACTTGAATCCGGCTTCTGTTTGCCTTTCTCAATTAAAAAAACCAAAGAAACGATGCAAACATCAAATTTTGAAAAACAAAATTGGGGTAAAATTGAAAAAGCGAAATGTGTTTAGGAAAATGATACTTAGGTCTCAAAATTAATATAATAATAATTATGACTCAAAAAAAATTGTTAAAAGACGAATTGTAAATGTTGCTGGAGATATTTTTAAATATGAAATTCTCCGGCAAATTAGGCATATATTTACAACTGATTGGATTGATATTCACAATTCTCCTGGCGCGCTAGTATAGTGACTAGTATAGTGACATGACTGAAAATTCATAATCTTAAGCTATAATTGAAAATTTATTTAATTATATTATATATATATTTTTTAATGAGATAGTTAGAAGTGTCCTACAGGAGGATTTAGCTTCTTTCTCATACCTTTCCCATAACTTTTCCTCCCTGTATCATCCTTTTTTTTTTTTTTTTTTTTTTTCACTTAAATTTGATCTACTGAGGAGCTCTATATTATTCATGAGTATAATTTTTTTCCTCTTTTTTTTTTTTTTCATAACAGTTGTCAACCGTTCAGACTAAATTTTGGCAGTTTAAATTTATCTATTCAATCTTCAAATCTTCAGTTTTCACATTATTTCTCTCTCATAAACGATAGGACTCACTCAACCCCACCTTTTAATTAAAAGGATGGTGATTGAAGACACGTTTCGCACACCCACTTATCAAAGCAACATCATCCTTTTATCTTCGTTCATCAAGTCTTCATTCTTCCCATAATTTCTCTCTCATACACGATAGGACTCAACCCTACCTTGCTTTTAGTCTTCGGCCTTGGGATGCCTTAACCCCTCCTAAGCCTAGAATCCAATTGACCGGAACTTTCTTTAATAATAATAAAAAAAATTATAATATAAGTCACTTTTAAAAAAATTCATTGGTCTAATAGATAAATCATTTGGAGAATTGGAAATAAAATCACTTGGAGATGACAGGTAAAAAAATTACTTAAAGAGCTATTAATACTTATTTATCAATTTTATCATATAATTAATTATTAAATATGATTTCTTATATTTTTCTCTCTCTTTCAAAATGTCATTAAATATGTGTGAAGTTAGATTTTTTTTTTCCAATTTAAGATAAATTAAATGAGTTGCCGTGACTTATAAGAGGGAGTAATTTGTTAGAAGACTACAATGTTACAATGTAGAGTGCTCAAGGCAAGTAAAATACTCTGAAAGAAGAGAGGAGAACATATATATATATATATATATATATATATATATATATATATATATATATATATATATATATATATATATATATATATATATATAAAAGAACTATCAAATCATGTGAATTTGAAAGAGTTGAAGACCAATTTTGCTGCAAAATGTTTTTTTGTTAATATTATCCCAGAATATATAAGAACTATCAAATCATGTGAATTTGAAAGAGTTGAAGACCAATTTTGCTGCAAAATGTTTTGTTTGTTTGTTTGTTAATATTATCCCAGAAGTTGAATTATTTTTTGTTTGTTTGTTAATATTATCCCAGAAGTTGAATTATAGTAATGTCGCCCCAATCATTGTATAAGTTAATTTTGATTGTTGGTTAACTAAGTATTCTATTTACAACTTTGCTACTTTATCACCTTTCTAGTTCAAGGAAAACCAATGGTTTGTACAAGAACATACTAGCTAGTTTATGGAAACCATTTATACTTGTTAAAAAATTCATGGGTTCGGAAGTGCAATTTATAGAGTTTTTTTATATTAGATATGCAGGGGCTATAGCATATAGAAATACTTAAACTTATTTTCATTTCATTTGATTTCATATATATATATATATATATATATATATATATATATATATATATATATTGTCAAACTTAAACTTAAAGGGGTGGCCGCATTTTAATATGAGTAGATTCACATTCCTTAAGCCTTAAACTTATAAACATACAATTTAAAGTACATGGATCCTACCTATAAATTACATGGAGCATCTAACATTATATATTAATACAAAAGTCTAGAACTATGATTACATCAACTAATAGCACTAACAGATGGATCAGCAAACTTTATACCCTTAAGGAGACTCTTCATTGTTCAGCAGGAGGTACATGATCGGCAATTCTATCTGAACCAAAACAAATTTTCCGGTGAATAACGTCTCATTCTTATAATTTAATAAAATACCAAAGTAAATAATTTAAACATTTTTATTTTCTAATAAAAACAATATGGCAATAACTCCAATCTCTATATTAAAAACAAAACTCTATATATATTGGATCATTAATCAATTACCTCGAAATACGTAATAAATTGTTTTGTTTGACAAAACCATTTTAAAACAGTAAATCATAGGCTTTTTTCCCAATTTACCCCTTTTAAAATAACTATTTCCCAAAATGCCCCTGTCTGGAAACTATTTCCCAATGTGCCCATGTTTGGAAACTATTTCCCAATGTGCCCCTGTTTAGTTGACTAAACCATAGGGTTTAGTCGACTAAACCTCGATAGAGAGGTTTTTTTAAAAACCCCTTTGTTTTGAGAACGTGAGAGAGGGGGAGAGAAACACAGAGACTTGATCATTTGCTCTGTCTAAACCAGCAAAAACAGAGGTGCGTTGTTCGACGGTGAAGCAGCTGTGATTCGAGCAAGCAACCAAGGTACCCATCGAGCTTCTTTCCCTCTAGCTTCTGTCATATCCCAACGAGTTTGAAGACGTAAGGGTGTAGTTTGGCTTCCACGTGATTTTCTATGCAAAACGAAAATAAAACAGGATCGCTTGAGTTGTTTTTCCGCACGGTATATATATATATATGAGTCTCGTGGTTCTTTGGTTTGAAAACCGAAAACCGGCGTAAAACCGATGAATAAAAGCATATACGTTGCCTTGAAAAAGAATGAAAACAAAAGGGAAATTAAAACTTGCTAATATAGATGGTTTGTTGCTACTCATATGAAGCCAAACCGTAAAAAAAAAAAAAAACAATTGCCGTCGATAAACATAAGTATTTTGTTTTTATGGAAGCATGACCTTGGGTATTAACTTCTTGGCGTTGTTTTTTATTTTGTTTTTATGGAAGCATGACCTTGGGTATTAACTTCTTGGTTGCTGTTATTAAAAAAAAATAGGGAAGAAAAAAGGAGGCTTAATATATATATATATATATATATATATATATATATATATATATATATATATATATTAATATATATTAATATATGTGTGTCAACACCAACGCCATTGTACGTAGGAAAACTATTACTCCATTATCACTGGAAAAGTTGGATTATATATATATATAGGGATTAATATTTCTCTAGTCACTGGAGATAAGATTCTCTCCAGTGACCCCAAAACTACACCGTTTCACGTTAAAAAAAAAATTCTAATTCGTTCCAAACGCTGTAGCAAGGGGCTGCATTTGTAGTGCTCGTCATCTCCAACATGGACGGACACCGTTGACAAGTCCAGAATCCTTCTCTACACCCAAAACATAAGCTTCTTTAATCTTCTTCTTCTTCTTCTTTGACTTTTACTCTTTCTACAATCAAAACCCTATTCCTCATCCAACATCGCATTTTCACTTTCCCCAATGTCCTCCACAACCGAATAATTCTCCACCTTCAAAGAAACCAGCCAATCGGTTATGGGTACTTACCGTCCATGGCGTCAGCTCCTCGACCTCTCCGCCCTGAGCTTCCCTTCTGTTAGTTATGATTAGTTTTGATGATGTCTTATATATGTGCCATTATCCAGAGCAAAAAGTCTACATACTACATTTATCTTCTACTTTGATTAATCCTTATTTATTAATGTAGATATGAAGTAAAAATAGTGAAGAATGATCAAGAATGGAGATTGAAGAAAGAAGAATTTGTTAAATATTGTGAGAATATCAATATTCAAGTCTCCATGATCAAACAGAAGTTGGAACAGCTCAATTCGGAGTTAAAATGAGTGAAAACGAGTCACAAGTTCATTCCTGAAGCAATTCTCGAGTATGGAAACTTGATTCTCGAGAATGTACTGATTATGTGAAAATTGGAAGCAATTCTCGAGAATTGAAAATCAATTCTCGAGAATGGTTCTCAAGAATGCCATTCTGATTCTCGAGAATCATCGAATTTCAGCAATTCTTCAGCAGCTCTGTTTCACGTTCAGCTTGGGCGACCTCTGGTATTTCGATGATATCTCACAAACCAGAAATCGGATTAATGTGAAACCAGTGGCATATGAAACTAGACATCCAACACGTACTTATGACAAAATATCAAGTCCTAAGGAGTCCAGATGAGAGAGCTATGATTTGGACAAAATGAAACACATATCACCGTCACAGTCCAGACCAACCTTCGGTAATTTGAGTGTATCTCACAAACGACAAATCGGATTGCGCTGAAATCGGTGCCATTGGAAACTAGACTCAAATAAATTTCCAGAAACATCAAGAACACAGAAACATAAGATCAATTGAATTATTTATGATGTTTTGAAGTTGGTAGTATGTTCAGGATGTTGCAATCAGCATTGATTAAGAACAACCTACATTTATCTTATGATAACCGATGGAATCCAACAAGTTTGGGCTGATTCTTCTTGAAAAGGAAAGAAAGCTTGAAGAGATTTATGAGCATGAGTGCTTGGACAAATTTGCTATCTCTTCTGATTCTCGATATGATCAATTCTTGAGAACTGTTTCAAGAATTCTCCAGAATTCCAGAATGGTTGCTAATCTGTAGCTCATCACAACAAAGCAATTCTCAAGAATGAGTATTGCATTCTGGAGAATGATTCTCGAGAATGCACCAAACATTCTCGAGAATGAATGTCTGCTTCGTCTGATGCTTTCTGTGTAATCTGTTCCTCGAAGTGACTCTCGAGAATTGGGAACCAATTCTCGAGAATGGTTCTCGAGAATCACTGAATGATTCTCGAGAATGATCGAAAGTAGTTCAAATGCAGATTACTACTATGAATGATTCTCTACGCCAGTTCTCGAGAATACCCAGAGAGTATGACTACCAAAGATTTGATAGCAAACATTGATCAACTGTAATTTCATTCATATGATTTAGTTAACTGGTTCTATGCTCCTATACATCATTCAATACTACCTATGATATTACTAATCATCTTTCTAAGTGTTTTTCAGATTCATATTCAAAGTTTCACATTCCGATGAAGAACACCAAGAAAGTCTGCTGTCCGCTCATCTAAGATGAAAGCTTTGGTTTTCAGTTACTTCTCAAGGTTCAAATTCTTACAAGCTGACACACTAAGAATGTCAAGGAACAAAGTCGACAAGATGCAGATAGCCCATAGCCGAAAAAGCATCCAATCAACATTCTAAGCTAATATGCATCCGAGACCACCTGAATGACAACCTATGATTATATGAAGGATTCAAACACACCATTTATCAGTTAGACAATAAAGCTCAGTAGCAACAACAACGTTCGATTTCATAAATGATTCTTATCAATTAATTTCTACTTGCTATACTTCTCAATGCTATTAATCATGTTTGTTAGCAAGTTTCATATGATCAACCATTGTTTGAAATTCGATGAGCTGTAAAGCACCAAAATGGACGGAGACGTAGAAGCCGACATGATGAAGGATGACCCATACCGTCAAAAGCACCGAATCAATATTTTAAGTTGTTCTCCATCCTGGACCACGTGAATAACGGCTATACGAGTCCCAACCAAGCGGACACTTGATCATGGCTAAGGAAGGCGCAGATGTTTGAACACTTTCAACGGACATATTCGAACATTCAAACTGGCAGATTCAAAACCTTCCAACGGTCTTCAAGCTTCAAAGTATAAATACCCGAAGGTTTGAATTCATCAATGGCGGAACAAACACATACACAGACAAAGCATTCAAAGCGATCAATCTATAGTCTGTATATATCTTCAGATATTACTAAGCTTCAGTGTTTATCATTCATCTACTCGTGAGGAGTTTCAAAAAACTTATTTGATTATTGTGTTGTAAAATCTTAAGGTTGTGGAACCTTAAGTGTGGGTGTACAATTACAACTTGTAAGGGGAGTGAGTCCAAGAGTGAGAGGATCTTCCTTCGTTTACGAGTGTGTGATTGTGTAGTTATTTGGTTACAACTTGTAAAGAGGAGTAAGTCCTAGTGAGAGGATTATTCGAGAGTTCTGAGTGTATAATCAAGTTACAAGATAGTGAAATCCCAGTGTTTCGGGGATTTGGACGTAGGTCAAGAGTTGGGACCGAACCAAGTATAACCTCTTATGTTCATTGCTCTTCTCTCTATCTCTGTTTTAAGGGTTCTTGAGCAATTAGCGAAAGAATTTCAAGATCACCTATTCACCCCCCTCTAGGTGATATTCCACCTTCACCTTCTTCCATCTCCAACACGAAAACCAGCATAGCCCAGAATGTTTCTCATTTTCTCGTCAACTATACCCTCATCTCTCTGTACGATGGAGGCCGGAGACCGACTTTCGGTGATTCGGGTTTAGGGTAATTAACAAGTAAATTAGATGTTTTTTATTTTTTAAGGGCAAAACGATGTAGTTTTGAGGTCACTGAAGATAACCTTATCTTCAGTGACTGGAGAAATATTAAACCCATATATATATTATTGCTTTTGGAAAGAAAAGAAAAGGTAGATTAATATATAAATATATGTGTGGCACCTGATAGATATATATAATTATGCGCATAAGAAGAATATGGTGCTGCACAATAAATATATATATATATATATAAAGAAAGGAAACATGATTTTTGCTCATTACTAGAAAAAAACAAATTAGCGACGTAAACATTTCCGTCGCAAATTCACGTCAATTTGCGACGGATGAAAAATTCCGTCGCAAGATAATGCCTTTTTCGACGGAAAAAGATATTCCTTCGCAAATTTGCGACGGAATTTTTATCCGTCGCGCAAATTAGCGGCGGATATCGATCCGTCGCTAACTGGCGGCCAAATGGCCGCCAGTTTTTTGCTTTTTGCGACGGATTATTAATCCGTCGCAATAAGCAGCGACATATTTTACATCCGTCGCTAAATGGCGGCCAAAAAGGTCGCCATTGGATGCTTTTTGCGACGGATAGTGTTCCGTCGCAATTGCACCGTGACGGATTCTTCATCCGTCGCTAACCGGCGGCCAAAAAGGCTGCCGGGTTTGTCTTTAGCGACGGATAAGAAACTCGCAAAAAGCGGATTTTGCGACGGAAAATTAATCCGTCGCAAAATCCGTTAATTAGGCCCCTGTTCGTGATTCTCCTTCACTCTCTTGATTTTCGCCGGCTCCCCTCTCCTCGGCTCCCTCCGCCGGACCCCCCCACCCCCCAGCTCCCTCTCCCCCGGGCTCCTCACCGCCGGCCCCCGCCCCCTCTCCCCCCTCCCCCCGGCTCCTCCGGGCCGGCCCCCGCCCCCAGCTCCTCCCCTCTCCCCCGGCTCCCTCGCCGGGCCAGACCCTCCCCACCCCTGGGCCTCCTCTTCGCCCCCAGCCCCCTCCCCCGCACCACCCGCCCACCCCCTGACTCCGGCGCCCCATCTCCCTCCCCCACTCCGGCGGCCCCAGCTCCCTCCCACACTCCGGCGCCCGGCTCCCTCCCCACTCTGGCGCCCCGCCTTCCGGCGGCCCCAGCCCCTCCTCCCCACTCCGGGTGACTCCCGGCTCCCACCCCCACTCGCCGTGTTCCGGTAAAGTTTGTGTTTCATTTTTTTCACCACATTATTTACATTATTTGTTATAGAAATTAGTATAGATAAAAATTGAAAAAATTAGTCATATTTATTACTTATGAAAAATTCTGTATATGGAAAATTGGTGAAGGCTACCGGGAAAATTGTTATGGAAAATTTTGTATATGTTTGGTGATTGTAAATCATGCCTAGTTTTGAGGTATATAACTCTGATTGTGGTCTTTAATATACAATACTTAGTTCATATGATATTTTATTTTGTGCTCTGAAGATGATACACTACTCATTGTTAAGCTGCACATCGGTTGATAGGCTCACCAAAATACTTATAGTGTTCTATTCTTTGTTTGCCTCCTCCACAAGCATGTCCCCATGTTCTGGTGTGCTATCCTCATTCTCTGGTTGCTTGCTGGGATTTGTTATTTGTTCAATGCATGTGTTTGTTTTCCACTTCCTTGATTAAGTTGCAATTGGTTGGCATAAGTGGCCAGTTGTATTGGCCACTTATATATATTTGTGTCATGTTGAGATAGATGTTAATTAGCTTAGTAATTGAACTAGCCAGGAAGTATGGAAGACAATCATGATAAGAGTTGGATGTACAACCGTCTAACTGATAGAAGACAACTAAATCCAGCATTCTTGGAGGGTTTGAAAGAATTCATCAATTTTGCTTTAGCGCATTCAAATAATTCTAGTAGACAAATTAGGTGTCCGTGTGTAAAATGTAGGTGTTTAAGATTTAAAGATTCGGGAAAGGTTAGAACTCATTTGTGTAAAAATGGATTCATGAAGGATTATGAATTTTGGGAATTTCATGGAGAAGTCCGACAGACACCGAGTGGTTATTACGGGGACAGTAGTCATCAAGAAAACCTTAATCAATATGAGCAGTTGGTTATGGATGCCGCGGGACCGTCCATCGGCATATATTTTGATCTCGTTACACATGGTGAACCGTCATACATTGGAGAGGAGACCGGTACACATACTCAACCATCATACATAAGAGAGGATCCTCATCCGGAAGCCGATAGGTTCTATAAAATACTTCAAGAAGCGCAATGTCCGCTATGGGAAGGTTGCGAACACTTTGAAAGTAGTGAATATTCATCGCTATCGGTACCCTAGCAGCACTAAGCTTGAAGACCGATCACCATATGAGTGAGAGGAATTACAACGAAATGATGCAGATCATAAGTAAAGTTTTTCCCAAAAACAATAATTTGCCGAAGATGTATGTTGTATTACAAGGAAGATGCTGAGTTGACCAATTGTAAATTTTGTGGACATGACAGATATAAAATTGTAGGGAAAGGAAGGAAAATGACCCATCAAGTATTAAGCAAAATGTGGTACTTTCCTTTGGTGCCCAGACTTCAGAGATTGTATGCATCAGAACAAACAGCTGCTCATATGAGATGGCACCAGGAACATCATAGAGATGAAAAATTTGTGACGCATCCATCCGATGCCGAAGCTTGGCGTGAATTTGACGAGGCGAATCCTTTATTTGCTATGGATCCCCGTAATGTTCGTCTTGGTCTATGTTCTGATGGGTTCGCTCCTTTCAAAGAATACGGGCAGCAATTATTCTTGTTGGCCTGTCATTGTGACGCCGTACAACCTCCCACCATCTATGTGTATGCGAAGAGAGTTTTTCTTTCTTAATGCCTTAATCCCTGAGCCATCCAACCCAAAAAAGAAGACAGACGTGTACCTCAGGCCTTTGATAAACGAGTTGAAGATGTTGTGGAGTGAGGGGGTTCTAACGTATGATATATCATTGAGCCAGAATTTTACAATGTGTGCTGCCTTAATGTGGACGATAAATGATTTCCCTACATATGGGATGTTGAGTGGATGGCAAACGTCGGGAAAGCTTGCATGCCTGGTATGTCTTGAACAGAACATGGGTTTTAGCTTGGAACACAGTCACAAAGTCTGTTGGTTTGACAGGCACCGGCGATTCCTACCCCCTGATCATCCGTTTAGGAGAAATAAAAAAGACTTCACGCGGAATGTTGCCGAACGAGAAGATCAACCTCGTCGTTTTAGTGGCGAAGAAATATGGGACAGGGTCAAAAATATTCAAAGTGTCGAAGAGGGGGCTGCTTCCAACACACCTGAGGGATATGGCGTTGATCATCATTGGAACAAACGTAGCATCTTCTCGGGGAACTACCCTATTGGAAAGATCAATTGTTAAGACACAACCTTGATGTCATGCATATTGAGAGCAATGTGTTTTGCAATATTCTGCACACCGTGATGGACACCAAAGGCAAGACAAAGGATACAATCAATGCAAGACGGGACATAGAAGCGATTTGTAGAAGGCCTGCTTTGCATTTGGTGGAGCATGACAGGGGACGGACTTCCAAACCTAGAGCGCCGTACATATTAAACAAACACCAGAATTTAGAATTGTTGCAATGGGTTAAAGATCTGAAACTCCCAGATGGTTATGCGTCAAACTTGAAAAGATGTGTCAAGATGCACGAGGCGAAGTTATCCGGGATGAAGAGTCATGATTGTCATGTTTTTTCTAGAGATTGTTGCCATGGGCCTTCAGAGCACTACCGAAGCATATATGGTCTATTCTGACGGAATTTTCCATGTTCTTCGAGAGAAATTTGAAGCTGAATGTTGAAAAGTTACGGCACACTGGAGCGAAAGAGCATGCCAATAACCCTATGCAAGTTAGAGATGGTGTTTCCCCTAGCATGTTTGACTTAATGGAACATTTGCCTGTTCACTTTGCCTACGAAGCAAAGGTAGAAGGTCCTCAATAATATAGGTGGATGTATCCGTTTGAGAGGTAATATATATTTCTTTTGTGTTGTTATTTCTTTCACGCACTTTAGTCTATAAATAGCCTGTCCATTGTACATTTTTACGCACTCTTAAGCATAAAATCAAAAATACAAGGTACGTTGAAGGATCTATCGCTGAAGCGTATCTAGTCGAAGAGGCCACAAAATTCGCATCATACTATTATCCCCCTGAAATGATATCAAGATAGAGAGGGGTACCTTGCAACGATGATGGCGGTAATACGAGCGAACAGAAATCAATATTTAATTTTCCAGGCCGAGTCGTGGGAAAACGTAGGAGGTCAAATCTTGAAGGAAGAGATAAGCGAGTAGCTGAGTGGTACATTCTAAACAATTGTGAAGAGGCCCAAAGACTTAAAGTAAGATTTCTTTTCTTTTTACGTTACGGTAAGTGTTAAAGTAATAACTTCATTTTATTTTTTTACAGTTACTTCTCTAATTGGGTCCGATCGGTAAATTCTTCAATGTTGGAATCCCAAGTTGATGAATTCACGAACTCTGAGTTTCCAAAGTGGTTTCGATCCTATTTCATGGAAAATCCATCAGATCCCAATGAAGTTGCGTGGAGTTTATCTTATGGAGCTGCAATTAGTGTTACCCGGTGCAAAAAATATATAATCAATGGGTATCGGTTTTCTACTATTGAAGCGAACGCAGGTACACTATATTCCAATTACGGTGTATGTTGTCGAGGTGACCAAGTTGACGGGGTGGAGGGTGACTACTACGGGATGTTAATTGACATAATTCAGCTGAGTTACCCGTGGGACAAGGTGGTGACACTGTTTAAATGTGAGTGGTTTGATAACAGTCCGCGTGGGACAAAAGTGGACAAACATAGGAATATTGAGATTCACTGGACAAGGAGATATACGGTTGGTTATGACCCATTCATCCTTGCTCAACAGGCGGAACATGTTTACTATACAGTATACCCCATTGCTCGCCAAGGGTAGGTGGGAGTTATCAAAACCAAAGCACGGAATACTATACCAAGTCGAAAGAGTCGGAAGCAAATGACGGCATGAAGGAACCGTTCCAAGCTGATGTGGAACATGGGCCCGTAAACATTACCAACGACGATGTACCAAGCAATCTATTCGATTCTACTGCGGACTTAGAGTTGGTTCCAATCCAAGTTGAGGATGACGAATCAGACGATGAGACAGAAGTGATTTACTCTGATAGTGAATCTGAGTTTGACGACTATGAGACTTCCGAGGAAGGCGTGCAAGAAGATGTCGAAGAGCAGGAATCGTCTGATTGATTTGTGTTAGTGCTTTGTTTATGACGATCTGTTATCGCGGAATCGTGAATCGCGCATCTTTGTCACAAATAATTCAAGTAAATATCTTATTTTTATAGTTATTTTGACATAATGTTTGTAAGTGTGCAGAGATGGAGCATCCTGGAGGATGTTCAGATCGTGGACGTGGTCGTGGTCGAACCGGACCCCGTCCTATCGAGGGGTAGGCAACGTCATCTCGCTCCCTTTGTAGGGGGAGGCAGGCACTTCCCCGCAGGTTTCGCCCACGAGATGTCAACTTCACCATCGGTCTATTTGTCCACTTCACCGTCGGTCTATTTGTCCACTTCACCATCGCTTTATTCGTCAGTGTCTCCGTCTTCCTCCACTGATCCACAACAAGGGGGACACCAGGTTTAATCAATATTTCTGATTGATTTATATATGTTTAGTTTTCTTTTACCATCTATGTTATCTTCAATAGTTCACATTCCTTCCTTCAGGACACTCCGTCGCCTCATAGCCTTGGTCGACGAAGGAGGTAGTTCCTCTAATACACCAATATGGGGGAGAGAGATCCCCGCGACAGGAAGCTTTGGATCCGTCCTAAGGGCACCGAGGAGTGAGTCATGTGAAGTTACTAATAATGCTACGATTTTTTACCTTTAGTTTGTATGCTCTTATTTGCATCAAATCTTTTGTCTTCATATTTTTGCCTTATAATGAGGTGGCTAGTGTCCTCTCAACTCAAATATTCCGTAATTTCAATCAGCCTTGGGCCACGTGGACAGACATTCCTAAGGTGCAACGGGACGCTTGGTTCAAGGAGTTTTTGGTAAGTTAAGTGTTTCATAGTTATTAATTTCATACAAACTGATTAAGTATTTTTAAAATTTGGAACACTAATTGTTCGTTATTGATTTTCAGGATAAGTTTATGACGTTACCTGAACATCATAAAAATCTGAGAAAAGCATTTAACCATAAGGGAAGCCGATGGTTGACTGAGAGGTGTTATAAATTGAGAAAGGGTACGGGCAAGCAAGATTGGATTGACCCTGATGTGGTAGGCCAATTACTTCAAAATTGGGCCGTCGATGCGAAATTTAAAAATAGAAGTCAGAAAAATAAGCAAAATAGGGCCAAACAGGAAGGACCTTCATATGCCAGCGGCTCCATTCCACAGAGTGAGCATAAACGAAAAGTTGTGAGTACACGTTTTTTTCTATTAAAGTATTCAATATTTTGTACTTTGAAACAATTTATTAATGGTCATACTTTGTGTTTGCAGGCACTGTCTGGGGAAGTTCCTCCAGAAGATGTTGAGTGGGTCGCCTTTGAGCGGACTCATACCCAGCAATCTGAAGGGAGTGAGAGGCGCTGGATTAACACCAGGTCTCAGCAAGTTGCGGTGAGACATTTATATTGCATTTATTCTTTGTTCGGACACCAACATGTTTATTTCATTTCACATGGATTATTTGTAATGTATTTTTTCGTTTGTAGGACACCTATCAGAGGCTGACACAGGAGAGAGGCTCGCAGAGTAGGACCGGCCACGCATCCTCTCAGGCCGATAACAAGAGTCTATTCTTTCGGCCGCAGTGGATTTAATGACAAAGGCGAGTCTTCGGGTACGGTGCCTCCGCCGGCCAACTTAGGGAAACAAAGCGCCGCACATCCTCCACATCCGCACCGACGGTGTTTCTACAGGTAAACATGATACATTTGATATTGATTGTTACATTTTCATTCTCTGGTCCATTTAAATGAAGTACAAAAAAAGATTATTATATTTCCTAATGTTTTTGCAGATGAGGTGAAGAAGATGATCGCGTTGGTGGAGGAGCAAGCAGCTGAGCTGAGCGAGACAAGGCAACAACAAATGGAGACAGCAGCTGAGCTGAGCCAGACAAGGCAACAACAAATGGCGACAGCAAATGAGCTCCACGAGACACGCGAGATGGTTAGGCAGATGCAACTTCAAATCATGTCCCTAATGAAAAACAAGGGTCCGGAGTTGGCTCCTGGTGGTGATCCCGAGCGATGATGATGATGCTGTTGTTTAGACTACTTTTTTAGTACATGTTCTTTGGATATTGTCTTTTCTATGAATGACTCTTTATGACTATAAATTCAGTTTTTATGTTATACAACACTTTTTCTTTTATATATTTTATTATATAATTTTTAAAACAAAATTTAAAAATAGATTTTTTTTTAAAAAAAATAATGGAAAAGAATATAACTTTAAAAGAAAAAAATGAAATTATAATAAAGAAAGAAAATTAAAAAAAAATCGAAATTTGCGACGGATAACAATCATGTCACAATTGCGACGGATTTGTATCCGTGGCAAATTTTGAAATTTGCGACAGATAATGAAATCCGTCGCAAATTTTGAATTTGCGACGGATAATAATCCGTTGCAAATTTCGGAATTTGTGACGGATTATTATCGTCGCAAATTAGACCAATTACGACGGATTAAAAATTCTGTCAGAAATTGCGACGGAATATATAAATCCGTCGCAATTGCCACTTGTTTGTTGCGACGGACTTTATTCGTCGCAAAATGAATTTGCAACGGAAAAACCCACATTTGCGACGGATTTTTTCCGTCGCAAAAACTGACTTTTCTAGTAGTGGTGTTAGTTGAGATTATGTGGTTAAATATATATGTATATAATAATAAAATATATTTTTATGTAGTTAGTATTTATAAACTCCTAATTAATAGGATCTAATCTAACTAAGTCTTATATTATTTCCCTTGTAATATTATTTACAAAATAATATATATATATTCATAGTGAAGCATATTTTACATGGTGTGAGCATTTATTAAATTCCTAATTTAAAAGAGTTAGGATAGCCTCTGAGTTTAAATTAATTATAGAGAAATAATAATAAATAAAATAAAATAAAATGAACCCTAAACCCTCCGTCGAGGTTTAGTCGACTAAATCACGGGGTCACTTAAAAAAATTTGACCCCGTGGTGATTTAGTCGACTAAATCATAGGGTTTAGTCGACTAAATCACGGGGTCACTTAAAAAAATTTTGACCCCGTGATTTAGTCGACTAAACCCTATGGTTTAGTCGACTAAATAGGGGTACATTGGGAAATAGTTTCCAAACAGGGGCACATTGGGAAATAGTTTCCAGACAATGTCATTTTGGGAAATAGTTATTTAAAAATGTGCAAATTGGGAAAAAAGCCGTAAATCATAAATCAAGTAGAACTCTATATAAAATGTCGTTAATCAAAAAATTTCAAGTACGCAATAAAACCTTTGATTTAACATAATTTTCAAAACCACATCTTTCCGTAGAACTTCTTACAGAACGAATGACAAGCGTGGCCACACAGTCCACGAGTGTAACTAACCAAGCATGGCTCGAGGCTATGAAACAAGCATGGACACACAGTCCATGAGGGTAAACTAACCAAGCATAACACGAGGCCATGAAACAAGCATGAGAACAAATCCCATGAATATCAAGCGAGCTTGAGGGTAACCATGGTGCAGCAAAAACTAACAGTACTACTGTTAGTAACCAGCGTTCTGTATTCAGTCCTCTTCAAAACATTTTCAAGCATGCTTGGAGACAATTTATCAAAGTAATAAAATTCTTCTTTCAAGATAATAACAACTCTATCTCATACTTCATAATCAAATCTCCTAGCATGAAATTTCACAAACAATATTTCAAAATTTACCTTCAAATTCAATCTGCCGATATAATCCTTTTAAAACATTAAAAACTCACGTAAAAACATTCCATTTCAAATAATAAATCCAAGCTTATAAACTTTCCAAAATCCAAACTCATTTTAATATAAAATTTATGAAAAACATCTCAAAAGTCTCATTTCCATTTAAACGGATAATCATGAATTATACTTTTAAACAATTGGAAGAAAATACATAATAAAGAATAAAAGCACCGTTTTTTTTACACACATACTTTCAATAAATATTCCTTCACAAAATCATGCTTTTAAATATGGAAATAAACATAAAAGTTCAACAATAAAAACTATCATTTATAAAAATTAGGGACATTATTCACTCACCAACATTCTCCTTCCAAACTATACATTTACCAAAATCTTTGTGTTCACTTTTCTCTCTCTTGAGATTAAGCAATTTGTCAATTCCTATAAATTTTGAAATTCATAGAGATAGGTCATCATTGATGATCTTTTAGATATATACTCACCAAGACATAATTAAATACCTATTATCCTACCCGAAACTCTCAACTCAACAAGCTCATATCAGTGTCCTTTAATCTGAATTTATTTTCTTAACCACCATATGAGGAATTCCCAAATATACTCTTATAATCTAAGATACTCATTAGTATTTAGAGGCACCAAACAGTAAAACTCCATGGATTCCGATAACTAATTTAACAGCATTTTAATGCTTAAAATATTCCAATAGAAGCACCATAACATCCCCTCAAGTTTCAAAAATCATCATCCTCAAGCAATAACCTTGCGGTCACTTGATTAGCATTTAGAACTCATATATCGCTGGTTTCATACACTACTAACAATTATATTCTTTTTAACTCTTTCATTAGGGAACCCGACACCTACACACATAAATAGGGACCAATAATTCAGCAAATTATAGAGTAGCAACATACAGAGAACCTTCTGCCACATCCACACACATGCAAAACAATTGATCATCGTTAATATAGTGTTAGGTACTTCTACAACCCTTAATCGTTGTTTCCCTTTCTTGGAGCCAGAATCCGAACACCCCACTTGAACAGAAACCACCCAATCACAAAAAAGAAAAGACTCAGAGAGGCTTAGGTGGCTTACCTATATGATTCTAGTGTTGCATGTGATTCCTTCAACTCCTCCTTCCTTTTCTTCTTTTTCCTTCCATCACCGTCTCACCTCTCGGTTTCTCTCCCTCTCCTTTTTGTTTACGGGTCGAGGAGAATGAAATGAGAATGAGGAATTAACCATTTGGTGCGTTCTGGCCGAATAGCTTAATTGAATAAATGAGGGAGGCTTGATTAGAGCCGGCAAAAACGGCCAGCCATCGTGTCGGCCCGTTTAAGCGCGCCTTTTGGGGGCTGAAAAATGGACGAGATATTTGAAATTAGCGCGGCCGGCCTGGCTCCCGGCCTATGAACGGCCGGCCGGGAGGGGGCCGGCCCTGCGCCCTTTTTGTAGTTTTTTTAATATTTAAAATTTATTTATTTATATACATTTTGTATTTGTTATAGAGTTATTTATCCATTTAACTATAAATACATAATAACTATACTCTAATTTTATGATTTGATTTATTATTCGTTGCAAATAAAGATTATGGATGTGTTCATGATGCGGGAGAAGAATTTCATGATATTCTTACTCATGAGTAGGAGGCTACTACTCAAAGTGAAGAACAACCAAATGTCGTTAAAATCGATGATAGTGACGAAGATGACGATAATAATAGTCATCGTACTTAATGTTAGTGATATCTTTTTTATGTTTTATGTGAGTTATTTGTGAACATAGTTTCTTTTGATTATGAATTAGTATTTGTCTTTATTTATTGGATGATTCGTGTTTTAATTTACTAATTATATATATATATTTTTAAAGAAAGTGGAGGAAAAATAATTAAAATTTAGAATAGTAATTTGAGGCGCGCCCAGGCTGGCCGCTTCGAGTCTTTCTCAATGGGACTTTTTTAAAAAACATGTGTTTTTCTTACTTCGGTCCCTGGAGGGCCGGCCCTGGCCCTTCAAGGGCCAGCTCTAGGCTTGATTGATTAATTAGTCAAGTGGTTTACATATGTGGGCACGTGGCTTCAAATAGTGATAAGAAAGTGTGAGGTGGCGTGAGTTTAAGGGGAGTGTACTGTCATGTTTATATTGACAGAGGAAGGGTGAGGTGTCACACATGCAAGAGTATGAGGCCCACTCACTAAAGTACCAATTTGGTCCTCTTTGACCTCCTATAAGACTCTTGTTTGAAATTTAGTCATTTACTCATTTAGTTGTAAATATTGGATAAGTATTAGAAATTAATCATTAATTTCATATAAGAATTTTTCTTTTTCAATTAGTTTCTCTAAGCCCATAAAATATCAACTCTAAAATTTATAGGTCACAATTTATTATCCTCTAACTATTTATCCTCAATTTTCGGAAAGTAGGTCCTAAATTCTAAATAATGACTTTAAAATTATTTAAGCCAATCTTTCGTAATTAAACCCCCTAATAATAGTTCTAGAGCCTCAAAATAATATTTTATATTTTTCCCCTAAATTTTCAAGGTCATTTTTTTTAAACCTCCTCAAAATAAACTTAAGATTATTGACTCTCTTGGGCTTAGTAGCCTACTCATCTCAATCTTATTCCTAAACTCTTTGTCCCAAAATTAGGGATGTTACATACATACTAACATATATATATATATATATATATATATATATATATATATATATATATATATATATATTAAAATCTCAATTAAATTTCTGGAATATTTTAATATAAATCCAGCTGAAATAATTAAAATCAAAGTCAGGCTTACACATTCAATTTTTTCTACTACAAAAGGGTATTCAAGTTTCTTACAAACATTTGAAAATCCCAAATGGGGTATTCTTAACTATTATAAACATTTAAAAATCCCTAATAGGCTTTTTGATAGACTTGATTAGAAATTTATTAGAAGTATAAAAATAATTTTAGATTTGATTTTGTTGTGAAAATAAGGAAAATAAAGAGAAGAGATGAGGGGATAAAGAAAGATAAAAGAAATTATAGATACGAAGAGTGGAAGAGAACTCTCATAGTCTCATTCATATAGCACTTCTATGTACATCCAATCCTTTGTGTTAAGCCTCCATTCTTTCCAAGAGTTACAATGTCATAAATATAATAATTAATCTACAAGATAAAACCATGGAAAGTTATAGGCATTAATAATAAAATGGAATCACGGCTTATGAACATCCACCACCACAATATTAATAACACTCCCCTTTAGATATTCATAAGCAAATATTATGCCTCATTAAAATCTTACTAGGAAAAATTCAATAGGACAAAAACCTAATAAAGAAAAAAGAATATATAATACATGTCGAAACTGACTCGTTAAAAACATTACCAGGAAAACGAAAAAACTTTGGTTAAGGAAAAGAGTACAATCTAGTCTCTACTCCCTCTAGTGGTAATATAGTGTATACTCTCTCTTATGACAACATCATTTTTAGTCCCTCTCTAATGACAATATCACTCTTCGTCATTATTCCTCAATGGAATATATATGCTAACTTTTCAAGTAGGTTGTTTTCAATGTATTGTCGAGCATATCTTCTTTTTAGCCACCAAATTATGAATGACACATTGTCATCAAATGACATGGGAAAATATACTCTCCACTAGTCTTTATCTTGTAGTTTACAATACCTTAGTTTCAGTCGTCCTGATTTGGCCTCTGACGTTAATCGTGTATGTCAATACATGCCTGTCCTAAGGATTCACATTGGACTGCGGTAAAGCGTATTCTTCGCTATCTGAGAGGCACATACAAGTCCATTTTTCTCTTTTACTGAAATCCTCCCCATCTACGTACTGAACTTGTTGCATTCTGTGATGCTGATTTGGGAGGCCATCCAAATACACTAGTCGATCTACTGCTAGCTTTGCTGTGTTTTTTGGTCCCACTTTAATTGCTTGGAGCTCTAAAAAGTAGTCTAGCTTTTCTATCAATTTTCCACCATTGTTGTGCTGTGATAATTTAGGTGCCACTTGTCTAGCTGCAAATCTTGTTTTTCATTCAAGAGCCAAACACATTGCTCTTGATTATCATTTTGTTCGCGAACGGTTAGCTCCCAAGTTGCTTCGAATTTCTCACATCTCAGCTCGTGTTCAAATTGCTGATATTTTTACAAAGCCTCACCTCAGTCTACTTCCCAAATTGCCAAGTTTCTTACGAGTCACACTGTCCATCTTGTCCAGTTTGACACGCAGGGGGTAATAATCAGCATAATATTTCAGTCACCGGTCCAAACAGAGCACAAGAGGACAGCTCATCAAATGCTCAAAGGATAAGAATCTAGAATAATCTTCCTTTTGTACACGTGTATGGCTTGGATGATTTGTAATAGTCTATGTCTATAAATAGCCACTTGTCACTATCTTATTTTCCTTCTCTTCCGCGTTCACTCGTTTTCCCCCTTAGTTGGATATTTATGCAAGGGACGATGTCTTTTTTTTATAAGGTACAGCCAATACCTGGGAAGGATTTGTAAACGATAAGACTTTATAGCCTCACATATTTTAGTCATAAATTATGGCTTATAAATAATGTAATTTGTTGGAATTTTTAAATTATATATGATGTCAATAAGTCAACTAAACAAAAAACAGACTGATTGAATAAGTAAAAAAAAAAAAAAAAAAAATCATCTATATAGATTATAGGGTTAAGATGCACATGATTTTTTTACCCCGATGAGCGTACGCACAACACCAAAGTGTTTTTTTTAAGTGTAAAAGTGCTACGTGGTTACAAATTAGGTGTAAAAATACCGTTAAATTTTACTTTTTAATTGACTGGACGATGACGTGGGCTTTCGAAGGTGCGAAAATACACATATGGTTTAGCCAAAAAGATCCAACACTAAGTTTTTTTTCTTAATTTAATAATTTTATTTCAATTAAAGGTTATTAATTATTATTTCTCTAGATATAATTTCTGGAAGGCCAATTTTTTTCTTCTAATTCATCATTTTGGGAAGGAAGATTTATTCAATGGGTAAAAACAGTAAAAATTGTATTTCCATAATTTATTATTATTTTTTAAATCCTTATTAAATTTTCTAATCAATAATTCATAAATGAGTATTTATGCATATGAAATTTGATATTATAAATCATATATTTACTTAAAAATAATTTAAATTTTTGAAAAATAAATAGTTAAAGAAATAATTCATTTATTCTATCAAAAAAAACATAATTCATTTACTTTGAAAAAGTCAACTTTATAACTATAAGTCTATAACATTCTTTGATTACTTTCATTCATCATATAAATAGAAATAACTCATTTAGAGGTGCAAATTAACGTTTATATTATATATTTCTTAATGCAATAAAAATTAAGTAATATTGTTCGGTTTTGATTAAAAAATTATTTAAATTATTTCTGTTTTAATTTGTTAGATCAAAAAATTAAAATTATTTTTAATCAAATATAGTTTTTATAGTATTAAATTTTAAATACATAAATACTTATTTATTAATTATTAATTAGAAAATTTAATAAACATTTTTTTTAAAAATAAAATAAATGATGAAAATAAAATTCTTACCATTTTTACCTAATAAAACCACGACTTGTCAGTTGTGCCTAACCGCCCCTCAATTTTGGGGTCTTTACCAATTTTTTTTTTTGGTTTTGTTATTGTTAGATTTTACATAAATTAATGATATTTTGATATTTTATATGCAAAAAATGAAGTTATTTTTATTTTTTTTATATTTAATACTCTAAATTAAAAATAAAATATATAATTGGTGTCTTAAATTTTTGAAATAGTAAAAAATTTAAAAACAATTCCAATTTTATCTATAAGATATCAAATGTCACTCATTTCATATAAAATTTAGGGTGTGTTTGGATGGAGAGAAAAGTGAGGAAAAAATAATAGGGAAGAGAATACTAGGGGAAAACAAAACCTTTGATGATAATTTTTTTTTTTTATACTATTTTTAGAGTTTTCTCTCATATTCATTTCCTTAATTTTCTTTTTCTTAATGATTAAAAGAAGCACGAAATAACATTTGGGAATGCCCAAAATTGAGGCTCAACGGGCAAGGGGAAGCTGACAAGGCACAGGTGACACCCAGTTCAATAAATACAATCCTATTGGAGGTAAGGGCATATAAAGGAAGAGAAAGAGTGGGGAGGGAGGGAGCTGAGATCAGTGGAGGAGTTGCAGAGAAGCTTCAAAGCTTCTTGTCTGTTAAGTGTTAGTGTGTTGTTACTGTTATGGCTTAACATCACAGCAAGACCATCCATGGCGGCCACACAAACAGTACCAATAGGAGTTATTCTTGATCTTGGTCTGACTTCAGCCCTTGGTGAAATGATTAACAATAGCCTCGCCTTGGCCATCGAAGAATACGATCCCGTTAATAACCGAACAGCCGCCAAGATCGACCTCATAGTCAAGAATGTTTCTCGGGACGACATCATCACCGCGGCAACAGCAGGTAACGTCACGCCCTTACCTCTGTCTCCCTGCCTCTCCAAGTTAACGTAGAGTAGACCTATTTTGTTATAAAATAGGCTCTACTTTATGTTAACATGGAGAGATCAAGGTTATATAGAACTTGGATACCAACCTTTAATTTAATTTGATATGCAAGCAGCTTATGATCTAATGGTGAATATAAAAGTGCATGCCGTATTGGGGCCCCAAACTTCAGAGCAAGCAAGGTATATAGTGAAACTTGGTGAGAAATACCAAGTACCTGTTATTTGGTTTCCCATAACTGGTCCCTCTCTTTTGCTACCTCCATCTCCATCCTCCATTTACTCCAATGAAGAAGGCCTTAATTGCTTTCAGTTCCGAGCTATAGCTGACATTATTAAAGCTCTTGGGTGGCAATCAATTGTCCCCATTTATGAAGAGACTGAATATGGCAGTTAACTTCTTCCATGCCTCTCCAATGTCTTGAAAGATATGGGCGTTCAAATGGCGAACGTAACTGCCATTGCTTCAAAACTTGAAGGTATTAACAGCACTCTGGACAAGTTAAAAGACATGCGAACACATGTATTTCTTGTTCATATGAGCATGTATTTCGGAACAGAATTCATTTTGTCTGCAGGAAGAAAAGAGATGATGGGTGAAGGGTTTGCTTGGATACTTACCCAAGAGCTATCTTCTTTGACAGAACCTCTAGTTATGGTTAGGAGAGAATTGTATTATCCCAACCAAACAGCTGAGGAGCGTAAGAAGATAGAGAGTTTCTTAAAAATGTTCAGAAGTGCCCTGTCTATCTATGGATGGTGGGCTTATCACACAATCGAAGCATTGGCTATGGCAGTAGAGAAGCAAGGCGCAGAAAATAATGGCACAAAACTTGGCGAGGGAATTCGGGCTACTAACTTCACAGGCGTTTCAGGGGTACATTTTAATTTAAGAAAAGGACAACTAGATCAATCGGTGCTTGAAGTATACAATGTGATAGGAGATAGAGAAAGGATCATAGGATCTTGGAGCCCTAAAACTGGACTTGCTCAAAATCATGATAAAGAGGATATTGAGACATCTAGTGAATACCAACTAAAGGTTCCACTGTGGCCGGGTGACGCATTGGATAAACCACCAAAGTTGAGAATTGGAGTCCCAAGAACAAATTCTTCTCCTGAATTTCTGAATGTTTATAATTCTACAAAGCTTCACTTTGATGGCTTTGCTATTAATGTGTTTTCAAAAGCTGTCGAAGTTTTGCCGTTTTCGTTGAATAATTTATGAGTTTGTCCCCTTGCCGAACCAAAGTAGAAGCCATAACACCAGCTATGATGATATTCTCTGCAGACAAATGAAAGAGGAGGCAAGTTTTCATTCTTGTCCTTTTTCTTGCAACTCTTTTAAATCTAATAATATTTGCACTACAAAAAAACCCATATTAGCCACGGAATTTACCCACGGCATTCCTTGGGTAATTATCATTACCCACGGAATTCTGTGGGTAAAATGTTTCCAACGGACCAAAAGGCGTCGGTAAAAATGCCGTGGCAAATCAATTTACCGACGGAAAAAAATTCCGTCGGTAAATTACCCACGGATTAGGGACGGAAAATTTCCGTCGGTAATTACCCACGGAATTTTCCGAGGGTAATTAGAGACGGGATTCCGTGGGTAATTAGCGACGGAATTCCGTGAATAATATCCGTGGGTAATTAGCGACGAAATTCCATGGGTAATTAGCGACGGAATTCAGTGGGTAATTTTCGTGGGTAATTAGAGACGAAATTCTGTGGGTAATTTCCGTGGGTACTCAGAGACGGAATTCTAATTTTCGTGGGTAATCAGAGATGGAATTCCGTGGTTAAATTAGGGTCGAATTCCGTGGGTAATTTGATCAAATTTTCTATCAATTTTTTTTTTTGCTCAACGTTTTTTTAGGCCTTTTTTTTATATAATAATTAAAATGCACTTTGAAACAAGAAAATAATCATATAGATAGAAACCGAACAAGTTCAAAGCACATATTCATATAAATGTCACAATTTAAAGTCACTACAAGGGCAAATAGAAATATTCCAAGTTAGTTTTTACAAAAGCAATAAAAATATTCAACTATCATTTTCATTTTCATTGTCTTTGTCTTGAAGGGGAGTCTCATCATTGTTGGCGGGGTTAGAGAGATTAGGTAAGTTAATCCCAAGTGCTTGCAATGCTTTGACATAATCATTTCGTTACGTGATTTCAAGCTTGCAACTTCTTCTTTCATTTGAGTCATCTCCGTTTGTATTTCTGGATCCACCGTAGAGTTGACAGAAGGAGGTGTGGAAGAAGAACCAATATGTTCATCTTCAGATCTCAACCCATAGATTCGCCCCTTCTTGTTCTTACCACCAATAACCTCTAACCACAAATTAAGTTCATCTTGATTAGACATGCTACCTCCTCGAATTGATAGATTCCTTTCGTCTCGAAATTCATCCCGCAAACGAAATACATAAGTTACATGTTAACCTTTGTTTAGCTAAATAAAGACAACGAGAATATTAACCTTTAGATGTTTACTGAGTTAATTCAAAGAACTATCCAAATCCCACAATACAAATTATAATCTTTCTTTCAATCATTAACATCACAGCCAAGGTAAAAATAACATTAAACACGTTCGTTCCAAAATCTCATGATCCTTGATTTAGAATAATGATGAAAATATAAATTGAGGAAAGAACGTTATATTCTAGAAAGTGAGGACAAATAGATTACTCCAAACATACATACACCAATTGCAACAAACCAACCCTTGATCGATGACGAGGCATTTCAACATGTTTTTGTTATAAATACAAGAAATCAAATCCTATCAGGGAAATTTAAGTAGTTTTTTCCTAATCACATTGTTTGAACCTTAATTTCTTTAAAAATAGTATCAAGTCTCTTTCATTCAATCCAGCCAATATAGTCGTTGATATACAAGTTTATATTCACTACTAGAAAAAAAAGGAAATAGCTACGGAATTTGCTACGGAAAATTTTCCATAGCAATGGTGACGAATTTTGCTACGAATTTAAATATCCGTAGCAGAAACATGCACAAGGGCAATATATTGCGACGGGTGAGCTTTTTCCGTCGCAAATGGCGACGGACAAAGCTCATCCGTCGCAAATTGCGACGGCGAAAGTGTTCGTCGCCCAAATTTTTGCGACGGATGACGTCATCCGTCGCAAAATGGGTCGCTTTTTGCGACGGACTACACATCCGTCGCAAAAAAGCGGACCATTAGTTCGCCATTTTGCGACGGATGACGTTGCGACGGATGTGTAGTCCGTCGCAAAAAGCATACCAAAGGTCCGCCATTTTGCGACGGATCACGTTATCCGTCGCAAAATGGCTCGCCTTTTGCGTCTTCTCCGCATTCTACGCGTCTTCTCCCCGGCTCGATCCACCTAGCTCCCGGTCCCCCGGCTCCCGTCCTCCCGGCTCCGGCCCACGCTCCGGCCCCGGCTCCGGTTCCCCAAGCTCCGGCCCCAAGCTCGGGCCCCCCGACTCCGGTTCCCTGCTCGGCCCACCCCCCCATTTCGCCCCTTTAACTCCGGCCTTCCCTCACCTTCGACCCCCCGGCTCCGGTTCCCCCAGCTCGGCCCACCCCCCATTTCGCCCCTAGCTCGCCCCACCCCCCAACTCCGGCCTTCCATCACCTCCGCCCCCCCCGGGCCCCCCCCCGGACTCCGGTTCCCCCAAGCTCGCCCCACCCCACATTTCGCCCCTAAGCTCGCCCACCCCCATTAATTCCAGGCCCCGGCTCCGCGTCCTCACTTTCGCCGGCGGGACCGCCCCTGGGCTCGCCCCCCCCCATTCCGCCCCCAGCTCCGGCCTCCCCTCACCTCCGGCCGGCCAGATACTTCAAGCTCCGGCCCCCCTGATTTCGTCCCCCTTTGCCTCCCTCAGCTTTTCCGGCGTCCTCTTCTCCGTTCCGGTCACCGCCAGGTTAGCTTTAAGTATTTTGTTTTTTTATTATATAATTATTTGATATTTGAAAATATCTATGTTAGATTTGCTTTATTACATAATTAAAATATATATGATAGTAGAAGATTATAAGTTACATGATTTTAAGTCTTCTTTTTTGTTTTTTTTTCCTTTATTTGAATCTATTAATTGGATAATGATCTTCATACTTAGTTGTTTATAAATTTGAATTATTCTTATTGTTTGTAGGAGATTATATGATTTTTTTTTTAAAATTATTGGGCTTTAATGATTATTATTTATGATACTGATTTTTTTCAAGTAAACACAGTTAATACACGTATATAAATATTTTATGTGAAGTATTTTATGTAGCACTATTTAGAAAATTAGAAATTTGGATTCGATTTTGGTGTGATAAAATTATGATTTTGTATTAGTTGGTAATGATACATAAATAATATCTTTGATCTAGCCCATATATGTTAGAAACTCCAAAATACTTAGTATTCTATTCTTTGTTTGCCCCCTCCACATGCATGTCCCCATGTTCGGTGTGCTATCCTCATTCTCGGTTGCTTTTTGGAATATGTTCTTTGTTCAATGCATGTGTTTGTTTTTCACTTTCTTGATTAAGTGGCAATTGGTAGGCATAAGAGGCGACTTTTATATATATATATATATATATATATATATATATATATATATATATTTGTGGTATGTTGAGAAGTTAATTAGGGTAGTAATCGAACTAGCTAGGAAGTATGGAAGGCAACCATGATAGAAGTTGGATGTACAATCGTCTAAGCGATAGAAGAGAACTAACGCAAGCATTCTTGGTGGGTTTGGAAGTGTTCGTCCCATTTGCTTTGTCGAATTCAAATAATTCAAGAAGGGAGATCAGGTGTCCGTGTGCCAAATGTAAGTGTTTAAGATTTACAGATGCAGAGACGGTCGGAATTCATTTGTGTCAAAAGGGATTCATTAGAGATTATGAATGTTGGGAATTTCATGGCGAAGTCCGACGGACACCGAGTGGTTATTACGGGGACGATGTAGTCATCGAGAAAACCTTAATCAATATGAGCGGTTGGTTATGGATGCCGCGGGACCGTCGATCGGCCAATATTTTGATCCCGTTACTCATGTGAACCGTCATACATGGGAGAGGAGACCGGTACCCATCCTCAACCATCAAACATGGGTGAGGATCCTCATCCGGAAGCCGCTAGGTTCTATAAAATGCTTCAAGAAGCACAGCGTCCGTTATGGGAAGGTTGCGAACACTTTGAAAATAGTGAATATTCATCGCTATCGGCTACCCTAGCAACACTAAGCTTGAAGACTGATCACCATATGAGTGAGAGGAATTACAACGAAATGATGCAGATCATGAGTAAGGTTGTTCCTAAAGACAATAATTTGCCGAAGGACTTTTACCAAGCAAAAAAAAAAGGTGAAAGAGCTTGGGCTTAGATGTGAAAAAATCCATTTCTTTGCAGAGGATGTATGTTGTATTACAAAGATGATCTTGGTGACCAATTGCAAATTTGTGGAGATGAGATATAAAGTTGTGGGGAAAGGAAGGAAAAAGACCCGTCATGCAATAAGCAAGATGTGGTACTTTCCTACGGTGCCCAGACTTACGAGATTGTATGCATCCGAACAAATAGCTGCTCACATGAGATGGCACCGAGAGTATCGTAGGGATGAGAACTTTGTGACGCATCCATCTGATGCCGAAGCTTGGCGTAAATTTGATGAGGCGAATCCTTTCTTTGCTATGGATCCCCGTAATGTTCGTCTTGGTCTATGTTCGGATGGGTTCGCTCCTTTCAACAATACGGGCGGGAATTATTCTGTTGGCCGGTCATTGTGACTCCGTACAACCTCCCACCCTCTATGTGCATGAGAAGAGAGTTTTTCTTCCTTAACGCGTTAATCCCTGGGCCGTCGAACCCAAAAAAGAAGATCGATGTGTACCTCAGGCCTTTGATAGACGAGTTGAAAATGTTGTGGAGTGAAGGTGTTTTTACATATGATATATCATTAAGTCAGAATTTCAACATGCGGGCTGCCTTAATGTGGACGATAAATGATTTCCCTGCATATGGGATGTTGAGTGGCTGGCAAACGTCGGGAAAGCTCGCATGCCCGATATGTCTCGAACAGAACATAGGTTTTAGCTTGGAACACAGTCGCAAGGTCAGTTGGTTTGACAGGCATCGACGATTCCTACCCCCCGATCATCCGTTTAGGAGAAATAGAAAAGACTTCACGCGGAAGGTTGTCGAACGAGCAGATCCACCTCGTCGTTTAAGTGGACAAGAAATATGGGACGGGGGTCGGGCACATTCCGAGTGTCGAAGAGGGGCTGCTTCAAGCGAACCTGAGGGGTACGACATTGATCATCATTGGAACAAACGCAGTATCTTCTGGGAACTACCATATTGGAAAGATCAATTGTTAAGACACAACCTCGATGTCATGCATATTGAGAGAAATGTGCTTTACAATATTCTTTACACTGTGATGGACACCAAGGGCAAGACGAAAGACACAGTCAAAGCAAGATTGGACGTTGAAGCGATTTGTAGAAGGCCTGCTTTGCATTTGGTGGACGGTGGCTGGGACGAATTTCCAATCCCCGAGCGCCGTACACATTCAATAAAGAGCAGAATTTAGAATTGTTGCAATGGGTTAAAGATCTGAAACTCCCGACGGTTATGCGTCAAACCTGGAAAAGATGTGTCGACATGCACGAGGTGAAGTTGAGCAAGATGAAGAGTCATGATTGTCATGTTTTTTTCCGAGAGATTGTTGCCATGGGCCTTCAAAGCACTACCGAAGCATGTATGGTCTATTCTAACGGAGTTGTCCATATTCTTTAGAGAAATTTGTGCTTCAGAGCTTAATGTTGAAAAGTTACGACACCTGGAGGTGAGCATGCCCATAACGCTATGCAAGTTAGAAATGGTGTTTCCTCCTAGCTTGTTTGACTCAATGGAACATTTGCCCGTTTACTTGGCCTACGAAGCAAAGGTAGGAGGCCCGCAACAGTATAGATGGATGTATCCGTTTGAGAGGTAATATATATATATATTGATTTTCGCTGTTATTAATTGACTGACATGGTACTTTAGATTATAAATACCCTCTAATATTACATTGTAGGTTTTTACGCACACTTAAGCACAAGATAAAAAATACAAGGTACGTTGAAGGATCTATCGAAGCTTATCTAGTCGAAGAGGCCGCAAAATTTGCATCATACTATTATCCCCCGAAATGATGTCAAGATGGAGAGGGTGCCTCGTAACGATGATGCGGTGATACGAGTGATCAAAAATCAATATTTAACTTTCCGGGCCGAGTCGTGGGAAAACGTTGGAAGTCAACTCTTGACGGAAAAGATAAGCGAGTTGCAGAGTGGTACATTCTAAACAACTGTGAAGAGGCCGCAAAGTACCTTGAGTAAGTTTTTTTTGTTTACTATTACGGTAAGTATTAAAGTATTAACTTAAGTTTTTTTGTTACAGTTACTTCTCTAATTGGGTCCGATCGGGAAATCCTTCAATGTCGGTGTCCCAAGTTGATCAATTCACTAATTCTGAGTTTCCAAAATGGTTTCGATCATTTTTCTTGGAAAATCCATCAGATCCCAATGAAGTTGCGTGGAGTTTATCTTATGGAGCTGCAATGACAGTTACCCGATGCAACAAATATATAATCAATGGGTATCGATTTGCAACTTTGTTGACGCGAACGCAGTACACTATGTTGCAATTACGGTGTATGTTGTCGAGGTGACCAAGTTGACGGGGTGGAGACCGACTACTACGGGAAGTTAGTTGAGATAATTCAGCTGAGTTACCGGTGGGACAAGGTGGTGACCCTTTTTAAGTGTGAGTGGTTTGATAACGGTCCGCGTGGGACAAAAGTGGACAAACATGGAAATATTGAGATCCATTTGGACAAGGAGATATTCGGTTGATTATGACCCATTCATCCTTGCTCAACAGGCGGAACAAGTTTACTATACACCATACCCTACATCTTGCCAAGGGTGGACGGGAGTTATTAAAACCAAAGCACGAAATATTATACCAAAGTCGAAAGAGCAGAAATCAAATGACAGTATGGCTGAACCTTTCCAAGCTGATGTGGAACATGTGCTGCCCATAAACATCTTCGATGACGAAGTACCAAGCAATCTCTTTGATTCTCGTGCGGAGTTAAAGTTGATTCCTATACAAATTGACGATGAGAAATCAGACGATGAGGATGAGGCAGAAATGAGCTTCTCTGATAGTGAATCTGAGTTCAACGACTATGAGAGTTCAGATGAAGACATGCAAGTAGATGTCGATGAACAGGAATCGTTCGGTTGATTTGTGTTAGTTCTTTATTTATGACGATATGTTATACTACATACTTTGTTTCTTTGCTACTGTCATATTAACTAAATTTTTTTATATATATATATTTTGCCATGATGTCTATAAGTGTTCAGAGATGGAGCATCCAGGAGGACGTTCAGGTAGTGGACGTGGCAGTGGTCGAGCCCGACCCCGTACTATAAGAGGGGTAGGGCGACGCCAACCGCTCCATATGGAGGCAGAGGGCTCAGCTCTTCTCCAGAGGTGCCACTATTTGATTTTTCGTCGTCACCGTCGGGATATTTGTCATCTTCACCGTCACTTTATACATCGTCGTCACCGGTGGCTACCCCCCTGATGCACAACAAGGAGGACCACATGTTTACTTTACCATTTCTGATTGATTTACATTTGTTTAGTTTCTTGAAACCACCTATGTACAAACATCTTCAATATTTCACATTTCTTCCTTAGCACACTGCGTCGCCTCAGAGCCACGTCAGGGAAGAAGGTAGTTCTTCAGAGGTACCAATTTGGGGCTCAAGAGATCCTGAGACAGGGTTTCTTTGGATCCGTCTTGACGGCAACAAGTAAGTCATGCCAAGTTACCTGTAATGTTACAATTTTCTTTTCTAATTGGTTTGTATGCTAATATTTGCATGATAATCTCGTTTTCAGATTTTTGCACGATACTCGGTGGCGACTTTCATGTCGGACCAAATATTCCGTAATTACACTCAAGCTTGGACCGCGTGGACAGAGATTCTTAAGAAGCAACGAGAAACATGGTTCAAGGAGTTCTTGGTAAGTTATTTTTTTATGCGTGTTAATTTAGTACTTTTAAAATTTTGAGCACTAATTGTTCGTTATTGATTTTCGGGATAAGCATATGACGTTGCACGAGCATCTTGAAAATCGAAAAAAGCTTATAACCACGGGGCCGGCGTGATGGTGCGTCGAAAGCTCTATGCATTGAGAAGGTCGAGAGACAAGACAGATTGGCTTCCATAGGACACTAGAGATGAATTATTTGGCAATTGGGAAAACAATGACAAGTTTAAGACCATAAGTGCGAAAAATAAGCAAAATAGGGCCAAAATGGAAGGACCATCATATCTTTGCGGCTCCATATCAATTAGTGAGCATCGACGCAAAGTTGTAAGTACACGTTATTTTCTATTTACGTATTCAATATTTTGTACTTTGAAGTAATTAATTAAGGTCATCATTTGCGTTTTTGCGGGTAGAGTGCGGGAAGCTCCATTTGGATCGGTTGAGTGGGTTACCTTTCGGCGGACCCATTCCCGACACTGAAGGAGTGAGAGGCAATGGATTAATCCAAGGGCGCAACAAATAGCGGTTAGACATTTATTGCCTTTATTACTTGTTTTATGCACCACCATATTTATTTCATTTTACATGTCTTATTTGTTATGTATTTGTTTGCTTGTAGGAAAACTTTGAGAAGTCGTAGCGGGGAGAGAGCCACGTGGCGTGAGACCGACCCCTCATCCTCTATATCCGACAACGAGAGTCCGTTCTTTGAGGCTATTGGCGGATTTGACAAGAAGGAGGGTCTTTGGATACGGTGAGTCTGCCCCGGCCCGAAGCGGACAAAGCGCCTCTCATCCGGCACCGTAGGGGTTTGTTCGGGTGTAAACATAATACATTTGTTTTTGATAATTTTCATTCTCTTGTCCATTCAAATGAAGTACAAATAATAAATGTACTAATCAATTTTGTAGATGAGCTGAAGAAGATGAAGGCGTTGGTGGAGGAGCAAGCAAACACGGATGACCCAGGAACGGGAGATGATGAGCGGCGGGCGACTCAGAAACGGAGATGATGAGGCGGCAGATGATTGAGGAACAAGATCAGATCAAGCGGCGTTGCAGCATGAAAAAGATCGATCAGCGGCGTTGCGGCGAGAACAGAACGCGTGATGCGACGAGGGGAGATGACTGTGAGAATGAGTTGATGAGGGTGATGCGAGCTTCAAATCATGTCCCTTATGAAAGACAGAGGTTCGGGTCGACTCCTGGTGATGATGACCATCTTTGGTGATGATGACCATCTTTGGTGATGACGATGATCACAATGCTGCTGTTTAGCCTACTTTTTTGTATTTGCTTGTTGCTACTACTTTTTTGTATTTGTTTGTTGCTACGGATTATATATATATTGTGTTTTCACTATGTAAACTCTTTTTTATCATTAATATATTCATGGTACATTACTTTACTATTTGTATTCAATTTTCTATTAAAAAAATTTAAAATTTGCTACCGAAAAGAAAATCTCCGCAAATTCCGAAATTTGCTACGGAAAAACAAATCTGCTACGGAAAAAATCCGTAGCACATTCTAGAAATTACTATGGAAAAAAATCCGTAGCAAATTTCAAAATTTGTGAAATTTGCTACGGAGAAAATATCCATAGCAAATTTTCAAATTTTACAGATTTTTTTCCGTAGCAATTGCTACGGATTTTTGTCCGTAGCAATTACGACGGCTCGAAACTCCGTAGCAAATTGCTACGGATATTTATATCCGTGGCAATTGCTATGGATATTAGAATCCATGGAAATTGCTACGGATGTTTAAATCCGTAGCAATTGCTACGGATATTAAAATCCGTAGCAAAGTTGCTACAGATTTTCAGATCCGTCGTAATTGCTACGGATTTCCGAAATCCGTAGCAATTGCCACGCGATATTTTTCTACGGACAAAATCCGTAGCAAACATGTTTTGCTACAGAAAAATGGGTTTTTGCTACGGATTTTTTCCGTAGCAAAACCAAAACTTTTAGTAGTGATTACCGATTCGCGTATATTAAATTAATTAAAAGTAATTATTTGACGGAAAATGTATGTTGACTTCCCTGAAATATCATCTCTAATAATTTGCATTAAATCTATCATTGATATATAAAGAAAATGAATTAGAGACAAAAGTAGAATAATACATAGATTTATATATATATATATATATATATATATAACATTACACAGAATAATACATGTTCTCTGTTTTCATCTTCTTTATATATATATATATATATATATATATATATATATATATATATATATATATAGGAGAAAATGAAAACAAAGAACATGTTTTTGTTTTGTTCCTTCACTGATCCAACAAAGCAACATCTCAAAACAAAGCAAGGAAGAAGAAGAGTAGGGTGAGTAGAAGAATGCATCAGATGGCTAAAGAAGTTTCAATACGCACGAGAGAATAGTGCTATAGACCGAGATGAGAGTGTGAGGGTCTCAAATTCTGAATCAAGCATATGTGCTTTCCCCCCCCGGTTTTTCGTTAAAAAATAAAATGTGTATCTTTCTCAAAGCTTGCCCTGTTTCATGCTATCTGAGAACAAACGAGTTGCAAAGAACAGTCCTATTTTCATCACTAGTATAAACAAAGAACATCTTATTTTCATACATCACTAGAATTTTCCAGATGCGCCTAAAAAAAATATAGCATGATGCTTTTAGAGTATCATATTCATAACATGAACCCTTTAATAATGTTAATCGTAGATGAAAACATAGACAACGACAGCAACGGAAGATTAAACAACCTTATACTCTTTATTATCATTAATTTGTTTAAAAAAAAGGAACCTAATTGAAGGGCATGCAAACACAAATATCTGAATCATCTAATCCTTATGCTAATTAATTAAGAGATATTCCAAGCTAGCTACCAAGTGAATGATGTCAGGAACTTACATGCATTGCAGCTGCACGATGATTTGAAAATTGCCCAGTTTTCTCATTAAAATGAGTCTTTTAAAACAATTCAAAGACCGAGGGCTCTCTTCCCAAATTATCAGCCTGCAGGTATTTATAAAGATGTATTACATGAAGCATTACATAAATGATGAGTGAATCAGATGAAAAAAAAAGTCTTACCATCCTCCTTTTATGTTCACTATTAGGAATACTACCCCTTTATGTTGAGTACCTCCTTTGCGGATGCTCGATTGGTTGCTGCTATGTCACAAATGCTTTGATAGTCAGGGGATGTCCAGTGCCTCTCTAACTGATCCATCACTTCACGTGGAATCCAGTGAGGCCTCACTTGCTTGTGGAAGAAGTCCTTCCTGACTCTATACATTGTTCCTCTAAAGATTTCTTGACACTTGGCATTCCAAATTCTCCTGACATCATTTTCATGTTGAGGATGCCACTTATATTTTCTCTGCATAATTGACAAAGAAAAAAGATAAAGTATAAAAACAAAATGAGGAAACAAAAAGACATAACACAAATATAAGGGATAAGATATACCGCCCATGCTTCGAACCACATTTGCCTATAATTGGCAGGGGTAACTTTCCATGAGTGACATGGATAGTCAAATTTCCCTTCAATAACAGGAAGAATTTCCCGAACAGAACAAACAGGAGGATTGAACCTAGTAAAAATTGTAACAATACATTTGATAAAGGATTTATATACTACTTTATGCAAAGAAATAGTTTAAGGAACTGATGACTTACGTTTTTTTCTCAGGATATATTCATGTTCAACCATCTACAGGATCACGACCCCAAGGTGATAATGTACTACCAGCACCCTGTGGAGAGGGGGGTGCGAAGATTCTGTGCCAGGAGATGGCATGTGAGGAGAAGGGACTTCGTCTGGAGATAATGGGGGTCTCACAAAAGCTAATGATGGTCTAACTACTTTAGGTATGGATGAAGTAGTTGTCACAGTGGAATAGGCAACCGGGGACGTTGTTGAGGAATTGAAGACCGTGTAGAACTCGATCGGCCGCTAGGACGCTCCGAGCCATGGCTAGACATCTACAAATTCATAGTGAGAGTTTAGTTAGTAACAAGAAAGTAATAACATTGAGTAAAAGTCAATGCAGTAAAAGTCACCGTCTTCGTCTTGAATGAATAAAAAACTGAATCAATAACATTGAGTAAAAGTAAATCATGACAAACTTGAATGAATAAAAAACTGAATCAATTACAAGTCAATGCGGTAAAAGTCACCTCAAGAATGAAAAAACAACAAAATTTATAAAACCTAATAATTTATATATTTTCATCTTCATCTCCGTCTTCATCTCCATCTCCGTCTTCATCTCCATCTCCGTCTTCATCTTCTTCTCTGTCTTCGTCTTCATCAACATCTCCAATGTCATCATCTGTATCATCTTCTTCGTCTTCTTCATCATCATCGTCTTCTTCTTCTTCTTCTTCTTCTTCATACTCCATGTTATCCACTAGTATATCCACGTATTCGTACCGAATTTCAGATGCAACAGTGTCAGGTATTGGCAGAGTTACTGTGTCCTCATGCACACTTATTGGCAGTACGACTTCAAGTTCATCCACTTGAAATGGCCCCACAATTGCTTCAGATGCAGGAGTGTCAATGATGCTACGAGCCTTGATCTTAATAACAGATAACCAATTTTCCTTTTGACGACAACAAGGATAAGGCATGTAGTATACCTGCATTGCTTGTTGGGCCAAAATAAATGGGTCATACTTATTGTACCTCCGTAATGTATGGACTTCAACAGTCCGAAATTGTGGATGAACCTTGGTACCACGATTCGGTGTTGGATCAAACCAGTCACATTTAAACAATACCACTCTCTTCACAGGCACACCCAAATATTCAAGTTCAACAATCTCTTGTAGAATGCCGTAGAAGTCGTATTCTACTTGTGTATAGTCAGTTCCCTTAATACATACACCACTATTGTTGGTTGATTTATGAAGGGCAACTTCATTGTATGAAACTTGTACCCATTGATGAAGTACTTAGGCCATGTTCTCACTCTTCTCTTTGGGCCCCAAGCAATGTCATGTAAAAATGAATCCTCAATATTGTTGGCAGGATTTTCAACCTAAGTGACATCAATAAGGCTCATGTCAAATAAGGTTGTTGTAGGTAATTTATTCATAACATTGAGTACTTACATGATCTTTAAACCATGATGCAAATCTACCGTTGATTTTAGCTTCTATCTCATTGTTTGTAATTCAAGGTTCCTCTTCCTTTAATGTCTGGATGAAAAAACAGCATAGCAAGTTATGTGTTAACCATGCATATATTCAACACTGAACTGGATTTATGAAAATTTAACATCCCTTACTTCATATATGGTTGCACCTCATCACAATTCATTAGAATGAATGTGGTCGCGGCTTTCACTTCTTCATCCGCCAAGAAACGTAAATTACACGCCCCAGAAGCTCTTCCTCGATGATTAAAAAGTGAAATTGTTAGGAATTCTGGTTTTCCACCATCGTCATTTCTGATAGGTCTTGTTATCCCTGGTGGAACACCTCGCTCAAAGTAATGCGAGCAAAATATTGCTGTTTCTTCAGCAATATAAGCTTGGCCGACCTCCCCCTTCTCCTTTTAGGAGAAGTTTCCTACATCACCATGATGTCATGCTTCTACTTTATGGATTCAACCGATAAAGTTCCATGTTCGGTGTCCTAATCGCGTAGTCTTAAACAATCTCAAAAATACAGCAACAAAGCACTGAAGGTCTATTCTTCCTCTTTCAAAATACTTGGGTTAACTAAATTTTTGATCCCATTAAGGGTATTTCGTGGCTTGCTGAACATTTTCGGATAAACGCCGTCGGTTACGGAAATGACTTCCGGTAACACCAACTTCTGGGTAAAAATTAACTGATTCATAATATGTCCTGACCTAAGAAACCTAGTTCAAGGTTTCCTAGATAGGATTTATTTTCCACTGGTTCTCATTTCTACTATCGCCCTTTTTCTTTTTCGTCTTATCTCTTAATCATTCTAGGTCTCGGAAATGACTTCGGAGATAGCCCGCTCCGGGATAAAATTATACTTGTTTATAATAAGTCCCGATGTTAGAAACCTAGTTCACCTATTTTGAGATATGATTTAATCTCCATCGGTTCTCATTTATCCTATTTGCTTTTTCCACAAATATCTCATTTATATTATTATTTAATTAACAAATATCATGATATTATTTTCCAAAAATCCTTAACCCTTTTCACACCTAGAATTTCGCCCCCTCCCTTTTATTTTCATTTATATTTATTTTTTAATTACTTTAATATTATATTCTAATTTAATTAGAAAGCTTAATTAGGGCCTTAATCCTATGATTAGCAATCTTTTAGGATTTAGGGTTTTCATGTGCTTAATCTCATACATTTTTTCTTAACCTTTTCTAATTAATTAGCAAGTACACTTTATGCTAATCTTAGCCATAAACATCTAATTAAAGGGTATTACATAATTTACCTTGGATATTCTCTTGATCAAGCTTAAACAATTAGCCATTAATTACTTAATTAATCACTTACTAATTGTTGATAATTTTCTTAATTAGGATTAATCATTTTCTCACAACTATTTCACTGACATTGGTATTTTATGTCCCATGCATTATATTAAAAATTATGGGGCCAATTATGATCCCCAAAATAATATTAAATCTTGCCTCATTATTTTCTAAGGAAATTAATCCCAAAAATTACTTAAATTATAGACGACATACTCTCTAATTTTTAATAAATATTTCATTGTCTCTTAGGATTTATCATAATATTTTTAGGGCATTTTATGACCCACAATTGTATTTAGGGATTTTTAGCTCTTTATTCACTCTAATTTCAATAGAAATTACTTTAGAAAATAAGGTAATTATTACACTAGTTTTGAGACCACATATTCACCTTTTTTCAATAGGTATTATTTATCGAAATATAATATTCCAGATAAATAATTATCCGGGTATTACATAATCATTTGAAACTCACTTAGCAAACTGATTAAAAACAAGTAGGAATAGTAATGAGTGATGATTTAAAGAAATAAAATCACAATCAATTGATTTAGATTTTCGGAGACGGTGATTGGAAAATTAGAGAAATTTGACTCTAGTTAAAAAGTAGGATGCTTTGAGGCATCATGACTAGAGGCAAGTAACTTAATACTTCGAGGCAAACACGCACATTTGAAAAGCATATATTTCGAACCTTGCCTTGAGTCATGGTGACTTGACGCAAAGTCATTTAGCAAGTTAAAAGGCGCCTCTGAGAAGATTGCCTTGAGTCATCATGACTTGAGGCAACATGCCTTGAGTCATGGTGACTTGAGGCACGCAATTAGCCACAAGAGAAAAAGACGCAAGAGCAACATAACTAGAGGCACAAAGTGAATGCCTTGAGTTACGATGCCTTGAGGCAAATAAGAGTTGACTTGAGGCAAATAATCACACTAGTTCTAAATCATTTTAGCAAGGAAAACAATTACCTCGAGGTAATTAAATAAAAGACTCGAGGTATCCCAGAGCGCGAAAAATGAATTTAGAATATTTGAACGAGTCAACTTGAGGTAAAATCGATTTACCTGTAGGCATATCTTCTCAACACTTATTAACTCCAAGTCAAAGCACATTTACCTCGAGGTTGCAAACAGAGAAACATTTGGATATTGAAGCATGTAACTCGAGGCACATATAATGTGACTACAGGCAAACTAAAACTTCCAATTTTATTTAAAATTAAGGATTAATTACATTATAATTGTTATCATCAAAACATCAAAAACATGAGAACTAACAAGCTATGATGTTGTTCATCTTCATTTTAAGGACTAAATAAGTACTCAAAGTTATTTATTTTCATCTCATCCTTTTATGAAAGTTATTCTACGTATTTTCTCTTTCTAATGAGGGTAATATTGTGTTGAGTAGTGAAAATTTTAGTGTTATGATTTTGGGAGAGTCTTGAGTTTTGACAATAAATGACTATGTATATGTAGAGGATGATTAATGGCTAATTTTAATCGGTTTGTGTAACACCCCAAATTCTGTACTACTTACTGTGTCCGTTGACACGTAGTATCTAGGAATACAATGCTACAGCTCAGAGTAATGCGGAACGGAGAGCATGCATTAACATTTGGACAATGAGTAACTGATATAAAATGTCCAGGCATAATCTGGTATATTAAATACCCCGAAGGAGTATTCATGTGATACAATTATTTGGAATGTGTATAATTACAACTCTTGACATAGTAATTATACAATCTTACATCATGTCTTATTTATTCTTGTGGCTTGAAACCCAACTCAGTCAATCAAACCTATTGGCCAGGACGGATGTTAGTCTAGTGGAAGTCTCCCCGTCTTTCACGGTGACTTATGACTGAACCACATAGACCAACCCTTCCTTAGTTTAAGCACCAAATGGTTTGAAATAAATTTATTAGATTCATGCCAGAAACTATGCTCAGATGAACCTCTTTTAGCATTCGCTTTGACCGGTGCCTCTTCACGGCTCCGTCCACGTCACCTTCTCAGATCCAGGTTCCTTTCCTGAACTTTTAGTCAAGGCTGAGATTCAATCGAATTGAATCTCAGGTAACAGTTAACCTCTATAGCAGATATAACAATATATGACAGATATTCATTACATTTCAGCATTAACCATACATAGCACACAACAGATGTAATGTTCCAACAATACATAGCACACAGCAAATGTAATGTCAACAGCACAACAATATATAGCACACATCAAATGTAATGTTTGCAACGTTTGTACTAACCAGTGCCACGACAGCTCCTCGTGTCCTCAGCGCTAGGAATACAACTATACGGCATTATCATGACTATAACCCGCACAAAGTTGAATGTTTATAAACATGTGACTAAGGCCCATAAACTTAGTCATGGTGCATGACCCAAGATATAGTCTTGTCCATCACTCTATGAATCATTCAATCATATATAATCTTACAAGATATAGGTGATTAGAGTTACTAGTATGCGAACATACCTTTCACCACGTAGTTACCAACATGCTCAACATTTGAATCCGACTCCGGATTTCCCGGATATCCTATACATTATCGTCGGATTATTATATGATATTGTGATAAATATCATATTTCTTGGAATAATATCCTAAAGGTTTAATTTACTGTTCTACCCTTGGTGGATTACTTATTCCATTTTTACCCTTACATTTTCTTAAAAACGCAATGCTGGATTTTCTGGGCAGATTTTGCAACAACTTTGGAAAATCATAATGAATTCTAAAAAATATTTTTTGAGTGATACAAAATTCCTCATGACCCTTGACATGTCTATTTTCAAGGAAAAATATTCCAAGAATCTAGAACATCAAGAATCATTCCAGGTTTTAAGTTTTACAACGTTATTGCAGATTAACTTTCAGGAAAATGACCTAACTTTAACAAATTGTATCTCCTTATGTAGAACTCAAAATGTTACATAATTTATATATTTAGAAAGCCCTACATGTCTAATTTATTCCTGTAAATTTTCATGATTTAATGACTTCATCTCATACATAAAATAATAGCATCTTTTTCGTTGGTTGCACAGGATTTTTAAACCGAAAATTCTACAATTTTCACAATCTTGTTCCATTAACTCTAAAAATTATTTCCCAACATGTTTTTACCTCATTAGGCATTTTTCAATGTAAGAGGCCTAAAAACAAGTATAGAAATTTATTCTCTAATTTTCAAGATTAAACTACAATTATACTAAGAACTAAAAGCTAAAACTCAAGAACTAGAGAACTTACCCTTGAAGTTCTTACTCCTTCTCCTTGCTCCAAGAATTTCACTCTTCTCTTAAACTCAACCATTTTGATATGATTTTGGTGTGAAGAATTGAGGAGGAGAGCATTGCTATTTATAGGCAAATAATGAAGGTTAAGGTGGTCTTTTACCAAGCAATCCAAAATCTCTTCTTTCCTCTCATCCATTAGATTAAAAACCACTTTTTGAAACCACATCTTAATTAATTGTGTTTTGCTTTTGTCAATTACATTGTTTATTCAATTGAAAATCCCATCTGATTCACTCATGCACCACTTTTTGACTTTTCAATCTCTAATATATAATGGTTTATTAATCTTCACCTCTCCTCTTGTCTCATGGTCGACATCCACATTATTCTTTGGCCTTTGGATTGTTTTTCTTTATCAATGGTTCATATGCTTTCATTTCTCCCATTGGTCAATTTAATTAAACAAGGATTTAGCTTTATTTTCTTGATTTCTCACTGGCTATTTGTTATTGTTGACTTTTCAACATTAGTTAACAAAGTTTAATTAACTCTTAATCCAATGCTTATATGCATTTTAATTGCATTTGTCATTGGTTATTTGATTTCCCTTAATCAAGTTGAAATCATAAGCTACTAGCCTCAATTAACACAAGCTAATTAATTGTTAATTTATGTTAATTTGGCCAAGGGTCTTCATAACCCTTTCTTTGTCTCCTTTGATTATAAATTAGTTACTATTTTATGTGATATTTATATCACATTAAATAGCCCTAAATAATGTCTCATAATTAACCATTGGTTAATTAATTCCAAAGTGAAATTTGAATGAAAATATAATCAATAGATTATAATTCTTTGAGACACATATTTACCTTTGTATTTTGCTATTTATTTTTAAAATACAATGTTTACATGAATTATGAAAATTAGGGTATTACAATTTGGATTTATTATTTGGCTGTCTTATGATTTTATAATGAATTTCTCTTTAAAAAAATATATTATAATAGGTTATTTGCTTAACTGAAATTAAATCAGATTTGCATGTTTTTTTAAAATATTTTTGAGGTTCATATTATATTTCTTTTATTTTATCCAATTATTTTGTTTTGAAGCAGGTGGAATGCGCATTTAAGTATTTGTGAATCAGATGTTTATGTTTTCATTATACATATAATTATTATGTTTGTGTTTGTGATATCTTTAGGACAATATTTGGTTCATTACTCTTGGGGGTATGAGAAGAAAGTAAAATTCTTGTTTGAAATAGCTCTTTTGAAAAAATTACTATCATCTTATATCTTGTTTTGATTTATAATTGTTGGTTATTATTTATTTATATTTTCAATGTTATGTGATATTATTTAGTAAATAGTTCAATATGTTTATTTTTTGGCCTGGACTGAAAATATTTTATGGTTTCGCCACTGGCTAAGAAGTAATATTATCCTAAAAGTTTTTCTAGGTTCAATGTTGCTATAAAAGTGTTAAAATGGAGCCTCTCATACAACTAGTATGTAAATTTTTTTTAAAAAAATAGAGAAGTGAGATTACAAAATTTTAATAAAGAAGAAATGTGAAATAGAAGAGTAAAAAAAATAACTAAAATCTTTGAATCCCACTTCTCCAATTTTTTAAAATCCAACTCAAAATTTTTTCTTCCCTCTCCTTCAAATCCCTTCTATCAAACATTAAAAGCCCATTAGCTGTATCACAAACCCAAACATTCATGCAGCTTCATCATGCTCTTTCTCCTTCAATGACACATTTCAACCCTTCTACGGCTTTACCACACGAGAGGAGTGGATCCAGAAAATTTATAAAGGGTGAGCATCAGTGGCAGGGGAATTTGGGGGTTCGGGGCAGCGCCCCCGATTTTTTTTTTTTAAATGGAAGTTTTAAATGCATTAAAAAAAAAAAGAAAAGAATATCAAAAGTGCTATTAGAAATGCAACTACATAAATTACAATGAAGGGTGGACACTCAATAAGTTCAAGTACATATATTTTAATAACAAAAGTATATTACAATAAAAAATAATTACAATGTTATCTTTATAGGCCTTATTTTTTTGGAATTCCATCATAATTGTCTTATTATCAATGCTATCAAATACATCTTTTTCAATATATGGCACCAAACAATCATTCATCCTCCATCCAATTACAAAGTGCAATCTTGATGTATTAAGGGTGGACGAGTTATTCGAGACATGTAATTTTTTTTTTTATTAAAAAACAAACAAACAAACAAATTCTCTCATTCAAGGGTGGGCAATTGCCCCCTTTATCTTATATGTGGATCCGCCTCTGATCACACACACGCAAATGTATATACTCCTTTGGTTTTAATTATAAGGTACTAACTAGTAAGTGTATTTGATCATTTTTATAAGGCACTCTCTTATTTCCAAAGAAGATTAATTATTTTTTTCATATATGCCCCTAATTTTTTTTTTGGCATAAACGTAGGCAGAGCCTTTAAATTAAATTAGAATAAAGTGGGGAATGAATTCCCATACAATCACTCAAGATCAAAGACCTCAAAAAAGAGGGACAAACCTCAAAAAAGCAAGAGTTAGATAATCCTTCCTTTGCAAGCCTATTGGCGACCTGATTTTGCTCACGATAAATATGCCTCCACTGTATTGTCCAGTCTAAGGCTAAAAGTTTCCTAATATGAAACATGATCAGACTCTGAGTATTGAAATCTGCAGAATGAGATAGCGATGAGATCAGCTCCAATGAGTTAGATTCCACAATGATGTAGTTGAGCCCCTTTTCCTTTGCATATTGAATTCCTTTCAAGAAAGCCCATTCTTCAGCTTCCTGTGGACTACATATTCCCAACTGATAGGAAAAACCTGCGATCCAAATTCCTCCTGAGTCCCTCAAGACACCACCACAGCTGGCAATTCTACTATTAGACGAAACAGCACCGTCCACATTAATTTTAACCCACTTATGAGGGGGTGGAGACCACCGTGCATCTCTCCCCACCTCGTCCCCCATATTGATAACCTAAGAATATTGTTCAACAAATGAAGGCCAACATTGAATCAAAATAGTTGCTGGGCAATTAGGCTTTTGGAAATCGTTTTCAAAAATCACCTTATTCCTCCAATTCCACAATTTCCAAACTCCCACAGCAAAGATAAAACTCCAATTAGACTGTGAACATTTACCTAGTTCTCTCTTAAGATTAAGGCATAGCCAATCACGCAGTTGGGCACTAAAAAAGCAAGGTAGGTGATTGGGGTGGACAAGATCTGTCCACATCTCCTTAGCATAAGGACAATCTCTTAGGATATGAATAATAGACTTTGATTCTAAATTGCATGCAGTACACAAGGCCAATGAAGTACTCCATTTGCTACGCCATTCATTAGTAGGTAATCTATTATGAAAGACAAGCAAAAGAAAAACTCTAATTCGCTCTGCTCCGTGCCACTGCCAAATGAGCTTATAACCTTGGTGGAATAAAGTGGGATTAGGGGGTTCAATCATCTCATACGCGGACCTTACAGAAAAGAGCCCATTTGAAGAATCACCCCAAATTAGCACATCATGATCCGTCCCAGCCAAAGGAGGGGGAGTAGCTAATAATCTTCTAATTATATCACTTGAAACAATTGTATTCAGTTTTCCAAAATCCCAAGCACCAACTATAGCCCATTCGTTGACTGTGCTTTCTTTCTCAAAAGCTGATATAGCCCTCAAATAGTGGTCCTTAATAAATATGCCTTGTCTGATCCAAGCATCAGTGAAGAAATTTACTGTCAAGCCATTTCGAACTCTCTAGCGAGAGCCTCTGTCAATAAATCTACTCTGTCTACAAATAAAGTGCCACAGTGCCGAGTCCCCTGATTTGTCTTCAAGTAAGTGTTCTTCATTCCTTGTTATATACTTATGAACAAGGATCTCACGTCAGAGCCCTTTATCACCATTAGTCAGCTTCCACGCTAATTTGCATCCGAGAGCCTTATTCATTAAGGCTAAGCTCTTAAAGCCTAGTCCCCCATAATTTTTTGGCATTGTTAAGGTCTTCCAACTGACATTGTGGTAACCGTGGTTACTGTTGCTTCCCCAAATAAAGTTACATTGTAGCCTTTCAACTTCTTTGCATATATTTAGAGGTAATTGCGCCACTTGCATCGGGTAAATAGGAACCGAGCTTAGAACTGATTTCGCAAGTGTAATTCTTCTAGCTAAAGAAAGAGTATTTGCCTTCCAAACAGCTAATTTCGAATTTACTTTGTCCACAATATACTGGAATTTTGCTCTTGAGTTCCTGTACCCAGATAAAGGAAAACCCAGATATTTACCAATCTCGTTAGTAATTTTCATGTTGGTAATCTGCTGTATCCGTCTTCTATCCACTCTATTAACCTTTGGGGAAAAGAAAATAGAGGATTTAGATATGCTTACTTTCTCCCCCGAGGCCCCACAAAAAGTATTCAAGCAATCCATCATACACTTAGCTTGGTCCACCATAGCTTTTCCAAAAAGAAGTAGATCATCGGAAAACATTAGGTGCCAGATTGCCAGACCCGAATTGGAAGTTCTAATTGGGAACCATCTCTTCAATTTTACTGCCTCACAGATCAGATGAGAGAGACGATCAATACAAAAAACAAACAGGTAAGGAGAAATAGGGTCGCCTTGCCTAATACCTCTCATAGGAGTGAAATACTCAGTCTTCTCACCATTCCAAAGCACATTATATGTTGTGGATGAAACACATTCCAAGATCAGATTAACAAATCCCAACTCAAAACCAACATCCAAGAGGGTCTACCTCAAGAACTTCCAGTCAAGGCGGTCATAAGCTTTTTCAAGATCTATCTTTAAAGCCATTAGCCCTTTTCGCCCTCTAGCTTTTTTCATAGTATGCATTACTTCCTGACCGTTGACTAGATTATCATGAATTTGTCTGCCTTTAATGAAGCTAGCCTGAAAAGGCAAGACTAACTCATCCATGACACCTTTCAATCTCCCAGTAATCACCTTTGTAACACACTTATAATGTACAGAGCAGAGGGATATTGGTATGAACTGGTGGACATACTCTGGATTATCTCTTTTTGGGATGAGAGCAATCAGAGTTTTATTCGCTCCTCTAATCGACAGGGATCCCTCAAAAACCTGTTTAACAAAAGAACATACATCCGGACCCACTTTATCCCAGTTTGCTTGAAAGAAGATTGGGGGGAAACCATTATCGCCTGGCGCCTTATATGGTCCCATAGAGAATAATGCAGTTTTGATTTCCTCATCTGAAGGTTGACTTCCTAGAGACCGAAGTCTATTAACCTCCAATTTAGGGAATGAGACACTAGTTGACAAAGGATGATCAGAGATCTCCACCTCCTGGAAAAGATGTTTGAAGTATGATAAGACTAAGGATTTAATATCTTCCTCATCTTCCACCCAATTGTCGGTATTATCTTTTAGGGCCATGATTCTGTTACTCTTCCTCCGGAAAGTTGTGCTTAGATGATAATAACGAGTATTCCGGTCGCCCTTCGAAATCCATGAGGTTCTAGATTTTTGGAACCATTTGAATTCCTCAGCTCTAAGAACTTCCTTCAACTCACGTTGTAGTTGCCTTTCCAGGTTACAGAGAAAGCTGGAAAACGGATAGCTTCTGGATTTCTGTATTCCTCGAAGTCTAGCAAGTAAGTCCGCCTTTTTTTTCTCCACCAAGCCGAAAGTCTCACTGTTCCACAACCTTAATTGTTGCTGTAAACTTACAAGACTAGTCTCAAGATTCTCTTGGACAGACCAACTAGAGTTAATGAAATTTATAAAGTTATCATGTGACAACCACATTGCTTCAAAGCGAAAAGGTTTCCTAACACCCATATTAATATTTTTAAAACCCACTGAAAGAATAATAGGATTATGGTCAGAGAATTGAGTTCTTGGAAGTACCTTTAGGAAAGAATCAGGCATCGATTGGAGGGTAAGACAGTTAACTAAAGCTCGATCAAGCCGTTCAAAGAGGTAAGCACAACCAGCCAACTGCGGCCCCCTCCAGGTCATCCTCAGTCCACAAGCTCCCAAGTCGACAAGCCCACAATCGGATATTTTCCCTCGAAACCACTGCAAACGTCGTAAGCTGCCACCTCTTCCCCCAATACGTTCCTCCGTTAAGGAAATATCATTAAAATCACTCATAACGCTCCATGGATCCTTAATTCCTTTTGATAGTCTCCATATATGATTCCAAAGCACCTCTCGATGATTAGAGTGTGGAATCGCGTAGATAGCTGTGAGGAAGAAGATCGGGAGAGAAGCACTCTGGCATTTGAGATGAAAGAATTGTTGGTTTTCCTCCATAATAGTCATCGAGATTCTCAATGAGTTCCAAGCTACCACTAATCCACCTGAATGCCCCGAACTCGGAACCATCCTGACTGAATCATATCCCAAGGAAGCCAAAGACTTAAACCTGTTCAAGTTATCGGTCTTGGTTTCACTGATAACTAAAATGCAAGGTTTTTGACCATTAATAAGTAGTTTAATATTTCTAAGAAAGCCTTTCCCACAGGCCCCCTAGCATTCCAATAGAAAAAACTATCCATTAAAAACCTGTCCAAATAAAATACAGAGGCCCAGACATTACTGAGACAGTTGTGTCTCAGGCACAACCGTATCAATAACCAACACAGCATTATCCATCTCCTTAATCTACTCCAAGAGCATGGGGCTTTCGGCCTCAGGCCCAACAATAATCGATCCAGGCTGGGCTGTGGCTTGCTCCAACAACATTCCATTAGCTCCAGGGTCATAGGGAGTAGTGGTTGGGTCAAAAGTGCCGATGGGCTTATCCACCTATATGCAGCCCATTTATTGACTGGATCTGTCCTCTCCCCCCATAACTACATCCCCCATGGTTAATGCTAAGACTCCATTCTTTCCTCCCTCATTCAAATCCAATTTCTCTCTCATTCTTTTGTCCACACGCTTGTACCCCATTGGTTCCTGCTTTTTCAATTCCACTACCTCATTCTTTCTCCATGTCGTACCAACTGCCTCTGCTCTACGCTTAGTATCCTTCCGTACCTTCTTAGTGCGCATCGTTGTAGCTCGTTTTGCCTCTGTTATACCCTGCTCAGAGAACGCAAAGGTACCTGCCACCGTGTCAACCTTTTCACTCCCTTCCACGTCAGCCAACGTCGTGAACCTTGAACCCGCCGGAGGCTTGCTGAACTGTTCTCCCTATTTCTTGCTATTCTTCCTTGGCCGTCGTGGTTTTTGAACCACTATCCAGGTATTATCACTATTACAGTTAGTAACCTTCGTTTCCTGTTGAGTTTTTCTATTCTGATCACCACTGCTCCCCTCTCCGGTTCCATCCGTGCTCTGTTTTGCTTTCCTCGGACAAGTCGCATGTCTATGGCCATAAAAACCACAGTTAGAGCATAGCATATGGAGACCCTCATATTCAATATAGTATTCCTTTCCCTCAATCGAGAACCCAGACATCAGCTGTTTAGTTAAGTCCACAAGAACATATAATCTTGCATAGTGACCCCTCAGATGAGAAGACGTATTGATGTCAACCTTCACCGTTTCCCCTATCCTGTCTCCAATGAAAGCTAATGCCTCCTTGTAATAATATTCTAGAAAGATTCTTGGAAATCTTATCCAGTGACAAAGCAACCTTGTCAATCTTGCCGATTCTTTGTATTGAACATAGGTTCCCAGGGACGAACGATCAAATAGTGATCGTAAATCATCCACGGTCCACCGGTGAGGGCATTCCGATAGTCATCCACGTTCGTAAATTTAACCACATGATACCCATGGCCTATATCTATAAGTTTAATAACTCCTTTCCTGGCCCATAGGGATTGGATTCTTGATTCAAGAGCTTTATACCCAATGGTGCGACCCAGCAGAGTGATAATCACAGAGTTATTCCACGCCTTATACATTCTTTTCTTCATCCTGTCAGAGAAGAAAAAATTCAGAAAATTCCTCTTCGGGTCTTCTTTAATCCTGCATATGGGTTCTTTATCCGTATCAGACATAGAGTCGTCCGTCATAGCATCAGCCGTGACTCCTATACCAGCTTCTACTTCTTCCGTATCTTCCTGTTCTATACCTTTTAGCTTATCAGCAAAGGAGGTGCCTCCTTTTGAGAAAACAGTGTTAGCGTCCCCAAGCTTGGGCCACTGCTCTTGCGGTGTTCCTTCTGCTACTTGGTTAGCATTTTTAATCCTCTTAGAGCTCCTTGCAAGCAAATCTTCCTCCTCCTTCGACGGCGGAATAATCATACGTTGGGGTTCAGAGAGAAACGAGAGGACGCCATAAAAGTCTTGATTATCATATATGCCCCTAATTAATAAGGGTAATGGGTGAGAGTAATAACTAATATGATATCGAGTTTAGTGCATTTAGTAAGGATAATATTGGAAATTACTTAACGTTTATGATAACTTTATTGATTTTAAATGTTTTTATTGATTTTTGAGAATTGATAGTCGTGATAAGGACCGGAGGGAATACTATTTTATATATATTGTAAAACCCTAAAAAAATTCTATTTATCATAAATACTATATTTTATGTTAAATAAAGGTGAATATGTGTATCAAATTTGTGTAATTTGTTAATTATAATTTTAGGCAATTTTCTCTTGGAATCAAATAAATAAAAGACCAATTTTAAGACTACATATAAGGAACATAAAATATGATGTAATTATCATATTAAATCATGGTTTTATTTAATTAATAGAGACAAGAAAATAACATGAAAAACACTTAGATTAAATGAAACAAATTAGCAAATATTAATTGGCAATTAAATTGGTATAATGAAGTATTAATAGCCATGGTTCTTAAATAAGCAAAAGGAGTAAGAAAATGATAAAAACACTTAATCAAATTAAAGCAAATTACCAAAAAATTAATGGACAATTAAGTTTTCACTAATTAAATAATTGTGTAAATCTTTATGATTAATCAAGAGGCAAATTAAAAGACATCAATTAGGGAATGTCTTAATTAAAAATCAAGGATCAATCAAAAGACAATATTAGCATAGAATGAGTTTTTAATAATCATAATCAATTAAAGAACCAATCACACTTGGTCAATTATACCTAATAACATCTTAAACACTACATTAGGAGTACTGATTAGGATTAAACTATCAACCCCTAAAGTCAAGAGTGTGGGGCGATTTTCACAAGAAAGAGAAAGGAAAGATTAAATAATAATATAGGATAAGAGCACATGTGATATTAAATAAAGATCTTCAATAGTAATAAGATTTTTTCTACACAAATGGAAGGCCAAGATTAAATTTAATAAAGGTAAATCTAATGGTTCTAATTAACTACATAATTAATCTAAATCCATGTGATAATTGGAGGACCAATGGGAAGCTTGAGTATGTATCTATTAGAGACAAAGGAAACACAATTCCAAGAGCCAAAAAAAGAAGAGGGGGCACGGTTTAGCTTGAGAAAGGAGGAAGGATGTTTTATTTTATCTAATTAAATAAAACACGTGGGATAAAGAAGCACATGGGAAGGAGACAATTTGGAAGAGGATAAGGAGAGAGAAGGAGAGAGGGGGTGGTTTTGGTGGAGAAAAAGGAGAGGAAAAGAAAGCTTATGGATGAAGAAAAGGGCATTTTGGGCAAACCACATGCAAGGGTATTATGGTCTTTGTTCATGTGGGACTTTTCCTATAAATAGGAGGGTTTGCCTCTCATAATCTTCACACCAAAACAAGCAACAAGATCTGAATATAGTGAGTAGAAAGTGAGTGTGGAGAAGCTTGAAGAAGTAGAAGCAAGGTTCAAGCAAGTTCTTGAGTTTAGTTTTTAAATTCATAGTTAGATTATGTTTTGATCTTGAATCTTCAAGTGTAGTTTTGTTTTCATGTTTTTATGGTTAAAAATTTTATTATTTTTAAAATTAGATGAAAAAAATGGTATAGAAAAATTCTTGAAGTTTGAAGATCAAAATAGCGAAATCTCGCTAAAATTTACGTTTGGAAGTTTTCTAGAGTCAGCAGCAAAAAGGCCATGATTTTATGAATAAGATGAAGTCATAAAATTCTGGAATTTTTCATGATTAAAGTAGACATCTAGGGATTTCCAAATATACCTATAGTGTATCATTTTGAATTTTTTGAAAATATATAAAAATTTCCAAAGTTAGGTCACGTTTTCTGGAAAAATTCTGGGCAGAGGTTGAAGAACGTTAAACTGGGAATGATTCACTAATTCTGGGTTAAAACCATTATTTTTCATCGAAAATAGACATCCTAAGGATTCCGAGGAATTTTACGGAACCTCGTTTCAAATTTTTTGGAATTAATTATGATTTTTCAAAGTTACCAAAAAATCTGCCCAGAAATGCTGAATCAACTTTAATAAGAAAAAGAAAGGATATAATTGGAATAACAAATCCACCAGGGGTAAAAATGTCAATAGTGGCTAAAATTTCTCTTAGGATATTATTTATAAATTAAATAATGCGGTGATATTATCATAGGACATCCGGAAAATCAGGAACCGTACCAAACGGACAAACGTACCACTAGCTCTACGGACTAAGGTACAACGCATACTGTAACTCTAACTCTGATGCTTCTTGTATGCTTATATGTGATAGATTATTTCATAGAGTCATGGATAATACTTTGTCTTGGGTCATGCACCGTGGCTAAGACTCTGTCTTAGGTTACTGTTTATACATTCAGCTATACACAGGTTATAGTCTTGATAACGCCGTAAGATTGTTTTCCTAGCGCTGAGGATACGAAGGAACATCGTGGCACTTGTTAGTGCAAACGTGGATAGACATTACATGTGCTATGTACTATTGTGTTGTTATTACCTTACATCTGTTGTGTGCTATGTATCGGTTACTGCTGTAATGTTATGAATATCTGTCATACATATATTGTTTTACTTGAGCATGAGGTTAACCGTTACCTGAGATTCAATGAGCATTGAATCTCAGCACTTACCATAGCTTCAGGATCCAGAGGATTGGGAGCCGGTGACAAGGGTAAGCAAAGACGCGTGAGGACTCTACATTGGAGTTTTATTTTGGAGATGTATTTATATTTCGGCGTAGTTAGTATTTTGAATACTCGGATAAATGTACCGCTATTGTAACCAACCGGATACGCCACAGATAGTATTTTGTCACATACTTATCAGTTACTCACTCTTTTAAATTGCTCTGATGCTCTACTCTGATAAAATTATCTTATTCCGCTTTTGAATAATGGGGTGTTACATATATAGTGTAAATTACAATTAAGAAGTTATTTTTAAATGCTTGAATTATAAATCAATTTGTTTTTCTGGTTTTTTGTCTTTTGTTTTTTTATCCAACCAAACCAACGTCATCAATGTATTCTCCTTCCTTCCTATACCTTCTCCTGTTTTAAATATAAAAGTTCCTTAAGAAATTCATTTTAATTTTAAATATAAGATGAGAATTAATTTTGTCGGTCATATTTATAATTTTATTTTAAATTATTTCTATTAATTGTATATATTAAGAAATTTTTTATGAAATGGTAGTTCAAATGCAAATGATTAACTAATATTTATAAATAACTAAATATATTAATTTATTTAATTTTTACAAATTACTTATATAAATTCAGTATTAAACATAAGGGAGAGTAACACTAGTCTTCTAATCCTATTTATAGAGCAGGAAGGGAAGAAAATTTTTAGTCTTATTTATAAGTCACATTGTTAAATTTTTCATATAAATACACAATTTTACGTTTTATTTATTATTGTATGATTTAAACCTTAAGATGTATAATGCATATTAAATATGGTTAAATTTATAAATTTGTTAAGTTTTAAGACATAATTAATAAAATTTAAGGTTTTTTTAGTCAATGTGGAATATGATTAGAGCTGGGAATCGTGGTAGGCCCTATAGAGTCTAGGTAAGAAAAACATCTCTTTTTTAAAACCCGACCTAAGAGTACTAGGGCGTGGACAGTCCCCTAAGGCCCGAAAGTTACTATTCTAAATTTTAATCATTTTTCCTCAGCTTTTTTTTCAAAGAAATATAATTAGTAATTACAACAATTAAAATTTAAATTTATCAAATAAATATTTTCAACATTAATATCCAAACAACACGAATCATCCAATAAATAAATACATTCACTAATTCATAATCAAAAGCAAACTATTGTCCACAAACAACTCACATAAAACATAAGAAACATACCACTAAGCAACATTAGTACGATGACTATCATTGTCATCTTCTTTGCCACTATCATCAATTTCAAAGACATTTGATTGTGCTTCACTTTGAGTAGTAGGCTATGCTTCATGAGTAAGAATATTTTGAATTTCTTCTCCCGCATCATGAACACATCCATAATCTTTATCTGCAACAAATAATAAACCAAATAATAAAATCAGAGTATAGTTATTATGTATTTATGTATTTGAATTTAAATGGATAAATAACTATATAACAAATACAAAATACATATAAATTAGTAAATTACCATCATATGTGATCCAACTAATCAGAAAAAAAAAATTAAAAGGGCCTGCAAGGCCAGCCCTTTTAAGCTCAAGGCCCTACAGGGCCAATTTCACTTAACTCCTCTAATTTTTAAGTTCGGCTCTTGAAGGGTCAGAGCTTAAATGGGCCAGTCTGACAGGCTCGACTCGATTTCCCGGCTCTAAATATGATGAAGGTGAATAGAACCAGATATTTAATTATGTAAGGGAAAATGTCATGTTCCATGGAAGAAAGGAATGTACAGCCAATACATTGGTTTATAACATCACATATTTTAATTGTAAAATGCTGAGCATTAATTATAAATTATGGCTGGTTTATAAATAATATATTTTGTTAAGAGTTTTTGAATTATATATGAGGTCAATAAGCTAACTACAGCAACACTAAGCTAATCGAATTCAAGGGGGCAAAATCAAACCTCAATAAATTAAATCCAATTTTAAACAGAATTAATAAAAAAAGATTTAAAGGCATTTTTGCTCTCAAAATATTTTCGGAAGAGTACGGGATATCCAAACTTGAAGTTGGTGTAATATTGTAGTAAGCCAACAAAATTATAAAACTCTCAAATTACAAATACGTTGTCTTTAAGAAAATTGATCCTAATTAAGCCCGGAGGGACAAATGTCGTTTCTCATCAACCTAAAAGATGGTAATATAATTTTAACCAACCTATTTGGGTGACTTTAACCCACTACCGTTTGTCAAATCACCATCATTGGCATTTTACAACAACAAACTGAAATCGTCTGTTAGAATGAAATTTATTTAGTCATCGTCCATATCAATTTTAAAAATACAAAAAAGTCATACTAACAGTCAATAGTTATTTTTGTTCTACTTTTATAACTATATAGTCACTTTTGTATTCAAAAAAAAGTACTTAGTGTTGAGTGCACTTTTAGGAAAACTACATGCATATTTTTGCACTTTAACCCAACTAAATAAATTAAAAACTATACAACATGTTTTATGATCTCTTATATATATATATATATATATATATATATATATATATATATATATATATATATATATATATATATATATATATATATATATATATATATTAGATTGTATGTCAATTCTCAATTTATATATATATATATATATATATATATATATATATATATATATATATTAGATTGTATGTCAATTCTCAATTTATAAGTCAGATAACTTAATTTAGAGAAAAATAATAAATATCATAGATTAAAAAAATTATATTTAAGGTCAATATTCACCTCTAAACATATTTTATTATGACGAGAGGTAGTGATATTTTCCATAAATACTATTACAAGTCTTTCACATGCAATTTATAGTGAACCCCTTGGGCTTCGATCAACAATGAGAGGTTAAGGGTGTGTTTGGGAGTTATTCTATTTTGGAGGGAAATGAAAGGGAAGGGAGGGTTTTGATAGTTCCTTCCCTGTTTGCAAGTTTTAAAAATAGGAGGGGAGGGAATCGGGATTTTACAAATCCTCCAAAACCCTCCTTCTTCTAAAAAATAAAGTTCCTCCAATATGAGGGGTTTTAAGAGGGAAAATAGCTTAATTACTTTTTTACCCTCGTTCACCCTCACACCACCACCCCACCACCACCATCCCACCACCACCGCCACCACCACCCCGCCACCGCCACCACCCCGCCGCCACCACCACCACCACCACCACCACCGCCACCACATCACCATCGCCTCCACCACCACATAAGTAATTTTTGAATATAAAAATTACATAAATAATTTTTTAAGAAAATTTAAATTTATTTGTAAAGTATAATAATTATATTAATTATTAAAGAAAATGACAAAATGGTAAAAATAACTCATTAATCCTCCATCTTCCTCCCTTACTATTTTTTTTAACTCTCAAACAAGGAGAGGAAATATCCTCTATTTCCCTTCCATCCCTTCCTCTCCATTCTCCTCGCATTCATTTCCTTCCTCTTCCTTCCAAACTCCCAAACAAAGCATAGAAAGGTCCCTACCCTCGCCCGCATTATAGCTTGCTCAATAACCTCTCTCTCTCTCTCTCTCTCTCTCTCTCTCTCTCTCTCTCTCTCTCTCTCTCTCTCACTCTCTCTCTCTCTCTCTCTCTCTCTCTCTCTCTCTCTCTCTCTCTCTCTCTCTCTCTCTCTCTGTGTTGTGTGTGTGTGGCCATGGGTGTTTGGATTATACGCGAATAATTGATTTTTCACTCTAAAAAAAAAATATCTCATAAAGCATAAAAGTGATTAAAAAGTGCTTTCGGGTATCCAAACACCGACGAACTCTTGTTCTATTTCTAACACACAGAAAGAATATTTTTTTTTTATCATATTTGAAGGGTTAAGTAGCAAATTTGCTTTGGAAATACACGCCCAGGAGTAATTTTGCTCTAGAAGTTTTTTTTTGCTTAATGTTGCCCCGGAAGTTTAAAAACGTAGCAATCTTATACTTTTCTGTTAAAAAGCTAATGTTGACTGTTAAAAAATTGACATTAACTGTTAACTTTTTAACGGAAAAGGGCAACATTACTACATTTTTAAACTTCCGGGGCAACATTGAGCCCCCAAAAAAAACTTCTAGGCAAAATTGCTCCTAGGCGTATACTTCCATAGCAGATTTACTACTTAACCCTATTTATAAGGTATGTTATTAATTTTTTTTTTACATAAACGTACAATTTCACCATTCATTTATTATTGTGGAGATAGTCACTCCCTCTGTTCCTTTTTATATATAAAAAAAATGGGAAAAACATTTCTCATGTTGTAGGAGAAGTGTATTCTCATGTCACACACCCATGAAATGGTGGGACCCACATATATATATATATAATTAACATTATATATATGTGTGTGTGTGTGTGTGGGTCCCACAATTTTCATGTGTGAATAGGAATTTTCCTCTTCTCATGCAATATGAGAAGTTTAAACCCCATAAAAAAAACTATTGCCACACTGCCCAGTTCCTTTTTGTAAAAAAATATTAAGAAAATGTCTTATTTTTTACTTCTTTTTTGCTCGAAAGAGATGCTTATATTACCACTAAATGTTAATAGAGTAGCAAATACAATATAGCTAAGAGTAGCAAATACAGTAGCCTAAAAAATAATATCGAAAGACAGCTCCCAACAATTGGGAATTATAGCAAAGAAACAGAAATAACAAGGTTACAGCAACATCCATTCCAAGATTAGCCTTCTGAGCATCCAAAGTTAGAAAAGACAACAAATGAAGTGTTGGTTGAAAAACCCACCCTATCAGGCACATCTCTTTATAAGCAGGGGCGGACCTAGAAAAATACATAATGGGGGGCACAACTAGCGGAGGATTCGGGGGCAGCGCCCCAGATTTTTTTTTTTTTAATAAGAAAAGTTTTAAATGCATTAAAAAACAAAAGAATATAAGCAAAATATATATATATATATATATATATATATATTTATGAAATCAAGTGAATACTGATGATGTACTAAGAGAAACAAATATTTTACAAACCTGTCATTTAGAAAAGCAAGGCTAAGTAATTGTTAGAAATGCAGCTACATAAATTACAATGAAGAGTGTGCACTCAATAAGTTTAAGTATATGTATTTTAATAAAAAAAAGTATATTACAATAAAAATAATTATAATGTCATCCTTTTAGGCTTTATTTTTTGGAATTTCATCATAATTGTCTTATTTTCAATGCTATCAAATACATCTTTTTTCAATATAAGGCACTAAAAAATCATTCAACCATTCATCCCCCATCCCATCACGAAGTGCAGTCTTGATGTATTAAGAGTGAGCACTTCATTTAAAAGTGGGCAATCATTTAAACATGTATTAATTGAATAAATAATTTTTTTTTATTAAAAAAAAACTCAAATTTTCCAATTCAAGGGGGCACTTGCCCCCCTTCTATACTATGTAGGTCCGCCATTGCTTATAAGCAAATGATGCTAGTGAGTCAGCAGCTCTATTACCCTATCTAGGGATAAATGATACAAAGAACCCAACCTTGTCAGAAAGAAAGCAAATGATTTCATGGATTATTCCTCTACTCCTCCAATCAAATAGATCAGGAGATTTTGCATCAATACTAGACATCAGAGGAAGACAATCAGTTTCAAAAATGACTTTATCATGGCCCAAATCAATTGCTAACATCATAGCCCGTTTAAGAGCCAATGCTTCTGTTCTGGTGTAGAATACAAATGTCTAGCTTTAGGTTAGCTAGTAAGTCAATATAGGATCTTTTAGTCTTCTCTCAGATATCTACGGGGGAGATATCCAGATAGATAGGAGATCACAGCTTTAAACACAAGGGTTTTCACCCAAAGGCGTGGGGTGTGTGTTCTGTGTATGCGATATGTATATAGGTTCAAAGAATGTGTGTACCGTGCACCTGTTGGATCCTCCTTATTTATAGAGGAAGGGTCCTCTTCATCTGTTGGCAGCTTTGCTCGGCATGTCCTCTCCCCATCATTCATGATTATGGGGATCGTGGGATCCGAGATCATGGGATCATGGGGTCATGGGGTCATGGGACCATGGGTCCTGTCCCTGTAGGAGCACGTTGGTGGGCCTTATCTTCCGAGGCCCATTTATCTCGGTCCATAATAGCTTCAGTCATAAATGCATAGATGGATTTCGCTTTGTCCACAAAACCCTATTTAAAACAACCAAACCAGTCACAACATACTATTCCAATTGTGTTATCTTCCCTTCTAGGTACATATGCCCCATCTGTATTAATTTTCAGTCACCCAAGATTAGGAGGATGCCACCAGGCACAAGGAACTGTGGACCCACCTGGAAGACCCGAATCACTATACAAAGTATCCCAATTAATCCAAAATTCCGTATTGCTTTTCCTAGCAAATTCCAAAACAGCTACTGGGTTGGGTTCTAGATAATTAAAAACTTCCTCATTCCTTTATTTCCATATAAACCACAACAGTCAATAGATTAATGAAACAACAGTCAATAGATTAATGAATTATCTTTTGGATTAAGAGATTGCGTACCTAGCATAAGGATCCACCATGCATTAAAATTAACCACGTTAGAGCAATCAAATATGGCGCCCAGATTACAACCGAACCAAACACAACGGGTCTAGGAGCAGTGGAAAAACATATGTTCAATGTTTTCATCAGCCATTTCACAAATATGACATAAGCTTACCCATTATCTTCTTCTTCCACAAAGGGCTATATTGGTGGCTAGAGCATTATTTAGTGTCCGCCAGATGAACTGTTGCACACGAGGCACAGTTTTGATATGCCAAACTGATTTCTAGCAGGATTGAGGTATAACAATAGAGGTTCTTGCTTTATGACTAGAAACATAGCACTTGGTTTTTTCACTATGATAGCCCAATTTAACCATATACTTACCATTTTTAGCACTGGTCCACACTAATTTATCTTCCAAACCATTATTGGGAATAGGAATAGGAATAGAATAGATAGCGTCTTTGACATCATCAAATAATTATTGAGAGATAGGAGAGAGATTCCAAGAACCATCAACAATAAGATCACTCACTCGCCATGTGAAACAAAGAGGTCTTCACAATTTTGCATGTCTCGACCCTACATCCTATCAAAGATCTTTCTGAAGAAAATCTTTGCCATCCAGTAAACTAGACCAATACCACGAGGCTCTGTAACCTTTCTTTGCATCAAGAAATTCAACTTTGGGGAAGTATACACTCTTCAACACTTTGGCCTACAAGTCATTAGGTCTCAACATCAATCGCCAAGCTGTCTTAGCCAACAAGGCTTCATTCATGATAGACAAATCACGAAATCCCATACCACCCTTGTCCTTTCCCATAGTGAGTCCCAGGATTTCCAATGGGTACGGCTTCAAAGGCATTTCCATCCCACCAAAAATTAGTAATAAGGCTCTGAATCTCTTTACAGGTTTTAAATGGGAACTTGAAACAAATTATCGGATACATTGGATCGGAATAGCTTGAACCATTGCTTTGATCATAACTTCACGCCCAGCAAATGAGAGTAAGGCATGTCCCCAACCTTCAAGCTTACTCCTTATGCACTCTCGAATATATGCCAAGGCCTGTTGTTTGGTCTTCCCCCAAATACTTGGGATTTCAAGGTATCTATCGGGATCCTCGGCTATTGGAATCTTCAGCACATTACCAACTGCAACTTTAACATCCGGTGATGTATTTGAGGAGAAAAAGATGCCAGATTTGTCAAGATTAATTACTTGACCCGATGCTTTGCAATACTGGTTTAAAATAGCAGCTAGATGACTACAAGTCCCCTGATTAGCATTCATGTATAATAAAGCACCATCCACAAAGAAGCTGTGGGTAAGGACTGCGCAATACTGGCTGAGTTTAATCCCTTTAATCAGGTTGGTTTCTTGGCTCTTACTTATCATCAATGAGAGAACTTCTGCAACTAGAATGAAGAGATACGGTGAGAAAGGGTCACCTTGTTAGAGCCCCCTACTAAGGAAAAAATAACTACCAAAATCACCAGATAAACAAATGCTCATTTATGGTTTACTTTGGATCTCCATACGGATCTCGGATTTTAATTAAACACGGATCCCAGATTTTAACTAGATTCGGTTTAGCCGGGTCCGGCTTCAAAACTTTTCATAGATCCCAGAATTCAACTAGATTCAGTTAACCGGGTCTGGCTTCAAAAATTTACACGGATCTCCGATTTTAACTAGATTCAGTTAAAATCGGGTCCGCCTTCAATTTTTGTTTCCTGCAAAACTTTATACGGAGCCCGGGTTTTAACCGGGGTCTGTCTTCGTTCCCTTTCGTAGGAAACAGACTCCATATGAACCCGAATTTTAACTAGATTCAGTTTAAATTGGGTCCGCCTTCTTTTCCTTTACAGGAATTTGAGATATACATGGCGGCATTGCCGTCGCAACATGATTTATGAAAAAAGGTTTGTTTACCCCAGATTCATACACGTAAATAAACTTGACATGATTCATGAAAACGAGTTTGTGTACCTCAGATTCATGCATGTTTATAAACTTGACATGATTTTCGAAGACTGGTTTCTTTACCATGAATTCATACATGTTTAGCTTCGACATGATTTTTGGAAACGGATTTATGTACCTCGATTCTTACATGTTTAACTCGAACATGATTTTCGAAAAATGGTTTCTTTACCATGAATTCATACATGTTTATCTTCGACATGCTTTTCGGAAACAGGTTTATGTTCCTCAGATTCCTACATGTTCAACTTCGACATGATTTTCAGAAACGGGTTTATGTACCTCGGATTCCTACATGTTTATCTTCGACATGATTTTCGGAAACATGGTTTATGTTCCTCGATTTCTACATGTTTAACTCGAACATGATTTTCGGAAACGGGTTTATGTACCTCGGATTCCTACATGTTCAACTTCGACATGATTTTTGGAAACGAGTTTTTTGTACCTCGGATTTCTGCATGTTTATCTTCGACATGATTTTCGTAAACAAGTTTATGTACCTCAGATTTCTACATGTTTATCTTCGACATGATTTTCGAAAACGGGTTTATGTACCTCAAATTCCTACATGTTTATCTTTGACATGATGTTCGGAAACGGGTTTATGTACCTCGGATTCCTACATGTTTATAGACTTGGCTACCGTAGCCGTCGCAAATAATCCAATAAAGGACTTTAAATAGACAGATCTCGTATTTTAATTAGATTTAGTTAACCGGGGTCTGCCTTCTTTTCCTTTGCCGCAAAACTTTACACAGAGCCTAGGTTAAACTAGATTCAGTTTTAACCGGGTCCGCCCTTTCTTCTTCAGGAATTTCAGGCATACTTTGGCTCTTTGATATGAAAATTTTCATTTGTTCCTTTGTGGAGTCAGATTCTATTCAGCAATCTGATTTTGCAGTACGCTTTTAAGATGGGCACTTAGACCTCAAGACCCACAGAGCCTCGTAGAGCATTCATTTCATCAAGAATACTATGTGCCTTGTTTGATAATCCACCACCTTTTTCTTGGCATTAATTTCAAAGTTTGCAGACACTTGATAATAGTAGGGTCCACCTCAACTTGCAACGTAACTTTTTTATACACTCCTTGCAATAATAGGAGCAAAAAAGGTAGAAGCATTTGGAACCAACTTCTCCATCTCAAAGTTCTTGACCTTAACTAGATATGCAGCCTTCTTTGTCTTACCCTCCTTGCATAATCCCAAAATCAAAGCATTATACGTCAAGCTATCAGGTTTAACCTGATTTCTCAACATTTCCTCATAAAGTTGACCGCTCATCTCTCTGTCGCCGACTTGACTATATTTCATCCGAAGGTTGCAACTCTTGAGAAAAAAGTACAATAAAGTTGTATCATACAATTCTTGCAAGATCGGCACAAATTTCAAGGCTCTGGTTTTGATGGAAGCACTCAAAATTCATGAACAATAACCTTGGTTGATGCCACAGCATTATCAGATGTTTCCAAACATTTTAGTATTATTGACCCCTTGCGTATGAACAATAACCTTGGTCAAAGTGTCAGCAAGGTGTTATATATTTGCTAGGTAATTTCTCTAGGATACATGGTGCTTTTACTTTTGGGACTAGAAAAGCTTGCTAGACTACTTGATTGCCCCTAGGAAGACTTATATTTTTAAGTCAATCAACAACATCAATATCAACAGGTATTCAAGAGTAAAAAGTGTGAAGGATGCAAGTCACGTATTCACACAAATATGCAGCAACATCAATATCCATTCAAGAATTCCATATCATCATGTAGAGTTTGAGAAATTTCACAAAGCAATTACATAGTTGTTGGGTGTCTTATAGTTGTTACCAATATAGTTGTTGCCATATCAAGGATGATGCAAGACAGAATATTTGAAGTGATGATGTAGAGGTGGTCTGAACAATATTAATCTGTAGCATAGGTGGCTTTGCAACATTCCTTTGACCAATAAGTAGGATCCGTGGCAACATAATATCCATAGATCTCAACATTAATCATGTTCTAGTGAGACTTTGAGTCATGCATACCTTGTTTGGTGGATATGTATTGGCTAATCAGAATATCCTTGCACAGCTAGACACGGCATGATGTTTGCTCTGTATGTTTGTGTTATGGACCGAGATAAATGGGCCTCGGACGAGGAGGCCCATCAACGTGCTACTACAGGCACAGGCCCCACGATCCCCATCATCATAAATAATGGGGGAAGGACATGCCGAGTAAAGTGGCCAACTGCTGGTGAGGACCCTTCTTCTATAAATAGGAAGGATCCAACAGGTGCACGGTACACACATTCTCTGAATCTATTTACCATATCGCATACACAGAGCACACACCCCACACCTTTGGGTGAAAACCCCTGCGTTTAAGCTCTGTGATCTCCATCTATCTGGATATCTCCACCATAGATATCTAAGAGAAGAGTGAAAGATCCTATATTAACTTACTAGCAAGCCTAAAGCTAGACATTTGTGTTCTATACCAGAACATTGGCGCCGACCGTGGGGAGGATAAATTTCGAATCCCATACCGCAAAGCTACGGGTTCAACCGGAAGCATGGCGAACACCCGAAGAAAAAACATAGAAACTCGGCACAACCAACTGCCAGAAGGAGCGGGGCAAAATCTCCAGGAGCCAACATCACGCCAGGAAGGCTCTACCAACCCAGAAGCAGAAAATGTGATGGTAGAAACCGAGCATGAGACATCGGATACAGCAAATTCCCCAGCTCTCGGGAACGCCATCATCCAGCAGATCAATCCGCAGATTCCACCGCAGCAACACCCATCAGAGTCCCAAAATGTAGACCCCGACATTCGTATTATGCAAACCGCACTCGGCTCCATGTATAACCGGATGGAGGCAATGGAAACTCGGAATCGCCTACTGCGTGAAGAGGATGCCCGAGCATTCAGGGAGGAGTTAAATAGTCGAAATGAAGAGTGGAAGCGAATATTCGAGCGACAGTTCGGACAGAAGGAAACCATACTCGATCCGGGTAAAAAAGTAGTCGGTCACGGCAGAGATGAAGTTTCCATGTCACGAAATGGAACTTCACGGGCACAATTGAGGAAGACCCATGCTCGGGGAAGATCAAGAGCAATTCATCGAGGAGCGGTCGCGGAAGATACGAGCTTTGCAGAACAAATCGAATTCTGAAACAGCTCGGAGGGAACCCAGTGAGCACGATCGGAAGCAAATTCTAGGGCAAACATTGGCAAAGAAGGGCGAAATGGGGCAGAGGCAGAGAAGTTAATTGGTGAAAAAGCAAAAGAACCACTACAGGCCCGCAAGCACTCAAAGAAAGATGCGACGCCGACTTCATCTGAGCCAGACGCCTATGATGACAATATTCGAGTCCTTTCGTGGATAAAATAATGGCCGCCCCATATCCAAAGCGCTTGGATACCAAAGACTTTCCTAAATATGACGGGAGTCAAGATCCGCAGTTGCACATCGATCACTTTAAAACTGATATAATGGTGAAAGGGTTTACTAGGCCGATGATCCCCCGACTATTTGCCGGAACGTTCCGAGGTCCGGCTCAAATATGGTTCAGCTCTCTACCTATGAAGTCAATCACGGACATGAAGGATTTCGAAAAGAAATTCTTGCAGAACTTCGCGACAAGTCGGAAACAACCAAAAACCGAGTTTCAACTCGACAGGTTAAGTAGTCACCGGGAGAGACAAGTGCAAAGATATCTAGACCTGTTTCAAGGATGTAGCCCTACATGTCCCCGGGTTAAAGGATGAAGTACACTTACATTGTGTTATTTCAGGCTTAGATAAGGATTCTCGCTTGAAAAAATCCGTGATGAAGCGTCGGCCTAAAACTCTGTCAGATTTTCGTGAGCGCTCAAAACAATACATAGAGCTAGAGCATATGGACATCATGACCCACGCGCCTCGAAATAAGGCGAAAAGCCCGACTTCCAGAGAGAAACTTGACAATTCTGGATCGAGTCGAGGGATACTCGACGCATGTGAGGGAGAGCAAATCAAGAAGAGACAAGGCTGAAGGAAGATATGATCGATATGCCCCGCTAAGAATACCGCAAGCGCAAATCGGAAGGAAGTCTCCTTAACGAAGATGAAAAAGGTGGAACGACCACGACCCGTGCGCAATGAAACCACTGGATAAATCTCGATATTGCGAGTTCCATGATCAAGACGGCCATACGACGGAAATGTGTTGGGACTTGCGGGACACCATTGAAAAATTCATTCGACAAGGAAAAGCTGCGTCGTTATGTTATACAAACACAAGGACGGCAAAACAAACGTCGGGAAGGCATAAGTAGGAGCCGACACGAGAAGAAGAAGAAGAGAGAAAGCGGGGAAAGGCCGGGATGACGAATTTCGAGTCAAAATATGACCGTAACGTCATAACCGGAGGTTTTGGCGGAGGGGAGATTCAGTTAGTCGAGAAAAAATACTTGAAAGAGATCCTCTCGTGAGAAGTCGTCCCGAGTTCAAGGGAGAATCTTCAAAAACCCCCCCCGATTCTTGGTTTCACAAATGAAGAATCTGGATGAGGTAATACCGGGTCATCACGACGGCCTGGTCATCACGGGGACGTTGGTGAATTGCCGGGTAAGGAAAATCTTTCTTGATAATGGCGGCGCCGTTAATATCATCCTTTGGGATGCATTCAAACGCATGAGGTTTGATTACGAGGAGCTGAAACCCGTAAGATCGTGTTAACTCGGTTTTAACGGTCAAGATACCGTCCAAAGGGATTCATCGATCTCAAACTCACTCTGGGCACCAAACAAGCTTTCAAGACAGAAGCGGTTCGGTTTATAGTGGCCGACTTCCCCTCCGCATACAATATCATCCTGGGACGACCTGCCATTCATGACTGGAATATGTTGGTCTCTTCAAATCACCAGAAACTCAAGTTCATCAACAAGGGAAACCAAGTAGTTACCGTAAGAGGCAACCAAAAAGACTCTCGACAATGCTACTTTGACACGTCAAAGGAATAAAGATTCAAAGAGAAACGAACCAGAGAAAGAAGCCAAGTCGGTCCACGTTGTGGAGTTGGATTTGAGGGAGGAGGAGAAGATCCAGAGAGCAGAACCAAATGATGAACTCGAGGACTACGTCTTGGGAGACACCCCAGAGAAAATCACTAAAGTCGGGAAGTGATTGGATCCGGAGATCCGTAAAGACATTGAAAAATTCTTGAGGGAAAATGAAGATGTTTTTGCATGGAAGGCCGCTGAAATCCGGGCATGGATCCCGAGTTCCGTCGCCATAGTTTGGCAATCCACCTCGGCTCAACACCCGTGGCGCAAAAGAAGAGAAAGCAAGGTTCGATCGCTCTACGGCCTTGGAAGCACATGTGGAAGAATTATGGAAGCCGGGTTTATCCGGGAAATACAATACACAACATGGCTCTCCAACGTGGTTATGGTCAAGAAACCAAATGGGAAATGGCGTGTTTGTACGGATTACAAAGATCTCAATAAGGTATGCCCAAAAGACGCATTCCCAATGCCTAACATAGATCAGCTGGTGGATAAATCCTCGGGTTTTCAACTCCTATCATTCATGGACGCATACTCGGGTACAATCGATAGCCATGCATCCCGATGATCAATAAAATATGGCCTTCATCACACATAACGCTAACTACTGCTACAACGTGATGCCCTTTGGCCTTAAGAATGTTGGAGCTACTTATCAAAGAATGATGACTAAGGTCTTTGCTAGTCAAATGGGGAAGAATGTGGAAGTATATATCGACGACATGATAGTCAAATCGAAGGATGAGAAAAACCATGTCGAGGATCTCGCGACAGACATTTGAAAACCGCGAAAGCATCGGATCGATCGAACCCGGCAAAATGTGCCTTTGGAGTACCATCGAGCAAATTCTTGGGCTTTTTATTGACCCACCGGGGAATAGAAGCAAATCCTGAAAAATGCAAAGCAGTGTTGGAAATGAAGGCTCTAGTCAACAAAAAAGAAGTCCAACAATTAATAGGTCGATTGGCAGCCCTGACAAGGTTTTTGCCTAAATCGGCCGAAAAGTCACTTCCGTTTTTCAAACTTCTGAAAAAAGAGGCACTTGGAGGATGGAACTCAGATTGTGAGGAAGCATTTGCAAAGATAAAGTCCCGTCTCGGCATCTCCACCCGCACTTTCCAAACTCCGAACCCGGAGAAACACCGATCCTATATTTGTCGGGTTGGAGAAGAAGAAGTTTCGCCGTCCGCTCGTCCGAGAACGGAGGAGGGCAAAAACCCGTGTACTTCGTTAGGTGGTTTTGCAAGGTTCGAAATGAGATATCAAAGTTGGAAAAAATGGCATTTGCACTCCTCACTGCGGCAAAGCGACTGCGCCATTACTTTCACGGGCATTCTATTGTCGTCAGGATGAATCAACCCATTCGCTGTGCATCGCATAAACCGACTTAGCCGGAAGAATGACAAGTCGGGCAATCCAATTGTCCGAGTTCGACATCGTTATGAAGTCCGAGAATCAATCAAATCTCAGGCATTGGCTGATTTCGTAATTGAGTTAACCTCGTCAACTCCAACAGAGGAAATGCAAAATGAGCCGTGGAAGGTGTTCGAGACGGCTCATCAAATGTTAAGGGAAGCGGCGCGGAGTCATTGTGGAGAGCCCCGAGGAGTTGCAATGGAATTATCGCTTCGGCTGGATTTCCCGACATCAAATAATCAGCCGAGTATGAGGCACTCATCGCAAGCTTATTACAGTCTAAGGAGAATGGTGCTCAACAGGTGCATTTAGCAACCGATTCTCAACTGGTGGCTTCCCAGATACAAGGAACCTACCAAGCCAAAGGCCCGTTGTTGGCAAAATACTTGCGAAAAGTGAAGGATATAATTGTCGAGTTCGATAAAGTGGAAATTGAGCACATCCCTCGGGACCGAAAACGTTAGAGCCGATGTCTTGTCTAAACTCGCTAGCACTAAAAGTCCAGGTAATCTTCGCACCGTGTCTGACAGAATCTCTTAGAACCGAGCTGCATCATGCTTATTTCAGATGATCGCGATTGGAGAAAGCCAATTGCCGATTATTTGGAAAGGGGGATTGTTCCAGAAGACACGGCGGAATCAAAGAGACTGATCAGAACAGCAGCCGCTTACTCAATGATGGATGATCGTTATATCGAAGGGCGGGGCTTACACTCCCGATGGCCAAATGTCTCGACCAAATTGAAGCCCAATACGTACTTGCGTAAATCCATGAAGGAATAAACAGACAAAGACATGGGAGCAAAGGCGTTGGCTCGAAAAGCAATACGAGCTGGATATTATTGGCCTACCATGGCCCAAGATGCCAAGGATCATGTCCAAAAATGTGAAAGCTGCCAGAAACACGGTAGAATAATATGGACCCCTCCATCCGAGCTGACACAGATCTCGGCCCCTTGGCCGTTTTACAAGTGGTGCATGGATCTGTTGGGACCATTCAAGGTGGCACAAGGACAACTGAAGTGGCTCATTGTTGCGGTGGATTACTTCACCAAATGGATTGAAGCTGAACCATTGGCGACCATCACCTCGGCAAATGTGCGTAAATTCCTCAAGAGAAGCATTATTTCGCGTTTTGGAATACCGGTAAATTGGTGACCGACAATGGAACCCAATTTGTGGATAAAAACTTTCAAAAATTAGTAGCCGACTTTCAGATTAAACATCATTTTGCCTCGGTTGAACACCCATAGTCCAATGGGCAGCCGAAGCAGCCAACAAGGTCATAGTGGATGGGACGAAGAAGCGGATGCAAGACGCGAAGGTAGTTGGGTTGAACATTTACACTCGTATTATGGGGACATCGAACTACTTCTCAAACTTCAACAGGCGAGACCCGTTTCGGCTCACATATGGATGCGAAGCAATGATCCAATCGAAGTCGGGAACCCCATGGAGAAGGCTACACCATGCGCCGGGCGGAATGAACAAGAGTTGGCGGTGGAAATGGATCTCATAGACGAGGTCAGAGCCGCAGCTCACCTTCGGGATTTAGCCGCCAAGCAACTCATCGCCTCGAGATACAATAGGAAGGTAATCCCGCGCTCCTTCGTGAAGGGCGACCTTGCACTCCGGAGGGCCGACATTGGCAATAAAAACGCACGAGATGGCAAACTCGCCACTAATTGGGAAGGACCTTACCGTATTACTGATGAACTCGGAAAGGGGCCTATATGCGGAATCTCGACAGTGCAAACCAATCAAAAGGACCGGAACGCGGACAAACTTAAGGCCTACTAAAGTTAAAGTCGGGGAGTTTAATTTCCATTCATTTTGTTTTCTCGTTTTTTTGCTATTTCGCTTAACTTTATTTTCAGGAAAATCGGTCGCAAGTACATGTAAATTCCCATGTGAATCAAATTTGATGTAACTTTGTGGACTGAAGAAATAAAGAATATAGGGTCATGGAGCCCGTATTTGGCAACCTGCGAGTGAATACAAGAACACTAAACATGTATGAATAGAGGTTCGAAACTCCTTCATAAATCATGTGGTGTGAGACCGAGTTTTAACTCATTCATATAAGACATGAGCGACTCGGGGTAAAAGAGCCCGATTACGCAAAATTTGTCATAGCGGCAAGGCCGCCAAAGAAATAATATACCCCGAGTCCAAACGGGCAAGGCGGTATAAATATAAGGCATGAGCGACTCGGGGTAAAAAAGCCCGATTACCAAAATTTGTCATAGCGGCAAGGCCGACAAAGAAATAAGATACCCCGAGTCCAAACAAAGGCGGCGGTATAAATATAAGGCATGAGCGACTCAGGGTAAAAAGCCCGATTATGTAAAATTTGTCATAGCGGCAAGGCCGCCAAAGAAATAATATACCCCGAGTCCAAACAGGCAAGGCAGGTATAAATATAAGGCATGAGCGACTCAGGGTAAAACCCGATTATGCAAAATTTGTCGTAGCGGCAAGGCCGCCAAAGAAAAAACATACCCCGAGTCTAAAATGGCTAGAGTGTATCGACAGAGAAAGGTTTCCCGACGCTGATCACGTCGGATCCTAACATGAAATATAAAGCAGTAAATGCAAAGAAGAAAAGGAGTCAATTAAACATTTAGTATATCAGTCTGTTACAAAAGGCCCAAACGGGCAAAGAAATGAAGTACAATCAGTTCGGAGGAAGAGATTGATCTTCCCCATGAGATTGATCTTCCTCGTGAGCTTCCGGAACCACCACGGAGCTCGGAACAGGTGAGCCAACAGCTGGAGGAGCAGGGAAAAATTTCCGGTCGTCAACATAGGCGTTCATATGCACCCTTCCGCATTCAATGTCACCGTTGGGTTCAAAAATTGAACCCGCTCTAGGGTATTTTCAAAAGCGTCCGAGATACCATTCTTGACATAAACACGGCCGGAGGCGAGAGGGCATCCTTGTATAAATTCATCTCGAAGGACGCCACGCTCGCGGGGACGCCAACTCGACTCAAGGGCCAAAATCCTAGCTTTTTGACACTCATGACCTCCAAGTCCTCTTTGTGAATTTGCAGCCTCCGGGTATTCTCGGATTCAGCCTTGTTAAGGCTATCACGGTGCGCCCAAGCTCCTCATCCAGGCTCTCCTTCTGGACCTTTTCCAACTACAAATCCTCAAGCGCTTGGGCTAACCGATCCTCGACATTTCTCTTCTCCTCCTCAAGCGAGTCCAAATCTTCTTCTTGGAGGCCGACCTTTTCCTTAAAATGGGCGGCAAGCTCACATAGCCCTAAGCATTCTTTAAATTGACGCTCGCCAACCCGAAGCTCATCCTTCTCGGAATCGGCTAGCCTCTTCCCATCAAAAAATTTTGCGGGAGGCGCGAGCTTTGCGAAGTCCGGAGGAAAACGACCGCCCGGCAGGAAAGAAGCGGGAAGTCGGACTGACGGGGGCCGAACCGAGGGCACCCCTCCCTGAGTCTCAGGCTCGGGAACTGAAGAAGATGGGACAATAGCTTTCTTCTTCTTGGTGGTTTTGGCCTTCTTAGCGACGGGGGGAACGCTAGGCTCTCCGCTCGGAAGGGTACATTTTCCGCCCACGGGTGTATGGACCATCTCCTGATGGCAAGTCACGTCCAGGTACTCGGGCCTTTTCCCCATTTGCCCACCTGAAAAGAAGAGCAAAACACATCACGGATTTGAACAAAGGCAACAAAATTTGAACTATGAATAATATCATACCCAAAACGGGTTTTGATTTATTACAAATACTATATTCGGCCGAGTCCACTAGAGGCCCCTTTTCTCGGGGCAAGGGCGGTTAAGGTAACAATGGCTTCATCCTCGTAGCCGTAACGCCGCGAAGGGGCGGGCGGGGAAATCCTTGGAATGAAACTTATGATGACTTTCACTCCAAAGTATAAAGGAAAACGCTCTTCAATGTTCCCGGACGGGCCCTCCGAAGAAACCAAGGTACCTCCCCGGCTTTGGCCACTACTTTAAAAAAGGAAGTTTTGAACCCTTTCCACGAATCAGTGAAAGGCTTTAAGAATTTATGCCCGTGACAAGCGCGAAGAGACGTCCAACCATACCACATCTTCTCCTCTTCCACCGTCATATTGGTCTCTAAAGGTGAAAAGAAGCTACAGAACACGTGTACGGAACATTTGAGCTTCTTCTTCATACAGTATTTTTCAAAAGCTAAGGCAAAGGCCCATCCATTCAGGTGAAGTTGCGAAGGAGCCAAGTGCAGATGGCGCAAGAGGCACATTTGAAAGTCGGAAAATGGGAAGGAAAGGCCAAGTCGGGTAATCACGTCCCGATAGAAATAAAAGAAATGGCCGCCTTTAGCGGATAACCGACCGAAGCCACCGATTCGTTCACGTAAGGCAAAACAACATTGTATCCCGGCCACCTCGGATGATTCGGTCAAGCTCTTTCGCGGTCATTTTATTTCGTACTCCGATTCTGGCCGGCCGATGACACATTCTTTAGCCGACGTCATCCGAGAAGACCCGGAAGGGCGCAGATTCTCCGGTCTCGGATTGATGAGACGGGTGAGAGGAGAAGACATCTATTACCTATAATAAAAAAACGGAAGGATCGGAATCATGAAGTATACCCGACGTAACAGGATTGTGGAGACCAAGATCGTAAAACAAAGGAACGGAGGAATGCGAGAAGCAACAAAGCCAAAGTCGTCGAGGTGTGAGTAGACGGCGACATCTCGTCCATTAATAAATCGCTCTCTCTCGGCCATGACGGACTAGCTCTATCGCCTCAGTACGGCAGCTTTCGCAAGGATTGTAACCTCGGAATACGGTTAGCGGATTATCAATCACGGGTGTCAAAGAAGACGTTGCCAAAGACGAAGCCGGAACACTTGCGCCAGACAAAAACGGCGATGAGAAATCTCAGGTATCTCGTAATTCTTCCACCTCTCCGAGATGAACCACCTCCCGAGAAGAGCCACCCGAATGGGACCAAGTAATCTTGCCATCCGTTCTTCTTCGTAGGAAGAAGGGACCATAGCCCTTTGTTTGGCCGCACCGGGTATTTTTTAGAATTTCCCAATCTTCCTCCGGATAGGTCCGCGTACATGTCTACTAGCATCTCGAATCGGGATCCATTTTGTCAAGGACGAGAAGATATAGGCGCTAACAACCCTATCGCCGCTAAACTCCTTTTGCCCAGAATGGCTTGGAAATTATGGATTCAAAAGGAGCTCCTACGAATGTGAAATCTATTCATACCCGGAACACCCAAAACACTCAAGAACACATGAACAGAGAAATTACCCAGAAATGCGATAGAAGGAGTTATACTATTCAGTTGAAAGTTATACATGCATTTTGTAAGCAAGAATGCCCAGATCAAACATAATACAGGAAAGGGATGAGAGGGGATTACCTTTTAAGAAAGAACATCAAAGGAATGAACCACAGAAGAATGCTCTGCAGAGGGAGGCTTTTTCGATCGCTTCAGAAATCTCAGTAAGTGCAAAAGTGAAAAATGAGGCAAAAGGGTTAGAATATATAGGCGAGGAAGCGCCTCGGAGCCCCGAAGCGCCAATCGTCGCGACGATTACGAGGTGAAAACCGCTGAGTAATCATGACGGACAGGCCAAAAGATGCGTGAAACGACAGGTGCCATTAATGGGCACTGTAACCGAAGGCGGTGTTTGGGGACGCGTGCCTGCAGGCGTCATAATGGAAGATTATCCGTGCTACGCGGGTAAATGAAAGGCGCCTAGTCAAATTAGCCAATCACCGGGCGGGAGTAAAGATGTGCAACTCGTCCTAAATCTACACGGTAAATATCCAAGAATAAAGTCGGGCACTCTATGGCGGGAGGATCGAAGGTTACTCAATTCCGAAAGTTGGGCGTAGCAAATTCGTCCAGAATAACATCAGCTCGGCCGATTAGAAACCTGAACGACCTAGCTTGGGGGCAACTGTTATGGACCGAGATAAATGGGCCTCGGACGAGGAGGCTCATCAACTTGCTCCTACAGGCACAGGACCCACGATCCCATGATCCCATGATCTCGGATCCCACGATCCCCATCATCATAAATAATGGGGGGAGGACATGCCGAGTAAAGTGGCCAATCGCCGTGAGGACCCTTCTTCTATAAATAGGAAGGATCCAACGGGTGCACGTACACACATTTCTCGAATCTATTTACCATATCGCATACACAAAGCACACACCCCACACCTCTGGGTGAAAACCCCTGCGTTTAAGCTCTGTGATCTCCATCTATCTGGATATCTCCACCATAGATATCTAAGAGAAGAGTGAAAGATCCTATATTAACTTACTATCAAGCCTAAAGCTAGACATTTGTGTTCTATACCAGAACAGTTTGCTTCGTGCATTAAGAGAGTTTGACTTGCCAACATTTGGACAATCTCCCGTCACTTTATGCTACTCATATGAACTATAAGAGAAAGAAACTTGGGTCTGAACTAGGAGGAGCAACGTCACTGAGTCTTTTACGCGATGAACATGCTGCTATTGAATGAGGATTGGCTTCAATCCCCCGCCAGCTTCACACTACCACCTTCCTGACGTTCTTTCATCAGGTCCGACTTCATCATCGGGTTCCATTTGGTTGCAGGTGGTCCGACTTCATCATTCTCTCATCGAGTCCGACTTCAAAATCAAGTTCCCTTTGATTGCAGGTGGAATGACGCGGCAACTTTGAACTCCATGATTGCTCTTGAAATGACTTAGCCAAAATAAACGATTGGCCACATATAGAAAGTGCAAAAGTCAAATGCTCCATCATTGATGGGTCCCATTGGTTTTGATTCTTATCAGAAAATCACCATTTTCAAGAGCCTTGCTCCTGTGCATTTCTGAGGATAGCTTTAGTATTGCTTCCTTTAAATCAGTCCATGAATACTTCCTTTCATTTTCCAAGACTAGCCTTTGCAATGGTAGGCTCATGCATCCAATGGAAAAAAAGACAAAGTCAGACGGTCTTTCACATCGTTTTTCATTTGAATAACCAATGACTCCAAATTGACTACAATTGTAGTTCATATGCAAGAGCTATTGATGACCATGCTTTTCCAAAATCATTGAACTTCCGGGCTGCTCTTTAAATGTCGAAATGGTGAGGCCCAATTTCAGATCTAAAAGATCAGCTAATAAATTAGATTGGAATGGAATCAAAAGAAGAATTGCTCTCCCAAGATGTAAACGCATTTGACAGTCCTGAACTTGACTTTCCATTAGCATCTTCTATAACTTGTTTCTTGTTAATTAGCTAATGCAATTAACTTCAAAAGTAAGAGATATTCTTTCCAGGTTACTACCCATATTGATGCCCCATTCGGCTTGACTCCAATCTCATTGCACTCAACATAATCAAAGTACCATAAAGCCATTTCTCCTTCACGTGTACTGAGACAAGCCTCTTGCATCTTTCTAAACATTAAAAATTCATCTCCATGTGTATGCCGAATACAGTAGTCTCTAATTAATTTAGAGATCAATTAATTTAGACAACCACATCTCAAGGCTTGAGAAGTTGGAAGCTTCACAGGAAGTTGATATATGTAAAGCAGGAATATATTGAAACCTGCATATAATTGAAAAGTCCTCCACCACCTTCTTTCTTCACCTCAAAAAGAGAATAAAAACAAAATGTGGGCACTGACGTATTACAGGGTGGTCTCATAAATAACTCTCATGATATAGTCACACTCCATATCACTTGAATCATTTTCTTGAGCAAAAACCCAAAGCATCGTATATCTGCCTTCCTTAACATTGGCCACTTCACTTCACCAATTTTGTGATCCTTCAAACTCCAGAGGCTTGATTTGAATAGAAACGAGTTTGCTGGTTCTTCCAATTGCCAAATGATCCGTCACTGGATTCTTTGATAATCCAAAGAAACGCATGCACTTGAATTGGCCCACGCAATGTCAGCATGTGTGTCATCCATCTTGCACTTCCATTAATTACCACTCTAGAGGTTTGAACGTCAGGTTCATATCCAACCTCTTCCATGTATTCAAGCAATCTTATTGCACGAGCCACGTAGCCTTCTTCACAAAGTCCCTTGATGAGGGTATTAAAAGTCACTACAGCAGGCTCCAAATCACCCTTGAACACAATCCCTGAAACTTGGAAACCAAAATTTGTCTGCTTTATATGGCAAAGACAATTTATCGCAATACTCAAAATATAGATATCAGCTTTATACCTTGGCTTCCATCGATAAACATATTATCACATTTCAAGTTCCTATGTGTAACAAGTGGGTTATGACTATGGAGGTAGTTTAAACCTACCAAAACCTGTCTTGCCCATCCTTTAACAGCCTTCACGTTAAAGTTCTTGTGCTTCCCACAATATGTTTGAGGCTACCCGAGCAAAAAAACGAAGTTCGTTCATACCCAAAGCCTTTCATGCTTCTCCTTCAGAGGGTTCTTGCCGCTCAGGTCTGGGTTCTTTTTATTCTTGCTTGTTTTAGTTCCCTTCATATCTCTATTTTCACCATTAATGAATGAAAGAAGATGATCAACTGAGCGGTTATCTACTCACTCCTCCTCAATCTCGACATTTTAAAATTTCTGCCTCTCGGCATACTAATCTCGGCATGAAACTCGGAATCTCGGCACTTGGAATAAAGCCTTGAGCATATCCTATGGTGAATAATTTTCCTTGAGGACCATACGGAACTTCTCGGTTTGCTTTGACAGCATGGCGAAGCACCTCGGCTTTCCATTAATCATGGTTGCCTTGTGGTTCCGTTCTCGGCTTGCCTTAACAGCATGACACCAACACAACTTCTCGTATTTATCTCGGTATGATGAAGCACCCCGACTTTGTATCAATAGCTGGACGTATCTCAAATGGCTTCACACTCACAACTCGGAGGGAATTAATGATAGCCATAGCCTCCCACTCGTAACTCGGATGAAGTTACTAATGACGCCATCCCTTTGCATGTAGCCGAGATTCCTTTGCAATTCCAAATTTACCACGGCCAGCTGCGAAAATTATCCTCGCCTGGAATCTGTAAAAGTAGCAATCAAGTGGATTGACTCAGGGGTTTCTGGGCATGAGTGGTGGCAATTCGTGGAGAACAAAACCACTGGGCCTTTGCCTTTCTCTGCGATACGCATTTTAATGCCATTCTCTTCCCCTGTGAGTAAAACTTGAGCAACCCAAAGAATCTGGAAAAACCCTAGAAAAATCTCGCAGAACCACCGCGGGGATCCTTCAACTTCGCCAGCAGCAGAGCATCGTCACAGCAATATTCAACTTCACTGGGCTTCTTTGAATAAATATTTGTTTTTCACACGATTGTTCGTTGGCAGTTGGGAATTGAAATTACTGACCTTCTTTGGTCGCGGGAATCAGAAATTTATCGATTCCCCACGGTCGTCGCCAATGTTCTGTCATAAGAACACAAGTGTCTAGCCCTAGGTGGGCTAAGAAGTTTATATTGGATCAAATAGCTCTCTCTCAGATATACATGGATGAGATACCTTTGAGAATAAATTATCATTGTACACAACCAAAGAGGGTGGGGTGTGTGCACAGTGTGGTTGAATAGTAAAGAGAGAGCTTAGAAGATATGTACATTAGGGTTTACCCTCTATTTATAGAGTGTACCTTAGGGTTAGGGTTTGGACTGCTGGGCCTCTTGTGCCTCTAAGCCCAAATGTTCTGTCATTACATCTGTTCAATATTGGTTGCCTCTTACTGGGCCACACCTTGAGTAGGCCTCATATTTGAGTCCATAACACCTCTCTTTATGGCTTGTGGGCTTATGACATTGTCAAAGTATTGGCCAATGCAGTTCAAAACTCCGGATCATTCGATTCTAATGAAAGCAGAGTTGAACTTGGAAACAAAACATCAGGCCCAGAACTTCTCAAAGCAATACTTCTCAAAGAAATTCTATAAACCGATTACGAGGGCGTTTCGGGGAATTTCACCGAGCGTGAACAATCGGAACCATCATAGTTTGTAGTATACAATATGAAAGGCCAAAGAGAAAATATCATCGGATATTGGAGACCCAAACAGGACTTTTTCAAAATTACAAGTGTAGATGGTAAACCAGACGGTAAATACAAACTAAGGGACCCAAAGATGGCCGGGTAACACAACGGAGAGACCACCAAAGTTGAAAATTGGGGTCCCAACAAAAACACATTTTTCCGAATTTGTTCATGTTATTTGTGGAAGGACAGAAAATACTTATTACCTCGGTTGTTTTTTTGTTGAAGTGTTTCAAAAAGTGGTTGATGCTTTGTCATTTCCTTTACCTTATGAGTTTGTGCCCGTGGACAACGATAATGGATACGATGATCTTCTCCGCAAAAACAAGGCAAGTTTTCATTCATTTCTGTTGCTTTCAATTATTTTAACTTCATTTATTAGCTTTTGTGTTCCCAATTTTTAGGACTGGTTTCAATACTAAACACTTCCAACTCATCGATTTAGACTCAAAGATCTAATTTGGACCGAGGATCTCGCTTTTTAAAAATCTATATCTTTTAATAAAAAATATTTTAATGGATATAAAATATAAAATAATGATAATCTCTCAACTATTATTCTTTTAAAAAATTATTTTTATTAGAAATCATCATTTTAAAAAAATCAAATTTGGACAGTCCAAAATCAGATCTAGACAGCCTAGATCTGATGAATAGCACCAAACCAAGTCCCAGTTTCTATAGTTTCATTGCTGATATATATATATATATATATATATATATATATATATATATATATATATATATATATATATTCCCCATGAGAATGGATAGACTCAACAACATCTCGGATATATATATATATATATATATATATTCCCCCATGAGAATGGATAGACTCAACAACATCTCGGGATATATATATATATATTCCCCCATGAGAATGGATAGACTCAACAACATCTCAGGATATGCTCAGGGGTATATATATATATATTCCCCCATGAGAATGGATAGACTCAACAACATCTCAGGATATATATATATATATATTCCCCATGAGAATGGATAGACTCAACAACATCTCAGGATATGCTCAGGGGCAACGGAAGGAACTGGATAATATTTGAAAAAAATAAAGATTAATCTGATATACATATATAATTGAGCAAAAATTTCTGGGGATAGTGATCGATATTTTCCGAGTCTCGCAAAATAACTAAGTTCAATAAAAGAAAGCAAAAATGAGTAAAGTTACCGATTAAACGTAGTTTCTCTGGATGAATCATGGAATCCTCAACTATGGGTCAATCTCTGAAACTCAGCCAAGCATGACTAAGCAAGAACGCGAAGAACATGATGAACACGTTCAGAGAAAATGAAACCTCTTATTTCAATCCGAAAAGTTACAAAAACGTAATGTGTAATGAGTTTTTCAGTCACCATCTGACTTTAGTAAAAACCAAGGTTCTGAAATCCAAATGGGTCATTGAACCAGTGAGGGTACTGGGTCAAGGGTCAGTGGGTAAGACCAGTCAAACCGGTGTTAATTAAAATTATAATTTAATTAAATAGGTAAAAATATTTGTATTTTATTAATAAAAATATTTTGTGATCGGAAAGGATATGATGTGATAATAGATTCTTGGAAATATGAGAAGATGTACAAAGAGATCAGAATTTGTATGGCTAAAAAGTAAAAAAGAGATCATGGGGCCTTGGTTTATCGGCTAAATAGGAGAGCAATAAATAAATAGGATTCTTACGCGCGGAGCCTTACCGCCTCGACATGAGTGTGTCATATTCTTCTCTTAAACTCGTGCCTTCATTATCTCTCTCTCTCTCTCTCTCTCTCTCTCTCTCTCTCTCTCTCTCTCTCTCTCTCTCCTCCCTCCCGCTCCCTCCATTGCAAATCTCCCTTTCACCGAGACAAATTAGACGGTAATGGGATTAGGAAGACTTAGCCCGCGGGAGGAAAATCCTTCTAGCACCAGGGGCGACTTTGGATCTGGCATGAATAGCCGATCCCGTCTAATCGAGCACAAGTTCCGACAATGCTATGGCGAGATGATCAGTGTTGCAAAATGTCGTGGGAGCAAACTCGTTTGTGGAACACTTTCTCTTTTATCTTCACAACTCCTCCTAGCTCTTCTTCATCTTCCTCTTGTGGTGTTTCTTCCTTTCTTTGACGTTACAAACTTCCATTTCAGGCAACTATTTTGTTAAAAAAAAACACCCAGACAGTCTATGGCTCGGTCAACTTGGCCGGTTCAGGCCGAGTTGACCAAGTTGACTCTAGATCAGCTCGGGACCCCGGTTTTATCCCTAACTCGAACCAGTTTTCTGGCCGATTTGTCGATTTATGGTCCGCATTTCAAAACCTTGGTAAACACCTAATTCGAAAATGGACTGGAGCTCCACAAGTATGATCCAAAACAAAAATAAAAACAAATGGAATTTAATTACAAAATTTGGGCCCAAATAAAATCTAGAAAAACGTGTCGACTTCGGATCCAATTTCGACCATCTTCTTGTCCAAATTAAGCTTCCAATCTTCATAACATTTGTAGCTCTCTTAATCATTTGAAATATGAGACAAAAATGAGACTAATCGAATATCTCGGTTCTAGAGTTATAGTGAAAATAGTAAAGAACCGTAAATCTGGAATTTTATCATTAAAATGAATTAAATTTAATTAAAAGCCAAAACCCAAATAAGCATAAAAACCCATTATTTATTAACTAAACAATCCTAATTAAATTCACTAACTAAGATATACAAATAAGTGTATGAAATATTGAATTATCAGATACCTACGTACTATGCTCATGATTGTGGGATGTTAATTGTCATGATCTCTATCCTTCATATCTGAGGAGATGGTTGCCTCCATTTACTTCCTCTCTATTTATTATATTTTTTATTGGATCAACTTCCAAAAGTTGAAATTTAATATTTTTAGATAAATATCAGTATTACATTTGTTTTTATAAATATAATATTATTATGACATTCACGTGTAAATAAATTTAGACTTAAGATTGTATATGCACACTTTAACTCTGTAGAAATTTATCAAAGTATTTAATAACTTTTGTTTACTTATCTTCTGAACTTTTAAACTCTTTAAGTTAAATTTTAATAGTTTAAATTTATTTTTATATTTTTTATTTAAAGGAAAATTAAGATGAAGGACCTAGAAAAATTAATATTTATTATAAAAGATCATAAAAATTATAATTATTTTAGAGGACCAAATATCAAAATATATTTTTAAAAATACTAAAATATCCTCCAAACCTTTTGCTCCCAAAATCCAAAACTCAAATCGTTTTCCTCACGTATCTTCCTCCCTTCTTCCATGGACAGCAAAAGTCTCCTCACTACCCCTTATGTACTTTCAAAGTTTTCTCTTCCAACCATAGCCTGTTAATATCTCGTGGATCACTCCTCTTTTGTAGAACTATGTATTTCTGGAATAAATGTGACTCCCACAAAACCCTCTCTTCCATAAATCATTAAACTATATATTCGCGCCCGCTGTTATTGTTTTCACCTAGTCGGATGATTTCTCACTACTAGAAAAATAGGAAATAGCAACGGAATTTGCTACGGAATATGTTCCGTAGCAATTGTGATGGCGTTTGCTACGGATTTAAAAATCCGTAGCATCGGGGACGAAAAAAAAAAATGCGAAGGGCAATAAATTGCGACGGATGATCGTTATTCGTCGCACAATGGCGGACAAAATGGTCCGCCATTGCGACGGATAATGTGTCCGTCGCAAAGTTTTTGCGACGGATTGCGCATTCGTCGCAAAAAGGCGGACCTTTGGTCCGCCATTTTGCGACGGATGAAGTATCCCCCAAGCTCGACAGACCCCCCTCCGGCACCCCCGGCTCCGGCCCCCTCCCCGTCCCGCTCCGGCCCCCCTCCCCGACCCCCTCCCTCAACTCCTCCCACCATGCCCCCTCCGTCACCCCCTTCCCCTCCCCGACCGGTCCCCACCCCTCGTCCTCCCTCAGCCTCATCGGACCCCCACCCCCTCCTCCTCCCCCTTTCATCGGACCCCCACCACCTCCTCCACGGTTTGCAAGGTTTTTTTTCTTCCATTTTTTCTGGTTTTTTTTTTAACCTTCCATTTTGTGCCATTTTTTGCAGGTTACAAACAAATCCTAGCACTAAGATCTTCAGAAGGGGAATTATCAAACAAATCCTAGCACTTCGATTTTGCAAAGTTAGCTTGAAGTATATTTTCTTTTTATCACAATTTGATATTTATGTTATGTTTGCTTAGCTGCAATAATGGAAATATGTATGTTGGTAGAAGATTATCAATTACATGAGTTTAAATCTTTTTTTTTTGGACGAAGATAAATTTAAAAAGTAATTTTTTCAAGTAAACACAGTTAATACACTTTTAGAAATGTTTTATGTGAAGTATTTTTTATCTAGCACTTTTTAGGAATTTAGAAATTTCAATTCTAATTTTGGTGTGATAAAATTATGATTTTGTATTAGTTGGTAATGATACATAAATCTTTAAATATGATGGTGTTGAAATTAGAAAAGTGAAGTGTTGAGAAATGAAATTTATGGATAAGACAATTAATTAATTAATGTCAAGTGGGAGGAGGAAGGTGTGACATTGAAAAATAATCACATTTGTATGTGTTATAAAAATTAGTGGAATTTACTATTTGATTTAGACTATTATAAAAATGAGTGTTAGTAATTTGTTTAAAAAATATTCCATTAAAATTTTTTATTTGAATCTATCTTTAACAAGTTATACAATAAATTTGATTAAGTGTTAAATAATCTCTTTGATCTAGCCCATATATGTTAGAAACTCCAAAATACTTAGTATTCTATTTTTTGTTTGGCCCCTCCACATGCATGTCCCCATGTTCTGGTGTGCTATCCTCATTCTCTGGTTGCTTTTTTGGAATATGTTCTTTGTTCAATGCATGTGTTTGTTTTTCACTTTCTTGATTAAGTGGCAATTGGTAGGCATAAGAGGCGACTTATATATATTTGTGGTATGTTGAGATGTTAATTAGGTCGAATCGAAGTAGCTAGGAAGTATGGAAGGCAACCATGATAGAAGTTGGATGTACAATGGTCTAACGATAGAAGACAAATAACGCAAGCATTCTTCGCGGGTTTGGAAGAGTTCGTCCAATTTGCTTTGGCGAATTCAAATAATTCAAGTAGGGAGATCAGGTGTCCGTGTGCCAAATGTAAGTGTTTAAGATTTACAGATGTGGACACGGTCAAAATTCATTTGTGTCAAAAGGGATTCATGAAAGATTATGAATGTTGGAAATGTCATGGCGAAGTCCGACAGACACCGAGTGATTATTACGGGGACGATGAGTCATCGAGAAAACCTTAATCAATATGAGCAGTTGGTTATGGATGCCGCGGGACCGTCGATCGGCCAATATTTTGATCCCGTTAGTCATGCTGAACCGTCATACATGGGAGAGGAGACTAGTACACATCCTCAACCATCATACATGGGTGAAGATCCTCATCCGGAAGCCGCTAGGTTCTATAAAATGCTTCAAGAAGCACAGTCATTCCGTTATGGGAAGGTTGCGAGCACTTTAAAAATAGTGAATATTCATCGCTATCAGCTACCCTAGCAACACTAAGCTTGAAGACTGATCACCATATGAGTGAGGTTGTTCCCAAAGACAATAATTTGCCGAAGGACTTTTACCAAGCAAAAAAAAAGGTGAAAGAGCTTGGGCTTGGATGTGAAAAAATTCATTGCTGCCCCAGAGGATGTATGTTGTATTACAAGGATGATGCTAAGCTGACCAATTGTAAATTCTGTGGACATTACAGATATAAAGTTGTGGGGAAAGAAAGGAAAATGACCCGTCATGCATTAAGCAAGATGTGGTACTTTCCTCTGGTGCCCAGACTTATGAGATTGTATGCATCAGAACAAACAGTTGCTCACATGAGATGGCACCGGAGCATCGTAGGGATGAAAACGTTGTGACGCATCCATCCGATGCCGAAGCTTGGCGTAAATTTGACGAGGCAAATCCTTTCTTTGCTATGGATCCCGTAATGTTCGTCTTGGTCTATGTTCGGATGGGTTCGCTCCTTTCAACAATACGGGGAATTATTCATGTTGGCCACTCATTTAGTAAATATCTTATATATATATATATATATATTTTGACATTATGTCTATAAGGATTCGAGAGATGGAGCATCTAGGAGGCCGTTCGTGCAGTGGACGTGGTAGTGGTTGAGCCCGCCCGCCCTATAAAGGGGTGTGGCGACGCCAACCGCTCCCTATGGAGGCGGGGCTCGCGCTTCCCCACCACTTGATATTTCGTCGTCACCGTCGGGTTATTTGTCATCTTCACTATCGCTTTATACATCGTTGTCACCTTGCGCTACCCCCCGATCCACAAGAAGGGGGACAATGGTTTACTTTACCATTTTCGATTGATTTACATATATTTAGTTTCTTGAAACCATCTATGTAAAAATATCTTCAATATTTCACATTCCTTCCCTAGCACACCGCGTCGCTCGCAGCCACGTCGGGGGAAGAAGGTAGTTCCTCCGATACACCAACGGGGCTCCAGATCCTTCGACGAGGATGCTTTGGATCTGTCCGACGGCAACGAGTAAGTCATGTCAAGTTACCAATAATGTTACAATTTTCTTCTCTAATTGTTTTGTATGCTAATATTTGCATGATGTCATCTGTTTTCATATTTGTATAAATATAATCCGGTGGCGACTTTCATCTCGACCCAAATATTCCGTAATTACAATCACCCTTGGACCACGTGGACAGAGATTCCTTCGACGCAACGAGATGTTTGGTTCGATGAGTTCTTGGTAAGTTATTTGTTTTATTCGTGTTAATTATGTACTTTTAAAATTTGGAGCACTAATTGTTCGTTATTGATTTTCAGGATAAGTATATGACGTTGCCTGAACATCGTGAAAAACTGAAAAAAGCTTATAACCACAGGGCCAGCCAGATGTTGAGTCGAAAGCTCTATTCATTGAGAAGGTCAAGAGGCAAGACAGTTGGCTTCACGAGGAGACTAAAGAGGAATTATTGGGCAATTGGGAAAACAATGAGAAGTTTAAGAATATAAGTGCGAACAATAAGGAAAATAGGGCCAAAATGGACGGACCGTCATATCGGCGGCTCCATATCAATTAGTGAGCATCGACGCAAAGTTGTAAGTACACGTTATTTTCTATTTACGTATTCAATATTTTGTACTATGAAGTAATTAATTAAGGTCATCATTTGCGTTTGCGAGATAGAGTCCGGGAAGCTCCAAGAAGATCGGTTGAGTGGGTTACCTTTCGGCGGACCCATTCCCCGATCGAAGGAGTGAGAGGCAATGGATTAACCCAAGGGCGCAACAAATAGCGGTTAGACATTTATTGCCTTTATTACTTGTTTTATGCACCACCATATTTATTTCATTTTACATGTCTTATTTGTTATGTATTTTTTTGCTTGTAGGAAAATTTTCAAAAGCTGTCGGAGGAGAGAGCCTCGCAAAGATGAGATCGACCCCCATCCTCTCAATTCGATAACGAGAGTCTGTTCTTTGAGGCTACCGGCGGATTTGACAAGAAAGGAGAGTCTTTGGATACGGTGTCTCGCCCGCAGCCGACCGAAGCAAACAAAGCGCCCTCACATGGCACTTTGGAGGGGTTTCTTCGTGTAAACATAATACATTTGATATTGATAATTTTCATTCTCTTGTCCATTCAAATGAAGTACAAATAATAAATGTACTAATCAATTTTGTAGATGAGTGAAGAAGATGAAGGCGTTGGTGGAGGAGCAAACAACACAGATGACCCGAGAACGGGAGATGATGAGGCATGGTGACTCAGAAACGAGAGATGATGAGGCGCAGATGATTCGGGAACAAGAGGTGATGAAGCGGCGTTGAATCAGGAACGGACGATGATACGGCAGGAGATCACTCAGCAAACGGAGATAATGAGGCAAATGCAGCTTCAAATCATGTCCCTTCTGAAAGACAGAGGTTCCGGGTTGACTCCTGGTGATGATGACCATGCTGGTGATGATGACCATGCCGGTGATGATGATGATCACAATGCTGTTGTTTAGACTATTTTTTTGTATTTGTTCTTTGCTACGGATTATATATATTTTGTTTTCGCTATGTAAACTCTTTTTTATTGTTATTATATATCTATGACACACTACTTTTTTGTTTTCAATTTTCTAAAATAAATAAAAATAAATAAATAAATATAAAAATAAATAAATAAATAAATAAAATATTTTTATTTAAAAAAATTATTAATTTTGCTACGGAAAAAAATTCCATGACAAATTTGAGAATTTGCTACGGAAAATCATTCCATAGCAAATTATTAATTTTGCTACGGAAGCAAATTCCGTAGCAAATTTCGATTTTGCTATGGAAAATTATTCCGTAGCAAATTTTCGAATTTGCTACGGAATGTTTTCCCGTAGCAACATTGCGACGGATTTTAAGTCCGTCACAAATTGAACATTGCGATGGATTTTTCCAAATCCGTCGCAATTGCGGCGCCCTTTTTGCTACGGACAAAATCGGTAGCAAAATGATTTTGCTACGGAAAAAACCTTTTTTGCTACAGATTTTTTCCGTAGCAAAAATCAAATTTTCTTGTAGTGGCTCTTTCTAATTGCTGAGAATTTGGTGATCATTATAAGAGGATGTTATGCTTTTCTCATTGTAAAATATGATCTCCTTCTCTCTCTCAAACATACATATATGGCTTCAAAGATTAAGAGACAGAGGAAGAAGGTGAGAAAATGGATAGAGAGAGAGAGAGAGAGAGAGAGAGAGAGAGAAGGATTAATTGAAGATGACAAAAAGGGGTAGTGTAACACACCTACCGACCTCGTCCTCTCAGGTGGCTGGTAGTGTGGTCCTTTAGTTTAATTCAATTTTAGTTCCATTTCTCAAGTTAATTACATCATGCATCAGAGTTTAAGCAGCAGAGCACACACCAGTTTGGACAAGGTATACTGATAAAATAAAAATATGGAAAGATAAATTTTCCCCGGAGGGATTAATATACTGAGTCATCCATAAATCAAAATAAATATCCGAAAGAAAATCATCAACATCCACCATCATACTAGCCCCCGCCGGAGCCTTACCTCGTCTCCCGCTCCGCTCTAGATGAACTTCCGAGGGCTTAAAGGGGCCGGGATTCAAAATTTGAATCCCAGAGTAACCGTTAATCTTATATAAAATGTATAAATAATGCATGTAAGAAAAACCATAAATAAATACCACATAACATTCAGTATCAAGGCATACAGCCAAATCTGGAAGTAGCAGTTCTAATAGCACACAGCATAGACTGCAGTGGTCCTAATAGCACACAGCACAGACCACCGGGCACAACACACAGCAAAGCCCTTAATGCACATAGCATGTTCCGGTTCCAAAGCGCTTGGAAATAAATTATAAATAAATGTATGTAACATAATGATAAAACATACATACACAAATCACATATGATATATGAGTATTAAGGTTACTACCCGTTAGCGACTACTGACTAAAAATAATTTCTCCTACAAGTAAAAGATTACAATTAAACCTATAATAATAAAATATAAATATAATTAAATTCCTTTCAATAAATATTCCTTTGATAATTTAAAATAAGCCTAATTAATTTGTCCATATTTACTAAATTCCTTTTCTTATTAAGGAATTTAATATGGGCCTATATTCTCTTAATTTTCGTCCTTATTCTGAAATTTCCAGAAATAGAGGCCAAACTTCAAAAATTTATAACTGAATCTATAAAAAAATCCTTTTGGGTTGATTCTAAAGCCAAAATGACTCTTAATATGTCTATTTTCAACCAAAAATACTCATTTGGGCGAGACTAAGTTGAAAATTCAGTCATGGCCCATAACACCACCGTCGGTCCGAATATCTCTAGGTTTTAGAGTCAATTTTTAAACATTTATTTCTCTTAGCAAAAAAATTCATAAAAATACGAATTATACACCAAAATAATCCTTGAGATGTCTAATTTCTCTATGTAAAATTTCATAATTTTATAAATTCATTTACTAGGTCAAATATCATAAGAAACCCGAGATGACTCCACATGAAAATCTAGAAACAAAACCCCATTAATTTTCAAACTTCCATTTATACTTCCAAAATTTTGATCCAAGTTTAACCTCATACAACACCTCATTTTAATCACTTTAAAACCATCAAAAACACCAAAATCCATTCATATCATCATGAAAACTCAGCTGCACGAATTTCCCTAATAAATCAACAAAATACCAAACTTTTCATTCTAGCTTCATATCTTCCACATACTAGGTTTGATCTACCATTTTGGGCCATAAACTTGAACTTCAAACCTTTGTTCCTTGTTTTCATTAACTACCCAACCAAATATACAACATGCTCAAGGAGGTAGATATTTTCTAGCTTAAACAACCAAGAAAAATGGTAGAAAGGTTCAAGATGACTTACTTGGTAGCTTTCTAACACCTTTAATTCACTTGCTTCTTGAGTCTCTCTTCTTCAATTTTTGAACTACACCCCAAAATACCAAGGAAATGAAGAATGTTAAATGTTCAACCACACTAGAAGAGAGGGGACTAAGGATCTAAAACCATAGACTTACCTTAGCTTCAATCTTCTTCTTGCTCCTTGTATTCTCTTATGTTCTTGAGTTCCTTGCTTGTTGATTTTCTTGACTCTCTTTTTTCTTTCCCTCTCAACCGACCAGCAGCCCAATAAGAGAGAGGAGTTGAGGTATATATAAAGAATATATCCTACTTACTTGGTCTCCAATTTTCGTGCTCCCCAAGGAGGAAAAAAAAAGTAAATGGTCTTGCTTTGTAATATATATATATATATATATATATATATATATATATATATATATATATATATAGTTTTTTTTTTTCTTCTTCTTTTTTCTTTCCTCCTAGCCGTGCCCTTATAGCTGTTGAGGGAGGAGTTTGATTGTCTAATCAACTTTCTTTCGCCATTAAATGTTGTTCCTCTCTTCTCTTGATTTCTCCACAAAAATTCTAGAGTCATTTATGGAACTCTTCTTCTCTCTCTATGCCTCTCTCTGGACGAAAATTGTAAGGGATATTTAATGAAAATTTTGTGTCTTCATTTGGTCCATTTGAATATATGAATATCCCTCTTATACTACTACAAAATATGGATACTACTACCCTAAAAGACGTCCTTTTTTTAAAAAAGGAATTAAAAAGTGAAGGGGGTGACATTGTTATAATTATTTACTTGAGTTTAATTTAAGACTTTAGACGTCCTAAATATTAATTTAAGACGCCAAAAAAAATATTTTGACATCCTAAATATATTTTAGGACGCCTAAAATCGCATTTTTGGCGCAATTTAGATATTTGGGGAATTTTTTTTATGCCAGAAATTTTTTTGGCGTCCGAATACATTCAGAACGCCTAAAATCAACATTTTTGACGCAATTTGAGATATTTAGGGATTTTTTTAGCGCCAGAAATTTTTTTGACATCCTGAAAATATTTTAGGACGCGTAATTTTTTTGTTTTTATGTTCGGAAATAGGTTCAGGACGTCCTAAATTGGGTTTAGGAGGCCAAAATCATAATTTTTTGGCGTCCTAGATTTTGTTTCAAGACGCTAAAGAAGACCCCCCCCCCCCCCCCCCCCCCAAAAAAAAAAACATTTGAGAAAAGCCTTTACTTTGTCTTTTGCCAGATTCACACATATCGAGTTCTTCAGTCCCTCTTCATCGTAGCTTCGAGTGCTCTCAGCTCTCAATCTCTTCGGTTGGCTTTGTCACGGTGAAGTCGACGGCGGACGGGGAAGGCGAAGGCGATGGCGACGATGGACGCTGAACGCGAAGCGAAGGCGGATTTCGGAACCTATTTCACGTCGTCATCAGTGGGCGGACGGGGAAGGCGAAGTCGACGGCGGATTTCTAAACCTATTTGGTAGGTTTCGAACTGTCTCCTTCATCTTCGGCAACTAAGACCCACTTTTCTTTCTCCCAAGTAATACCCAATTGTTTATTCCTACCATAACCTATACGAATTTGATTATATGGTTCTCTGGGAGATTACCATACCCTGAACCATTTTTCTTAAACAGATATTCGCATTTCGAGAGTAGATCATGGTTCTCTGGGAGATTACCGTCGCCACTGGGTACTTTTTGTGACTCAAGCGAACTTATAGGCTTGCTTTGAAGCTTCAGCGGAAGATCATAAGTGTCAAGCATCCCAAGATCCGTCAGTTCGCCCGCAGGTTCTTGATTCTTTTAATCTTTTTATTGATTTTTTCCGAATCTGTTCCTGTTAATCGTTTCCTATTCATTAGTAAGAAGATATTGTAGGAAAATAATATTAGACGAGTCATGCTTACTAATTGTAGCTTGATAGTTTGATATGGTATTCGGATTCGCAATGCTTCGGCATTAATATTGCGTAGTTAACAGCATGTAAGATTCCCTTGTAATCTTGTGTAGAGTTGAGAAATCTATTTGTGATTTCATACATATTACTGTTGAGTGAACTTGAGATTTGTTTCTTGATGATAATTCTTGAAATTAGCTTGGTGTAGGAGCTCTTACTGTAGGGAGTACGATTACTTTCAAACTTCTCGATGATTGGTTGTGTTCGAGTTAATTAGGATACAGATGTTTGTAATTCTTACCTTGTACTGTTGCATTGCTAAGATTTTATAATTAGCCTAAGCAAGATCATTGCCCCTTGGAGTCTTATTGATATGTTTTGTACTCTTGATCATAGAGAATAAGGTTCTAGTCTACCTCCTACAATGTATAAGGGCAGATGGAAATGTATTGCATTGTCAGAAATGGTTACTTTTTAAGGCTAATAACAGAAGGAAGATTTGATAACTTACCTGAGTTGTTGGTAGAGGAGATTATTATGTTTTAAGAAGAGAAGAGTAAAGACTATGGATTTGGCTATCATCTATGACTGCATCTCTGTCAAGAAGTTTATAAAATGGGGAATTGGGTAGGAAGAGCTAGGAGCAAAACGAAAACTGTTTGTTAGAGGGAGACTGTGGGACAAACCGATTGGAAATTTTAATCTGTTTTATGTCATTTTGTTTATTCATCCTCTCTTTTAAGCGAGACTGAGGATGAAAAAATGGCTGGGAAACTGAGTTTCATTGTACTTATTTTAAAAGTTCTGATGAGTAATATGATTATGCCATCTTCATTTTTTGTTACCTCTCTCTCCTACCAAATAGCGGATTTTCCATTGATTATTTCGCTATTGCCTTTTATGTGAAATCCAAGTCTTCGCTCATGTTACATATCTTTTTTGGATTATTTACGTCCTGCTTTTTATGTGGAATTTGAATTTCCATTGATTTTTCCTTTTTTTCCCTTTATATGCAATCTAGGTCTTCGCTCAAGTTATGTAGTCTTAACTTTTTCTGGGTGGTTTTTTTCCTTCCAAACACAAAGCCTTGAATAACCCCTCGCCTCCACAACATAGAATGCCTTGACTCTTTCATTTGATGACAAGTCAGTATAATTATTACTTTCCTTTAACCTTCGGATGTTGAATTCAAGTTATTTTGCTTCATATAGCTTAAAATAATGTCAACTTTGCTAAATTGTCTTCCACACAACTGTTCCCATTTTTAGCTTATGGTGTTACAAAAGATTCATGCTGTTTACTATTTTTTTTGGCACTCAATGACTTTGCAGCTGAGGAATTTAGTCTGGGCTACCTCAAAGCATGATGTTTATCTTATTTCAAACTACTCTGTCATGAACTGGTCTTAGTTAACTGGGAATTTGTCTGAGATCATCAATTTTTCAGGACATGTAGCACCCACTGAGGTAAGGATGTCTAAGCAACCCTGTTTATCTGTTGAGCAAAGAAAGAAACAAAAGATTTGTATTTCTTCATGCCTTATTGATGCAAGTCTAATTTGATTACTTGCCTTTATCACAAACCTACTGGTTGACAGTGTTTTTATAGTGGTTTCAGCCTCCTGCCTGCGCTGGGCCTTTTGGAGTTTGAAAAAATTAGGTTGATTGTTGTGAATTGAGGGTAATTGCTGAATAATAAAACGTTGAACCCTGGAATTATTTAGAGGCACTTAGATGAGTTCTTTCAATTGTCTGTTTGGTAGGAATGATTGAGTGCTCTATGGGGCTAAGCCTTAGGCATTCTATTCAGTTTGCTATATTGAAGTAGGAGTTAGTTACAAATAGATACATCCAGAGCAATGTTGTAAGCTGCGGAGTGTGAAAAATTAACATGAACAAAGTTGTAAAGGAAGGGAATTTGTATTTTTTTTATTTGTTCAATGATTATAGTATGAATTCATTTAGTTAAAGTTGGGATGAACTCTCTCCTGCTAAAGTTTAGTGTGGTCTGCAGCTAACTGTTTAACTTTCATAAAGTTAAATGTAATTGCTTTGTGATTACCGATATTACTAGGTATAGACTGTTTGTAATTTGCTGCATTACTGTCTATGTTGATTTGAATGCCCAGTAAAACAAATAAAAAATATGTACCAGGTCAAAAAAAAATCATAAGTGGCGTCCTGATTTTAAAATCAGGACGCCACTTAAAATCAGGACGCCACAAGTCTGATTTTAAAATCAGGATGTCCTGATTTGTGGTGTCTTGATTTTATTTCAAGACGCCACAAATCAGATTTGCGGTGACCTGAACTAAAATCAGGATGCCACAAATCACGCCAGTGTAGCCCTAATGCGTGATTTTTGGCATCCTGATTGGGTTTTAGGACGCCTTAAATAAGACGTCCTGAATATTATGTAGGACGCCAAAAGTGTGCATTTTTAGCTTCCCCCGTCGAGACATCCCTCTGAAAAGGGACGTTAATTGGGTCTTATTTAGGATGTTTTTTGGGGGGGTTTTGTAGTAGTGTTAATAAATATATCCTTATCCTATCAATCATATTTCCTTTAGCTCCTTTTTGGTATTGTCATAAGCTATTATTATTACTCCCTCCGGTTCTAATTATAAGACATTGTTGACTTTGTTTGGATAAATTAAGGAAGCTAATTAAATTACTTGAGAGTATTTTTATTTTTTATTTTTTTCTTTAAAGTAATTAGTTTGACTAATAAACTAATATATAATTTAAAGATACACAACATATAAAATGATTCAGTAACTTATTTAGCTTCCTTAATCTCTCCAAACAAAGTCAACTATGTCTTATAATTAGGACCGGAGGTAGTATTATCTTTTTCCCTTCTCTTTCTCTCCTATGATACGAAAACATGTGCAGATTTTTGGGGGGGAAATGTTTTTTTTCCCAATGTCTCTCACTTGCTCAATTAATGTTGTACTTGGGTTGGTGTAATGGTAATGATAGCAATTTCTTTTTCTCTTCTTTCCTCTTCAAGACCGTGGGATATTGAGAGATTTTGGAAGATTTTGTATTTTAAAATTCCTATCCAATTTCCTCTTGTATTTATGAAGGTGATGATGTAAGCTAGGTGATGTCACTAAGCTCACAGAAGCATGAAGTCATTTATTTTGATCTTCAAAGTTGGGCTTCAAAAATTGTCTCTCCTACTTAGCCCAATAGCCAATAGTTCTTGGTTAGGTTCATAACACCTTCTTAGGCATTTTTGGAATTTTTTGTTTTTTTCCCTATTTCTTCCATTATGCATTTTGCCCAAGGGTAAAAAGGGAAAATATAATATGTTTTGACTTCTATTGTCATCTCATTCTTAAGATTTACCCTAACCATAATTATTTAATAACACATAAACAAATAATTTCACATCCTCATCCTAATTTAATTATTTCATGCAAATTTATTATCAACATATAACTTCATGAAAATTCATGTATGCACATAATCTTTACATTGATGCACATAAAAAATGGGGATGTTACAGGTAGGGCCCTTCTTCCTTCCGAATATTTTCATGCATGAATGTAATTTCTGTTTTGTAACCTACTTCTTAGAAAACTATGGCTTTTGCCAACTCTGACCATCGGCATTTTACCCTGGAGAAAACCATTATAGACAAAAACAAAGGTTTTTTCAAGGCTGATTTGGAAAATCGCTTCCTTCCTTGCTGTATGTGAAAATGGTGAAAATGGCATCAAATTAGAGGGAGGAAGATGGTGGTGCCAGTTTAGAAAGGAGGCGTTAAGATTTTACTCCAATGTTAGATATTTTAGGGGGAATTTGGTATTGTCAAATTTATGCTTTAACATTTGGTCATTTTTAATAATTATACTTTTTATGGTCCTTCTAAATAAATTTTATTTTTCTTAGGTCTTTTGTTTTAATTTTCCCTTTATTTAAAATTATAATATATGATTATAAAATGCTAGTTGATCCAAGAGGGAATAGAGGTAGGTAAACGAAGACACTCAGACACGGTCTCCCCATAAATCATTAGCAAGCGTGGTGGCCCCACACAGACACTTTTATATATATGTAGGGTTTCATTTCCAAGACTTAATCCTCGTATGGAAAAAGTGCAGAATCTTGATGTTATAATTGGAGACATAACAATTAGAGTGAGTCACGCAAATTATGTTGATTTCACAATGCCATATTTGGAATCGAGGGTGTCAATGGTGGTAAATGTGAGGCCCGACTCCGAAAATTGGTGGATCCTCTTCAAACCTTTTGATTGGACACTTTGGTTACTTCTTGGTGGGATATTTGTGGGTGCAACCGTTTTCATACTTATATTGGAAAGCAATAGGAGGAGCTATCTGAAAGCAATTTTGCACGCCTTTGCTGGAATCCCTTCCTTATTTACAAGAGTGGTGAGTTCTCATTATTCTATCAGATCCCGAATTTAATTTTTATTATCTTTATTTCTTAAAAAATCATTGAACGGTCCAGATGTATGTGATGAATTTTGGGTGCTCATCAGTCATCACTTTGCCGGTTTGTATCTTTCTTAACACACTCAATATGGCTGAGTTATATCAATCAATGTTGTGTGTGTGATGATTGCAGATGTTGATTCTTTGACAAGTGACTCGTCTAAATCAGCGATGTTAGTGGTCATGTTTGTGTTGGGAATAGCAATTCAAATTTATACAGCAAATTTAACTTCAATTTTAACTGAGATGACCACGGCAAAGAGTTCTCTATTGAAGGACGTGCAAGAGATTAGAAGGACGAATGTGTCAGTGGGATATCAAAAAGATTCATGGGTGAGAGATCTTCTGACAACAAAATAGGATTGAAGAACGATCAATTAAAAGCTTTAACAAGTGTTGAAGAGTACAATAAAGAATTGTCGAAAGGAGCCGAAAAAGGAGGTGTTGATGTTATTTTTGATGAAACTCCTTATCTCTCGCTCTTGCTTTCCAAATGCTCTTCTTGCAAAATGACAGGACCAATCTACAAATCTGCTGGATTTGCCTTTGTGAGTATTGTTCTCCTCTCCTGGTATCTAATACACACTCTTTTAGTCTTAAATATAATATTCAGTTGAGTTTTTTTTAAGATATGAGGGAAGCTAAATAAGTTACTTAATCATATCATATATTATTTTTCATTAAATTATATATTAATTTATAAGACAGACAAATTCGTTTGGAGAAAAATTATACATATAAATATTTTATAGTAATTTAATTAGCTTCCTTAATCTTAATCTCAAAAAAAATAAGTCAATTGGGTTTTATATTTAGGATTAGAGGAGATAGTATTCCATAAGGACTATAAAACTTTGACATTGTACCACGTTGCATTTTTCAGGCATTCACCAAAAGCTCTACCTTTGTCTCAGATTTTTCAGCTACTATGTTAAATCTAACTCAAAATGTGACGTTGTTTGGCGACATGAAGAGGAGCATAACCTTACCCCTCATCGTTGACAAATCCAAATACAAAAGTGATGTTGGGATGCGAAGTTTTTTTTTTTTGGTCAAATGGGATGCGAAGTTTGACAAGAGAGGACTTTGGAATATTCTTTTTCCCGTTAATATACTCTATCTTAGGTTTAGTCTTCTGCAATTTAATTCTTAAAGTTCCAATAATCAGAAGCTGGTTCAATGCGAGATGGGATTCACTTTGGAGGCAGCCAGCACGCTGGTTGAATGCGATATGTGATTTACTTTGGAGGAAGCCGGCACGCTGGTTGAATGCAAAATGGGATTCACTTGGGAGGAAGCCGGCAGTGCCGCCTGCGGTGTCACCGGCAGTGCAGTTACCAAGACGTTAAGACCTTTAGTTTAAAATCAGGCAGCAAGTGTAAATGGAATAAAACCTCACAAATCAGAGAGGCCCTGTCTATTGTATATATAGAAGGAATGAACCAATGGTTACTGTACATGTATAAAATCATAACAGAATTCCAAATCAAAAACTGTACGAAGGAATCTGTCTACAAATGAAATATTCTAGACTATTCTATAATTAAATATATCAAAAACTATTTATCCTTAACATTCGGGTAAGAGCCATTCCGTTGCTTTGAAAAACTGAAAAAAGAGGATGAGACAAGGCTTTTGTAAAAGTATCAGCTATCTGTTGGGTTGTGTTGAAGGAATGTACGTACCAAACATCCAATTGCCCAGCTAAAACTTTATCTCACACAAAATGTATATCCACTTATATGTTTAGATCTCGCATGTTGATGTGTTGCTTTTGTTGTTAAAGCAATCAATTAAATTAGGTCCTAATTAATTATGTAATATAAGGTCAACCTAGGTCATTCTCCTAAGGAGCAATCTGTGGGTTTTTTAGGTTGAATTTAGGTGATGAAAAATGCAATAAAATGAAATTTAACTAAATGCATGGTGCAATTGATTCTAAAACCTAAATGAAGATGAAACTAATCTAAACGAATTTGAATGTAATTTTTGGGGTTTTTTGTTATGAGAGAAGAATTAAAATCTTAAGGAAAAGATTAATTAAAAACAAATCAAACAATAAAGATTTAGTTCAATTATGAGAAAGGGGGGACAACTTAGGAATTGCATGGAGTTAACTTTTTAGCCCAAATTAATTAATTAGATCAGAGAGATTAATGAAGATTGGAATTAATAAAATTAATTACCTAATTGAAACATGGAAACCCTCAAGTTCAATAACACTTATTCCACTAGAAATAAGTGGTGGCTAATTAAACTCATTAAAAACCAATCATAATTAATTTCTAAATAATTTTGGAATCTTGTTTGCAATTATCCAATTGAACAACTAGATAATTTATCAACCTAATTAAACAATGATAGGGCAAAACTTTATAGATATAGACCGCATGATCATTGGTAATGATCAAGTAATAAAAAGTAAGTAAAGTATCGTCCCACGGCGACTTAAGACCACAATTTCAGTTAAACATTAATCTCACAATTTCGTTTAAGTTGAGCAAATCAAATTGAATTTAATTAAGACAAAGGAAAAGAAAATCAAAACTAAAATTAAAATAATTAAACTACCACACTAATCGAACGAAAGAACCAGAATCACTAATCCCTTATTTGTTTCCTAGATACTTCATTAATCTAGAGTATCGATCTCATAAACGTCTTTTGGTCCATTTATATATTTATCCTAATTAATTATGTAATGCCTCACATAACTAAATAAGATGCGTTTTAGATCTGACTCACTTAATTTGATTATCTGAGCTTCTAGGTATATTCCTATCCTGACGCAAATTAGATAAAAACCTAATTCCACATTATTTAATCTCAAGGTCAATTTAGGATTTCTCTTCCAAGTTCAACCCTAAATTCCCAAAACACGCTTACTAGTAGCCAATTATTAAACAATAGTAATAAAAGCAAGATTAAATAAACTGAAATAAACTTATTCAAAACTAAGCGGGATAATCTCTAACCCAAACAAGTTAGTGCTTCTAAAATAGTTGAAAAGAAGATTTAATCACATTGGCTATAATCAATTCCATTTAAATAAATAAAAGCCAGATTTAAACAAGACAGAAAAAGAAGAGAGAAATTAAGACTCTTAAAAAATCCTTCAGTTCTTCTCGTTGCTGTGCACGTCATCCTTACGTCTCTGCCTCTCTGCGTCTCCGCTGATATCTCGCCCGAATGTGTCTCCCCTTCTGTGCGTGCGTCTCTCTAATATATATCACTAGGTTATGCTTGTTGGGCCCCCTTGTACGTGATTTTGATCTGCTTTTTTTTTTGTAAAAGATATATCATATCTTTTTGTTTTGTTTTTCTCCCTGTGCGTGTTCTTTTATTGGATATCCTATTCTCACAATAATATCTCTAATAACTAAACAGCACCAGACTTGCTTTTTGCGGGGTCCACGTTTCAATCTTATATAATCCATGATAAGATCTTCTTGTAACAGCTCAAGAATTGCGTTGCTTTATATATATATATATATATATATATATATATATAAATATATATATATATTTTCTTCTAATCAGCTAATATTTCCTGGAATATATAATAGGATATGAGTAAATTTTATGTTAAAATATCATTTTATCCTATATTTAATTAAATGATAGATAAATATATAAAAGATAATTAAATAAGTATAATATTAATAAATTCAATCCAATATATCTCAGATCTATACTTATTTAATTATAAAATATATGTTTATCAAACAATTAAGATGATAAACTAAATTGATAATTAAATTAAGGGTTTTTTTAAACTTCCGTATTGCGTGAGAAGAAGAAGATTTTCTACACACATAAATGGTGGACCCACACATATATATAATGCTAATTATATATATGTGTGGGTCCCACCATTTTATGTGTGTGTGAGACATGAGAATATATTTCTCCTACAACATGAGAAGTGTTTTCCCTTAAATTAATAACGAAAACTCAATTATTAATTCAATTGACAATCCAAAGTTACAAACAAAAAAACCAAGCAATTGTCTCAAGCATAAAAACTCCAAATTGTCAATCCAATCCAATCAAAATATGTTTACAATCTAAAACTAAATTGTTCTCTATTAACATAACTTGAAATCTTTTAAAATTAAACTAAATTATCTCGAATCAAAAATATAAAATGAACAATTCTCCCTTGTGATCCTTAAGTATAAGTTCCTAGGCTTTGGCTCTCTCCACGCTCCCTCCCAAATTACATCCTAAATAAGCTTAAGCTGTCATCGTAATCCTTTCTCCAAATCCCAAGGAGTCTGTCACAACCATGTGGAAAGAATGAGAAGAATTGATTAAATCAATTGCCTCGGCCAATGCGCATCCAGGGAGCAATGGAAATAATAATTGAATGAATGCCAAATCTCCCCAGTACGGTAGTGTGGGTAGGTTGAATATGGAAGAACTTCCACACCAATTCCAGTGGATTTGGCTACTTGTTTCACGGTTTTTTCTTACCATCCTCTTTCCATCCTCTCCTCATCTTGGACTAGTTGGATTGAAATCGAGCGATTTCGATTTAATATTTTATAAAAATATTATTTTTATATTAATAAATTATTAAATTATTAAAAAATATAAAAATAATATTTTTATAAAATATTAAATCAACGGTTAAGATTTCAATCCAACTAGCCGAGATAAAGAAGATGATCAGAAGAGGATAGCAAGAGAAGTGGACCGGTAACTAACCCAATTCAAGCAGCTCCTCTCTTTCTCGTGCGTGCGTGAGCATATATGATAATTAAAAACATTGGATTCGATGATGGCCGTACGTGAACACGGCTCTCCAAGAGAGGTTGAGTTTGATGTTGGCGGCTAGGTTAATTAATAAGAGGAAGAGAGGGTTTTTGGGAATAACTTTTCATTAAAATATAAAAAGCCCAATAAAATTCTACCATTAAATTCCTTTTTTGGCTTCCCCGAAAAATTTTGCACCATAGGATTTTCTAATATGATAAAATCGTGATCTATCATATATTAAGAAATATTATTTAACCACAAGATAACAATCAGAATATTAATAATTTAAGCCCAATAACCTCATAATTAATTCAAATTTATATTATTTCCTAAAATTGACTAACAATCCAAATATTATCAAATATATCCAAATTAGCCTAAAATGATCCCTAAAATAAATTATTAAGGCGGGATAAAATATATTAAAATGGGATTTATCACATGTTGAACAGGATTAGAAGTTAATGCCTTAGCACTAACATTATTACACCAAATCACAGGAATTCTCTTGTATTTCAGACCCAATTCATAAAGCAAAGAACTTAACCATGGAATTTCAGCAGAAGTGTCAGATAATGAGCGATATTCAGATTCTACACTAGAACGTGATACTACACGTTGTTTTTGGGAAGACCATGAAACTAAGGTTCCTCCTAAATATACACCAATACCAGACATAGATCTTCAATCATCAACACATGTAGCCTAATTAGCATCAGAAAAACCAATTAAATTCAAATCAAGAGAGGGTTTGATATGTAAACTATATTGAAATGTACCCTTTAGGTATCTCAGAATCCTCTTGACTGCCTTAAAATGAACATCGGTTGGTCTTGACAAAAACTGACTTAGTTTATTCACAGAGAAGGCAATATCAGGTCTGGTAGTTGTGAGATACTAAAGAGCACCAAGCATACCAAATTTACGAAGTACATCTAAAAATAGTGGGATTAGGCAAAGGAGTACCATCAGAGACATAGTAACTTTTACCAGATACCATGGGAGTAGGCATTGGAGCTGCTTCAAGCATACCAAATTTATGAAGTACATCTAAAACATATTTTCCTTGATTCAGAAAAATTCCAGACGAATCATGATAAACTTCAATTCCCAGAAAATAATGAATATCCCAAGATCCTTTAAGGAGAATAGATTATTCAACTTGTGAACAAAGGAATTCAAATAAACTTTGCTATTGCCAGTTATCAAGATATCATCAACGTAAACTAAAACATAAATAAGCAAATTGTTCTGTTTCAAAACAAAAAGAGAACTGTCACTCTTGGTATTCCAAAAACCCCACTGTACTAAAGTAAGTCGAAGATGATCATACCATGCTCACGTTGCCTATTTAAGATCGTAGATGGCTTTCTCAAGTTTGCAGACATGATTTGGACGAGATTTATCCACAAAACCTTCTGGCTAACGCATATATATACATCTTCCCAAAGCAAACCGTTCAAGAAAGCGTTGCTAATGTCGAGCTGTCGAATCTCCCAATCAAACGTCGTGGCAATGGTAAGTACGATTCGAATTGTTGTTGCCTTCACAACAAGACTGAAGGTCTTGTGGTAATCGATTCCCTCATATTGTTTAAATCCCTTTGCCACCAAATGAGCCTTGCGTTTGAGAAGAGACCCATCGGAATTAAATTTATTCTTAAAAACTCACTTACAATCGATAATTTTCTGAGTACTAGTGATTGGGACCAGATGCCATGTATTGTTCCGTTGAAGAGCATCATACTCAACAACCATGGCTGATCACCATTCTGAGGAGACAAGTGCATTGCGAATAGTAGAAGGCTCTGCAAGTCGCTTAAGTGTATTAATTAAAATCTTTACACTGTAGAAGCCCAATAAATGGATGCTTGGGCTTGGAGATGCCACTTTTGGACCACATAGTCATTGGATGGGCATTATTAATAGGCACCGAACATGGACCTAAAGATAAAGGGGAAACAGATGATCCATCACGGGAACCTGAGGACCCCAAGGTACTCTGAGAAACACCAGACCCAGGGGAAGAAGAGCTCAAGATAGTATTTGCAATAGAGTCATTCGAACCAGCAACAACACTTGTATCAGTAGTATTTAGACTATCAGCAACCTGAGACAAAATAGCATGAGAAGATGATTGTGAACTAATAGGCGAAGGATTTATTATCAGAGGGACAGACGCTATTGACAGAAGTATCTTTATGTTTGAGGAATCCAGTAGTAAATGGAAACATTGTGAGATCAAACACAACATGCCGAGAGATGTATACTCGACCATAGGGACTAAGGCATTTAAAACCTTTTTGCTGAGATGCATATCCCACAAAAACACACATCTAACTGTGAAAAGAGAACTTATGTCTGTTATATGGCTTCAAGAAGGGGTAGCAGGCACAACCAAATGGCTGGAGTGATTTATAGTCTGGATCTTTGTTGAGTAATTTGCGCAGTGGTGTCAAATATTCAAGAACTGGTGTAGGCATCCTATTGATCAAGAAAACACCAGTTTGAAAAGCCTTAACCTAGTAATTAAGAGGCATTCCTGCCTGAGCCAGAAGAGTTAGCCTAGTTTCGACAATATGTCGATGCTTTCTCTCAGCGCGACCATTTTGCTGAGATGTATACGGGCACGTGAATCGCATTTGGATGCTAAGGGAATTAGCAACAGAAGCTATTGGCTTAAATTCGGTCCCTATATCACAATGGATAGCCTTAATTTTTGTATGAAATTGATTTTCAACAAGAGCTTGAAAGTGGTTGAATGCAGTGATAACATCACTTTTGTTTTTAAATGGATATAACTAGGTAAATCTGCTAAAATCATCAAGAAAGTGAATGTAAAACCTGTGCCCAAACAATGATTGAACAGGGAAAGGACCCCATAAATAAGTGTGTACAAGGTGTAGAGGAGCCAAGGCTCGAGATTGAGAAGCAGTGAAAGGCTAAAATTTAGATTTGCCATATTGACATGCTTGACAAAATGCAAGATCATGTTTATGAAATCTAACATTACACTGCTTTAAAATAAGACGAAAAACATTAAAACTAGAATGTCCTAACTTCTGGTGCCAAGTGGATATATCAGACTGAATATTTGTAGAAGTGAAATAAGCTTGAACACTAGAAGTGTTGTTGTCAGGAACACCATCATTTTTCACTGGGTACATGCCTTGCTAAGGTCGCCCTTGCATCAGAATTTGGTTTGTCAGTCGATCCTTCACATAGCACCCACGGTCAATAAATTCAACGAGAACAAGGTTATCTTTAACCAACTGAGAAATGCTCAAGAGTTTCTTAGTTGAACTTGGCACAATAAGAATTTTATTAAGCTTAATGTGACAAGTGAGATGTTTCGAACCGATAGCATGAACAAAAATCTTCTCACCAATGCAAGTATTGAGATGACATTTGCCAGCAGGGGAGACCTCGTCAATGTAATCAGCAGATGGAGAAACATGGTAGTTTGCACCATTGTCTAGGTACCACGCAGGATCCACAACATCACCAGCAGAAGCATAGTGTGCTTGTCCAGAATCATCATCATCGTTCAGGTAGTAGCAGGTTGAGATTTCATGACCAGGGTGTTTGCAATAATTGCAAAAGCGACGACCTCTGTTTCGGCCACCTCGAGCAAAGAGACCGCGACTCCTCGGACTTCCACCACAAGATCCTCGTTGACCACGGGAAGGGATGGAACCTTGTGAAGCAGGTGAGTCAGAGGAGAAAGAAGGTCGTGATCTGGATTATTACCACGTTAAGCAAAATGCGGAGAAGAGTCAATGTTTAAGTTGGTGAATTGGTTAAGCTGCTCAAGCCGACTCTCAAAGGCGAGCAGATGAGATTGAAACTCAACCCAAGACAAGTTAGGTTGATCAAGAAGCTTGACCACAATAGCATTGTATTCGGCATCTAGACCGTTGAGGATGTGAAACATCAGTTCGTCAGAGGGCAATGGAGCTCCGGCGAGAGTAAGCTAATCAGAGATGGACTTCATTTTGTTGAGGAAGTCTTCCATCTTCATTCCTCCTTTCCTAGTCCGATGAAGATCAGATTTGTAGACCATGACCTTGACTTTCGTGGATGCACCAGCAAGTGAACGAGCTTTAGTCCAGATTTCTCTTGTCGTACGACAATGAAGAAGCTGGGCTCCGACCTCCATCCTCATAGTATTCCTGAGCCAGCCAATTAGGAGACGATCGGTAGCGTTCCACTCATCATACTCAGGATTCGTCTGAATCTCAGCTCCTACCAAGATCCGACGTGGTGGTGCTTGAGCAGAGCCATCAATATGGTTTTGAAGTTTGTTGCCTTCAATGATCGGTGAAACGATTAACTCCCACAACAAATAATTACCTCGATCCAACTTGATCGAGCTCACTTGATTGAACGAATGAAAAAGGAAGTTGGTCTTAGAGACAGTGGTTATGGTAATGTTCGTTGGTATGCCAGTCGACGGAGAGGCCTGAGATCCTGCGTCACCATGGAGAGTGGCAAACGAGGCACGGAGGCAGACATATTGAATGAAGAAGATAAAAAAAATCGTTGTTCTCTGATACCAAGTTTAAAATCAGGCAGCAAGTGTAAATGGAATAAAACCTCACAAATCAGAGAGGCCCTGTGTATTGTATATATAGAAGGAATGAACCAATGGTTAGTGTACACGTATAAAATCATAATAGAATTCCAAATCAGAAACTGTACGAAGGAATCTGTCAACAAATGAAATATTCTAGACTATTTTATAATAGACTATTCTATAATTAAATATATCAAATACTATTTATCCTTAACACCTTTTGATGGTGTGTGGTTTGTTGTTATTTTGTAATGAATAGTTCTTCAAGTTCTCTCATTTAACTTATCATTTGTTCAGCTCAATGTCCACCATATATGGTTTGAAATTGTCTGCAATAACATTTTTGGATTAAATTATTACATAGAGAATGGTAAGGAACACAATTTTAGAGCCCTTTGGACATTGGAATTTAGAATTTCTAGCGCAACAATTTCAGCTGATAACAAAAAAACAGAGGTATATGCAAAAATACCTACTTTAATTTCTTTTTTCAAAAGTACTGCTACATAATCAAACATTAGAGATGTAAAAATACATATGCAATTTTTAATGTATAGCAAAAAAGTCATCACCATTAAATGTCCCTTACTTTGTCAAAATATAATTTTGTAAAAGGGCAAAAATACTCACAATCTTTTTTAGAATGTGTTGTAAGTACCATAATTGGACCTTAGGTGTAAAAGTACTTATCATTATAGAAGAGATGGAGGTGATATGTATAATTAATATGATATGTCTTTTGCACCTCGAGATTTAGTTATGGCACGCGCAACTCTTTTTGAAAAAAGTTATGAGTTTTCTTACACCTTTATAAAAATATGTTTTAAAAAAGTAACATATATTTAACAGAATTAACTTAACAGAATTAACGTAGATGGCATTTTTGCTTTATTTTAAAAAGTTTTTTTTTATATTTGTGTACCTGTTGTTTGATTATGGTACTAGAAGCACTTTTTAAAAAAGATAATAAGTATTTTACACCTTTACTGGGGAAAAAAAGACTATAATATGATGTTTTATCGGAGGTCATGGGATTTAGTCTTTAGTACATTAGAAAGATAAACTTCTTTTGCAGGACAAAGAAACAAAAGTCCTGGTCTAGGCCCTTTACAGGTTTGCCTCAGACCAGCATCATCAAATAAACATTCCAAACCTATACGTACCTTCAGCCTGAAAGAATTAGCCTTTGGGTTCCATAAAACGGAGCAACAAATGCAAAATTCCTTTCTTCTCCAGAGCCTTCAAGGGAAGCTTCCAATCCAGAAAAACATACTGAGATGAACCATCATCATTCATGGTTATGCTCAGCCACAATCTGTGATCGCTGGCGATATTGTGGAGAGTGATATCACACTCAATGCCTACCGGTAGTCCCGAAACGAAAGGAAGAGGATGTTCAAAGTCATTATTCACAATACTTAGCTCTGCTCTCTCATGTCTGATTGTTCCACTATATATGAACTGTTTCAGGCAGAATAACTTAAGACACTTGCAAAACTCCAATGGACTCTGGGAAGCTTCATTTATGTAGGTGACACCTTCAGGTAACAATTTCCTGAGTTCAGCTATGAATATGGATGGCGCGACAGAGCTTTCTTTAAGAAGAAGTTCTACCTGTGAAAATGTTGCAGTCAACCTCTTTAATTTAAGAATCCGACAACATATGTCAGCTTCACATAGCCTAAGGACACAAGTTACTAACATTAGCTCCAAGACATTCAATTCCTCTTGTGGAGAAAACCCGATGAACCGAATCCTGAATACTTTAACCTTCCTATCAAGCTTTGCCAGTTCAAAGTCTGATGCTCTTGTTGCACGAGAACATATCGGTTTCTCTTGTGGGAAATTTCCCCAAATTTTTGCAAGGTGCTTTATTATTTGAAGATATTGCAAGGTAAATGCCAAAGCATCGGCAGATCCCGCAAAGTCACATCTCATAGTTGCCAAATCTTCCTTCCAACTTCTACATTGTCAGCACAACGCTTTAAAAAGAAAACCATGATGATATTTCATATGCATAAATTTGTTCAACAATCAAAACATATCAAATATCACCTAGCAATAGTAAATAAGCTCGCAGGACAAACATATTAAATTCAGGCCCTCGAACAGAGAGTATTCACCATGAACTATATTACCTCAGGATCTTGAGAACTTGACTTTTAAAGCCAGATTGTACGAGGGACCAGATATCTGGGACCTTCGAAAGAGTAAGATCCGTAAACATTATAACTTATCATGCACTGGCCGTTGTTCTACTTGAGAATTGAGTATATCTTTTGGCTCCTTCACAAACTGGGACTGAATTTCAAACTCCACATCTATTTTATGTGATGTCTCAACAACACTTGTCACATCATTGCTGGCGCAATAACTGCAATCACCTTGAACTAATAAGGGTAGTTGTTTCTCCCCTTCACATGGTTTATATTTGAGGCAAAACAATCAATAGATCTACTTTCATCAGATAGGTAGGCCAAAAGGGCATCCCCATCCATAACATCAATAAACGCAGAGGAAAGCCTCTCTATGAGTGTAACAGCATAAGAAAACAAAACTGGAGGTATCGTGCCTACATTTACATGCGAGAGTGAGGCAGAGACACAAAGGATTAGAAGTGCAGCCACTCTCGCACTATTGAGGTTGCCTTCAAAAGCTGCTTCTACCTGAAAAAATGGAATAACATTATTACATAGAGGAAGCTAAAGAACAATTTAAGGGCCCTTTTGACGGTGGAATTTAGAATTTCTAGCGCAACAATTTTGCCTATCACCCCACAAATCTTGTTAATGCTTTTATTGGAGGGAATGTGATAGTTTTTTGGTACATTTGAAAGATAAGCTTCTTTTTTTCTGGACAAAGAAATGTAAGTTCATGTCTTGGCCCTTCATAACTTCGACGTGGAATCCTCAAATAAACATTTCGAACCTAAATGTTTTTGAGAGCATATCTTAAGACACATTTAAAAGATCCAATGGACTCTGGGAAGCTTCATTTATGGAGGTGCCACCTTCATATATCAATCTACCAAGTTCAACTATGAATGTGGATGGCACGATAGAGCTTTTTTTAAAGAGAAATTCTACATGTGAAGATATTGCAGCCAACATCTTTAGTGTAAGAATGCCACAGCATATATTTTCAACTTTACACAGCCTAAGGACATTGTAACGTGTTAAGCTATCAGTGGATATAAAGAGGAGTATAACAGATAAGTCAATAAAGTCAGCCAAGGATCAAATTATATTCCAGTCACAATGATTACAAATGATGAAATCAACATGGAATACATGGCAGAAAGGAAGGAAATCTGTAAAAGCGGAGGGTACGGAAGAATCTTTAGGGAAAGAGAAATATCAAATACCACAAAACTTTGACACCCCTGACATGCCCCTTTTGTCGTCTTATATAATGGCTTTATTCCAATTCTGGCAGCTTTCAGGTCATTCTTTTAGCTCTCATGCTACATCTCAAGCCTTGGCCCGTTGATAAATCCGATTTTGCTTTACTATTTCGGCCCAATGGACTCATACCCATTACAAACATGTGCAAAATGTTCATCAACATCCAGGAAATGTTATCCTATAATCGCATCATTAAAAGGAACAAGTTCACCTCTTCAAAAACTTCCTTGGAGACAGTGAATACAAACTTCTTGTGATTTCAGCCAATAAACAAATGAAAATGAATCAGCTTCGTCCTGGTATGAGAATTTGTAGATGTTACAATTTAAAAGAGTTAAAAGTTCAATAAATGCCAAAAATTTACACACTTCTCTTCCTCGAACTGTTAGAAAATTAAGCAGCATGGATTCCATATAGCATAGATAAGATGGATAAAATGAGGAAGTAAGGTTCAGTGATCATTAAGACTACAGGAAAATGGACTTGATTCCATATTGTATTTGATGTGAACATTAAGAAGAGAGTAAGTACTAAACAATGATGAGCTGTAAAGGCGAAAGGAGAGTGGATGCAGTAAAAGATGAGACCATCGCCAATCAGGAAAATGGAGTGGCAAAATGAAAAGCTAAATTATACCATCGGCATTTGATTGCAATATGAAAAAGAGAGACCAAGCGGGGTTGGTATAAGTGTAGAAATGGCGAGCATTGTCGTTTAAACGAGTTTCGAGTTCGAGCGCTTGTGAAAAAAACCTCATTGGAAAGACTCTCCCACCACAATCAGGTGCGCGACGTGGGTCAGATCCAGATTAGTTAGGGTGAAGCTTTGGAAACCAGGATGGCAACCAAAAAAGTAATGAAAAAGAGAGAAAAATATATATATATATATATATATATATATAGCTTCATCCTAGTTTGATTGAAACTTGTGGGCATCATCTCGGACTGGGCCCATTCCGATCATCATCAATCCTCACTCTCAACCTCTTTGGGTTCATAGGACCTGGGCTCCCTCTTGGAATTGGGCCAGCCCACATGAGCCCAAGTGCTCAAGTGTTTAGCAGCACAATCTTGAGTAAAGGAATAAAAAAGATTCACCCAAACAATTTTGATAAATCATATAGATTTTGAATGGCTATCCGGTAGGGCCAGGTTCGAACATTATCAGGCCCAACTGGAGAGCATTCACATATACTCAAATTTAGAACACCGAATTTAAGCCGTCGAAGCCTATTCCACTAGAAATAATTAATATACGTTGGTCTGATAAAATTATAGCTATGTCTTGTTGACAAATCTATGAATTTCATTTCTACCACTTCCAAGAAAAGAAAAGAGTGCGGAGTGAGACATGTGAAATTGCTGCGTATTAGGCGCATAGCAGTGAATTGTTGTAATTTAGAAACATTAAGTAACGATTAATTTGGGAATAATTTAGAATGGATGTCATTGTAATTGTATTGAAGTAGTAATTTGTCGTGTTTAATGAGATACCCTCCATCGTATATTCATATTCATCTTCTCTTTTGATTGAGAGGAAGCTTCTTGTCACGGGGTCTCATCATCTAAGTATACCCCCACTCCTCCAGCTTAATTGTTTGCATTCAATGCTCTGATGAACCTAGGGCTGATGCGATGGAGTGATGGAAAGTGCCTTAAAAAATCAGTGGAATCAGGAATGAATATAATCATTAAAAAAAATCCAAAACAACCTAACAACGTATAATTAAAAGTTTTGGTATATAAAAAAACAATTCTATTACTTATTTCGAGATTTTTTATATGGGAAAATTCTAATTAAATACCATTTGAATTTGTAAAAATCCCAGAAGTCTCCTGAATTTGTAAAAAGGCGAGAGATACAGGGGCGACCATGAGGATATGTAAATTCGGGTGAAATTTCCCTTTACCCATGGTTTTAAATAAATAAATAAAAATACTCGTCGGGCCGCGGCGGCTGGCACACGGCCACGGGCCGGTGGGGTCTTTTTTTTTTTGGTTTAGGGTTTTTTTTTTTTAAAAAAATGTTTTCATTGAAAGTGTGAGGAGTGGAGTTTGAACCCCCAACCCCCCCACATCCATCCATGGGAAAGTGCCTAATGATTCCTTTGTTATATAAATATATTAACAAATATATATATCATTATTAACATTTTTTTAACAGTATTTACAAATCCAATAATGCGATTTACAAATTCTATAACGCCAGTTATAAATCTCATAACGCCATTTACAACTTTTTTTTGAAGTTTAAATTTTTTACAAAAGTTGTAATTTGGCCGGCACCTGGCGCGCCGATCTCCGGCGAGGGTATTTTTATTTTTTTGATTTATTTAAAACTAAGGGTAAAAAGGTAATTTCACTCGAATTTGCATATCCCTCATAGGTCCTTGGTATCTCAGTTTTTTTACAAATTCGAGAGACTTCTGGAGGTTTTACAAATTCAAATGACATATAATTAGAATTTTCCCTTTTTATAATTACATTACTTTCTTGTGACTTTATGCTGATTTTCCCAATAAAAAATGAAAATGTTACGGATTCTTATAAGAGGCACATTTATCATAAGGCCCAACGAGGGCAAAGCATATTAGGATCTATCATTAATGGTGGAAGATCCTAATCACCCTGTCATCAAAGCTATAATCAAAGAATATCCCTAATCTGGGATTACAGTTGCAGGTGAGGCGGTTGACGCATGGGCCAGGAGGCGCACAAAGCCCAAGGTCCAAACCCTAAAGGTAATATCTATAAATAGAAGGATAACCTAAAAGATATACATTCTCTATTCATCATATTTACTATTCAGCCTCACTATACACACAACCCACCCCTTTTTGGCTAAATGCCATAGTCGTGCATAGTAATCCAATATACTCCTTGGTATCTTCCATATAGATATCCTGAAGTAATCATCCTCTCTTTGGTATCTGATTATAGATATCTTGGAGAGATTAACCGATCCAATGTAAACATACTAGTTCATTGAGGTTAGACATTTGTGTTCTACACCAGAACAGAAAAGAAGCCAAATATTGGCAGCAAAAGATCATAGAAGGAAAAAAGGAAATGGTTGGTGAAAATACTTTCAAGATAGAAATATCACTAAGATAAGAATCTGTGTAATTAATATGCATAATCTGTAAACATACAATATTACTACACTAAGAAGGAAACCAGTAAAAACTCACAATATTGCTGGATATGATAATGAACTATGAAAAAATTCAAGCCCAACGTAAGTTGTTTCCTTAAGATAATTTTGCTCCCTCTATATGGATGCCCAAGGTTGCTGAGCAATTGTCTCCCAGGATAGAGTGGATTTTTCGTCTACAGAATGATGGCTCTCTCAATCTGAAGCCCAAGCGAACACAATGAGTCTACTTTCAGAATCGCATGGATGTGACTTATAGCAAAATGTATTAAACTATATGTATGGGAGTATAGTGTTAGAAAAACGAGATTATTTTTCTGCTACATGTATGTCTATTTCTAGACAATGAAACAATCAGATGGAGTCCCGTCAGCGAACCGACGCGGCTGGTGGTGACAAACCGATGCGACTTCTTATTCATAACCCATAAGATTAGACAAATATCTAACAATTTCGAGGGAAAATTATTATGAAGTCGAAAAGAATGAATGCAATAATTAAAAAATCTCATAAAAAATTAGTAACATGAACTTATTCTCATTTTTTATTCTATAACTTGTCAATGTTGTTAACTTGTTACTGAAATTTTTACTTTTTATTGATTATATTTCACCTGATATTATAGTGATTTTCCCAAAATTTTACATAAGGATTTGCATGAGTCAATAATAATTACCATTGATTGACTACTGTTTCTTCATATAAAAACAAATTAGGCAACTAAATAAAAACTTCTCCATTACAATCCTTAGCTAGTTTATGACCACATTGAATATGCCAGGAGTTTAGGATAAATGATATAGAGGATTTGAAATTATGCAAACTTCTTTCTTTCGTTATGAGCACAAAAGATTCAGAGCAAAAAAAAAAAAAAAAAAAAAAAAAGTTATGAGCACAAAAGATTTAATATGCGCAGATATTCTGGCGAAAACTGTTCCTGACTGGTATCCAGCTTCTGTTTGCCTTTCTCAATTAAAAATAAAAAATAAACAAAAAACAAAAGAGACGATGCAAACACCAAATTTTGGAAAACAAAAATGGGGTAAAATTGAAAAAGCGAAATGTGTCTAGGAATATGACACTTAGGGCTCAAAATTAATTTAATAATAATTAATTAATTATGATTCAAAAAAATTTGTAAAAAAACGATTTGTAAATGTTGCTAGAGATATTTTAGAGGTGTATATTTACAACTGATTGGATTGATATTCACAACTCACCTTTCAAAAAATTATTTTAAACTTAATCATGTCCTTGAATCGAATTTTTAGCAGCAAGCAATATTCTCCCGATGGTCTTTGGAGGTTTATAGAGTTTATTTGTGCACTGTGTTTGTTGGCAAAAAAAACAAAAACAAATTGTGAACAGTGCTTGAAAAAGCTTCTCTTTTGGTATTGGAAAAGGCTCCAAAAGTTTTAGATTTGACTTCCATCCACTTCCTATCCTCTTTCAATCTCGTAGTTAAATGAAATCAAAAGCGGTTTAAATTTAATCTTTTATAAAAAATATTAATAAAATATTAAAATATTAAATAATATTTAAAAATAATATTTTTATACAAGATTAAATTTAAACTGTTCGCATTTTAATCTAACAATTAAAATTAAAAAAATAATGGAAAGGAAAAAGGATGGGAGCCAATCCCGAAAGTTCTGGGACTCTTTTTTGCTATCTCAGTGAATGTATCAACTTTCTTCTCATGTTATTTAATGAATGATTTGAAAGCAACATACCACCAGTACCTTCTGGTCCAGGAGCATTATTGATTATTTGATAGCAACATTTATATCACCAATAGCCTTCTGGCCCTCTAGTATAGTGACATGACTGATCCTTCATAGGAGGTCTAAATTCGATCCCATTCATAATGGGAAAATCACTTTCAACACCATTTTTATAGAAAAAAAACCCTAAAAAAGCTCTCAAATTCTAACAATCCCAAAAAATTCATTAACAACTGATATAGTTGTTAACGGATAGGTCATTAACAACTAAATCAGTATCATTAACAACAATTTGTTAACAACTAAATCGATCCGTTAACAACTATATCGCATCTCGTTAACAACTATATCGCCCCGTTAATAACTCACGCATTCTAACAATCCCGATTGTCGTAATCTCTTTACTTTTTAAGGCTTTTTCTCGTAAAAAAGGGCCCTAAAAGCGGTTTCCCCATTCATAATAGTGAAGGGAAAATCCACATGGCCAAAATTAAGAAAAAATGCCAAAAAAAGGCTTCAGGATCTTTTCTGATATAATTTCATTAAAACGTTAGTTGTTAACGGAGCTGATATAGTAGTTAATAGGTATGTCATTAACAACTAAATCAATAGCATTAACAATAATATCCTAACAACTAAATCAAGATCTGCTAACAACTATATCAGCATTGCTAACAACTATATCACTGCGTTAACAACTAATGTTTTAATGAAATTATATCGAGAAAAGGTCGCCCCTACTTTTTTTGACATTGACGTTTTCTTAGGCATTTTTTTGACATTTTTTTCTAGTTTGGACTCTAAGGTAGATTTTCCCTTTATTTTTAATTATATTTTTTATTTTTAATGAGTTAATTATATTAGCCCTCCAATCCAACTGACCAGAACTTTCATAAATAATAATTTAAAAAATTAAATATATTTTTAATCCTTTAAGTTTTATATAAGGACTTTTTTTGTTTTTTAACTTTATAAATTATACTTTTAGTCCTATAATTCTAACATCGTTAATTTCTTAATTTAAAACGAAACTCAAGTGATAACAATGTAAACTTAAGTGATGATTGTGTAATTAAATGCTATTAAGCTTAAATTTAAAATATGGGTAAATTGAAGAATATATAAATTTGTGTAATTAAATACTATTAGTCAACACTTGAATTCGTCGCATCAATATTTTCCGTTATGTTAGAATTTTAGGACCAAAAGATACTTTATAAAGTTAAAGAACAAAAAAATACGCCTTATATAAAACTTAAATGATTAAAAATATACTTTAGCCTTCAAAAAAATAACAATATAAGTCATTTTAAAAAAAATCATTAATCTAACAAATAAATCATTTGGAGAGTTGGAAAAAGAATTATTTGAAGATCTATTTATACTTATTTACCAATTTTACTTTGTAATTAATGATTAAATATGATTTCTTATATTTTTCTTTCTACTTCAAAATCTCAACGACTTATAAGAGGGAGTAATCTGTTAGAAGACGACAATGTAGAGTGCTTAAGGCAAGTAAAATACCCTGAAAGAAGAAGAGACGATAAAGATATATATAAATGTACAGTACTTGAAAAAGCTTCTCTTTTCGTATAGGAAAAGTTTTGACGTGTTATAAATATATTAATTATGTGGATGTCCATTGATCCCATATTATGTCTAAGATATTATATTATAAATATGTGAGACCCACGGTCACAAATTTTCTTCTTCTTCACGTGAAGGCAGGTGAAGAAGTTTTAAATCTGGGAGCAAATTACCTCTTATGACCTGAGAGATAGAAATTACACTTAAGGACCCATTTTTCTTCTATAAAAGAGTGTTCAGAACTATTGAATATACTGTTTGGAATAAGTTAATTCTTTCTCTCATTCTCTCCCGAATCTCTACCTTCTTGTTCTTACTTTATATTTCTTCACTTTTATAACACGTTATCAAAGACGAAAGTCTTCTAACATAGGTACGATTGTTTCTTTAACGATATCGTTTACTTTTATGTTCATATCATCTATCCAGGATAATCGAAGCCATTATATTGAATTAAAGTTATATTTTTACCGATTATTTTAAACATCGGTTTTATGGCTAAGATTTGAGATTACTTACTATTCATTTTTAATAATTTTTCTTAGTATCATCTTTTAATGATTTCTTTATATGTTCATTATATTGATCTGTGATGATCTTAACAAAATGGAATTAAAAGCATATATTTTTACCAAATGTTTTAAACATCGGGTTCCATGTATAAGATGGAGATTATTTATTTGAATAGTATTTTACTATTCATCCTTGATTTAATTATTTTCATATTGTTTATTGTTATTGTTACTAATTTTAACATAACATTTACTTTTATGTTACTAACGTATTTATGATTCAAGTAATTTACTTTTATGTTACTAACATATTTATGATTCAAATTATTTACTTTTATGTTACTAACATATTTATGATTCAATAATTTACTTTTATGTTACTAACATATTTATGATTGATTATTTACTTTTATGTTACTAACATATTTATGATTGATAATTTACTTTTATGTTATTAACATTTACTTTTATTTATATCTTATAATTGTTATTAATTTCGACACCTACTTGGGGTTAAACCTCCTAACCTAAGTCATGATTTAATATTCAAGATATTTACTTTTATTATGATACAAAGTATTTAATTATATTGTTGTTAATATTTATTGATATTTAATATTTATGATAATTATACAAGTATTTATGCATTTACTTTATTGCTATATTAATTCTAATTATTATTATTATTTTTAGTCATGACCAATGCATCTTTACCAAACTTGAGTTTAGTGCTCTTGACATCAAGGAGAAATTATCTATCATGGATTTTGGATGCTAAAATCCATCTTGATGCGATGGACCTTGGAAATACAATTTTACTTGAAAACGATACATCACCAAAAGATAAGGCGAGAGCAATGATTTTCCTTCGCCACCATATTCATTAAGGATTAAAAAGCGAGTATTTAACGGTAAAAGATCCATTTGAATTATGGACAAATTTAAAAGATAGGTATGATCATCAAAAAACGGTGATTTTACCAGAGCTCGTTATGATTGGATACATCTCAAAGCTACAAGATTTCAAACCGTAAGTGAGTATAATTCAAAGAAGATTTTCAAAATCAGCTCGAGATGAAATTATGTGGTGAGAAAATGACCGATAATGACTTATTAGAAAAAACTTTTTCTACTTTTCATGCATCAAACATGCTATTGCAAACGCAATACCAAGAAAAAGGTTTTCAAAAATATTCTGAATTAATCTCATGCTTGTTGGTAGTAGAAGCAAAATAACGAAGTTATTATTGAAGAATCATGAAAATCGTCTATCTGGATTTGCTCCATTCCCTGAAGTGAATGTGAGTGTATATAATAATGGTTGCGGACGTGGCCGTGGACGTGGACAAGGCCGTGGCCGTGGTAGAGGTCGCGGTAATTACCGTTATCATGGTGGTAGAAATACTTATTATAATCCTTATACCTACCAGAAAAAGATAAATAATGAAGGACAGAAGAATGACAGGGGAGGTCCTTCAAAGATTGCTGAGAACCAATTTTATCGCCCTTCAAAGGTTGTTGAGAACCTATGTTACCGATGTGGTATGAAGGGACATTGGTACGAACTTGTCATACACCCGAGCATCTAGTAAAATTGTATCAAGCCTCCATGAAAAAGAGTGTGAATAATGTTGAATATAATGAAAATCATGATGTGGCACAAAAGAATGATGATGCCAATGAGCCTAATGAAAGTGATGCTATGGCACACTTAGAGGTGGCGAGTTTTACCGAAAATGTTTGGTTGAATGTATAATAAGAATAATGTTTTTAATATGTGGTTTATGTTTTATATATTATGAGATTATTATTAAAATATTTTTTAATACATTTCTTTTCTATTTGATGAAGATTATGGAAATTACAAATATTGAACACAAGAATGAAGATATGTGTCTCATTGATAGTGCTACAACACATACAATTCTTAAAGAGAAGAAATATTTTTCACATCTAACAATAAGTAGTGCAAGCATCAATATACTATAGTGGGTAATACAAAACTGATGAAGGCCTCAGGAAGAGCAATTATAATATTACCCAAAGGGACGAAATTTGTTATTAATGATGCTTTATATTCTTCTAAGTCTCACGTAAATTTATTAAGTTTTAAGGATATCCGCAGGAATGGATATCATATTGAGACTATAAATGAGAAGAATAAGGAATATCTACAAATTATTTTTGTTAGATTTGGTGAAAAAGGTGTTCTAGAAAAATCACCAATGTTATCTTCCTGGTTTGTACTATACAAATATCAGTACAATTGAAACAAATGTTATGGTAAAACAGAAGAATATTGATAAAGATATGTTTAATGTTTGGCATGACCGGTTAGGCCATCCCGGGTCATCTATGATGCGAAAAATAAGTGAGAATTCATGTGGACATACCTTGAAGTGTAAAGAAATTCCACAATCTCATGATTTCTCATGTGTGGCATGTTCAAAAGGAAAATTAATTATTCGCCCCTCAACAATTAAAGTAGAAAGTGAGTCTCTCACATTTCTAGAACGGATACAGGGGAGATATTTGTGGGCCGATAAACCCACCATGCGGACCATTTAGGTATTTTATGGTTTTAATTGATGCATCAACTAAATGGTCGCATGTTTGTTTATTATCTTCTCGTAATTTGGCATTTGCGAGGTTGCTTGCTCAATTGATTAGATTAAGAGCACATTACCCTGATTATCCCATCAAGAAAATACGTCTTGATAATCTTTGGTGAATTTATTTCACAAGCTTTTAATGAATATTGTATGTCCCTTGGAATTGATGTTGAACATCCCGTAGCACATGTTCATACGCAAAACGGACTTACGTAATCATTGGTTAAACGATTGCAATTTATTGCAAGACCTTTACTTATGAGATCTAATCTCTTAATTTCTGCTTGGGGCCATGCCATTTTGCATGCATCAATGTTAATTCGTATCAGGCCAACAAGTTATCTAAAAATTTCCCCTTTACAAATGGTTTTTGGTCAAGAACCTAATATTTCCCATATAAAGATTTTTGGGTGTGCAAAGTATATGTGCCAATATCTCCACCACAAATGACCAAAATGGGTCCTCAAAGAAGGATGAGAATATATGTTGGGTATGAATCTCCTTCAATTATAAAATATTTAGAACCCTCAACAGGAGATTTATTTACGGCACGATTTGCCGATTGTCATATTAATGAATCAGTTTTCCCAACATTGGGGGGGAGAAAGTAAGCAGTTGGGAAAAGATATTAGCTGGAATGAATTATCATTGGCTCATTTTGATCCTCGTACAAAACAATGTGAACTAGAAGTTCAGAAGATAATTCATTTATAGAATTTAGCTAATCGAATGCCAGAAGCATTTACTGACCCAAAAAAGGTGACAAAGTCACATGTCCCAGCTGTTAATGCTCCTATTCGAATCGATGTCCCTGAAGGACAAGGTCAATCTATTATAAACAAATCTGAAACACGCTTAAAGCGTGGAAGGCCTATCGGTTCAAAAGATAAAAATCCTCGGAAAAGAAAAGGAGCTAAGAATATAGATGGTCAAATTGAGGATAATCAAGGAAAATTTATAGCTCCAGAAGAGCTACCTCATGAAGAGGTATTATCTATAGAAGAGAATAATGAAGTCTCAGAAGAGACTCAGTGCACCGAAACATGTGAAAATAATGAGATCTCAATAAATTATGTTATAAATGGAATCCGATGGGATCGAAATGACGTCAACGTTGATGATGTATTTGCTTATTATATAGCAAATGATGTAATGAATAATAATGAGGATTATGAGCCCACATCTATTAGGGAATGTCAACAAAGAAATGATTGGCCCTATGGAAAGATGCCATTAATGTAGAATTCAATTCATTGGCAAAACGAAAAGTATTTGGACGTAGTCCAAACACCTAAAGATGTAAAGCAGTTGGATACAAATGGGTATTTGTACGAAAGAGAAATGAAAAAGGTGCAATTGTTAGATATAAAGCACGTCTTGTAGCCCAAGGCTTCACACAAAGACCTGGCATTGATTTTGAAGAAACTTATTCACCAAAGAGTGGATGCAACTACTTTTCGTTATTTAATCACCGCGGTAAATGAAGGTCTTGATCTGCATTTAATGGATGTTGTGATGCTTATTTATATGGATCACTTGATAGTGATATCTATATGAAAGTCCCTGAAGGACTTAAGATGCCGAGAGCATCTAATTCAAATTCTCAAGAACAATATTCAATAAAGTTAAATAAGTCTCTATATGGCCTGAAACAATCAGGGCGCATGTGGTATAATTGTCTTCAGAAATATCTGTTGAAAGAAGGGTATAGAAATGACCCGATATGCCCATGTATCTTTATGAAAAGATCGGGAAGAGAATTTTCTATAATTGTCTTTTGTTTATGTTGATGATATCAACATTATTGGAACTCTGAAGAGCTTCAAAAAGCAATTAATTGCTTGAAAAGAGAATTTGAAATGAAAGATTTGGGAAGAACAAAATTTTGTCTTGGATTACAAATTGAGTATTTAAAGAATGAGATCTTTGTATATCAAGAAACTTATACAAAGAAGGTCCTAGAGCGATTTTATATGGATAAGTCACATCCATTATGTACTCCAATGATTGTAAGGTCTTTGAAAGTGGATAAAGATCCATTTCGACCTAGAATAATTAATGAAGAAGGTGAAGAAGATCTACTTGGTCCAAGTACCATATCTCGGTGCTATTGGAGCATTAATGTATCTTGCTAATCATACACGTCCCTTATATCATTTGTGTAAACTTATTAGCAAGATACAGTTCTTCACCTACTCAAAGGCATTGGAATGAAGTAAAACAAATTTTACGCTACCTCGAGGCACTATGGATATGGGGTTATATTACTCAAATGTATCCAAGTATGAACTGATTGGTTATCTTTGAAGCTGGATTTTTGTCTGATCCACATGATGGTAAATCACAAAAAGGCTATCTATTTACATGTGGAGGTACGGCTATATCATGGCGATCTATGAAACAGACTATATCACCACATCATCTAATCATGCAGAAATTTTAGCAATGCATGAAACAAGTCGAGAATGTGTATGGTTGAGGTCGGAATACATCATATAAAACAACTTGTGATTTATCTTCGGGAAAAATGGTTCCAACAAATCCCGTATGAAGATAATACCGCATGTATTACTCAACTTAAAGAAGGATATATCAAGGGTGATAGAACGAAGCATATTTCACCAAAATTCTTCTTTACTCATGACCTTCAAAAGAATGGTGAAATAGATATTCAGCAAATCAGTTCAAGTGAAAATTTAGCAGATTTGTTTACCAAATCACTTCTAAGTACAATCTTTGAAAAGCTTGTATTTAATATTGGTCTTCGAAGATTCAGAAATCTAAACTGATGTTGTCAAGTGGAAACTAAAAGGAAGATGTGTTCAAAAGATATTGAAAGTAATGTTATCATCAGGGGGAGTATAACTGATGTAATTAAGAGGGAGAATTAATATACGCTGTACTCTTTTTCCTTTATCTAGAGTTTGTCCCATCCTATAAGGGTTTTTAATGAGGCAGCATTAGAAAGTGTATCAATGAATGATGTACTCTTTTCTTTGGCTAGGTTTTTATCCCACTAGGTTTTTCCTAGTTAAAGTTTTTAATGAGGCATATTCATAATAGACATCCAAGGGGGAGTGTTATAAATATATTAATTATGTGGATGTCCATTGATCCCATATTATGTACCGGCATATTATATTATAAACATGTGGGACCCACGGTCACAAATTTTCTTCTTCTTCACGTGAAGGCAGGTGAAGAAGTTTCGTCTGGAGCAAATTACCTCTTATGACCCAGAGATAGAAATTACACTTAAGGACCCATTTTTCTTCTATAAATAGAGGTCTTCTGTAACTATTGAATATACACTGGAATAAGAATTCCTTCTCTCATTCTCTCCTGAATCTCTACTTTCTCTTGTTCTTACTTTATATTTCTTCACTTTTATAACATGACGTTCTTTTTTGCTCTTTTTTTTGTTAAAAAAAAGGTACAAAGCCCACTGATTATTATACCGAAACTTATTATTATAATTTTTCTTTTAAAAAAAACCTCACCAAAACAGAAAAGGTCAAGACGGCGTAAAAAAAAACCAAAACAATGCCGATAGAGGCTTGAACGCTGTGCAACAGATCTCGAAAATTTCAATGAGCTCAGGAGAAATAGCAACAGGAACTAGCGTACAACGAGCAACACCCATCCTCGCCATCGGACTATGTAAAACGCATCTGGGAAATTTCTAAAGCCATCTGACTGAACGCGCAAGCTTTGACAACAGAGCGTACACCAGCGTTGACGGACCCGCCGCTATCATCATCCCTCCCACAATCTCTGTCACGAGCTCCAACAAAAGAGCGTACACCCATCCTCATCGTGAACCTATCAACGCTGGTTACCTAAAACGGAAAAGGCAGAGGTTGAAGGAGAAGGCAGAGAAAAAAGGGAAAATCCATATGGGGTCATTTTAACCAAAAAAAACCCAAAAAAGGGCCAAAGAATTTATAAATTCTAGAAAAATCCCCGGGCCCTTTTTGACATCTAAATATTAAGTAAAATGACAAAAACGCCATCAGTTTTAGTATCACTTTCCTCTTTCCTCTCTCCTCTGTATCAATATTCTCTCTCTTCTCTTGCTCTGTTTTCCGGCAATGGAGGAGGAATTTGTTTTCTGGCAAAGGAGGAAGAAGTAGAAGAATGAAAGGAAGAAATATCTCTGCTTATTCTTACATCCAACGCCCAAGTGAGCTGTTTCATTTTTAATCACCATGCTACTTCGTTTTTAATCACTGTAGGGTTGAGTTAGTAAAATCTTACTCTGTTTTTGGGCATGGAAACAAAGGGAAAGGTTTGTATTTGAGTGAGAATGGTTGAAAGTGATCAAGGAATGAAGGATGAAAAAACGTTGAAATCTGATAGTTGTTAATACCTTCAATTTTAGTTATTAATATGGCTGTTTAACTTGTTAATACGAGATGAAAGTGAAAAGTTTTAGTTGTTAATACCTACAGTTTTAGTTGTTAATACCTTCAGTTTTAATTGTTAATATGGTTGTTTAACTCGTTAATACAATATGAAAGTGAAAAGTATAATTTTTTATGACTGTTTTTTCAAGAACAGTCGTTAAAAGTACTTTAGTAATGAGTATCTTGTAGATTGCATGAATGTCAATCCTTTGGATAAGCTAATTTTGTAAGACAACGCCGTTCAATCAATGAAATTTTACTTTTTGGGAATATTAAGAATTTGGCTAAAACATACTCCTCTAGATACGGTAACGCCCACATAAAAGTCAAACGCCGAGATACGGCCATAAAAGTCAAACGTACTCCTCCAGGGTTTAAACTCTGAACTAGAAAATTCTTTTAAAAGTGACATATATATATGGAGAATAGATCGAGTATAAACTAGGCTTACTTTATTCTAAGTTAATATGGAGAGATCAAGGTGACAGATCTTGGAGACAACCATTGATATATGCAAGCAGCTGGTATTCTCATACTGGACAACAAAGTGCGTGCCATATTGGGGCCCCAAAATTCCGAGCAAGCAAGGTATGTAGTGAAGCGTGGTGCGAGATCGAGAGAGGAAAACCAAGTACCTGTTATTTGGTTTCCCATAACTGGTCCATCTCTTTTGCCACCTCCTTCCCCATCCTCCATCTACTCGATAAAGGCCTTAATCGCTTTCGCCCGAGCTATAGCCGACATTATTAAAGATCTTGGTTGGCAATCAATCGTTCCCATTTATGAAAAGACTGAATATGGCAGTCACCTTCTTCCATGCCTCACCAATGTCTTGAAAGATATGAGCATACAAATGGCTAACGTAATAGCCATTGATTCAAGTTCAACAGATCTTGGAATTAACACCACTCTTGACACGTTAAACAACATGAGAACACATGTATTTCTTGTCCATATGAGCATGGATTTGGGAACAACATTTATTTTAGCTGCACGAGGAAGAAAGATGATGGATGAAGGATATGCTTGGATACTTACCCAAGAGCTATCTTCTCTGACATATCCTCAACATAAGATTACGAGAGAATTGTATAATGCCGACCTATCTTCTGTTTTAACAAATGTTGATGATCGAGTTCCTTTGACAATATACATGCAAGGTGCATTGGGAGTGAGGCCAAGGGATCCCGAAAGAACAAAAATACGTAGGGAGAAAGAGACAAATTTCTCTAAAATATTCAATAGTTGGCTAACTCTCTATGGATGGTGGGCTTATCACACAATCGAAGCATTGGCTATGGCTTTAGAGAAGCCAGGCAGCACAGACAGTGGCCTAACACTTCGCAGTCAAATTCTGGATGCTAATTTCACAGCCATGTCAGGGGTACATTTTGATTTAACAAAAGGACAACTAGATCAATCTGAGCTTGAAGTATACAATGTTGTAGGACACTGTGAAAGGATCATCGGAAATTGGAGCCCTGGAAGGGGGCTGTTTCAAAATCAAAGTAGTAATAAAGGTGGTGAGACTGCTGGTGAATACAAGGTAAAGGATCCATTGTGGCCGGGTTACACATTGGATAAACCACCAAAGTTGAGAATTGGAGTCCCAACAAAAAATTCTTCTCCTGAATTAGTGAATGCTGATAATTCTAGTGAACGGCTCACGATTGATGGCTTTGCCAATAATATTGTTGGACTTTCTGGATCAACTGGGCATTGGTAAACATGAATTTGAGAGAAAATAACATCTATTACTCACAAGAATAGATTACAAAACTCATATAAAAAAAAAACTCTCAAACAAGGATCACTCTCTAGGATCACTCTTGTTCTCACTCTTCTTGGTGATGAACACCGATTTTCGATGCTTTACAAATGAGGTATCCACCTCTATTTATAGTATGAGTTTTGGGGTAGGTGAGGTGTGAACAAGGGTGGTTGGTGGAGGCCGCTTCAACAATGGTGGGCTGGTTGGTGGAGGCCGCTTCAACAATGGTGGGCCGGAATATTCAAAAAACCTTTCCGGGAGGGTGGCCGGAAGTCTTCAATTCTCCCCTCCACCCATATCTCGAAGAAAAACATTCCAGCTATGTTTCGCATAACTCTAGCTTCTCTCGAGTCACCACCTTCGTCATCATGTCTCGCCCAGGATTCTCCTTCGTATGGATCTTTACTAGTCTCAACAGTTGTCGATCCATTACCTCGCGTATCCAATGATAGGAATATCAATATGTTTTGTACGGGAATGGTACATAGAGTTCTTGCTCAAATCTAGAGCACTCTGACTGTCACAATGTACCTTATACTCCTTTTGCTTGATTCCAAACTCTTGGAGATAACGCTTTAGCCACAACATCTCTTTTCCGGCTTCAATGGCAAAGAATGTATTCAAACATTTGTGGACAAAGCAACGCACTTCCGTAGTCGTGATCGCCATGAAACAAACTCTCCCCGCAAAAGTATAAATGAATCCGAAGTAGATTTTCTACTATCAAGATCTCCGGCCATATCTCGCATCTCAGTATAGCCTTCCAAGATTGGATCGGCCCCCGTAACAAAGACATAATTTCAATGTACCCTTAAGGTATCTCGAGAATCCACTTTATCGCCTCCCAATGCTCTTTCCGGGGTTGGAGAGAAAACGACTCACCTTTCCACTGCGTGAGCAATATCGGGCCTCGTACACACCATAGCATACATCAAACTTCCGACCGCCGAAGAATATGGTACGACGACATCTCCCCAATCTCTTCCTTGGATGAGGGACACGATCTCTTGCTCAACTTGAAATGGTTGGCCAATGGAATGCTAACCTGGTTTGGCATTGTTCATATTGAACCGTTCAAGTACTCGGTCAATATACTTCTCCCGAGATAGCCATAACCTCCGTTTTTCCCCGTCTCGGGTGATTTGCATTCCCAATATCTCGTTGAGCTGGTCCTAAGTCTTTCATGTCAAAAGACTTAGAAAGTTCCTTCTTCAGCTGGCTGATCTTCGTTGCGTCTTTCCCTACGATCAGAATATCATCTACATATAGTAGAAGAGCAACGAAATTTCCATCAGAAAACTTCTGAATGTAGACACACTCATCTGCTGCAGTTTTCTTGTACCCTTGACTCACCATGCACGAGTCAAATTTCTTGTACCACTGTCTAGGTGCCGCCGGACCGTACAAGCTTTTCTTGACTTACAAACGAGGTTATCCCCGAAACCTCAAAACCTTCGGCTGCTCCATGTAGATTTCTTCTTCTAAATCTCCATGAAGAAAAGTCTGTCTTCACATCCATTTGTTCAAGCTCTAAGTTCATACTTGCGACCAATCCGAGTATGACTCTAATTGAAGTCATCTTGACTCTTCGGTGAAAAAATCTCATCAAAGTCGATCCCCTTCTTCTCCGTCGGAATCCTTTGACTACCAACCGTGCTTTGTATTTCACCACTTTTCCACCGCCATCTTTCTTCGCCTTGAACACCCATTTATTTTTCAGTGCCTTCTTCCTCGTGGAAGTTCTACGATCTCATAAGTTTGATTTTTCTGCAGAGATTCCATCTCGTCTTGCATTGCGAGCAACCACTGTTCTTTGTCCTTATGAGATACTGCTTCATGGAAACTCTCTGGTTCTCCATCCTCAGTAAGTAGAAGGTATTCAGATTCTCGGATATCTTCTCGACGGAATCGACCTCGTTCGATCTACGAACTTACGGAGCAATTTGAGGAAATCCACCATCATCTTGGCCTTGTGATGGTTGAACGTCTGGCGGCTGGGGTTGTGGCTCCCCGCTCAAAGACCGTCATCTTCCTCATTGTCTTCTACTTCGGCATTTCTTCCGGCACTATATCATCATTTCTCACGAATGATTCCGATGTTGCCTCCGCACCCGAAGAGCAACATTTGTCTTCCGAGATATTGTGGGCTTTTCAATATCTTCTATTGTCCGGCTTTCATGGAACACCACGTCCCTACTTCCGATTACCCTTTTTCCTTAGGATCCCATAATCGTATCCAAACTCTTCATTTCCATAGCCTATGAATATGCATGGAGTGGTCCTTGCATCCGGTTTCCCGAGCTCTTTGGATACATGTGCGTACGCTAAACACCCAAATACTCTCAAGTGGGAGTATGATGGATCCTTTCCGGACCAAAGTTTCTCAGGAACTTCAAAATCCAATGGTATTGATGGAGATCGGTTGATCAAGTAACAAGCGGCTCTGACTGCTTCTCCCCAGAATGGCTTTGGCAGCTTAGCCATACTGAGCATGCTCCGAACACGTTCCATAATTGTTCGGTTCATTCTTTCAGCTATACCGTTGTGTTGAGGGGTGCGTGGGACCGTCTTCTCATGTCGAATGCCATATGATCTGCAATAGGCATTGAACCGCTCGGAGGAGTATTCACCTCCATTGTCGGATCGAAGACACTTCAACTTCTCTCCTGTCTCACGTTCTACCATGACATGGAACAGTTTGAAGTAATCAAATACCTGGTCCTTCGTCCGCAAAAGATACACCCACACCTTTCGAGAAGCATCATCGATGAACGTCGAAAGTATCGGTTGCCGCCCGAGTGATTCAACCTCCAAGGGACCGCAAACATCGAGTGTACGAGGCATCGAGCATCTCGATCTTCTCGTTGAAGAGGAATTAAACGAGACTCTATGCCGCTTACCAAACAAACAATGATTGCAAGGATCTAGTGCGGCGTCCTTGTCTACATTGATAAGCTCCTTCTTTACTAGGGTAGACAACCCTTTCTCACTCATGTGGCCGAGTCTCCGGTGCCACGATTTTGTGACGCCTCCTTTTCTCGCAACGTTGAGGCCGTCGGTGCATATCTTCACATGAGTCTTGTATAGCGTGCCACAAATATGTCCTCGAGCGACTATCATAGCGCCTTTTGACAACTTCCATGTGCCTTTACCGAAGTGACTATCATAGCCCCGTTTGTCAAGAACTATTCCCGACAATAGATTCAGTAGAAGGTCCGGCACACGGCGGACATCCTTCAAAGTGATTGTGCTCCGGAACTTGTCTTTATCCGAACATCACCAATTCCGACAATCCCGCGAAACCGGAATTTCCCATTTTCACATGCTCCAAAGTCACCGGCTTTGTATGTTGTGAAGTATTCCTTGTATGGAGTCACGTGGTAGACGCCGCAAAGATCTACCACCCATTCCGTGTCTTCTCGTGAGACGTGAAGGCATGTCTCATCTTGGGTTGAACAATAAGCTACATCACCGAGAGATAGTAACTAATGTTTCTCCACCCTTGTTCTTCGGCCGCGAACCGCTTCCGGTCTTGCTCCTTTTTCCATTTGTAGCAGATTCTTCTTCATATGTCCTTCTAATCCACAATGATGGCGGTTATAAGATGGTTTTCTACCATCAATGGACCTGCCCCGCTCTTGCTTCGCCTCTCGATTTGTTATTACTCTTCTTTTGTTGCCTCCCCCGTTCTTCCGTGACAAGGGCATGGGTCCGATCCGTGCCCATGTCCTTTCTCCTTGCTTCTTCACTTGAATAGGGCATCCTTGACCATTGACATGGTAAGTTTTCCATTTGGGGCCGAGTTTTGAGTGACACGACCAGCGTTTCCCAACTATCGGGAAGGGAACGAGTAGTAGCAACGCCGAACTTCATCGCCAAGTGGCATCTCTCTACGACGACAACCGGTTGACCAAGCTCGGAACTCACCTGGTATGCTCGGCAACCGAAGTTCCACTTTTAAGCTTCATGTTGACTAAACGCCTCATCAACGAGCTTTATTCCGAGCGGTCTTGGCCTGGTACATATCCTCCAACTTTTCCGAGAGGGCATATGCGTCTGTTTCTTGTGCAACATGGTGGAAGACACTATGATCAATCCATTGACGGATTTGACCAATAGTTTTTCGATTTGATTTCTTCCACTCTAACTCCTTGGCGGGATCATGATTTTTACCCATCAATTCTATGGGATCAAACAAATCTTTACAGCTTAGGAGATCTTCCATCCGAGGTCTCCACCGGCGTGTAATTTGTGGCGAAGCGTAATCATTGCTCCGAAAGATGATGTTGACTCTTCCGTGGACATTATCACCTTACAAATAATTTTTCAACACGATCGGGTTGAATCTTTAAAAATGGAGCTCACCGTTACGTGCGGAACGGTCAAAAAAAAAATGGAATTGACACTACGGGGTCAAAATTCCACTCTAGGGGCAAAACAGCAATTTCGAAAACTTTGAGGACCAAACTGCAATTTTCGTAAAGATTAGGGGTCAAACCGGAATTTCAGAAAGATCGGGGTCAATATGAAATTTCCGAATATTTGGGGACCAAACTGAAATTTTAAAAATTGAGGGGTCTTTCTTCAATTTCCGAAAAACTGCAAATTCCGGCGAGGAACAGTATTCCCGGTCGTCTTCTCCGGCGGAACTCCGGTGAACAGTGTCGCCTTCTCCGGCGAACTCCGGCAAGGTTGACCAAACTTTGACCGTGATTTCGGGCTCGTTTGAACTCCGATTAGGTCGCCGTTTGGTGCGTTGGACTCGTGTCGATGAGACGAATCCAATGGTGCACTCAGAATTGGATTTTGAGTAAAACTCAGAAAACCCAAATTCGTCCGGTGAACCAAAAACTCAACCAACACCTCTAACCAGGCTCGATACCACTTGTTGGACTTTCGGATCAACTGGGCATTGGTAAACATGAATTTGAGAGAAAATAACCTCTATTACTCACAAGAATAGATTACAAAACTCATATAAAAAAACTCTCAAACAAGGATCACTCTCAGGATCACTCTTGTTCTCACTCTTCTTGGTGATGAACACCGATTTTCAGATGCTTTACAAATGAGGTATCCACCTCTATTTATAGTATGAGTTTTGGGGTAGGTGAGGTGTGAACAAGGGTGGTTGGTGGAGGCCGCTTCAACAATGGTAATTTTGGTTGGTGGAGGCCGCTTCAACAATGGGGTGGTGGAATATTCAAAAAACCTTACGGAGGGTGGCCGGAAGTCTTCAATAATGTGTTCTTAAAAGTTCTTGATGTTTTGCCCTTTCGGTTAAATAATTATGAGTTTGTTGCGTTGCCCAACATGACCTATGATGATATTCTCTGCAGCCAAATGAAAGAGAAGGCAAGTTTTCATTCTTTTCTTTTTATTTTGTTTTACTTGTGCATCAATCCATCTTTTATTTTCATATGGAAAGTCAGGCATGATATTGGTATTACCTATGAATCCATGATATATATATTGCCCTTTTAATAACCCTTACTTGAGAACTGATATGCATGTACCGCCTCTGGCCTAAACATAAGATAGATAAGGAGTTCATTATAGTCCTAAATAGTATTTCCAATGTTTCTTAATATAAGAGCCAATTGAATATTTTTTAAAGATTAAAAAAACTAAGTAAATTACTCGATCATAATATATTTTGTATATTATTAGATTATATATCAAAGTATATAAGTCAAAAAAATTAGTTTGGAGAAAAACGGTAAATATAAATACTTTAATGTAATTTATTTAACTTCTTTAATCACTCATAAAAAATCTGGTTCAGAGTTATATATGTTTGTGTAAGATTCATTTCCAAACGCTTGCTCAGTGTATGAAAATATTGCAGGATCTTGATGCTATAATTGGAGACATCACAATTTTGGCGAATCGTACAAATTGTGTTGATTTCAAGTTTCCGTATTTGGATTCAAGTGTAGCAATGGTGGTAAGAGTGAAGGATGCCTCCACAAATAAGGCGATCCTCGTCAAACCTTTCAACGGGTTACTATGGTTGCTTTTTTGTCTCGATTTTTGTAGTTGCAACTACTACCATAATTTTATTTTTACAAATAAACGAAACCGAAACAGAACCAACCAAACCGGGTGGAGAGACGAAACGGGGAGGAAACGGAACCAGTCAACCCGGTGGAGGAAACGGAACCAGCCAAACCGGTGGAAGAAACGGAACCAGCCAAACCGGTGCAGGAAACGGAGCCAGCCAAACTGGTGGAGGAAATAGAAACAACCAAACGGACAGAGAATATCGCTTCAATCCCTTCCTTGTTTACAAGATGGGTGAGTTCTCTTATATATATTGCATATGCCTCATAAGTACTCTATCACCCACTTGATATCAATGTTGTATGTACGACGATATGTCACGAGATGTTATGGAGATCAATTCAACAAGCAAAGCACAGGATGGATGGTGATACCGACGTCATTTCTATTTATCTTTATAGTGCAAGTTTACACAGCGAGTTTAACTTCGATTTTAACACAAGGAAAAACGAAAGAACCTTTATTTATGGACGAGAACGAACTTAAGGGCAGCAATCTGTCGGTGGGATATCGAAATGGGTCGTGGGTGAGAGAGCTTCTAACTGAACAACTAGGATTCAACCCATCTCGGTTAATAGCGTTAACAAGTCGTGAAGAGTACAACTCATCATTGTCAAATGGAACTGAAAAAGGAGGAGTGGATGCTATTTTTGATGAAACTCCTTATCTCACGCTCTTCCTCTCCCAATACAAGCCTCGCTTTATGATGACTGGACCTATCTATCAAACTGGTGGATTTGCCTTTGTAAGTTTACTCCATTATCTATCTTACTCGGGACAACAGTCTCTCCACTTCCCTTATATTTCACTTCCCTCCACTTCTTAAATATCACCGTTAAACTAATTCTGAACGGTTGAGATTTAATATGAAATTCAATATCCTATAAAATGTGTGTGCGTGATATACTTTAATAATGTCCTATAAAATCTTAATTGTTCAGAGTTAATCTCACGAATAAGTGGAGGGAATAGATGGTACGCAAAGTGGAGAGGCTCCTTTCCCCTCTTACTCTTACTGATCCTAACTATATATATGTGTGTGTGTGCCACTTTAATGATGACTTTATATGTATATATATTGTATTTGCAGGCATTCCCAAAGAAATCTAATCTGGCCTCACATTTCTCAAATGCAATTTTAGGTGTGGCTCATGATGCGGAGACATACCGTGTGTTGATGACGAAGAGCTCCTTACCCACTTCCATTGAAGATTTGCAATCACAAGGCCAAAAGTGATGAAGAGCTGACAAGTTTGAACTTTGAAGATAAGGGCCTTTGGAGGTCTTTATCCTGTCCTATTATCCATTGAAACTCTTTAGTCTGAATTTGCGTGAGAAGTTGTGTTTCAACTCATCAGCTGAGGCTTAATTATATTATATATACTAGGTGTTTCTAGTTAGCTGTCGTTTATTAAACATGCCATACATGTGTGTGTATAAAAAGCTCCTTGCTATCGTATCTACTTTTTTGCAATGGATATACCGCTCCGTCCACAATACAGGTTGTTTCTAGAAGTACTCCTTCTATAAGACCTAGTTGATTTATTTTTTATTTTTGGAAAGATTAAGGAAGCTAATTAAATTACTTTAGAGTATTTTTTTTCCTTCAAACTAATTAGTTTGAGTAATAAACAAATATATAATCTAAGGATACACAACATACAAAATAATTAAGCAACTTATTTAGCTTTCTTAATATCTTCAAAAAAAGTCAACTAGGTCTTATAATTATAATTAGGATTGGAGGTGATAATTTTTTTATGCACAACATAATTAAGTCTCTTGCATATGTAATAATTATTGCTTATTTGTTTTCCTAGAAATTAATATTAAAATGTGACTTCATGTATTTTTTAAATTTTCAATTTAAGACAAATTTAATAGAGAAAATCTTCTGAAGTTATTTGTGATCAAAAAGTACCTAATACGATAAAAGAGAAATTTTATCATACTGCAATGAGACTAGCAATGTTATATGGTAATAAATGTTAGTTAGGCTTTAAAGAGATAATATAAACATAAAGTAGTAGGAGTAATCGAGAAGAGATACTGAGATGAATGTATTGTCTTACAAGAAAATATAAGATTCGTAATAACCATATACGCGAACAAGAATATGATTCGTGACATGCCACTCATCGTACACTAGATTATGGAAAATTTGCTCAACATTATTCAGAACATACTCTGGTGGAATAGCCTTGGTTCCAAGGATATAACCTTCCAATCGATGTCCTTTAATGATCGACATGACTGTAGATTCCCAGGAGAGAAAATTATCACCATCCAACTTGACAGGATTAGCCTAATTGATGGAACTCATAAGTGGAACTGGACGAGTCATGACCTACGGTGATCGATGAAAACAGAGGAAGAACCAAGAAATGAATTATAGTCGGGAAACAACATTGGAGACGAAATAGGAAAGGCAAACAGTGAGAAAAGGACAAAACGTAATAAATGAATTCACCAGGGATGAAATGCTCCACTGGTCACTATGTATTATATAGGGTAAAAGCATAACAGAATATTGTTACAAATCAATCTTAGCCATACATGTGGCATAATACAGCTAGCATATCTACAGATAATATTAACACTAGTTTACAAGAGACTAATTAGCTATTAGTCCTAACATTCCCCTCAAACGAGAAGGTGTGGGACACATACCAAGTTTGTGTCTAAAATAAGTAAACTGAGAGTGAGACAAAGCTTTGGTAAAACAATCAGCTATTTGATGAGATGATGGAACATATCGAACTCTAATGAATCCAGATAAAACTTGATCTCTAATGAAGTGAACATCTATCTCAATGTGTTTGCTTCTAGCATAATGAACTGGATTTGAGGCAAGAGCTTGAGCGCTCAAATTATCACACCAGATTATTGAGGGCTTTCGAATGCAGAGACCAATTTCTGTTAAAAGAGAATGTAACCATTTCAATTCAGCAGCACCATCAGACAAAGAGAGATATTCTGATTTTGAACTAGCTCTAGAAACAACTCTTTGTTCCTTTGGACACCAAGAAACAAGAGTTCCACCCAAGTATACACAATAACCACCCATAGATTTTCTATCATCAAGATCAGTGGCCCAATCAGCATCTGTAAAAGCCATCAACTGGAGAGATCCCATTGGTTTGATGTGTAAACCATAATGAACAATACCCTTAAGGTATCTTAGGATTCTCTTAACACCTTGAAAATGAATATTAGTTGGGTTGGACAAGAATTGACTTAGTTTATTAACTGAATAAGCTATATCAGGTCTGGATGTTGTCAAATATTGTAAAGACCCAATTGCTCTCCTGTATAACGAAGGATCAGACAATAACTGGCCATCTTGACTCGTAAACTTCCTACCAGTGACCATAGGTGTAGGCATAAGAGCACAATCAGACATGTTAAAACGTTTCAGCAAGTCAAAGATATACTTGGTTTGATTGACATAAAACCCAGAATTGTCTCTATGAATCTCTAATCCCAGAAAATAGTAAATGGGACCTAAATCCTTGAGAGAAAAGACTTTATTTAACTTGTCAATAAAGTTCTGAACAGAATGAGCATTATTCCCAGTGATAAGAATATCATCCACATAGATAAGGATAAATACCATGAGACACTTATCTTTGAGGAAGAACAAAGAAACATCACTACATGCATTCTGAAATCCCCAGTTAACCAGTGTGTGTCAAAGCCTATCAAACCATGCCCGTGGAGCCTGCTTGAGTCCATAAATAGCTTTAGTGAGTTTATAGATATATGAAGGGTGGACAGAATCCTTGAAACCAGGAGATTGACTCATGAAGACCTCCTCATTCAGAAAAGCATTGTTCACATCTAATTGTCGAATATCCCATCTGAACTTGAGAGCAAGAGCAAGAATAAGACGAATGGTGGTGGGTTTGACTACAGGACTGAAAGTCTCACCGTAATCAATCCCAGAAGATTGTTGGAAACCCTTAGCTACAAGTCTGGCTTTGTGCTTCAAAATCAAACCATCAGCATTAAACTTCGTTTTAAAGACCCACTTACAGTCAACCAGCTTCTGACCCTGATAAGGGACAAGAAGCCAAGTTCGATTACGACATAGAGCCTGGTATTCATCGGTCATAGCACCCAACCAGTGAGGAGAGGATAAAGCTTCAGTGATGGAGTGAGGTTCAGCAGATCGAGAGAGGGTGGAGGGTGTTTCAGTGGCCAATAAACCAACGAAGGGTTATTTAGGTTTAACAATGCCAGATTTGGCACGGGTGAGCATAGGGTGGACATTGGGAGGAGAGGAAGATGAAGAAGAAGCTGAGAGAGAAGAGGAAAGGGAACCTGGAGTTAGCGAAGAAGAGGATGAATTAGGAGAGGCCGAGGAACAATCAGCATCTAGAGAGTGAATAGGGGACGACATAGAAGGAAGGGCTGAGGTGGTCTCTGATTGAGAAGAGGGACCTTGGTGTTGTGAGTAGGCCGAGGATGTGGTAGGACGAGGGAAGGAAATTGTTGGTGAAGTGGGCTGAAGGTATAAGATGAAGTGAAGGAATTGATTGAGAGTGAGGTTGGGTTGAGATGAGGAAGTCACGAGTGGGCTCGGTATTGACATTGGGCTTGGAAGTGCGCTGAGATTCATCAATTAGCAATGGAAAAGAAGAGATAACTTCATCAGGTGGGCTTGGGAGATGCATAAAACCTGTAACAAATGGAAAAATAACATGATCAAAAATCACATGCCTAGAGACATATATTTTTCCAGTGGAGCTGAGACACTTAAACCCTTTTTGATTAGAAGCTAGGCCTAGATATACACATTTCTTACTGTGATACTCTAACTTGTGAGAATTGTAGGGCTTCAAACAAAGGTAACAAGCACACCCAAAAGGCTTCAAGGATTGATAATCAGGCTCAATTTTATGCAAAGAAGCCAGAGGAGATTTCCCTTGTAACACTGGAGTACGAAGACGATTAATTAGGTAAACAGCCATTTGAAAAGCCTCAGTCCAATAAGCAAGAGGAATTTTAGCTGTAGCAAGAAGAGTTAAGCCCATTTCTACTATGTGTCGATGTTTCCTTTCTGCTCTACCATTCCGAGAAGAAGTGTAAGGACATGTAAAACGCATGAGAATACCAGAGTTAGCAGCAATAGGAATAAGAGGTTTATACTCTGTGCCATTATCACACTGAATTGACTTAATCTTAGTATGAAATTGAGTTTCAACCATTTTTTGAAAATGTTGAAAAGTTGTAACTGTATCCCCTTTATTTTTGAGAGGGTATAACCAAGTATATATGCTAAAATCGTCAATAAAGTGAATGTAATACCGATGTCCATGAACCGATATCAATAAAAATGACTGCTACAGGATTATCTGAGACAAGTTTATTCACACTGAGTAGATTTTTAGTGACATGAGGAACAACTAAAACATTATTAAGTTGGAGATGAGAAGCAGAGTCAGAACATGGGAGAGAAACAGATCCTATTCCATGAACATTAACAGGAAACCCAGTGCAAGTAAGGAGACGAGAAGAAGCCTTACCAACTAGTTGAACCGAATCAAGTTGAGAGGCAGTGGTAGCGACATGATGATTCACGCCACTATCAAGATACCAATCGGGACCAGCAACATCAGAGGCATCTATATGGTATGCCTGAGGAACTGAATGGGAAGGTGGACGAAAAGACCTATCAAATCGCTTAAAGTAATTAACAATAGTATGGCCGGGCTTCTCACAAAGAGCACAAAAAGGACGACCTTAGTTGTTTCCACCAGAGCGTCCACGCGAACGATTGTTGCGACCACCCCTGCTGCCACCACGCCACGGAGGACGGACAGAGGAACGAGTAGAGTCAAAGGTGGCGAAATTAGCCGTTGGCCGAAGAGAAAGAGAGGAAAATTGTTGCTGTTGCTCCAGACAAGCTTCAAAGACGAGAAGGGACGATTGTGCTTCAACCAAAGTCAATCCAACTTGATCAACTAACTTGACCACCACAGGGTTGTAATCGCCATCAAGACCATTAAGAGTGTGGAGAATCATCTCATCGGAAGAAATGGCGGCATCGGCCAACGCAAGATGATCAGAGATACGCTTTATTCGAGCCAAATAGTCAGATATTGGCTGACTATTCTTCCTAGTATTGTGAAGCTCAGAACGATGGATCATGATACAAGATTTGGAAATGGTAGACGTGAGAGACCGAGCCTCAGTCCAAAGTTCAAAGGCCGTTCTACAGTGAAGAAGTTGGGTAGCAACATCCTGAGTCATGGTGTTGCGAAGCCATCCCAGGAGCATATGGTCGACGTCAAACCATTCTTCAAAAACAGGATTGGTGATAGGCTCGATGGAGGGTGGAACCACCGTCGTCATGGCCGGAACAGGGGCGTTGGCGGTGATATGCGACTGAAGCCGATTACCCTCGATGAGCGGCAACACAACCGATGCCCAGACCAGGTAATTTGTCCTATCCAACTTGATGGACAACGTCTGGCTGGAGGATTGAAAAAGGGCGTAGGTCGGATGAGAAACGAAGGAGACGGCTGAGGTCGAATGCGTTCCAGAGAGAGGAGTGGTAGAGGCCATCGCACAGAGGAAAGAGAAAGCAAAAAGGCAAAAAGAAAAAAGAAGGCTCTAGATACCAAGTGAGAAAAGGACAAAAAGTAATAAATGAATTCACCAGGAATGAAATGCTCCACTGGTCACTTTGTATTATATAGGGTAAAAGCATAACAGAATATTGTTACAAATCAATCTTAGCCATACATGTGGCATAATACAGCTAGCATATCTACAGATAATATTAACACTAGTTTACAAGAGACTAATTAGCTATTAGTCCTAACACAAACGAGGAAGAAATTGAAGGAGAAGATATGGTAAAGGGATTAGGCATGGTGGCAAAAAAGGAAGAGGGAAAAGTAGCGGGGTAAACATACGCGGCCGTCAAAAATAGAGGAAGAGACTGAGAAGATGGAATGTAAGGGTTTGGGGAGGATATTGTATGTGGAGTGGCGAAAAATAAGGAAGTCGTGGGTAGAAGGACACTGGTGACAATGCAGTCGTGAGGAGATGACATTGAGGAAGGCTAAGTGTGGTTAGTTGCAGACAAGAGGGCGGTGGTGGCAGGTTTTGTTGGTTATTGGGATTCCCAGAAAAAGATGTCATTCCTTCCTTTTCAGCTTTGATACCAAGACAAAATTTGTAATGAATTAGGCTAGCTGAGGATAATACCTCTAAGCCTGTAATATTCCAATTATAGAAAGAATCAGTTAATTACATTGCGCCACCTGTCCTTATAAGATTATTTTAGAATACACTACATATTTATAATATATAATAAATGCACAGAATATTTATTTCTAACTAAATTACATACTTATATAATTAAACGAATAAAGAGGGCCGTGTCTTGTCAAAAATAGCGAGAGAAAAGGGGACAAGCAAGATGAGAGAAAGAGAGAATGTTGGTTCAACCTTTTTAGGAATATATTATATATGCAAATGTATTGATGCAAAAATACAAGTTAAAATAATAATAATTTAAAACGCAAATGACGACAAAAGAAGAATGACAATAAAGATTCAAAGGCTACTTAGCCTAACGGTGGATCAATTAGAAACAAAGTTTGAATCTCACCTTATTCAAAAAGATATCTGGAGAAGTATCTCAATTGTAGAGGTTTGATCCAGGATGGTTACCTGGTAATAGGATTTAGAAAAAAAAAAAAAAAAAAAAAAAAAAAAAAAAAAAAAAACCAAGATATGTTAGGAAGGCCATAGTGGATGTTAAACCTTCCCATCACTTGTTAAAATCTATGAGGAAATAAATAAACAAACATATGACATAAATTAAATGTAACTAGAGACACAAAAATTATTAGCGTGGAAAACCCCTCAACTTGAGGGTAAAAAACACGGGTCATTCTAACCAATGAAAATATGATATACTATGATCAAAATATGATACAAGAGAGTCTCAATCACATGCTCAAGCACGTGCAACCACCATGCCGAACAACCAAAGCTATAAGCTTACAATAGATAACAAAGAAGTTGAAAATTCCTAAACAAAAATCTCGAGCCATGAACACGATTCTCTCACATTGGGTCTCTAAACGACGATCTCATTGTTGAAAATGGTGAATCACAATGCATTGAAACAGCTGACGAAATTTTATCCCGATCCAACGGTTAACAAGTTCCCAAAAACAAGTTTACCAAGACTACCCTATGAAGCTGTGTTTTTTCGTTTTCTCTCATATGATTGTATAATCTAACCTCTCGCCCCATTGGACTCCTCGGCCTCTTCACGGCCTCCATGATGTGTCTCTTTGACCTCACCGGTCTTTCGTCTCGGATAAAAACCTAAGGGTTTTTTGACCAAAATAATAATTTTATAATTTTTTTTTTACCAATCTAGAGTACTTTTGAAACTATTAACCGAATAGGGTTGTTTTGGGTTCCGTCGGGAACCCCGACGGATCCAAGTTCGCCGGGGTTCCCGACGGAACTAAGCGTCGTGGCCCCACCGACGCTGGACCGATACGGTTCGTCGGGGTTTCGACGGAACCAAGGTTTCGTCAAAACCCGCCAAAGACTCCCTAAAACAACCCTATTAGGTAAATAGTTTCAAAAGTAAGCTAGATTGGTACTAAAAAAAAAAATTATTTTGGTCAAAAACCTAATAAGAACTCTTTCCACTTAAATAAGTGAGATACAATATAATTGTCCTCAAATCAAAAAACTTTGAGAGGATATTTTTTCTCATGAAGAACAATGAGAAAACTTTTATTTTTTTCATTTTCTCACCATTTTACTTCTTTCCTATATTTTCTTTATTTATATTCCTTTTCTTTTCATAAAATAGAAAATATATAAAATTACGAGCCTTCATTCCTCCGCGTGAAAAGGGAGTCGAAAACCCAACAGGAGACCGGTGCCCAACGAGTTATAAAAGAGTGAAAATAAAGAGTTCAAAGTAATAATGGAGGTTGGGGCATTCATTAATTGATAGAGGAAGAGTAGAGAGAGAGAGGGAGGCATGAGATCGATGGCAGAGTTGCAGAAGAGCTTCAAAGCTTCTCTGTTAAGTACGAGTAGCCTTCTTCTCTTAGTATTATTGTGCCTTCACATCACAGCAAGAGCTTCCATGGCGGCCACAGATGAGCTGAAGAAAAGACTAATTCCAGTAGGAGTCATTCTTGATCTGAATTCAGCACTTGGTTCCATGGTCAACGGCAGCCTCGCTCTCGCCCTCGAAGATTACTACTCCGTTCATACTGATACAGCCACCAAGATCGACCTTAAAGTCAGGAATAATAGCAGGTAACACGCCACACTACTGCAATCTCCATCATCTTGACTTTTGAACATGAGTGTCAAATCTTTGAAATAAGTCTTTCTAAACTATTCATGTTAAGTATAAGTAGGAAAATCAGTTACAAATTTATCATATATGTCGGTGTCAAACTTCGAAAACTCTTCGTAAAATTTCAGCACCTGAATGTATCAGTAAAATACTTTTTGAGAATTTATCATGACAAAAGTTAGCGTATCAGCAATTGCAAATGTTTCACATATTGAAGTTAAATGTAATTCCAAAAATTCAATGTGAAATTATGCTTGCATATATTACAAATTTGACACTAATCACCATAGGGCGGACCTAGGTGTAAGATTAGGGGACAACTGTGCCCACCCTTAAATTTAGGAATTGGGGGATTTGTATTATTATTATTTTTAAAAATAATAATACAAATTTGAATGATTGTCCACCCTTAAATTAAGTGTCCACCCTTAATACATTAAGACTGCACTTCGTAATCGGATAGGGGATGAATGATTGAATGATTGTTTAGTGCCTTTATATTAAAAAAGATGTATTTGATAAGATTGATAATAAGGCAATTATGATGGAATTTCAAAAAATAAGGCTTAGAAGGATAACATTGTAATTATTTTTATTGAAATATACTTTTGTTATTAAAATATATGTCTTGAACTTATTGAGTCTGCCCACCCTTCATTGTAATTTATATACCGCATTTCTAACCGCACTTAATTTTTACTTTTCTAAATAAAAGGTTTGTAAAATAAGCCTTTTATTACATCATCAAGTATTCACTGATTACATAAATATTTTTTTTTTTTCGTTTATATTCTTTTGTTTTTTAACGCATTTAAAACTTTCTTAAAAAAAAAAAATCGTAAAGGCGCCCCTTAACCCCCAAATCCCCCTCACTGATACCCACCCCTTCATAAAATTTCTGGGTCCATTCCTGCTGATTTACATGCTGGCACATCATCTAAACTATATTCAATCAAAATATTTTAATTCTAGTTGGGTAAAGACTCATCTAAAAAATTCCTATTTTATTTTATTTTAAAGAAAAATAAGCATCTTCCAAATTAAGATGTTTATTTTTCTTAAACACAAAATAAAATGATAATACCTCCCATCCTAATTATAAAATAGTTAATTTTTTTAAATATTAAGGAAGCTAAATAAATTAATTTAGAGTATTTATATTTACCATTTTCCTCTTAACTAATTTGTTTGATTTATGAAATGATATATATAACCTAATGATACACAATATATGTTATGATTAAGTAACTTATTTAGTTTATTTAATCCTTAAAAAAACTTAACTTTGAATTATTATTAATTAGGACTGGAAGTAGTAAATTTTTTCAAATGAGTCAACACGCAATTATGATTAAAACGTGTTAATTTATTTTTATTTTTATTTTTGGGACCAAGTTAAATTGTCTCTTTAAATTTCTTGATGTTGGCATTAACCAGCTTGGGATCTAGTAAAAGTGGAAAATGTGACGGCAATCCTGGGACCTGAAAACTCTGAGGAAGCAAGGTATGTTGTAGATCTTGGTGCCAAATATGATGTGCCTGTGATTTGGTTTTCTCCATCTGGTCCATCTCTATTGCCACCTCGTACCCGGTTCTTCATCACCTCCAACTCCACCGGAAACCATTGCTCTCAGTTCGAAGCTATAGCGGCCATTATCAAAACTTATAATTGGCAGTCTGTGATCCCCATTTATGAAGAACCTCAATTCGGCGATGACCTGATTCCATGTCTCTATTATGCCTTGCAAGACATGGACAATCAAGTGCCTTACACAAGTGCCATTAATCAAAACTTCTCAGGTGATCGAATCACCGACGAGCTTAACAAGATCAAAGGCAAGCAAACATATGTGTTTGTCGCCCATATGACGGTGGAGCTTTGGTCAAGACTTGTGCAACATGCAAAATCTGCAGGGCTGGTTGATAAAGGATACGCTTGGATACTTACGCAAGGCATATCTTGTGTACTAGATCCCAAAGCTTTAAATATAAAAGCGAAAGGCTACATGGATGGTGCTTTGGGTGTGAGGCCATCATTGGCTGATTCAAACATAACCAAACGAGTTGACTTAGGGACAAGATTAATGTCTAAGTACAATAAAACTCTCTCTCTATATCACTATATGGCCTGTGGGCTTATGACACTATCACAGCATTGGCCAATGCAGTTGAGAAAGCCCGCTTAGGCAATTCTGATGAAAGCAGAGGTGATCTTCGCAACAAAACGAGCCCGGAACTTCGCAAAAAAATTCTGTTTCAGAATTTCACAGGTCTGTCAGGGAATTTCAATTTGAGGCTAGAACAATTAGAACCATCACAATTTGTAATATACAATGTGCAAGACAAAAGAGACATGATCTTTGGACTTTGGAGCCATGAAAGAGGACTTGTTCAATATGACAAGAGGATCTTTGGACTTTGGAGACAAGTTGAATGGCCGGGTAATACAAACGAGACACCACGAAAGTTGAAAATTGGGGTCCCAAAAACGCATTTTACTGAATTTGCTGGTTTTGCTGTTGAAGTGTTTAAAAAAGTGGCTGATGTTTTGCCATTTCCTTTACCTTATGAGTTTGTGCCCCTGAACAACGTTAGTCCCTCCAGCTATGATGATCTTCTCTGCCATATGAAAAACAAGGCAAGTTTTCATTCATTATTGTCGATTTCAATTGTTTTACCTTTATCAGCTTTTCTGTGTCTCAGCATCATATTGGAGGGACCTAGAAAATAGTGATAAAATTAAGGGTTAAAGTGCAAATTAAATGACGGAAAATTTTCATCATGAGGGTCTTATTCCAGGATGTTCATGCATCATATTAAACCTCCATCTCGAACTTTATAACGAAACTTTTAGGTCAATTTAACATAATTGCTGAAATTACACCGTATTTAAAAGATTGTGTATACTTTTTCCCGTTTCAAAATTAAATTATGCTAGAGGCTCGTGACAAAAAACTTTAATTTATCAGCTTTTCTGGTTCTCAGCATCATAACTACCAACACTTAATCCGTGGATGAAAATATTGCAGGATGTTGATGTTATAATTGGTGACATTACGGTTGTAGCAAGTCGCAATAATTGTGTTGATTTCACAATGCCGTATTTAGATTCAAGAGTGTCAATAGTGGTAAAGGTGAGGTCCGACTCCGACTCCAAAAATGGGTTGATCTTTGTCGAACCATTTCTTCGGTCAATTTGGTTAAGTCTTGCTGTGGGTGTTGCGGGTGCAGCTGTTACTGTGAGTGTAATTATATTTGAAATAAGAAAGATGAATGAAGGAAGCAATTGTCATCCCTTTTTCCTCAATCCCTTGCTTATTTACATAAGTGGTGAGTTCTCTTTATTGATTCTTCATGCATATATTAATTCATTCTCTTATTTATAAGTAAAGTTTTTTTATGTTCTTATTTATAAATCATCTCGTAAAATCTATATTTTTTCTCCTGATAGTGCTATTGGTATGGAATTATGGTAGAAAGAAGGATTGAGAGAGAGAATCAAGAATTTTCTCAAGCTTGTTTGGGATGGCCCGACTTCTAGGCATGAAAAACATTTCAAACTCAAGTTGGACCAGAAAAAATTATGTTTGACATGACTTCAGAGGCAATTGACCTTTTAGTAATATTAATCCACATGATGTGAATTAGTTAAAAGTAGGGGATTGTATTTGTATTCACTTGATTTGAGGCACTCAATATATATGGGTGTGTATTATCAATGGTGTGTGTGATGATGATTGCAGGTGTTGAGATCTTGAAAAGTAGGACGTCTAAATGGGTGATGGTATTGGTGATGTTTGTGTTGGGCATAGCAATGCAAGTTTACACTGCATATTTATCATCAGTTTTATCAGAGAGGACAATGGCAAAGCCTTCTCCATGGAGGGACTTGCAGGATATTAAAAGGAACAATGTGTCCTTGGGATATCAAAAGGACTCCTGGGTGAAAGATCTTCTGATTGACCAAATAAAATTGAAGGACAGTCAGTTAAAGGCTTTAGGAAGTCTTGAAGAGTACAATGAAGCACTGTCAAATAGAACAGTGGGTGCTATTTTTGATGAAACTCCTTATCTCAGGCTTTTCCTCTCCAAATGCCCTTCTTGCAAGATGACAGGACCAATCTACAGGACTGGTGGATTTGCGTTTGTGAGTACTCTTCTTCAATTCTCTCCCTAATAATATTCTATATAGAGTCTAAAATTTTAATGATGCTCCAATGATATTGAATTTTCAGGCATTCCCAAAGAATTCTACCTTGGTCTCGAATTTCTCAGCTGCAATATTAAATGTAACTCAAAATGTGACAACATTTCGTGAGATGAAGAAGCGCATATTCTTACCTGACACCGTTGATAAATCTGAATACAAAAGTGATGTTGACATGCGAAGTTTGACGAAGGATGACCTTGGAGGTCTTTTCCCGATAGTATGGTCTGTTTTAGCTCTCTTCTTGACCATTTTAATTCTTAAAGTTCCACCTATCCCTGACTGGTTGAGTACTATCTACGCCATCTCACTATTGCTCTCCGGTTGCATACGATCGATATTGGTTTTAATTTGGAGGTTCTTTAAGAGGAGGTGGAGATTAAAACATTAGTGTTTCATCAGTAAAATCAGTATCTTATGTGTGTGTATGTTACTTGTGAATAGTCGAAGTGATAAAAGTAACTAGGTGATGAAAAACTAAAAGTTTAAGACCTTTTTGGCTTAGTGTTATTTTGTAATGAATAATTCTTCAAGTTCTCTCATTTCTTTCTTCTCTTCAGTTAGTTTATTATTGGGAAAATTTCATATAGGTCCCAAGGAACGAAAAAAATTACAAAAAAGTCCCTTGAAATTATCAAATTTTCGGTCGGGAAGGGGACTTGTAATTATTTGTATGGAGGTTTTTAAATGTTGTTGTTAATACATGCATTTCGTCATTGTAAATACATGCATTTTCCGTTGTAAATAGCCAGGGACTTACGTGTAATTATTTGTATGGAAATAAAATCCAGGGTTTTTAAAAGTTGTTGTAAATACATGCGATTTCGTCATTTGTAAATACATGCATTTTTCATTTGTAAATGGCCATATTTTAAATTTTGTTGCAAATGCAACATTTCGTTGTAAATCTATGTTTTTTTCTGTTGTAAATGATCTCTCATGTTCAAAATCCGGGTGTTTAAATGTTGTTGTAAATATATGCATTTCCATTTGTTAATATATCATTTCCTGTTGTAAATGGTTAGGTATTTAAAAGTTGTTGTAAATATGTCATTTCACTTGTTGTTAATATATGCATTTCGCATTGTTAATACAAATAATTACACGAAGTTCCTTGGGGCCTGAGCGTAATTTGATGATTTGAGACTTTATTGTAATTAATTTCCTTCCTTGGGACCTAAGCGTAATTTTCCCTTTATTATTTGTTCAACTCAATATCCACCATATATATATGGTTAGTACATATATCTTTTAAAATTGTAGGTAAAGAACAAAATTTTATAGCCTTTGGACATTGGAGTTTAGACCCACAGAGAAAAAGACAAGACTAATTTCAACCATAAGTCTTTAGTACATTGGGAAGAAAAACTTCTTTTTCAGGACAAAGAAACGTAAGTTAATGTCTAGACCCTTCTCAAGTTTGCCTCAGAACAACATACTCAAATACACATTACAAACCTTTAGATATCCTCAGCTTGAAAGAATTAGCCTTTGGGGTTCCATAAAATGGAGCAACAAAATGCAAAATTCCTTCTTTTTCAGAGCCTTTAAGAAGCTTCCAATCTAGAAAAACATACTGAGATGAACCATCATCATTCATGGTCATGCTCAGCCACAATCTGTTATCACTGATTATATTGTGAAGACTGATATCACACTCAATACCTACCGGTAGTCCCGAAAGGAAAGGAATTGAAGAGGATGTTCAGAGTCATTATTCAAAATACTTGGCTCTGCTCTTACATGTCTGATTGTTCCCCTACATATAAACTGTTTCAGGGACAGACGCTTGCAAAACTCCAATGGACTCTGGGAAGCTTCATTAATCGAAGTGACAGCCTAAGGACATGTATAAAATGATCATGAAAATCCTGGAAATGCTGCATAATCAGATCATTAAAAGAAACAAGTTCACCTCTTCGAAAACTTCCTTAGAGACAATGGCTACAAACTACTTGGGATTTCAGCCGATATGGGAAACTGATAGATCCTTAGAATAGGATCTATTAGAACAATTCAAGAACCAGAATCTGGAGTTCTTGACCAATTACTCAAAGTAATTCAAAATATATTTATCTGCATAAAGAACTCTGTTTACACCATTGGAAAATATATAAGAGAACCTAACTGTCATAAGCAACTGCAACTAACTTCCTAAGGATAAGATACACCTAAGCATAACTTCCTAATAAGTCTTATCCAAACACATAAGCATAACCTCCTAATACATAACTTCCTAATAAACTGACTTAACCTATTCCAATTGCCTTTTCCATCTTGAATAAACCAGCAAGGGTGTACGGTCAAGTGGGGCTGCTGGTATCCTATCAATACTCCCCCCTTGAAAATGAGCCTTGTCCTCAAGGCGAAAGTGAGGAAATTGTGTAGTAACCAGATCATAGGATCCCCAATTAGATGCTTCAGGTGGTTGAGTAATTCTTTGAAGTTATATCGCTTTCCATCAAATCCACCAGTAACGTAAATAACACCATTGGATTCCACTGCAGCGAGAGCAAACCTTGTCTCAAGCATTGAACGAGTATAGATCCACCTTCCTATGTCTAAAGCGAGCATCTCAACCTCTAAATAACTGTCAATTCCATTGCTGCCACCAATGGCAAATATTTTGTAACCTAAACCAGCTCCAGCAAGGCTTCCTCTCTTTTGATTCAAAGATGGCCACAAAGTCCACTTATCACGAATTGGACTATATGACTCGACTGCCATACCAAATACAACTATTCCACCACCAAACACATAAATCTCCCCATTCAACTGCACAGTTGAAGCATAAGAGCGAACTGAGCTCATGGGCTTTCGAGATTTCTTGACGTCCAGGGATAGACAATACAAATCCATAGATGCTAAAAATGATTCTCCATCGTAGCCTCCTATTAAATACAATGACTCTTTAAGGTCTAAATGCTGCTGATCCAAAGACTGAATTGTTGTCTTTTCATCATGTTCCTTAGAAAGAGTACATGAAGATTCTAATATTGTACCGCGATCTTTTAGATGGTGAATTTCCAATTCTGCCTCCACCTGAACTACTAAGTTTCTGCAGATGGCATTGCAAGAGATCATTGAACCGTCCCCAACTTTTACTCCAAAAGGCGTTAATTGTTGCGTTTTAATTCCCAGGTCTTTAATCAAGTGGTCGGAGATGAATTTGTGGGTTGACCCACTATCGATCAAGATAAGGAATTCTTTGGACAACATCAGTCGCTTAACTCTCATTGTTATTGTTGAGTCTTTTCCCAGAATTGCATGTACCCATATTTCAGCCATAGGAGCATTATCGGAACTTTCTTCAGGTTGCGGCAATTGTTTGTCGTCTTGTTCATCCGTAATTTCCATTATTTTCAGCGTGGTGGTGTTACAACGATGACCTGGCACGAATTTCTCTCCACAGCGATAACAGAGTCCCTTGTTCCGGCGGTGTTGGCCCTCGACATCTGTCAAAGTCGATTGCGGATTCATCGGCGGATTGGAGTGATTCGAATATCCCGATAGCAGTGGCCTTGTGTAATCCTGAACGCCAGAAGTCGCGTAAGAACTTGCGGACGTTGCAAACCCGTACTGACGTGGAACTGGGAGTTTATTTTCTTTATAATTATTTCTGCAATCAATTCCACGATATCCGGAAAATCGCTGGGGGGCCGAGATGCATGCTGGCTTTGAATTTTGGATTCAAATTCCAATGCCAAACCTGCGGCTTTGTACACTGTGCGAGGCTTCTTAATTTTCACATTGGCTTTAATTCTTCCTTGAGTCCATGAATAAATATTGCTAATAGGCAATGCTCAGGCCAGCCGATAACTCTTGAAGACCTTCGAATAAATTCCTTCCTATATTCTTCCACCATTCCTGTTTGTTTAATATCACAGAGATAAATATCTGGATTCTGGAATTTGGTTGGGCCAAAATTGTCTTGGAAAACCTCAATTAATTCCTCCCAAAAGCGAATAGTACGACTTGAAGAAATCCACGTGAAAACATCTAAGGCATCGCCTTCCAAATTCATCGCGGCCACTTCAACTTTGACATCTTCAGGAGTTTGGTAGTACCGGAAATATTTTTTGGCCTTCATAATCCATCGTCTCGGATCTCCTCCCTCAAATTTGGAAAATTTGACCTTAGTGTAAGGCCTCCTATATGGAAATCCATTCAACCATGGGTTGTCCGCTTCATACTCTTAACATTCATCGGTTTGTCTTCCTGTTTCTCTGTATCTGTTATGTTCTTCATTGGGTCTCTTCTGATGCTTCATCTCCTTCATCTTAGCATCCATGCTCTGAATTTTGTTAACAAGAAAGGCCATTTGCTAAACCAAATCGTTTGGAGGATGAACACTCTCATGCTCCTTTGATGATTCTACTTCGTTACTCATGTTCGGTTGATCTAATGACTGCTGTTTCTTCCTGTTGTTGCCCATAACGCACACAAAATGGCCTAGAGAAAGAATTGCTTTGATACCAAATTAATAGATCCTTAAATTAAGATCTATTGGAACAATTCAAGAATCAGAATCTGGAGTTCTTGACCAATTACTCAAAGTAATTCAAAATCTATTTATCTGCATAAAGAACTCTATTTACACCATTGGAAAATATATAGAAACCTAACCGTCATAAAGAATCGCAACTAACTTTCTAAGGATAAGATACACCTAAGCATAACTTCCTAATAAGTCTTATCCAAACACATAAGCATAACCTCATAATACATAACTTCCTAATAAACCGACTTAACCTATTCCAACTGCCTTTTTCTTCTTGAATAAACCAGCAAGGGTGTATGGTCAAGTGTGGCTGCTGGTATCCTATCAGAAACAATTGAAAATGAATCAGCTTCGTCCTGGATTGATAATATGAAGACGTTACAATGAAAGAGAGTTAAAAGTTTTATAAATGCCAAGAATTTACACAAACCTCTTCCTCAAACTCTTAGAAAATTAAGCAGCATGTGATCCATATAGCATAGACAAAATAAATAAAATGAGGAAGCAAGGTTCAATGATCATTGTAAGGCTTTTGAAGTGAACATTAAGGAGAGAGTAAATATTAAGCAATGATGAGCTGAGAAGGCACAAGGAGGGGGTAGATGCAGTCATGCAGAAAAAGATGAGACCATCACCAATCAGGAAAATGGTCGGGGTGGCAAAATGAAAAGCTAAATTGTCCCATCTAGATTTTGTTGAGAACATGTTAACTTGCCTCAGATGTTCAAATTGTACATAGCATATATTGCAGTATGTGCAGTTCATGTTAGGGTTTAAAAGATAATGATCATTAATTGAGAGCAAAAGTGGAAAGATTGAAACAAAAACAAAAAATTAGAAATTTTCTAAATACATTGGATTATGAAGGAGAGTGGTGTTTTATAATTTAAGCCGGATCCCAATTTGTTTGAAACAAGTTTGTGGATTGGGCCAGCCCATATGTGCCCAAGAGCTCAAGATATTAGCAGCACAACTTTTTTTTTTTTTTTGATAACATTAGCAGCACAACTTGAGTAAAGGTCTAAAGGAATAAAAACAGTTACCCAGGCAATTTTCATCAAACTATTTGTTTTGTGTGACAATCTAATTGGGTTAGCTCGTAGTATTACTAATTCCATGTTGTTTTTAAGTAACAACTTACAACGGTTGGGGTTGGCTGGAAAGTGGTAAGCGAGCACGTGTCGGCTGAAGCGAATCCGAATTCGAGCGCTTATGAATGCAAAAAAAAAAAAAAAAAAAACCCCACATTGGGAGACTCTCCCACCATAAATGGATCGCGATGCGGGTCGGATCCGCAGTGCTTGGCCCGGTGAACCAAGTGGGCAAACAAAAAAAATAAAAAGTAACAACTTTAATTCTATTGAGTTACATCGTTTTGTTTTTATATTCCTTCATGATTGAACCGTTTTGTTTTTATATTCCTTCTTGAATTTTGTTTTTATCTCTATATATCAATGAGTTATCATAATTTAAAATTATATTTTTTTCGTCAAAAAACATAATAAATACTTAGATATTTAGTTTGGATTCTTTAATCAATAAATATAATTTATTAACGATTATTTTCTAATTTTGTTTTTTATATTCTCTTATAATTGAACTTTTTTTCATCTCCATATGAATCAACAAATTATGAATTTTAAGTAAGTTTTGGACCCAGTAGGATTTTATTGAGCTCAAGTCTTAATTTTATTATAAAAGGCAATTCAGGAGCTTAAGTTTGAGCTTGAAACCACTATTTTAAGAGTTATAATGATTTACTTATGCCTTTCTAAAGTTCTTAGAAAATCTCATTCCTACAATAAAGCATGAAAGTGATAAAAAAGTGCTTTTGGGTAGCCAAACACCGACTTCTCTTGTTCTATTTATACGACACGGATAGAATATATATTTTTTTATCATATTTATAAGGTATGTTATTATTAATATTTCTTACATAAATGTAAAATTTCACTATTTATTTATTTTTATTTTTTTGTGTAGATAGTTACTCTCTCTGTTCCTTTTCATAAGAAACAATTGACACACATACTCAATTCCTTTTTATAGAAAAACATTAAGAGAATGTTTTATTTTTTACTTCTTAATTTTTTATTTTGCCCTTATTTAATTATCACATTTAATGTCAATATAATACATTTTTATGGACCCCAAAAACATATTACTTCTATTCTCTCATGTCCATAATATAACGCACTCCAATGAATTCATTAGAATAAAGAAATGATAGCTAACTCATTAAATATGATTTAAAGTGAAAATGTTTTCAACTTTTCCCATATTAAATTAGGTTTCAAATGAGAGAGAATATACCAAAAAAAAAATACATTTAAGTATTATTTATATGGACAAAATTGACAAATAAACAATAATTACTCTTTAACGACTTATATTCTAAACCATTGTATTTTTCTATAAGTAAATTAGAATGGAGGGAGTACCATATTTATTTTCATATCCTCTCTCTTCTTTAATCGTCTTTATTATAATAATTTTTTTATTCTCTCTTATTCCTTATGTTCTCATAAATAATGGTATTTTAGTCACACACAAAAAGATTATAATTTTAACACATTTATTGTACTTAACCGACATTTTGAACCATGAGATTCGATTAAACGTTTCTTATAAAAAGGAAAAAGGGGGGGGGGGAGTATTTTCTTGGAGAGTGTAGTTAAAAAGTTGTTGAATTTTAAAGTAAAATTAATAAAATTTAAGGTTATTTTAGTTTGTGAGATATGCTATAAGTACTTTATAAATAGAATTAGAGGATAAAAAAAAGTTTATGTTCACTTGTTTAATATCCATTAGGTCTAATTCTCCTGCCAAATCTTGTTACATGAACTTTTTCTAAACAAAAATTCACATGGAGAAATTTGCAAGATTCTATTAAAGAATCATTAATAAAAAATTGGACATGGCAAAGTTTGATTAGAGGCTTGGATCTATGCAACTTTAATCCTTGTTATAGGTCACTTATAACTCATTCTTGCATACTAATAAATGCATTAAATTGATATTAAAAAAATTGTCTTTATTAAATTCTTCCTCATTTACAAATTATTCTCGTCTCTCTAACCTGAATTAAATAAGTCTAAAATTGAGAAAAAAAAAATCATTAAATACCCTTCAAGTACTTATATTTAACACCAAAAAATTCTCACAAAGGCACCCAAGTTTTGTCCTAAAAAATTACTCCATCATGTCTTTTTTATAAAGAACATTCTCTCTGATAAAGGTGGTGGTTATATAAAGAACATATTCTTTTTATCTAAAATTTTAAACTTTTTTTTTTCCATTTTACCCTTATTTAATATATGTCACTTATTATCTCCTTATTATAAATTTCCACCCAACATCTTTCTCATGTATACTCTTTCTAAATAAAGGTATAATTGAAAAGAAAATACAAAAGTTACATATTTACCCTTGCTTTTAACTAATTTTTAGAACAATTAGATTTTAGTAGTTGTTTCTTATAAAAAGGATGATGAGAGTATCAAATAATCTAAATCTTTACATATTTCAATATACATAAAAATATATAAAATACTGAATATATATATATATAGAAATTTAAATAATTAATAAAAAATTAATTTTTAGAACAACAGTTTTATTAAATAAATGCCAATAAAGAAAATTAATTTCTTAATGTCGGCATTAAGCAGCTAACGATTTTTTTTTTTTTTTTTGATACATAGCTAACGATTTAGTATACAAGGAAAATGTGAATTAGTTAAATGGAACCCAAAATCTTTTTTTTTTTGTCTCATAAAATCTGGACAACCTAAATTTGATTTTTCTTATCTTTATTTCTTAAAAGAATCATTGAACAGTCCAGATCCGACGAATTTTAGGTGCTCATCAATCATCACTTAGCCGGTTTCTATCTCAACATACTCAGTATGGCAGTGAATTATATCGATGTTGTGTGTGTGATGATTGCAGATGTTAATTCTTTGAGAAGTGACTCGTCTAAATCGGCGGTGATAGTGGTCATGTTTGTGTTGGGCATAGCAATTCAGATTTGTACAGCAAATTTAACTTCAATTTTAACTGAGATGACCACGGCAAAAAGTTCTCCATTGAAGGACGTGCAAGAGATTAGAAGGAAGAATGTGTCGGTGGGATATTAAAAAAAATGGATTGAAGACCGATCAATTAAAAGCTTTAACAATATATATATATATATATATATTGTTTGTAACTTTGATACAAGTGTTTGTGTGTATGGACAAATTGCAGGATCTTGATGCTATAACTGGGGACTCATAATTGTGGCAAGTCGCACAAATTGTGTTGATTTCACGTTGCCGTATTTAGATTCAAGTGTGGTAATGGTGGTTAGGATGAAGAATGACTCCACTTCAGGGATGTTAGAATATGATTAGTTAATGATTAGTGTTTATAATTGTATACGATTTTGTGTATATCTATAGAGGACACGTGTATAGATATTATAGGTTCTGTTACCATTCTGTTATTCTTTCCTTTATTCCCGCTGTACTATTGCTCTATGTAATATTCCATTCTAGAATGATGTATTGGATAGTATACATATCAGATACACTGAGCACTGTATTCTAGTGCTTCAGCTCCAATTGCTATCTCTTTCTATATTTCCTAATTTGGTATCAGAGCAATCTCCGATGATGAGCTCTACGACTTTCGCTGACTCTTCCGTCGTCTCCTCCCTTGTTTCCAAAACTTATGCCTTATTCAGCTCCTCTAGCCGACAGTAGTGATCAAGTTGGATCGCACCAACTTCCTTGTCTGGGAGTCAATTGTCTTGCCGTTGATTGAAGGCAACCGTCTCGAAAATCATATCGACGGCACTTCCTGTGCACCACCCAAGCTCATTCTCGATGACACAGGAAACAAACCCAATCTGGCGTATGCTGAGTGGTTCTCGGTGGATCGCATGCTCGTTGGGTGGCTGCGCAACACCATGACCCTTGAAGTTGGAGCACAATTGCTTCACTGTAAGACTGCCGAGGAACTATGGTGTAGTGCTCGTTCTCTTACTTGTGCATCGACGAAGGCACAAGTGATGGTGTTGAAGAACGATCTGCACAACACTCGAAAGAACTCCCTTACGATGTCTGAGTTTCTAAGCAAAATGAAGTCTCTGGCCGATGAGTTAGCCCTTGCCGGAGCACCTGTCGCCATGGACGATCTGGTTCTTCACACTCTGAATGGCCTCGACACAGAGTATAACGCCATTGTTGTCACTCTTATTGACAAAGCCGACATCACCTGGATAGAAGCCCAGTCCGCCCTTTTGTCATTTGAGTCACGCCTTAACCAACTGACTCACTTCTCAACTCTCAGTCTTTAACCTTCGGTTAACGTGGCTCATCATCATGACACCTCTCGCAATTATCAGCCCGACTCTGGAAATGGTGGTCGTGGCTGGGATAATCGTGGTGGCAGAAATCAAAGGGGCAGAGGCGGACGTTCTCGTGGCCGTCGTGGCGGCGGCGGTAGACCCTTCTGTATTCATTGCCAACGACCAAGGCACACTCTAGCTACTTGCTATTACCGCAATGATGATGTATACAATAACTCAAATTACTCTTCCCATTACTCTGCTCCTCCTCATGCATTTTATGCAAATCATTATGCTAATCAATTTTCAGTTGCAGACCCTACATGGTACATGGACAGTGGAGCAAATTATCATGTCTCCCTTGATCCAGAACATTTTGAAGAAATCACACCAACTAGTAAGTCTCATCTTACCACATGTACTGGAGAACGAAGTCCCATCTTGGGTATTGGATCAACTACTATACCTTGCACACAAAATTCTAAACTAAAATTGAGAGATGTTCTTTATGTCCCTACTGCTACTAAGAACCTACTAAGTGTTAATCGACTGTTACATGATAATCTTGTTCATGTACATTTCACTAATCACAGTTGTGATGTGAAGGACCCAGTGACTGGAAAGCTTCTTCTGGGCACACAAAAGGAAGGGATGTATCCAATAGTGGTGGAAAGAAGGCTTAAGACTCAGCCAAGAGCATTTATGGCAGAACGCGATGGTGATCTACAGTCTCAGCTTCAAACATGGCATCACATACTCGGGCATCCTAGTGCCAAAATTCTCAACCACGTTTTGAGCAAATGTAATAAAAAAATTAACAAGTGTTCATAGTAACAATGTATGTGAAGCATGTCAGTTGGGTAAATCTAAGTTGTTGCCATTTACCAATTCTGTGTCACAAGCTTCTTTGCCTCTTGAATTAGTGCATACCGATCTTTGGGGTCCAGCACCCATACAATCTCACAATGGACACAGATTCTATATCCATTTTATCGACGACTACAGCCGCTATACATGGCTTTATCCTCTTAAACATAAAGGGGAAGTTGTTCATGCGTTTAAGCATTTCAAAGCTCTTGTAGAGAATCGTTTTGACTTGAAAATTAAAGCTCTACAATGTGATAACGGTAATGAGTATAAGCCATTTATGCCCATAGCTCAAGAAGCCAAAATTAATGTTCGACTCACGTGTCCTTACACATCAGCTCAGAATGGCCGGGCAGAGAGAAAGCATCGCCACATTGTTGAAATGGGCTTGACACTTCTTACTCATGCTGGAATGCCGTTGAAATTCTGGCTTGAAGCATTTCAGCATGTCGTGTATTTGATCAATCGTCTGCCGTCTCCAGTATTACAGAATAACACACCTCTGTTCTTATTACAGAAAACAGAACCAGAGTACAATCATCTTCAACCTTTCGGTTGTGCCCTTTACCCTGTCTCAAGCCGTATAATGCGGATAAATTTCAGTTTCGAAGTCAGAAATGCGTCTATCTTGGTGTAGCTTCACGGTTAAAAGGCCATCGATGCTTGAGCGAATCTGGTAAAATCTTCATTTCCAGACACGTTGTGTTTGACTCAGTTTTGTTCCCTTTGCTTAGAGGTTTTACGAAGAAGCTAAAGCAAATCAACACCATTGATTCTAGCTCAATTCCTCTAGTCATTCCGTTTAATCAAGACCCTGGAGATAGTGATACACAGGATGCTCAGAGTGTTGATACACAGAGTTCATCGATTACTAAGGAAGGTGTTGAGATATCAGATAGCAATGAACCAGTCTCTATGTTGAATCCAAGTTTGGGTCAAAGTCAAGAAGCAGACAGGCCCAACAATCATCACTCTATGCTCACTCGGGCTAAAATGGGTATAGTAAAGCCCAGATATCCGTTTGTTGGACTTGCAACCCGAGAGAGCTCCGAATCCGCAACCACTTCATCTGCTTTATCTTCTCCATTGTGGCTTCGTGCGATGACTGACGAATTCGATGACCTTATGCGAAATCGTACATGGCTATTGGTCCCTTACTCCAACAAAAAATTGATCGACAGCAAGTGGGTATTCAAAACTAAGTTCCGCGCCGATGGCTCCATCCTCAAGCATAAAGCGCATTTGGTCGCTAAGGGATTCCAGCAAATACCTGGTGTTGATTTTACTGAAACTTTCAGTCCAGTAGTGAAATCAACCACAATTCGGGTGATTTTGTCCATTGCAGTGACGTACAACTGGGAAATTCGTCAGCTGGACGTGAATAACGCATTTCTCAACAGCTACTTACAGGAAGAAGTGTACATGGCTCAACCAGAGGGCTTCATCGATCGAAAGAGACCCAATCACGTATGTAAGTTAATTAAAGCTATATATGGTCTACGACAAGCTCCAAGAGCTTGGTTTGATCGTTTGCGTCTTACCTTGCTAAATTGGGGATTTTGCAATCTGAAGAGTGATATATCTGTATTTATGTTGCAAACGCGTAAATTGACCATCTTCATTCTTATATACGTAGATGACATCTTAGTGACTGCCAATGATCCTAAATGTGTTGACATGTTTGTGAAGCGGCTTAATTTGGTCTTTTCCTTAAAAGATTTAGGCCCCCTGTATTACTTTCTTGGTTTAGAGGTTTACAGAGATAAATTGGGGATTTATCTAAATCAGTCAAAGTATGTTGTTGATTTGTTAAAAAAGTTCAACATGTCAGATTGTGCGCCAGTTACCACTCCAATGGTAACTGGTCGCTTGATTTCTTCCAGTGATGGTGAGCTCTTGAAAAATCCCACTAATTACATGCAAGCAATAGGTTCTTTGCAGTATTTAACCACCACTAGACCTGACATCTCTTTTTCTGTCAACAAACTCAGCCAATTCCTTTATCAACCTAGGACTAGTCATCTTCAAGCAGTCAAAAGAGTGTTTTGCTATCTTAAAGGGACTTATAATTTAGGTCTGCACATTAGGCCATGTAATAATCCTCAGCTAGTTGCATACACAGATGCAGATTGGGCATGTGACCTAGATGATAGGAGGTCTTTGGTTGGAATGTGTGTCTTTATAGGCAATAATCTTGTGTCTTGGTCTTCTAGAAAACAAAAGGTGGTTTCTAAGTCCAGTATTGAGTCAGAATACAGATCTCTCGCTGATGGATCCTCTGAAATTAAGTGGCTATGTTCTTTGTTATCTGAAATGGGTCTTTACATTAAAACACCAACTGTTATTTGGTGTGACAATTTAAGTGCAAAAGCATTGGCAGCAAATCCAGTACAACATGTCTGAAGCAAAAACATTGAGGTTGATGTCCATTTTATAAGAGATTTGGTGCTGTCAGGGGTAATCGATATCAGATATGTTCCTTCTTCCTTACAGCTTGCAGACTGCTTTACCAAACCCTTGTCACAACCTCAGTTTCAATTCTTCAAAGACAAACTCAGCTTGTTGGTCACTCCCTCTCGTTTGAGGGGGAATGTTAGAATATGATTAGTTAATGATTAGTGTTTACAATTGTATACGATTCTGTGTATATCTATAGAGGACACGTGTATAGATATTATAGGTTCTGTTATCATTCTGTTATTCTTTCCTTTATTCCCGCTGTATTATTGCTCTATGTAATATTCCATTCTAGAATTATGTATTGGATAGTATATATATCAGATACACTGAGCACTGTATTCTAGTGCTTCAGCTCCAATTGCTATCTCTTTCTATATTTCCTAACTAGGGATCCTCTTCAAACCTATCGATGGGTTACTGTGGTTAACTCTTGGTGGGATTTTTGTGGCTGCAACTATTATCATACTTATATTAGAAAAATACAAAAACAAAACCGATGGAATAAACAAAATCAGACCAATTTCTCATCAACCCCTTCCTTGTTTACAAGATGGGTGAGTTCTCTAAGACCTTATGTAGCATTTATACTTGATCATATGTTGTTATGTTTCAATTTGTGCCTTGTACGAACGTACTCAAACACACTTTATAATATTACAGATGTTATGGAAAAATTTGCAAGCGGTCTTTAGGATGGATGGATGATGATCGACGTCATTCCTATTCATCTTAGCGGTGCAAGTCTACACAGCAAATTTAGCTTCAATTTTAACACAAGGGAAGGAGAAAGAGCCTTCGTTTAAGGACGAAACCAAGATTATAAGAAGGAATCTATTGGTGGGATATCGAAATGGGTCGTGGGTGAAAGAGCTTCTAACTGAACAACTAGGATTCAAGCCGTGAACAGTACAATGAAACATTGTCAAGGGGAACCAAATATGGAGGAGTGGATGCTATTTTTGATGAAACTCCATATCTCATGCTATTCCTCTCCAAATATAAGTCTGGTTTCATGATGACAGGACCAATCTACAAAACTAGTGGACTTGTCTTTGTAAGTCTCCTACTCCATCTTACTCTTACTCGGAGTTCTGATTGTGACATGGACAAGCCATAGTTACTTATATCAATTAGATCGAGTTCATTGGTGAATTTGCAACGCATTTTAACCACTAACAATAGCAAAATGATAATTGATTAGAGATCATGACCTAATGGACTTAAGTTTTATCCTTATTAGGTAATGTAATACTAGGATAATTATTTATCCGGAATATTATATTTCAAGTAAATAATACCTATTGAAAATAGGTGAATATGTGGTTTCAAATAATAAGTAATAATTATCTTATTTTCTAAGGTAATTACTATGGGAATTAGGAGAGATAAAGAGCTAAAATCCTTAAAAAAGGTATTTTATAAGGCGAGAAAATGGCACGAAAATATTATGGTAAATCCCATATGACGCAAATATTGACAAAAACTTGGGAAGTATGTTGTCTCTAATTTTAGGAATTTTTGGGATTATTTCCTTGAAAAATAGAGAAGCATAAATATAATAATATTAAAAGTACTTTATGGCCCCATGATTTTTAATATTTTACATGGGACATAAAATACCAATGTCGTCACAATAGTTGTGAGATAATAATTTATCCTAATCATGAAAATTATCAACAATTAGTAAGTGGCTAATTAAGTAATTAGTGTCTAATTGTTTAGATTAAGATATAAGTAAATTAATTAGTAAATTATTAATTTAAAAGGAGAAATTCGAAATTAATAATTAAATAAATAATAAAATATTAATAAAATATTTTATGCTTAGAAAAATAAAAGAAAAATAAATAAATATCTAGATATTTTGAATAAAATAATAATATAATCGGTAAAGAGCCAACAGGAGATATGAGAACATATAGAAATGAAATTATACCTCAAGATATAGAAATTTAGTCTTTTACCACTGGACCTTTTATGAACCAGTGAAATTCTATCTCGGATTGAGCGATCTCAGAAGTCGTTTCTGAAACCAACAGCGTAATTAGGAGTACCGGATAATTAAGATAAGGCGAGATAATGCTAAAAGTGACTTATAGAAAACGCACCATGTTTTTCAAACCAGGGATATGGTTACTTAGATCGATCATATTACGAACCAATGATTTTCTCGCAAGAAAGTTCTGGTTCTATCGGAAGTTATTTCCGAATCGACGTTGTGTCTGTCCTAAAATCTTCGGCAGATAACGGAATACCCTTAATGGGATCAAAAATATAATGAAACCCAGTAGTTTTAAAGAGAAAGAATGGAACTACAAAACCTAGTTCCCGGATTTTTGAGATTCGTCAAGATTACGCGATTCGGACACCGATTAGGGAACTTTATCGATAAGTCAGCAAAGATGACATCATCCTCTTCTAGAAGGATGACATAAGCGGGACATGTGGAAGGTCAAGATGGTGCCACATGGCGAAGTGCGATCCGACGGTTGAAATCCGATCGAAAACAATTGAAGAAATTCCCACCTTGTCCCTCCTTTCTTCTATAAATAGCAAGCCCTCCTCTTCTCATTTCTTCACCCCAAAAATGCAGCCTAGAGAGAGGTTTTAGAGAGAGAAGCTCTGGAGAAAGTCTGAGCAAAGTCGGGGTAAGTTCTTCGGTCTCGGTCTTTAGTTTGGTAGTTTCTTTCGGTAGATATAGTAGGAATGCTAGATTTATCTTTAATTTTTCAAGATAGTCTAGATATCATATTTAGGGGTAAATATGATATATATTTCGAAAATATGATGAGGGAAAAGATCTGTCAAAATTCTGGAGAGATAGAGCGAAAGTAGCGAAGCTCTGGCGAAATTCCGCCGATTAGGGGTTTAGGGGCAAAATGGTAATTTGTATCTAAAATGCCCATTATGATACTAAATGTTGATAAATATCATCATTTTAGGATATCGAGTTAATCGTGCATTGTCGTATCGCCGACATCCCGCTGTTTACGCCGCTGTCAAATTTGTCGTTTTTCCGTAAAAGTACCGTTGTACCACCAACAATGTACGTTCGCGTACTGTAACACTAACACTGATGTTTATTGTATGCATATATGTGCTATGTGTATTGTATGTGGTAGCTGATAGCTCTGCTGTATGTCATATACTGTCTATGTTGTATGCTGTACGTTCGCGTACTGTAACACTAACTCTGATGTTTATTGTATGCGTATATGTGCTATGTGTATGGTATGCTTTTGTTAGGTAGTTGATAGCTCTGTGGTACGTTCACGTACTGTAACACTAACTCTGATGGTTATTGTATGCATATATGTATTTTCCTCTGTCATGCTGTATTTTCTTTGTTGTGCATTAACCTTATATCTGACTGTATTGTTATTACCGTCCATATCCGATTATGTCCAATGTCCGTTGTGCCTTAACCTTACATCCGACTGTATTGTTATTGTCGTGCATATCTGATCATGTACATTTCTCCTTGTGCCTTAACCTCACATCCGACTGTATTGTTATTGCCATATATATTTGATTATGTATACCCTACTTTGAAAGTAGTAAGTGTCGTCAAAATTTCATGAATATCTGTAGTACTTATATGATGTATGTAAACATGAGGTTAACCGTTACCTGGGGTCCGGTGCATTGGACCTCGCTCTTAACATAGCATCGAGTTCGGGAGGACCGAGGACCGAGGAGAAAGGCAAGCGAAAGACGCATAGGGACTCGGTGAAGACTTTCCTCTCGTTGTTATCTTCTTTTGTAAACACCCTAGATGTTGTACCGCTTCTGTAAATAGCCAGACTTACGGCATTTGAAATATATGTATCAGTTACTCAATCGCTCTGATACTCTACTCTGATGAAAAAAAATTATACTGCTTTTGAAAACGGGATGTTTCAGGCAAACTTAACTGACTTCGATCATTTGGTATTGTAATACCCAGATATTTAATACCGGATAATTATTTATTTTAAATATTCCCTTTGAGTCAATATTACCTATTTAAAATAGGTGAATATGGGGTCTCAAATAATAAGTCTTAATTATCTTGTTTTCTAAGGTAATTGCTGTGAAAATCAGAAAAGAAAAAAGAGTTAAAATCCGTGAAAAATGTATTTTATAAGGCAGAAAATGGCCTGAAAATATTATGATAAATACTATATGACCTCAATTATTGACAAAAACTTAGGAAGTGTGCTATCTTTGATTTTAGGAATTTTTGGGATTTTTTCCCTGGAAAATAAAGATGCATAAATATAATAATATTAAAAGTACTTTTTGGCCCCATGATTTTTAATATTTTACATGGGATATAAAATACCAATGTCGAGTCAAATAGTTGTGAGATAATAATTAATCCTAATTAAGAAAATTATCAAAAATTAGTAAGTGGCTAATTAAGTAATTAATGAGGGATTAAAAGAGGATTTAAAATATAAGATAAATGAATTAGAAAAATATTTTAAAAATAGCTGAAATTTGTAATTAAAAAATAAATAAATAAAAAATAATAATAAAATATTTTATGCTTAGAAAAAAAAATATCTAGATATTTTGAATAAAATAATAATATATATGGTAAAGAGCCAACGGGACATTTGAGAATAGATAGAAATAAAATCTTACACCAAGGTATAGGGATTTAGTCTAAGTCATCCGGACTTTTTATAAACCAGTGAAATTCTACCTCGGAGTGAATGTCTCGAAGTAATTTCGAAACCAAATGAGTCATTAAGATACATGATAAATCGAAATATGATGAGATAGTCAAAACGAGAACCTATAGAAAACGTAATAGTTGTGACAAACCAGGGATAAGGTCTCTTAGGTCGAACATATTACTTAACCAGGTGAATTTTTGTCCGAAAATTTCGGTTCTATCGAAGTCATTTCCGTAACCGATGACGCCGTCCTAAAATCTTCAGACTATGGAATACCCGTAACGGGATCAAAAATTTAGTTAACCCAAGTGGTTTTAAAGAGAAAGAATAAAACTTCGAGTGCCTTGCTATCGGATTTTTGAGATTCTCCGAGATTGCGCGTTTCGGAAACCGAACTGAAAACTTTATCGGTACAGGCTGAAGATGACATCATGCATGACATCAGATGACATCATGCATGACATCAAATCCTTGACTTTTGTGCCAAGGAGGTCGGCCTACTCAATCCAAGGGCCAAGGAAGTGCCACGTGTCGAAGTGCGATCCGACGGCGAAATCCGATCGATAAAGTGATGAATAGTGTCGATTTCTTCTATAAATAGCCAACCCCTCTTCACTTCTTTCCACACCAAAATTTCGAATCCTAGAGAGAGGTTAGAGAGAAGGAGGAGCCTGAAGAAGTTGTAGCGAAGCCCTGGGTAAGTTTTTCGGTCCCTAGTCTTAAGCTTCGGTGTTTTATTCGGTAGAAGTGTTAGATTTATCTTTAAATTTCTAGATAGTCTAGATATCATATGTAGGGGTAGATATGGTATTTATTTCGAAAATATGCTGGGAAAAGAGATATGTCAAAATTCTAGAAAGATAGGGTCAAAGTAGCGAAACTCTGGCGAAATTCCGCCGATTAGGGGGTCAGGGGCAAAATGGTAATTAGTACCTAAAATGTCCGTTATAACGTTAAATACTAATAAAATGCGATATAATCCTTATAGGATATCTGTAATCGTACCGCTGTCATACCGTTGTCGTACCGCTGTTGGGCCGCTGTCGAAAATACAGTTTTTCGTAAAACGTATCGGAAGTACCGTCAACGAAGGTACGTTCGCGACGTACAGTAACACTAACTCTGATGATTATGATATGCTTGTTGTGTTCCTGTACTGAGACTCTGTCTCATTTGAAATTGGTGGAGTTATGAGTACACGGGTTATGGTATTGTTAACACCGTTTTAGAGTTTTCCTAGCGCTATGGACACAACATGCTATTGTGGCACCGGAGAGTGTGCAGACTGGGATAACAAACATACTGCGAGGGGCTGTGTATTGTTATTGCCGTATATACATCTTGTATATCTGTTGTGGGCTGTTGTAGTAGTTTCTGTGAAAATGTCATGAATACCTGTCATACATATATTGTGTACATAAGCATGAGGTTAACCATTACCTGAGGTCCGATGGGTATTGGACCTCAGTCTGCATGATTAGACAGGATTCGGGTAAAGAACCGGAGGAGGCACCAAGGGATGAAGTCATAGATAGACGTCAGTAGACGGAGCTGGGAGAAAGCAATAGTCAAAGGAAATGCGGGAAGAAGATCAACAGAACCTACCTTATGGCATGAATCTAATAAAGTTACTTCATATCATTTGGTGCTTAAACTAGAAGGGTCGTCTATGTGGTTCAGTCAATCAGTCACCCTAACACGGTGAGACTCCCACTAGACCTACCCAGCCTGGCCAAATGGGATGATTTAACCGAGTTAGGTTCTATGCCCCAAGTCTACTCAAGGCTTGGTTAAAGAGGGTGTAGTTACATGTAAGAAGTGTAATTATCAAGTTTTGTATTACTGTATCACATGAATAATTCCTTCGGGAGATTTTGTAATATATATCGATATCGTCGGGCATCATCATATGTCCGAGTATTTCATATCGATCACTCGGTGTTATACTTGTTGTTCAAATTTTTAGTACATGCTCTCCGTTTCCGCAAAACGCTAAAGGCAAGCACCTCAAACTCGATAAATTTTTATAAAACCACGTGTCAACTAAGACGATTTTCTTTAACGGAACTTGGGGTGTTACAAGTATTTATTGTATCTTCAAGCATTCCCAAGGAAATCTAGCCTGGGCTTGCACTTCTCGAATGCAATCTCAAAGTTGACTCAAGATGCGGAGCCATATCGTCTGTTGATGGCTAGGACCTCCTCACCAACCTCCATTGAAGATTTGGACTTTGAAGACGAAAGTGACATTATTGAGACGTCAAGTTTGAGTATATCTAACTTTGGAGGCCTTTACCCTGTCCTATTATCTGTTGTGGCTCTCTTTTTATGCCTATTCATTCCATCACTAATTAAAAGGTTGCGTAATTTATCATTAGTGATTGAATGGTGGTGTAAGAAGCAGCCTTTCAAGTAAGCTAATAAGGCTTAATTATAGTAGGACTGGCTTGTTAAACATGTGATATGTGTGTGTATAAAGCTCCTTGCTTCTTATCTCCTGTTCTGTGATGAATAAATTTTCCTCTTGTTTTTTCTGGCCAACAAGAAATATTGTACTTCCTCTCTAATTCTGTATATAGGAGACTGAATTTCAAAAAATTAGTGAAGTTAATCTCTTTTTTTTTTTTTTTTTTTTTTTTTTTTTGTAACAAATGGTATACTGTGTTGGTTTTCCTACCCCACTAAAAATATATTAGCTAAATTGAAAAATGTATTGAAATTTTATATTTAATACTAAAAATAAACTTCTCACCTAGCTCATATGTTATTAAGACCAAAGAGAGCACTCATAAAATTGAAAATAATCGAGATTAAGGCCCGTTAGAAATTGAAGTAGCCAGTAATCGAATTTGGTAAAAGAGTACAGATATCACGATGAAGAAGAGAACCGTTTCTGCGGAAGAAGAGGTCAGTTTGTTTGCCGCGGCATAAGCAACTCAAGCATGTATCAAAAAATAACCAACATCTGGTGGGCCCTTCTCCATACGATAATGAGCCTGTTTGACATAGCTTCATAAATTAAAATAAATCCATCTGAAGTACATCATAAGTAGAAGTCAATTATTTGGGTGTTTGGGTAGTTTAATTTTTTGAGGGGCTTCCGCACATGAAGCTATTTTTTATCTCATCACTTGTGAAGTCCGAAATACTTGCTTCTGATCCCATCAAAAAAGCTTCTCATCAATTGAAGTTGTGAGCCCTTTGAAAAATGACCGTTGCACCCCCAAAAAAAAGTCTCTCTCCTCCTTCAAACCTCTCATCAATTTACGTTGGGGATTTCTCGCTGGGAATTTCACCAATTATTTTCATACACTCTTTTCATATTCAAAATTTAATGGGTAAAAATTTACATATTATTGAGTTCATTAGTTCGTTCATTAGTTCAAAATTGTTGAGTCTCTGTAAACAATTTTTTTTTGCCAACATAAAAACAATATAATTTAATGGGTAAAAATTTACATACTAATAATCGTTCGTGTGAACTTGCTCATTACCAACTTGTAGGGGATATGTTTATTTAAGCACTTCATTGTGTTGTAATTTTTTTAATGGCAATTTTACTATTTTATTTAGCACATTTATATTTATTTTTAATTTTTATCCCAAATTATCACATTTTATACAAAACACACACACATATATATGATTCATGCCCTTTTCAGTCATTTTTCATCTCATCTATCTTTTAAAAAGCTATGTCAAACAAGTGTCCATCAAGAAAAAAATCATTTCTGTCACCGCTATCTCAAACACAAATCACATCAGAAAAAGTTCATCAGAAAAAAAAAGTCCAAACAAGAAAATTAAAGTTCATCGTAAATTAAAGTTAATTTTCAGTGGGTCAGAGCTCTGGCTAATTAGCATTAGAGCTTCAATAACCGACCGACGGTGACTGTTCCAACCTGACGGCTAATAACCGATCACCAGAGCTTTGACAACAATCAAACCTTTTTTAAAAACTAAATCAAAGACGCTATTTTCTTTTACCTGTTGGGATTCGTACACGCAGCGGAATTATAAAACTTTTACGAATCCCAAAGAGATCGCTCAACTGCGTTTAAATCAAGGTTCGTTAGTAAACCGTACCTATGCGAGGGATTGAGAGTTTCGTTCGATCCGGTCTGGTGCGCATCTCCTTGTTCGTGCGCCTCAACCGTCGTACGTCTTGAACGTGGTGCCATCTCGTTCGATCAAACGAAGCGACCTTTTCGAGTCTTCTCCTCTACCCGGTATCCACACCGAATGCTCTCCAACACGTACGGCGTGCTAGCGCCTTCTCTTTGTGTCTCACGTTTTTCTCTCTAGGATTTCCTTTTGTGGCTTATCTCAATTCGTTTTCGGCTTTTTTAATACGACTAGATCATCATCCTTTTATAGAGTTTCTAAAACCCTAATGGCCGTATTAAAATATTCAAAATTAATCTTAATTAATTGTTGAATTCGAATTTGGATTAAGTAATGTATCAATTAAATATGTCCAACAGATCAAATCTGATCTATTAATTTAATTCGAATTAAAAAGCCTTGTGATTTAATTTATCATTATAAATTAAATCTAAGATATGATATATATATATATATATATATATATATATATATATATATATATATATATATATATATATAATTAAATCGAGATATTGTATCTCAATTAAATTAAATCTAAGATATAATATCTCTCTTTGAAAATTAAATGTGAGATACTATATCTCTATCCATTTTAGGTATTTAATTTATCAAATAAATTAAATACAAAACAAATAACATTTAATTTCAAATTTTTATATATATATATATATATATATATATATATATATATATATATATATATATATATACCCTCCAGTCCTAATTATAAGAGCTATTTACCAGAATTTGGAGGGATTAAGGAAGGAAGTTAAATTAGTTAATTATATGTATTTTCCTATAATACCCCTATCTAACAAATTTTGGAGTATTTGGTAGTTGGTACCATCGGTTTAAAGAGTAAAGAGCCCCTGTAACATGAATGATAACTTATAAAGCGATTTTATAACAAAAGAGCAATTTGGTAGTCTGGAGAGCGCCTCGACATATGCTGCTTCTGAACACAAAGACAATTGTGTTTTTAGAGTGACCCTTCATATTCAACGTAGTTAATAAGTAGAATCTTAGTCCCCCAAAAAAAAATGCAAGTCTACCACTATTAGTAATTACTGAGAAAACAAACAAAATAAGGCAAAAAATAATAATAATTATCGGACTAATGCACTATTTAAACTATTTGTCAATGTAATCGTCTATTTGGGTGGCGTGAGGCGACAGGGCGCCAAAGAGAGAGGCATTTGTCGGACTCACGCCTTTAGGAAGGCGTTAATTATATTCACGCCTTCTGAAGGCGTGAATGATATTGACGCCTTGGGCGTTAATTATAATTAACGCCTGAAGGCGTCAATTTTTTTTTTTTTTTTAAATATAATTTTATAAATATATTTAAAATTATAAATAATAATTATATTTACTTATAAATAACAATTAATAATTAAGAAAATTAAAATATTTAAAATTTATTATAAATCTTAGGATATAAGACTAATTAGTGAATTTATTATAAACCATAAGATAGATGACTACTTAATTAGATCCACGAGCCTGCAATTAATTGCACAATATATTTGACTAATAAAAATTTACAATAACATAATACAGATCCTAAAATATGGGAATCTTTTGTTATAACCAAATTATACCGCGTAATCTTGAATATATTGTTAATCTTAACAATATATTCAAGATAGATGACTACTGAAGTAGATCCACGCGTTGTAATCTTAACAATATATTTAAGATAGATGACTACTTAATTAGATCCACGCGCATGCAATTAATTGCACAATATATTTGACTAATAAAAATTTACAATAATACAATACAGATCCCAAAATAGGGGAATCTTTTGTTATAACCAAATTATACCGCGTAATCTTGAATATATTGTTAATCTTAACAATATATTCAAGATAGATGACTACTTAATTAGATCCACGCGTTGTAATCTTAACAATATATTTAAGATAGATGACTACTTAATTAGATCCACGTGTTGTAATCTTAACAATATATTCAAGATTACGCGGTATAATTTGTTTATAACAAAAGATTCCCCTGTTTTGGGATCTGTCTTTGTGTTATTGTAAATTTTTATTAGTCAAATATATTGTGCAATTAATTGCGGCGTGAATCTAATTAAGTAGTCATCTATCTTATGGTTTATAATAAATTCACTAATTAGTCTTATATCCTAAGATTTATAATAAATTTTAAATATTTTAATTTTCTTAATTATTAATTATTATTTATAAGTAAATAGAATTATTATTTATAAATTTAAATATATTCATAAAATTATATTTTTTTAAAAAAAAATTGACGCCTTCGGGCGTTAATTATAATTAACGCTTTGAAGGCGTCAATATCATTCACGCCTTTCGAAAGAAGGCGTGAAACTAGCGCCTGTCGGTCTTACGCCACCCAATGGCAGCATTAGTTTAGTAAATAGTTTGAATAGTGCATTAGTCCGATATTTTTTTTTTTGCCTTATTTTGTTTGTTTTCCCAGTAATTACTTCATCTGCTCTTTAATATAAAACTTATTTGATGGTTCTACATATAAGACACAATTTTTATTTTTGTCAATATTTTCTTAATTTACTCCCTTAACAATAATTAAGGATGTGAATGAATGACAAAATTAAGGAATGTGATTAGGATATTTTAGAAAATACACATCATATTAATTAACTTAATCAAATAAATATGTTTTATTAAAGACCGGAGGAGTACTAAATTAGAATCAAATAATGAAATGAAACCTTCTGAACTACTATGCTATGGAATTAAAATATAGCCAAAAATTTATTTTAAAAACCATGATGTGATGCCTTTGTCACGTTGTACCTTCAGCATAATAATAAATTACAAACAATAGCAATAAAATATTTTTCCAAGAATAAAAATATTTCAGTAATAAAATACAAAAATAAAGATGAAAGACATTATTTAGTGGCATCAAGTTCTCATTAATTAAATAAGACGTTAAAGGATAGAGAGAGAAAATTAATGATTAAGTAGGTGCTACTCCAAAATTTGTTAGATAGGGGTATGTATTATAGGAAAAAATTGACAAAAGTTAAAACTTGTTCTTATAATTATGACCAAAACCAACTCTAAAATTTGCTCTTATAATTAGGACCGGATGGAGTATATGTATATATATATATATACTTCCTAGATTAACGTTGCATTCATTAAATCTTAGACATATCTAAGATTCAATGAATCTGGACACTAATACTCGTATTGGACTATTCTTGTGTGTGATTTTCCGTGCCCATATGAGATTGGCGGTGGTCAAATCTTATCACCGACCCACAAATCGCAAGCAGCTTCTAGCAAGACATTACGACTACCCAATTCATATGGGGATCGATGATACGATGCAACTTATCGTACAACCATGTCACGTCCCTTTTGTCACGCGATAATTTGGTCAAGGATGAGGCATTGATAATGTCAACTTCCTGTTCTTGACCACTACTTTCTCGATTCTCGAGTAGTCTAATTGAAATGGAAACTTCTTTCCATCGTAGTATGGTCATACATTTCTCAGACTTACTCATCGAGGGGCCCAGTATCATCTCTCTACAAATGTGAGGGACAAATTTCATCTTGATCATTCACATTCCTCCGCATGAAAACCACTGATCCCGATCCAAGCCTTATCATCACCTGGTCAAAGGTGACTTTTGACTAGGTCAAAGATCAGCGACTCATCATGTAGGAATCCATGATGATCTCAGGTCAAAGGGCGTTGTGACGCGGCTATACATGAGATAAGCTTATGACTAAATCCATGCAGCTTTCTCATAGTGAGTCGGTCCAGCACCTCGTACCCTTACAAGTGCCTATGACTTTGATTTGTATCTCCATACCTCATCAAAGTCATACTGGTCTTATTTCATCTTCGCTCCCGCGTAGATGACCGACCAGGGACATATAGGATAATCTATAAGATATATCCAATGATACAGTTATCACTATAAACATGCAAATGAAATGATAACTAAAGGAGAAATACTTTAAATAACATTAACGTTCAAAATACAATGACTTGCCCCTAGGGCATAATTTCCAACATTACCTACCTTTAAGGATATGATATGAAAAGAAAGGAAAAGCGATTATACGCTTTTCTTTTGCTTGAAAACAGTGTCAGGGTAGATAGAGCCGTTATCGGCCCGACAGCCGACGAAACCTCAAGCAAGGCGTTGCCGGGATAGAGCCATGGTGGGTCTCCTCAGTAGTTACCTCAGCCTTATGGGAGAAGTTCACATCATTCCAAGGCACAAAGTGGCTGCAGTGGAATCTCAAACATGAAACAGGAAGAGATTTCACAAAGAAAATCCCATGGGCTACACTATTTTGTTATATCTGCAGCGACATTTGAGTGGATCGTTGCAAGAAATTATTTGGTGAGGACCTCACCAAAGATAGTACAAACGCAAATGCTAGCCTTTTCAAGGCAAGCTGGGATAAAGATTTAATAACAAAATGTCAATTTTACTCTCACCAAAATTTTGCAGGATGGGTCGGCTGAAAACGTCAACAAGCATTTATCACTCTAAAGGTGGTTGCTTCAGTTCTGGAGTTAGTGAGAAGCGGCTGTGGAGGCGCTATTAGTGGAGATGATGGACGATGGATTTGCGGATTCATGTGTAAACTCACGACAGTTCCCCCAACAATAGTAGAAATCATTGTGGTCATCCAAAGCCTTCAAATATGTTGGAATAAAGGATACAAAAATGTTGTTATTCTCACCCCTCAAGGAACATTATTGTTGATGTAGGTTGTGATTATCAAAAAACGGGCAAGTTTTACTTAGTCATATTCCAAGGGAACAAAATAGTTTAGCAGGTCACTTGGCTAAGCTAGCTCATAATATCGTAGAAAACTTTTGTCTTCTTAATCACCCACCACCTTCGTTCCAGGAGGAGGTAGTTGGTGGATGATAGTAGTTTGTAGTTTTTTTGGGTTAAAAAGCGGCTCCCACCACAAAGTTTGCCGAGGAGCGTCCGTCCACGAAGTTACGTTTTGGGAGCGCCCAGTCACGGCCAGTTAGTTAGTTGACCGTCAACTTAGATGGAATGCTTACGTGGCACCGACACACGCGTAGACGATGACGTGGAATAAAAAAAATAGAAAAAAAAATCAAAATTGAAATAATTAGGAAAAAAATTGATTTTTTTTTTAAAATAATTAAAATAATTAGAAAAAAACAAATAATTAGGAAAAAATTGAAAAATTCGAAAAAATAATCAAATAATTAGAAAAAAAAATTCAAAAAATTAAAGGGAAAATTCCAAATAAATACTATTTGAATTTTTTTTTGAAATCTGTCGAATTTGTAAATACTATTTGAGGGATATGCAAATTCGGGTCAAATTACCCTTTTACCCTTTAGTGTTAAATAAATAAATAAATAAAATAAAAAATAAATTGAAACATCTTAAATTTTGAGTTTAGGATATTAAAAATATTATAAGGAATCAATTATAGGAAATTTAGCCCGATAAATTAAAAGGTTAATATTTGGAAGTAAAGGTATTTTCCTGTAAAAAGTAAGGACAAATAGTTAAATTTTTTGAACTTTTTTTTTCTAATTAGTTGAATTTTTTCGATTTTTTTTTAAATTTTTTTCCTAATTATTTCAATTATTTGATTTTTTTTTCTATTTTTTTTAAACAAATTATTCCACGTCGTGTCACTTCGGCTGTACAAATTCAAATAGTATTTATTTGAAATTTTCTCTTTAATTTTTTCCTAAATTTTTGAATTTTTTTCTAATAATTTTATTTTTTTTTTTGAATTTTTTTCCTAATTATTTGAATTTTTTCTAAATATTTGAATTTTTTTCAATTTTTTTCGATTTTTTTTATTTTTTCCTAATTATTTCAATTTTATTTTTTTTCCTATTTTTTTTTAAAAAATTATTCCATCAACGTGTCATCGCACGTCGATATTCCATCTAAGTTATTTGTCAATTAGCAGTAGTGTCTTGAAATTTCCAAAAAAAAAACTTTGTGAGTAGATTTTAGACGTATTTCTTTGGGTAAACTAAAAGTGGTGTTGAGTCTTTCCTTAATTTTTTTTTTTTTTTTTCATGTTATAGATATTCTTTTGAGTTATTAATAAATTATAGTTTTCATTTAAAAAAAAAAAAAAGCAAAAATCTTACCTTTAAATTTAACATCCCGTGACTGAAATAAATTTCAGTCACGTACGACTTAACTGACCCAACAAATAAAGAGTTTCGATGGAAAGCACAGTTAGAAGACAAAGTGGCACAAATCTCGAATGCAAAATGACGATGTCATGGAGGGCAGCATGGTGGCCCCGGGTGTCTATTCTCTCCACCATTTCATAACAACTATCGTATTTAATTATCAATCTTAAATGTAACTTTTTATTGACAATATTGTTTCTTCCAAAAATTTGCTTAGGTGATGCTATTTGGTCCCTATTATAAATTAATTATTTACAATAATTAAGAAAACTACTTAAAATTGGTTAATATAATTAAAATGTAAATTGTATATTAATTATTAATCTGTGTCTACATCACATTTGTGGAAAAGAGATAATTCAATATTATTGCTTGTTTGCAAACTGACTCATATTTGGGGTGATAATTGGGTCCCCGGTGTTTCTTTTCCGGCAAAACCACAGAATAGTAATGACCCTTATGTTACTAATGGCAGAGTGTGTGATCTTATTGTGGATGGGTCTTGGAATCTTACACCCATTTCATACCTATTATCAGAGGATGTCATGAACGTCATCTATGCTATTCCTATCCCAAACAATGGATTGGAAGATAAGTTGGTGTGGACTGGTGCTAGAAATGGTGAGTATATGGACAAATTGGGTTACCAATGCGGTAAATCGAAGCTCAGGGTTGGTGTTTCAAAGGCTGGGTCCTCAGTAATTGTGCCCACTTCTTGCTGGAATTCGTGTGGAAGATTAAGACAGTCCCACGAGTGCAACAATTTCTGGGGCGTCTTCTTACCAGCTCTGTAGCTACTAATGCGGCTCTAGTTCGCAGGAAGAGAGCCCGGTCGAATCTTTGCCCTTTCTGTGAGGGTGCAGTAGAAGATATAGAACATCTCTTTTTCCATTGTCAATGGACCAGATGTGTATGGTTTGGGAGTATGTTGGGAGCTCGAATCGATTTCTCTTGTGTCTCTAACTTCAATGTTTGGTGGTTACATTTGTTAGGTATGCCTTCCTTTAAAGCACAAGACATCTCTCTAGTTTGCTGGCTTCTGTGGTATATTTGGAAAGAACGAAATGACAAGGTTTTTAATCATAAAGAACCAAACCCTCATCTAGTTATTGAAAAGGCCAGGGTTAGTAATCTTGAGTTCTGGGCCAATTGTGATGTTCCTCACCGTGTGCCTGGAGAGGTGTGTAGGAACCCATCCCCTAATGTGCATTGGTCTCCACCGGCCCCTGGTTGCCTGAAAATCAATGTTGATGGTGCTTATCATTTGGGTACGGAAGTTGGAGCTATTGGGGTGGTCTGCCGAGACTGTTATGGTCTTTTTAAATGGGGATTCATAGATAAGGTGAAGTCGATTTCTGCTTTTATGACTGAGGCATTAGCCCTTAAGAGGGCTCTGCTGTTGGCTCTGGATTTGGGTCTTGATAAGGTAGTTTTTGAAACTGATTGTCTTCCTCTGCTTACATGTGTTGTTGCCAAGTCACCTAATTTATTTGATTGGAAGAGTAGAAGTATTATCCATGATATTTTATGTTTTCTGTCTACCGAGGTTGGGTTTTCTGTCGCCTATACCCCGCGCCTGGGGAATCGAGTTGCTGACTTTCTAGCAGCATCTGCTTATGAGGAGGTGTGCCCTGTTGGGTGGGTTTGTCAGCCATCACCTTCTTTATCGTCTCTTCTAACCTCGGATGCACAGAATTCTAGTAGTATTGCGGATACCCCTTCAGCTTCCAGTCCTGTGATGATTGGTGGTTGATTCCTTTATGTTGGTTGTGCTTTATGTTTGTTTTAGGTTTATGTCTACTTCCTTTATTTGTTGCTCGTCCCTTGTATTGCTGTTGCTTTTAGACTTGTAATAGTTGTTTCCCTTCAGTAATGGAATTTATAGCATGTTATCTGACCCCAAAAAAAAAAAAACTGACTCATATTTAAAAAATATAAAAACCTTATAAAAGATGGCTGACATCAAAGACTGAAATAGTACTATGTCCGTACTCCCACGTCACTCGGTCTAAAGTGAAGTCGCTGTCTTCATTTAGTTTTTCTCAATCTTTTAGTTGGATCCAGCAAAGGATAAATAACGAATTACTCTCACTCCTAATTATAAGACCTAGTTGACTCTCGTTCTTAATTATAAGAGTTAGTTGACTTTTTTAGAGAAACTAAAGAAGCTAATTAAATTACTTTAGAATATTTTTATTTTTATTTTTTTCTTCAAAATAATTAGTTTGATTAATAAACTAATATATAATCTAAGGATACACAACATATAAATTGATTAAGTAACTTATTTATCTTCCTTAATCTCTCCGAAAAAAATCAAGTAGCTCTTATAATTAGGATAGGAGATAATAACTAACAGACAACCACTAGCCAGCAGCAGTGCCGGTAACTAATTAAAAAATACGATTTTTTTATTAATAATATATATTTTAAAAAAACATTTATGTTTTTTGTCCAAATTAAAATACTAATATTACTTTAGTATTTAATACTACCTCTGGTTCTAATTATAAGATATAGTTGAATTTTTTTGGAGAGATTAAGGAAGCTAAATAATCTACTTAATCATTTTATATGTTGTGTATTCTTAGATTATATATTAGTTTATTAGTCAAACTAATCAGTTTGAAGAAAAAAATAAAAATACTCTAGATTAATTAAATTTTTTTTTTTAATCTCTAAAAAAGTCAATATGCCTTATAATTAGAATAGGAGAGAGTAACTTAAATATCATTATTATTTGTGAGTCTTCATATGAATTATAACGATAGTTTAATTTACAAATCAATTATTGTGAAACAAGGAATGGGGGAGAGCTGGGCGAGAAGAGGGAGAGAAATTTTGAGTGATGTGGGGGAGGATGAGAGAGAGAAAGGTAGAGTGTCAGAGATTTTTTCAATAAAACATTTTAAATTATAAAAGCCACATAGAATTGACTTGAAGACTCTTTTTGTTTTTGGTCAACAATGACTTGAAGATTGACATCCATTGAGTTGGTACAATTTCAGTGGTCAGTGTTCAAATCACGTGGTGCATTTATATAAGCATTTATAAATCTCTGATGGGGTGTATTCTTAACTTTTAAGAGAAAATTACACTCAGATCCTAAAGAATGAAATTAATCGTGATAAAGTCTGAAATAATGAAATTACACAAAAGTCTCAAAAAAGCACGGTTGTAATTATTTGTGAATGTAAAATTATCATTTTGCCCTTCTCTCTCTCTCCTGTCTCTCTCCTCTCTCCCTTTTTCCTCTCTTTTCAAAAGTTGTTGTTAATATATGCATTTTATGTTGTTAATTTAAGAATTTATTGTTGTAAATAGTTTACGGAAGTGAGAGATGAAAAAATCCAGGGTTTTCAAAAGTTGTTGTTAATATATGCATTTATGTTGTTAATTTAAGCATTTATTGTTGTAAATAGTTTTTGGAAGTGAGAGATGAAAAAATCCAGGTTTTCAAAAGTTGTTGTTAATATATGCATTTTATGTTGTTAATTTAAACATTTGTTGTTGTAAATAAACGAAAGTGAAAGATGAAAAAATCCATGTTTTTAAAAGTTGTTGTTAATATATGCATTTTATGTTGTTAATTTAGCATTTGTTGTTGTAAATAGCTCTTGGAAGTGAGAGATGAAAAAATCCAGGGTTTTCAAAAGTTGTTGTTAATATATGCATTTTATGTTGTTAATTAAGCATTTGTTGTTGTAAATAGCTTACGGAAGTGGGAGATGAAAAAATCCAGGGTTTTCAAAAGTTGTTGTTAATATATGCATTTTATGTTGTTAATTTAGCATTTGTTGTTGTAAATAGCTTCTGGAAGTGAAAAAATACAGGTTTTCAAAAGTTGTTGTTAATATATGCATTTTATGTTGTTAATATAGAAGGGCAAAATGATAATTTTACATTTACAAATAATTACGAAGTCCTTGGAACTTTGTGTAATTTCATGATTTGAGGACTTTATTGTGATTAATTCCCTTCCTTGAGACACGAGTGTAATTTTCCCAACTTTTAATCTCTGATGGAAATTTATTAGAAGTATAATAATGAATTTAAATTTGTTTTTGTTATAAAAATAAGAAAAATAAAGAGATGAGAAGAGGGGATAAATAAATATAGAGAGAATTATAGAGATGAAGAGTGAAGGAGAACTCTTGTTCATATAACATTTGTATGTACAACCAATCATTTGTGTTAAACCCTTATATATAGGTCTTCATTCCTTCCAATAGTTATAATGTCATAAATATAAAAATTAATCTACAACATAAAATTACATAAAACCATGAGAGGTTATAGGCATTAAACATAAAATAAAATCCTAAAAGGCATACAAACATCCACCACCACAATATTTATAACACTCTCTCTTAGATGTTTATAAGCAAATAATATGCCTCATTAAAACCTTACTAAAAAAATTCAATGGGATAAAAACCTAGTGAAGAAAAAAGAGTACACAATACATGTTGAAACTCCCTCGTTAAAAACCTTACCAAGAAAACCCTGTGTGTGAAGAAATCTTGGTTGCATTCGTACTTCGGTGTTTATTAATTATTTACTCATGAGGAGTTAAAACACTTATCTGATTGATTGTTTATTTGTCAAATCTCAAGGTTGTGGAACTTTTGAGTGTGGGTGTACAATTACAGCTTGTAAGGGGGAATGAGTCCTAGTGTGAAAGGATCATCTCGAGTACAAAGTGTGTAATTGTAACTGTGATTAAGAGTTAATAAAAATCCCAAAGTGTTTGGGGACTGGACGTAGGTCAAGGAGTTGGACCGAACCAATATAAATATCTCGTGTTCATTGTTCTTCTCTCTGTCTCTGTCTTTAGTGTTCTTGAGTGAATAGTAAAAAGATTTTTGTAATCACCTATTCACCCCCCTCTAGGTGATATTCCACCTTTACTAGCTTTGCTATGTTTTTTGGTCCTACTTTATTTGCTTGGAGCTTTAAAAAGCAGTCTTCTGTATCTAGATCGATCACTGAAGCAGAATACTAGGCTTTAGCCACAACTGATGCTGATCTTATTTGAGCTATGATAATTTAGGTGCCACTTATCCAGCTGCAAATCCTTTTTTTCATTCAAGAGCCAAACACATTGCTCTTGATTATCATTTTGTTCGTGAATGCTTAGCTGCTAAGTTGCTTCAAATTTCTCATATCTTAGCTCATGATCAAATGGATAAAGGTGCAAAAATGTACATGTGCTTTATCCTCAAAAGCACCCAACAAAAAATGCTTTTTTGGGGTTCAAAAGTACCCATGTGGTTACAAAATAGGTGAAAAAGTCACATCTCTGTTAAAAGGACAAACATTGACTGTTAAAATGAAGATTTTGACTAACACTGATGACATGGATGGTGATTTGGCAGATCAAGTAGTATCTGAAAAAAAAAAACCACCAAATACACAGGGCGAGAGATCCGATAGGCGCTGCGAACCAACTTCACCTTCACCTTCGTTCTTCCATTTCACCTCTCTTCTTCATCACCGGCGACAACTTCCATCTTCACTGTTGACGGTGAGCTCCTCCTCTTCACCATAGCTACCACCGTCGGAAGCTTTCAAGAGGAAAAAGGGCAAAAAGACTTGGATTTGGGTATCTAGAACAAGAAACTAAAAAGGGAAAATGGAATATAAACTTTATTTTCCCAATCGGAGTCACTCTAAGCTCAAAATGGCAAGAACATAGTCACAATTCTAAAGAAATCAGATGAACATACAAGCATAAACAAGTAAATTAAATCTTTTAGCTCATCCTATGCATGAACATGTATAGATTTGCACAACAAGGGGAAACTACAGCTCATGCTAGGCACAAAGAAAGATCTCATCTCCCATCAAACCTCAAATCGAAGTTAAATCAAATGAATAACCACATTATGATTCGAAATCTCCCAGCAATTTTTGATAGCCACAGTCACAAATAGAGAGAGAGACTCACGATGAGAGCCTCGACGAAGCCCAAGGACCAGCCCATAGGTTCGATTTCAGTGCTGAAAAACAAATTTAACCTCCTGGCCATGCAATGCGGCGTCGTTCAGAGCCCCAATGAAGAAATAGGACCAGCCCGTTGGTTCAATTTCAGTGCCGGAAAACCAACCTTCGGATGCTTTTCTGCCGAAGCACCAGTGGTCGAGCGCCTCGCCGGAAAGAGTCGACAATTTAGCTGAAGCATGTGTTGGATTCATCGAGCTGCACTTCATCACCGTCACTCACCGCCAACACCAACCATCGATTTCTCGTTCCTCTGACTGGTTGCTCTTTCATTTCTCTTCCTCCATTCACATGTAGGCAATGTGTTGCTGCCTATGAAACTGTGTAAAAAAAAATGGTTTGGCGTGTTTGGAACCCCAGCTCCTCCGCCCCCAAACAATTGTCACGTTTAAAGCACATCTGGATACATTTAACAGCAAACTAACAGACGTCCCCTCCATTAACGTTTTGTATGACTTTTGCATATATTTTGTAACCACATGAGTATTTTTGCACTAAAAAAAAACATTTGGTGTTGAGCGCTCCTGAAAGTAAACACATGTGCATTTTTACATCTTTACCCTGATCAAATTGTTGATATCTTTGTAAAGCCTGATCAAGTCTACTTCCCAATTTGCCAAGTTTCGTACGAGTCTCACTGGCCATCTTGTCCTGTTTGACTCGCAGGGGGTAATTGTAACACCTCAAATTCAACATCCGAAAACTTGGCCAAAATACTTGAAATACCTCTAAAAAGAATAATCAATATCGAAATCATTAAATTACATAACCATTTCAAATAAAATCCATATTATATGATCAAAATAAATTTCCAAAAATATTTCAGAGTTTAATACAAAGCGGAAATCTTAAGGTCATGACAAATAAAATAACATAGCATAAACTATAGGAGTACAAAAGAGCCTTCAAAGCTCACTCCATAGGTGCCTTCCCTTGCTCTCTACTAGGATATTCACCTGAAAAATGTTAATATGGGATGAGATTCCACGTCTCAGTAACTATTGAAAGTTTCTACCGTACACAAGCAAATTACATATGACAAAAAGCAAGGGCTGATTTCAAATATAAATGTATATACCATATTTTCTCATACAAAATTATTTTTGCAAAAGTAATCATCATTATGTTGAATAATGAAATATACAATTATACGGTATGCAATATGCGGCCTCCCTTGTATCACCGTCCACCCTTATCACTGACGTGGAGCCATAGGCTAACACATAGTCCAATAGAAACTCATTCATTTGTTGGATGGTTCCAAGCTCACCAAAACTTAAGATACACCCGGCCGAAGGTATAGAGCTTAAGTATGGACTATGGCTCCCCTCCTTAAAAAGAACAACTAAGGAGGTGTCACATGTCCCACAACTCCAATGTAATCCCGGCCAGAGGAAAACATGAAAGATGGGGCCCTGAAAAGTACCAACCACTGTGCACCGAGCGGTGGCATAAAAACATATTATATCAATTCCTCCTAACTCCAACCCTTCACAATCACAGCCGCCATGATAAATGCATTCTTTCAAAAATAAATCATTTTAAACCATATCTTCATATGCAGTATGTAAAATCATAGATTTGAGAGTAAATCAGTATCATTGTATGTATTCGTAAATAGTAAATTACTATGCGTATACGTGAATAGTAAATAGTAAAATACGGTGTATATACGTAATTGATGAATAGTAAATCAGTATGTATAAGTGAATAGTGGATAGTAAAATACAGTATATATACGTGATAGTAAATCAACATTATACGTGCAAATAGTACCATTTAATGAGATAAATCTACAAATCCAAAGTTCTCATACCAGATCTTAAAACCATATAAATCTTAAAATACTTCATACATATATTTTAGTCAAAGAAAACAATAATAATAAACATTTATAATCATAAATAATCCACAAGTATAAGGAAAAATATTCGAGTTAAGCGGCACCCTCTTACTCCTAAATAATCACCAAAATGCTACTACAAGACCCCAAATAATTATCATCTTACTCTCCTTTTCTCTCCCTCTCTCGGACTGAGTACGAGTGTGTGTTGTGTTTGTGTAGGTGGTAGGGGGTATTTATAATTCTTTCTCTATTTTCTTCCTTACTTCTTTTCTAATTCTGCCTGCGCCTCCCTTCCTTCTATATATTATATATTAATATAATAATATATATATATATATATATATATATATATATATATATATATTCTCTTTTTGTCTCTTTCTCTCGTCCATCATTCTCATTTCTCACCGTTTCTACCTCCTTAATATATATATATATATATATATATATATATATATATATATATATATATATCAATATAGTAACATACTATTATAATATAATAATATTTTAATTATATATATATATACACTAATTCTATACTTATACTTCTTTATCCCATTCAAACATTAAAATTTTCTGATAAAATTTACTTGAAATACTTAATAAAATTTGGGATGAAATTTGGGATGTTACAGTAATATTAATAATCAGCATAATATATCAGTCACCCAAGCAGGACACAAGAGGACATCTCATCAAATGCTCAAAGGATAAGAATCTAGAATAATCTTTCTTCATTCGCAAAATCTCGCACATGAAAACTGAACCTCCCCTTTTTATGCTCACACTATAGTATAGTAATATCATTGCTTGATTAAGTTAAAGAATCTATATGTTCATATGTCTAAAAAAATCTTTTACAATTAGTCTTAATATTATTTACAAAAAATTAATCTGAATCCTTATAATTTCACCTAATTTAAAAAAACAACCAACGGTGTTAAAGAAAACAATGACGAACGCATAAATCACACAATCACCTAAAAACATAATCATATGTATATATATTGCATAGAGTGTGAGAAACTAATCACATTGTTATATTTTTATATACTGATGAATTAATAAATATATGTATATAAATTAAGAAAAATCCAAATTAAATTCCACTAAAATACTAAAATCTAAATTAATGCCTACAATTTTGATAAATTTTTAATTAGTCTAAGAGGCCTAATTAGAGATTTTTTAGTGTTGTTTAAAGACCAGAATTCTCCTCTATCAATGAAAAGAATTGAAAGTAGGTGTAGGTCTGACTTGAGTTTTAATTATTTCAGTTAAATTGATCATCATCATCAACAACATTTCTTCTTCAAACTGTGAAACCAAAGGCAAAAAGTTAAAACAAAACTGGAAAAATTCTTTGGTGGGATCATCTTGTCTCTCTAAGAATCCCAACCTTCCGACATAGAGGAATTAGACAAATGAAGATTCGCCCAATTCCTCAGAACCTACAAGGAGATTTCAAATCTCTTTCTAGGTTAAAATCGGATTATTCTTTTAACTTCATCTGTTGACAGTTAATCGGGTCACAGTAACAGTCCCAATTCTTCGAATATATGTTTGGATTAGCTTTTAAAGAATAGTTTTTACAATTTACAAAATAAATATATGAGAAGAGTTTTATGTGAAAAATGGTTTCTAAAACAGCGTTTGATTGTAACCGAAACACTCACTCAGTTGTGTGGAGTTTTGATTTGACTCAGATTGTCTCACACCTCTTTTAGACGAAACCTTCCCAGCTTTTCTCCTCTCACATCTTTTCGACGAAACCTTCCCAACTTTTCTCCTTTCACTCTTCGATTTTCTATCAGTTTTAGTCTGCACTCTTTGCTATAGAACGGTGAGTTCCATCTGTAAAAATCCCCAAATACCCCCCCAAAAAATATTAATCAGATTTAACCCAAATCACATCCAAATCGAGTAAAAAAATTCCAAACTAATCAACACACCCATATGTAAAAATCGAATACAGCATTCATATGTAAAAAATTCCACACTTGGTAAAAAGATCCCAAGGAGTTGTTAAAACCCATGAGATGAAGTTGTCAATCCTCTTGAAGAAGTTGTCGATGAGACTTTATTGACATTAGAATTTTCTCTGTGAGTTTTTGATATATTTTTTTGTTCCTTAGGACTTTAAAAAGATTTTCCTTATAAATTTTCATATTTTTACTAGGTTTACTTGAGAGTTTCCCCATAATATAAATAATCCAATAAAGAGAGCTGTGTCTTGTCAAAATTAGTGAGGGAAAAAGGATAAGCAAGATGAGAAAAAAAAATTGGTTTAATCTTTTTAGGAATATATGCAAATGTATGGATAAGAAAATCCAATTAAAACATTAATTCGAACAGCAAATGGAGACAAAAGGAGAGTGAAAATAAAGAAACTAAGGCTATTTGGTCTAATGGTAAATTAGTTAGAAGACAAAGTGGACAAACAAAGTTCGAATATGGCTTTGTGAAAAAAAAAAAAAAAAAAAAAAAAGACTATATGGGGAGACATTTTGATCACAAAACCTCAAACTGAAATAGTCAATTGTTTGAATAATATCTGATAATAGATTTTTTTTTTAAAAAAAAAAACATCGGATGTTAAGTGGCGCAATGAGTTTTTTTTTTTTTTTTTTTAAAAAAAAAAACTGAAAATAAAGAGTATAATAATACGGGAGGCTTGAGCATTCATTAATATATATAGGCAGAGTGGGTTTGGGGGGATCAATGGCAGAGTTGCAGAAAAGCTTCAAAGCTTCTTCTCTCTTAAGTGTCAGTCTTGTCTTAGTATTATTATGCCTTCACATCACAGCAAGACCTTCCATGGCGGACACGCAAATAGTACAAATAGGGGTCATTCTTGATCTGAATTCAACACTTGGTAAAATGCTTAACAACAGCCTCGCCTTCGCCGTCCATGATGTTCATACGGATACAGGCACCAAGAACTTGTTCACAAATTCATGGGCTCGGAAGTGCAATTTATAGAGTTTTTTTAGATTAGATAGGCTGGGGCTATACCATATAGAAATGCATAAACTTATTTTTATTTCATTTCATATATATGTTATTAAAATCTTAATTAAATTGCTGGCACATTTTATTAACTCATGCTGAAATAATTAAAATCAAAATCAAGCTTACACCTTCCATTTTTTAACCATGTTAGGTACACGAGTTAGAGATAAGTGAATTCGAACCTCTGGCATCTGCCACAGGGTAAACCACCACCTCTTGGGCCCCGACGACTAATTCTACCCCGATACTCTATAAGCATTTGAAAATCCCTAATGAGGCCTTCTAACATATCTAATTAGGAATTTATTAGAAGTATGATAATGAATTTATATTTTTAATATTTTGGCTAGATCTAATCACTAGTACAAAAAATGTTTTTTTAGGCTGGACAAAGAATGCCTCTTAAAACCGGATTTGAGACCGATCTCGATACAGGTGGTCTTAAAAGTCTGTTACTTTTAAGATCGGATCTTGTGATCGTCTAAAAAAATACTTTTAGACCGGACTTTTAAAGACTTTTAAGACCTTAAGATTAGATCTTGTGACCGGTCTTAAAAAAATACTTTTTAGACCGGACTTTTAAAAATGAGATCTTAAAAGTTAGACTTTTAAAACCGAACTTTTAAAATATTAAATCTTTAAACCGGTTGTGAAAACACATCCGGTCTTAATCTATCATAAAAAAAAAAAGGACTTTTAAGAGCGGTTGTGAAAACACATCCAGTCTTAAAAGTTCATTTTTAAAATAAAAAAAAATAAATAAATAAATAAGCCAGTTGCAGCGTAAATCTACGGAAAGAAAGAATCTGATAGAAACTCCCTATTATGCTCCAACGTCAGCTGCTAATCTCAGGAAGAATGGAAGTCTGACTGCTCATGGAAGAGCGACAGCTTATTAAACAAACACAACGCAAATGCAAAATAGAGGCGATGAGATACATTATTGGATGAAGTAAGAGAAGTGATGAAGCATCAGAACTTGGAAAAGAAGTCGTAAATGAGAGTGCTGGTGTCTTGTGCCGCTTCTTGATTGTTAAAGTGAGCCACTCCCTCTTGCACAAATACCTTCTCCAAACCGGGCACGTCCTTTTTGAATCCACCGCCATGAATATAATCTTTCATCCCACTATACACCAGGTCTAAATCTCCCGCTATGAATCTTACCGGAACTTTTTCGCCGATTCCTACTCCAGTCCACGGTGAGGTCAGCTCCCAGTTACGTTCCTGCAATTTCACCCAAACAAGCCATGAATTTTTTGACACACTCCTGTGAAACAACGCATTCATGTTAAAAGCAACATACAAGTCGAGATTTTTGTTGTAGTTCAAGCCGCCACAGGTCTAAAAAGTTCTTTATATATTGGGATAAGAGTCTTATTTGCCATGAAAGTTTTCACTCAGAGCATTGGGTGGACGGAAGTTTTTTTTGGACCAAAAATGCCACGGAAGTTCACAAAACGTAACAATTTTGCCTCTCCGTTAATTTTGACCGTTAAGTTTAACTGAGTATATACGTGACATGTCACCTTATCACACGTGGCATGCCGGGAAAAACACCAAAATAGTCATTTTTTTTGAAAAAATAATTACCAAATTGATACACTTTCCAAACTAATTATCGGAGTAATACAGTTGGATAGGTTTGTCAGACTTGCACCATTAGTGGTGTTGCAATATGCCACGCCACTGACTGCTGGCGTAAACAATGGTCACGCCAGCAGTCCTATTGGCGTGAGGGCCACCCACGGCACTAGTAGCGTGGGTGGCCCTCACGCAACTAGGCACCTAGTGGCGTGAGGATGACTCACGCTACTAGTGGCGTGGGTCATCCTCACGCCACTAGGCGTCGGAATCCCGACACATGGTCGGCGTTCCGACGCCTAGTGGCGTGAGGATGACCCACGCCACTAGTAGCGTGAGTCATCCTCACACCACAAAGGCGTACGCACAGCCCGTGACTCCTTTCCTCCCCCTCTTTATATAATTCATTCCTTCATTTTCCCTTTGCCTCCATCCCTTATCCGTGACTCATTTTCTTTTTCTCTTATCATTTGTTCCTTCACTCATCTAAAAACTCCCTCCGTCTTCCATCACCATATTTACTCTTTCCCTCATCTGGAATACTCCCTCCATCTTCTTCATTCTGTTTCTTGAATTAATTTTTTTTTTCTTTAATTCCATTTATACAGTGTGTTTCTTCTTCTGCTCAGTTACAATTTGTGTTATTGTTTTTTGTTTTATCTATAATTTAATCTTCTTTTTCATAATATAAAATAAGAAAAAATTGAATCAAATTCGTTCATTTGTGTATTATAATGGTTCTAAAAATATAGGTCCAAATGGATTGAGCTTTGAAGATGAAAAAAGAGGAATGTTTATTGTGCGAGGCATGTCTGCTGAAGATTTACATGAACAGATCCGTCGAAAGTTAAAGCTGCAACAAAATCAGGTAATATCTTCAGTGACGGGTAGAGTGCCTTGTGGAAACCACAAATATGCGAGTTTTGAGATATCCGATGATGAGGATGTGGATGTTTTTGTACAAACATTTGACTAAAACGCAGTGCGTCCCAATTTTTGAGTTATATGTGGATATTGAGACGTCGGATGAGGGTGTACCAACACAACCAACAATTGTGCATGGAGAAGAAATTGACTATCTGCTAGATGAACCTGACAATGAGGAGGAGGAAGATGAAGACACTTTATTGGATAATGACCATGATCAAAATGATAGTGATGCAGATGACGAATATCGAGGTAATTACTATATAATTTATTTTTTATTGGTTACCATGTTTTCGCATAAATTGTATTATGTGTGAGCATGCATATATTACACCGTTTTGGAATGACATTCCACATTATGAGGCTGTAAATGAAGATTACCCTCATGAGAATATACTAGATGAAGGCCAGGGTCCGTGGGTAAGAGGAGATGGATTAAATCTTAAACAAGAGTTCGAGTCCAAGAATGATGTTCAAGCCGCAATAAAACATTATTGCATGAAGGAACATCATGAAGCTCAAGTAGTTGAGAGTACTACAACCAAGTTCTCAATGAAATGTCGGAATCATGAACAAGGTTGTAAGAATATTATCCGTATCATGTACAAACAACTAAATGCATATTATTAATTACATAAATAATTTTAAAACATACCGGGAGTCTCTTCATGCGAGACACATGCCAGAAACCTGCACGCATAAGGTGCTGTTGCAAATCTAGTGGGATGAGATCTGGGTCATGGATATCTGCACCAGACCCCTGTGAGGCTCGCCTCACCCTCAACAAATTTCAATCTCCTCTGTTCCACACAACTTGTGATCGGTGTGACTGTTGCACCTCCTCATTAAGAACTCCCCACTCTTTGGGACCTTGGTCAATATTGTGGGCACGTTGGTCATCCATTTGACTAATAAAAATTTACAATAACACAACACATTATTAAGTCACAAATTATTATTTTCTAAATAATTAATTACGGAATTAATTATTTGAGTAATTATTATTCTCTATTTAATCTTATCTTATCTATCTTCGGGTACTATAAATAACAATATACAACATATTTCACAAAATCTGAATCAATTATTTTACAAAATATCAAATAATTAGTCATTTATCTTAAGGTTTATAATTAACATAAAGATTAAAAATTAATTGACTAAATCATTAATTGACTAATTATTAGTCCTCTATCCTAAGGTTAATAATAAATTTTAAATATTTTAATTCCATAAATTATTGATTTTAATTATTATTTACTCTTTTTATTATTTATAATTATTAATAATTTGTAACTAATTAAGCATCTATCCTACCGTTATATATTTATTAAGCAATTAATGTATATAATTAAAATTTAAATCCTATTATTAAACAATAAACATAACAAAAAAATTAATGTTAAGCATATATCCTACTTTGTTATACATTTATTAAGCATCTATAATAAACTAATGTATATAATTAAAATTTAAATTCAATTATTAAACAATAAACATAACAAAAAAATTAAATGTTAAGCATCTATCCTACTGTTATATATTTATTAAGCATCTATAATAAATTAATGTATATAATTAAAAGTTAAATCCTATTATTAAACAATAAACATAACACAAAAAGTAAATGTTAAGCATATATCCTCTTGTTATACATTTATTAAGCATCTATAATAAATTAATATATCTAATTAAAAGTTAAATCTAATTATTAAACAATAAACATAACAAAACAAAAAATTAAATGTTACCTGTGCAAACGTGAAGTCAGTGAGACAGAAAATTTGAGCCTCCTTCTTCTTCCTCTTCTCTAGGTCTTAAAATTTCTCGGCCTCTCTCGGTGCTTTTCGGATGAGGTGGAGATTGGAAGGATGAGGAGGTGTATATGTGTGTGAATGTGGGAGAGGGAAGGAGTGAATGTGTGGGTGAGAGTGAAAAAAATGAAAGAAAATGGAGGACGGAAGGGAGGACTTGCGGATGAGGAGAGAGTGAATGAAAAAAATGGAAGAGTGAAGGAAAAAAAATGGAAGAGTGAAGGAGTTAATGAGAGAGATGGGAGAGGGAAGCGTGAGGGGGCACTTTCCGTCGGGCCTGTGGGGGGGGAGGTGTGTCGGGGGGGTGCGAGCCGGGGGAGGTGTGTCGGGGGGCGCGGTGGCGTGAACAATGTTCACGCCACTAGGGAGGCGTGAATATTTTTCACGCCACCAGTGGCGTGAAGCTTCTTCATGCCATTGATGGCATGAAAACCCCTTGTGCCACAGCTTAGTCACGTTGTACTCCACTACGCCATTAATGGCGTTAGCATTAGTTTGAACAATACTTTTCAAAGTGCTTCAATATGGTAATTTTTTTTAAAAAAAATTACCATTTTGGTGAAAATCCATGTCATGCCACCTCATCAATCAAATAAGAGTTTAGTATCATTTTTACTCCGGAAGTTTTCACTGAGGAGCAATTTTGCCCTGGAAGTTTACAAAACGTAGCAATTTTTCCCTTCTGTCCCCCAATATTAAATTTGACTATTAAATCAATCAAATACCACACATATCATGCCTTGAAAAGGTCAAACTTGGAGTGAGAGAAGGAGATCCTTGAGATGTTGAGCTCAAGGCGGCCAGAATTTGTAAAGTCGAACTGGTCAAAGGGACTGAAAGGTTTGTTACAAACTCATAGGAAACATCACTTATGATCTAAACAAATGAAACGCAAAACGAGAAATGAAGTAAGACAAATCATAGTGATAGTATTTACCTTTGATAGATTGATCTAGGCTACCCACCCTGTCCCACAAGATAAATCTCCAGTGATTTTAAGTGATGCTCTGAACCCATTTTTGGGACAATTCATTATTGATTTGTCTAGATCAAACCAATTTTTGGGACAAATCAATAATGAATTGTCCCAAAAATCGGTTCAGTAAGCATCACTTAAAATCGTTGGAATTTTTGGGAGCATTATAGATTTACCTTGTGGGACAGGGTGGGTGGCCTAGATCAATCTATACAAAGGTAAATACTATCACTATTGATTTGTCTTTCTTGAACCAATTTTGGGACAATTCATTTCTCGTTTTTGCGTTTCATTTGCTTAGATCATAAGTGATGCTTCCTCGGGTTTTGTGACAGACCTTTCAGTCCCTTTGACCAGTTCGACTTCACAAATTTTGGCTGCCTTGAGTTCATCATCTCAAGGATCTCCTTCTCTGACTCCAATTTTGACCTTTTCAAGGCATGACATATGTGGTCTTTGACTGATTTAATAGTCAAATTTAATATTGAGGGACGAATGGAAAAATTGCTACGTTTGTAAACTTCCGGGGCAAAAGTGCTCCTCAATGAAAACTTCTGGGGTAAAAATGATACTTAACTCTTATTTGATTGATGAGGTGGCATGCCACGTGTGATGAGGTGGCATGTCACGTGTGCACTTAGTTAAACTTGACGGTCAAAATTAACGGAGGGGCAAAATTGATACGTTTTGTGAACTTCCGTGGCATTTTTGGTCCAAAAAAAACTTCCGTCCACCCAATGCTCCTGAGCGAAAACTTCCATGGCAAATAAGACCCTTATCCCTTATATATTTATGGAACTGTCATCGGTAATACTTTTTAGACCTAATCCTCTATAATCTGGTCTAAAATATTCTTTATATATTTACAGAATTACCACCGGTCATACTTTTTAGTCTTAATCCTCTATAATCTGATCTTAAAATTTCTTTATATTTACAAAATTGCCACCGATCATACTTTTTAGACCTGATCCTCAATACTCCAATCTAAACGAGGCGGTCTTAAAGTCATTTTTTGTACTAACGAATTAGGATTTTCTCATAGGAAAATTACCCAATTTACATGTATATACTACCTCCGGTCCTAATTATATGAACACTTTTGTAGTGTAAATTGCACTATAAAAGTGTTCCTATAATTAGGACCGGAGGGAGTACATATACATATATGTATATATGATGAGCACTATTTATGCCATGTTTTCCTTGTATTATATGAATGTATTGTATGATGAATATGAGCTTAAATGCACTTAATCTAAGCAAAAAGACATCAATTCATTTTACAGGGAACTTAAGGATAATTCCACATACATCTTAAAACATGTGCTAAGAAGAGAATGAATTATGAGGTTTATGAGAAAGTCGCATAACATAGCCGATATTATGCTATAGCATCAGGGCATCTCTCTCGAAGTACAACATAATGCATCCCTAAAGCTATAGCAGAATAAGTGACGCAATGCTATGCGGCATATGATATGATCTTTTGTCAAGGTTGTTTCAGGAAATAGTACAGGTCGTTAAACGAGAGAGGAAAACGGTTAGATTGCTGACGTATTGAAATAGAAGATGCAGAGGATCGAGGCTAAGATCTGAAGAATCCCACAGGAACAAAATCAATCTATCGAGATTTGAAGAAAGATATGACTGGACCTCGACAGATTAGGAAAGGCCCAGTTCGCTGGACGTACGCCGTAAGTAGACTTGAATATATAAGGAAACAACAGTCAACCCTAGACGGGTATTGATAGTCGTCACAAGTAAAAGACCAATCCCATACGGCTAGACTTGAGAGAAAAGTGAGAGAAGTATGAAGCACGAGAGCTCCAGAAAATCCAGCATCTTTCCAGGCAGTGAGACGAAGTTAAGAAGACGTGGAGTCGTGACGTGACATGGCTTCTTCCACGCTGTCGGAACCTCCATCAAGCTTTCTGTTTTTCTCTTATTTGATTTTAATATCTTTATCATAGGCAATTCTGTAGTGATATGTTTAGTGATTCCCTCGTCGGTCATGAACTAAATTTCTTGTGGCTGAGCGAGGATGATTTCCTAAGTTGAATGAACCCAGTTTTAGTTTTAATCTAATACATTCAGTTTGCTTATCAATGATTTAATTTCTTGTCGATTAGCGAGAGCTAAGGGCTAGATCAGTAGTCTCGACTTACTGAAAGGGAGTCGGGGTTAGACATATGAGAAATAGTGATTGTTAGGCAGGTCTGTACAGGGCTTGACCTATTATTGTAGGCCTCAGGAATGAGTCTACCGCTCATAACCATAACACTCTGACCTTAATAACAATCTAACTAAAAAATCCCCATAGGCATATGGGAGAAGTAAGTTAGGATTGTACTTATCAGATGAGAGAGCTTCGGTAGATTAGCGTGGTGGGTTAACTGAATAACATTGTAAAAGGTGTTATGCTGTAGCATTTGCGAGAGCTGTGCAGCATCAATGCTATAGCAATGCGTATAGGCAACTGGGGGAATGTTACGCTTACTGATATCTTTTCACGACATCGATCAATTAGTTATTTTTCTGTTTATTAGCATAACTATAAAAACTCACAAACCAATCAGATTCTTATTTTATTGTTAAGCGCAACTACTTCTGCAATTCGGCGTTATCATTCGGCATCTCAGTCTCTATGGGACGATACTCTACTTACTATTTATTACTTGTTTGACTGGTTCACTTGCCATCAAGGAATTCGACCAACAATATATATATACATATCTGAATGTATAAACATATATGTACACACACACACATATGTATACACACACACATATAAAACTAATTTACTTTAGTGATTAAACAACTTTAATTATAAGACTAATGTGTAGCATACTAAAATTCGCCCACCACCCTATGAGACAGTGAGCCCAAACTATCCCCAGCCCCAGTGAAAAATTGCCCATACCATTTAAGCCCATGTGGGATTAGTCAAGCCCACTTGTCATGAGCTTTAACAGTCTTTTGATCAGCATGGGCTAGCCCATGTGTAATATCCCTACCTTTATGTATATGAATTATTGTATGAAGTGAATTAATGCAAAATTAGTAAAGTATGCGAACTTTTCAAGATGCCTTGGAAATAATATTTGATTTCCTAAAATATAAATTAGGCCATAATGTTAACAAGGTGACATATTATATATATGTGTGTGACCACATTAAAATAGTATGTGAAGCAATGTGAAAGTCACTAAGATAGTGACACTATCTTGGCCTAAAGGTAAGAGAGGAGGATAAGGAATTGTTTTATTGAGACTGAGTCAAATAAATAAAAACCATGGACAACCAAAGAAATAAATGACAATGAAAGTCAAAAAGATAAAATCCTTTCCCTTTTTAGTATGAATTTCGAATAAAAGGGAATACAAGAGAAGAAGGAAATTTTCAAACTTGTAAAGCAAATATTTGTTTTGGCTGAGTGTCAAAGTAAGAATACATGTTGGTTGGACATAATTGAAGTCCAATCTTGGAATTAAAAAGGGGCCCAAATTTTCGAACAAGGTAGGATGACAAAGGGACAAAGAGAACTTTCAAGAATAAGACACATGGCAAGACAAGAATAGTAAGCAAAAGTAACCTTTGACTTTTAGATCCAGTTATGATAAGCTTACATCATCAAATGACCTTATGTTGGCATATTGTGTAAGTGTCTTATGGTATATAAAAATGCATAAAAAGCTTCTTCAATAAGCTTGATTTCGTCCAGACACAAGAAAAGAGAAGTAGACAAGCATAATTATCACATGTGTGAACCAAAAGTCCACAAGATAAACCCTAATATGACAAGTGTCTACATGGGATTAAAGTGGACTTAAAATGGAATGGTTTAAGACCTTATTTTGTCTCTTTTTGCTGACCAAATTTTCCCCTCTTCAGCCCTAAAATTTCGTCCTACAAGGGGACAAAAAGAAGAAACATGAAGGCAAGGTATAATGATATGAAACCAAAGTAAAAAAGACCAGACTTCTTGGCCAATAAGAGAGGGCCAAAAGCGGTATTAAATCTGCGCAAAAAGGACACTTAATCAAACATATTTTTGTTCCTAAATAAAGGCCAAAGTCAGTCAAAGAGAGAAAGAACCAAGAAATTCTAAAACTGGACATGAAAACACAAGATAAAAAGAGACAAATGTAGTAGCAATTTGGGAAATTCAAAAGGGCACATTTAAAGACCTTGTCTTATGGTATTTTGCCGCTGGAATTTCTTCTCCTATAAGCCAAAAATTTTGCCCAAAGAGAGACCAAAAAAAAGAAGAAAAAGAAACAAAAGACAAGCAATTAAAGCAAGAAAATAAAGTCAAAATTAAGGACATATGGACCAATAAAGGAGGGCCAAGGAAGGGGCATAAATTTGTACCATAAGGACACTTAAGCAAGCTCATAATGGTGCCCAAAAAAGAGCCACATTCGTGCAGCCATGAAGAATTAAGGAAAAGTCCAACTTTGGACTTGAAAAACCCATGAAAAATGAAGAAAAGTAAGGGCAATTTGGTAAAATACCAAGAGGGATATTTTTGCATGTTTTCTAACTATTATTTAAGACCAAATACTCCCTCATTTTCTGCCCCAAGGTCGGCACATATACAAGAAAAGGAGAGAACATCTGATATCCCAATCAAGAAGGAAGAAAGAAAGCTAGAAAGTTAGGAATTAAGGTAAGTCATAAATCTTGTTCTATTTTCTTCTATCTTCATGAAATGCTTTGGGTTCCATTAAACAAATTTTATGTGTTATTTTGAAAGTTCAGGCCGAAATCCATAAGAAGCTTAAGGAGGAAGAAGTTCAAGAGAAACAAAGCACCAACCAAGTAAGTTACCTCCTTAACTTCTTCATGACTTTTTGGTAACTTGGAAAAGTGGTTTCTTTGCATGATATTTGGGTTGTTGTGGACATCAATATTTTTAGAGAGGTCCTGCCCAAGTGAATAAAAAGGGATTGATAAGTGTCTAAAGTAAGATTATGGCTTAAAAAGGAAGATTAAACAAGAACATTAGGTAAAATGAAAATTTATGATGTTGCTTTTGGGATGTGATTTTCGGCCAGAGATAATTACATAAGGAAATGATGTGATTTTGGTAATATTCCAAAGTGTTTAGAATGAAAAATTGTATAAAAACAAGTATGGAACATGATTTTGGAAACCCTAAAGCTAAATTACAAATTGTTGTGAATCTGTGAGTTTGAAAACCCTAAGTAGCAGTCGAGCTTGTGTTATGATTTTGAATATGTTAATGATGTCAAAAGACTATGAAATTTTACAGGCATAATGTAGATATCTCAAACTTTAATTTGATGGGTAATTTATAATTTTTAGAGTTAAATTCAATGAGATATGAATTTTTGAAGTTAACCCCTGATTCGGAATGAGAATCGGGACATCTTGGTAAACTGGGTAAAGTAAGAATTTTTCTGGACACATAAAGTATTTTTATTCAAAATTAGACATGCCAAGGGTCATATGAATTTTTGAATCACTCAAATTGGATTTTTCTACAATTAGTTATGAATTTGCTTAGTTAAAATTTCTGGATATTGCACGAAAATGAAGGAAAAGTAACTAATGATGGAATACTCACTAGTAAAAAGATTTAGTGAGTTTCAAATGACTAAAATCCTGTTGATCAGATCAAATTATTTATTCGGTATTACTTTAGGTCTATCATTACTATTCAATCGTCAGGAACTTGTTATCCTATTGATCAGCTGTTTCCAGGTAGTAACTTTAATCTCATGTGCTTTATATATTTGTTTTCCATGATTATGGACCCATGTCTCGTGAGGGGGACATGTGTTTATGGTTGTAGGTCCTAGTGGACTGGAGGTTCTTGGGTCGCTACTGAGCCTGTATGCATTCAATGTAGTTTGAGTTTGAGGCCCAACTACTGTGATTTTTCCTAGCGTTGTGGATCCGGGGCTTGCCTTGATTGAGCAATCCTGCATTTGTTTAAGACATTTGGTCTTTCTGCAGTAGACATTGCATATGTGGTATGTTTTTATTATGTTACTGCGCGTGTTGTGTTGAATGCTTTATGACATGTTATTTCCTGGTTGTGGTTGATTGCATGCATTGTATATACTTTGTATATACTTTGTATTTGAGATTAATAGTTACTCTGAGATTCAATTGTGAATCCCAGACTATTCAAAAGATACAAGTAAAACATCTAGGGCTGATCAGAAGCAGAAAGATAAGTATATGGAGCGTTGATCTAGAGATTTTGGAGACTGCCTATGGAGATATTATGTTATGTTATGGATATTATATTTTTGGGAGGATTGTATTATATTTTATTTGCAATTGAGAATTATTCGGCATGACGATATATTAACCCTCCAAGGATTTATTTATTTAGATGATATGTAGAATGTTTATTTACTTTTACCAGTATTATATTGTCCAAACCGAATGAATGCTCTACTGTGTATTAACTCTGATGCATGTTAATAAGTAATTTAATTTAATAATTAAGTAAGTATCACACTAGCGTACCATCCAAGAAAGGCGAGGTGAAGTAAGGTGTAACATCATGCCTATTAAGAATTAAATAGGCAAGCTGTTGGCTGACCATCAGGCAACCCATCCAATTCATTACACAGCACTATAGCTAATTGGCTAGCTAATTTTAGCTTAGGAGGTAGTTTTGATCTATGTAAATTTGTGAATCCTCCAGATGGGGTTATTGATTTTCTGTGCAGTGATTTTGTGAGTGTTTTATTCCCACAATTTTTAACGTCTATTTTTTTTTAAAAAAAAAAATAGAAATCAGGGGATGTTAAATTCTTTATTATGTAGTAGTAATAGTGTATGTCTTTGAAAGAGTGAGAAATTAGAGAGGGGAGAAGCACGATGATAGAAATGAGAATATTATTGGTTCACTCTTTATGAATTGGAAAATCCAAGTTAAAATTTATCCAAAAAGTAAGAGTTCACATTATGTGCTTTTCCATTAGGTGCTTCTTATGTGTTTTTTCCTCTAATTAGAGGGATGAAGCTTTTTTTTTTTTTTTAAAAAAATATTTTTATATATTCTATTTATTTAGATTAAATTATATGCTACATTTTTTTTTTAAAAAAATTGCATCATGTATCTCAAATTAATTAGTTTTCAGTCCTACATTCAGAAATATTTGTCCAGTAATACCAGTATCTTGGAAATTAATTAATTTGAGATATTGGATGCAAAATAAATTTTAAGATGTAGTATATAATTTAATCTAAATAAATAGAATATATAAAAAAATTTAAAAAATACCTCATCCCTCTAATTAAAAGAAGAAGCACATAATAAAAAAGTACCTAATGTGAATTCAAAACGTAAATGAGAACAAAAGAGAAGAATCAAAATGGTATAATAAATATGGGTTTGGGGTGTCAACTAACCTTGTCAGTTGTGCTCAATCCCCCTCAATTTTGGGGTTTTTATCGATTTTTTTGGTTTTTTAATTATTAGATTTTATATAAAATTAGTGATATTTTATATACAAAAAAAATGAAGTTATTTTTATTTTCTTACTACTTTTTAAAGATTTAATACTCTAAATTAAAAATGAAACTATATAATTGGAGTCTTAAATTTTTGAAATAGTAAAAAATTTAAAAACAACTCCAATTTTATTTATAAGATATCAAATAACATGTAAAATTTAGGGTGTGTTTAGATGGAAAGAAAAGTGAGAAAAGAATAGTAGGGAGGGACAATACTAAAAAAAAATCTTTTATGATGAATTTTTTTTTTTACTAATTTTAGAGTTTTCTCTCATATTTATTTGGGAAAATCCTTTTGAGGGCCTTTTTGGTGTAAAAATCCTAAAAAAATGCCTCAAATTCCGACAATTTGCGAAGACCTTTTGAGGTATTTTCCAAATCTTGGGGGAGTTGTTAACGAGGATGATATAGTTGTTAGGAGATCTTGATATAGTTGTTAATGAATTTGATTTAGTTGTTAAAAAATTGTTGTTAATAAATTTAATATAGTTGTTAACTAACAACTATATCAAATTAACAACTCGCGTAAAGATTATGAAAATCGCGAAAAGGCGTATTGTAAGATTTTGAGGGCCTTTTTTGAGATTTTTACACCAAAAAAGGCCTCAAAAAGATTTTCCCTATTTATTTCCTTAAATTTGGGAATGACCGGGCAGGGGGAGCTGACAATGCACAGGTGCACTCAGTCGAATAAATACAATCCTGTTGGAGCTTGGGGCAGATAAAGAAAGAGAAAGAGTGGGGAGAGAGAGAGAGCTGAGATCAATGAAGGAGTTGCAGAGAGGCTTCAAAGCTTCTTGTCTGTTAAGTGTGAGTGTGGTGTTAGTGTTACTGTTATGGCTTAGCATCACAGCAAGACCATCCATGGCGGCCACACAAACAGTACCAATAGGAGTTATTCTTGATCTTGGTCTGGATTCAGTACTTGGTGAAATGATTAACAATAGCCTCGCCTTGGCCATCGAAGAATACTATTCCGTTAATAACCGAACAGCCACCAAGATCGACCTTATAGTCAAGAATGTTTCTCGGGACGACATCTTCACCGCGGCTACAGCAGGTAACGTCACGCCCTTACCTCTATCATCTAAATTCTAAAATGATAAACAAGCCACTTATTAAACTCATTAATAAGGAATTAATTCCATTACAAATTTTGTTAATGGTTTCTAGATTTTAATTTTTTCAGAGTGATATAAGTTTCACTTGACAAATGAACTTATTAAACTCATTACTGAACTTATTAATCTCATTATAATTTATTATTCTCATTATAACATTGTTCATTTTTTTTTCATTAAAACTTATAGCGTTCACTTTCAAATTTCAGGTGCTATTTTCTTTTCGTTTTTTTCTTAATTTTTGTGTGTGTAAATAGTAAATCAAATCAAATCGATTTAAATCTTAACTCAACCCGATTTGAAGACAACAACGAGAGTGTGAGCGTTAGAAGAAGAAAAAGTTGGAGCCTAATTTACCTTTTCCTCTTCATCTTCCTACATTTGCCGCAATCGAACTTCCAACAAGCCCTATATGATAACCAATCAAAGCTCCGGCGTGATTTCATTGGTCTCTAAAGAGATCGTGGAGGTCAAAACCTTAGATCTTCTTAGTATTCTTCATTATGTGAAGGACGGTTTGTACTTCTCTACAAAATTTCTATTTCTCCTTTTGCCTCTCTTTTTTTCTTTTCTTTTTGTCTTTTCATAAGTTCAATAGCCTTTTTTAAAGAAATTCATATGATATTTATGTGCCATTTTCCCTAAATAATATTCAATTAAAATTTTTCTTAAAAAAACGCACCCACATACAAAGCTTCCTTTAGGCTTTTGGTTGCGTTTTTTTTTTTTTGACCTGGACTTTAGGTTGGGTTTGGCCTTTGGATTTTTTGATATCCAAGCAGGTCGGTCCGGATTTCCATATCAATATAGCAATATATATTAATGTAAGAAGATGCAATCTAGTAGTGTCGGTTAGATGTTTCGAATTTGATATTTTTGTTTAAGAATTTTTCATATGATTCTGGTAAAAATTATTTGTTTTAAAAATGTGTTTTTAATCTTTATTTCTTTAAGAAAATTGGTTAATCATGAATTTTCAATATAATAAGGTTAGAATTCGGGGGCAGTGACTTTGGGACCAAAATTTTAATTTTGGGATCAATTTTCATAAAGTACCTTTGGTCATTAATAAATAATAATCATATGAAGTTATATAATGACTTTTTCCTCTAAGATATTCCATGTTAAATTCTGAAAATTAATTAGTTACAGATTAATTTAAAGTGTACTTAGATCGTAGAATATGAGTATCTAATCTTTGTAATTAGTCTTTCCAATCTTTCAGGTTCAAAGTGGGAAAATTAGTTGCAAAATGTTCATTTATTATTGTCAAATTTTAAACAGTCATTAGAAAATTCCAGCAACTGTATGTATTAGTTAGATATTTTTTAAGAATTATTTATGATAAAAGTTAGAACATCAATCGCAAAATTTTCACACATCAATTTTAAATTTCAAAAACTCAGTGTGAAATTTTGATTGAATATGTTAAAAAAATTTATATGATAATTTAATTAAATTTGTAACTGATTTTCCAAAAATTAACATGGACCATTTTAAAGAAAGGATAAAACTTAAATTCAGTACTTGATCTATTGAAAATCCAGTTTCCAGATTGTGTAATGATCCCTTACTAAAAATTTTAATATTTTTTTTATTTTAAGTTAAAACTAAATTAGAGTAATGATCCTAAAATGTCATTCCCTCCTTAAAGTAGGTAGTCATAAATGGGGATATCATTTTATTTATTACTGAGTTTTTTTTTTTTTTTTTTTTTTTGTTGGTCTCCATTTCTGTCTCCCTGCCTCTCCAAGTTAACGTAGAGTAGACCTATTTTGTTATAAAATAGGCTCTACTTTATGTTAAGATGGAGAGATCAAGGTTATAGAACTTGGAGACCAACTTTTAATTTGATATGCAAGCAGCTTCCGACTTAATGAGGACTGAAAAGGTGCATGCCATATTGGGGCCCCAAAGTTCAGAGCAAGCAAGGTATATAGTGAAACTCGGTGAGAAATACCAAGTACCTGTTATTTGGTTTCCCATAACTGGTCCCTCTCTTTTGCTACCTCCATCTCCATCCTCCATTTACTCCGATGAAGGCCTTAATTGCTTTCAGTTCCGAGCTATAGCTGACATTATTAAAGCTGTTGGATGGCAATCAATTGTCCCCATTTATGAAGAGACTGAATATGGCAGTCACCTTCTTCCATGCCTCTCCAATGTCTTGAAAGATATGGGCGTACAAATGGCTAACGTAACTGCCATTGCTTCAAATGTTGAAGGTATTGACAGCACTCTGGACAAGTTAAAAGACATGCGAACACATGTATTTCTTGTCCATATGAGCATGTATTTCGGAACAGAATTCATTTTGTCTGCAGGAAGAAAAGAGATGATGGGTGAAGGGTTTGCTTGGATACTTACCCAAGAGCTATCTTCTTTGACAGAACCTCAAGTTATGTTTGGCAGGAAATTGTATTATGCCAACCAAGTCCAAGTTGGGCAGTTTACTGATTATCGTTCATTGAGAATGGATATGCAAGGTGCATTGGGGGTGAGGCCAGTGGATTTGAACAAAATAGATGAGGAGCGTAAGAAGATAGAGAATAATTTCTCAAAAAAGTTCAACAGTGGCCTGTCTATCTATGGATGGTGGGCTTATCACACAATCGAAGCATTGGCTACGGCAGTAGAGAAGCAAGGCGCAGAAAATAATGGCACAAAACTTTGCGAGGGAATTCGGGCTACTAACTTCACAGGCGTTTCAGGGGTACATTTTAATTTAAGAAAAGGACAACTAGATCAATCGGTGCTTGAAGTATACAATGTGATAGGAGATAGAGAAAGGATCATAGGATCTTGGAGCCCTAAAACTGGACTTTTTCAAAATCATGATAAAGAGGGTTTTGAGACATCTAGTGAATACCAACTAAAGGATCCACTGTGGCCGGGTGACGCATTGGATAAACCACCAAAGTTGAGAATTGGAGTCCCAAGAACAAATTCTTTTCCTGAATTTCTGAATGTTTATAATTCTACAAAGCTTCACTTTGATGGCTTTGCTATTAATGTGTTTTCAAAAGCTGTCGAAGTTTTGCCGTTTTCGTTGAATAATTATGAGTTTGTTCCCTTGCCGAACCAAAGTAGAAGCCATAACACCAGCTATGATGATATTCTCTGCAGACAAATGAAAGAGGAGGCAAGTTTTCATTCTTTTCCTTTTAACTTGTTTTATTTTGTGTCAATTTATCTTTTATTTTCTCATAATGGAAAGTCAGATATAATATATATTGTTTTTAACCTTTATACATTGCTCTGTGTATGAATATATTGCAGGATCTTGATGCTATAATTGGAGACATCACAATTGTAGCAAGTCGCACAAAATGTGTTGATTTCACGTTGCCGTATTTAGATTCAAGTGTAGCAATGGTGGTTAGGGTTACAAAGACCTCCACGAGTAAGGGGATCCTCTTGAAACCTTTCAAATGGTCGCTATGGTTGATTCTTGGTGCGATTTTTGTGGGTGCAACTATTATCATAAATGCATTAGAAAGAATCCGCTTCAACAACCCCTTCCTTGTTTACAAGATCGGTGAGTTCTCTTATATGTAGCACATATACTTTGATTATATGTTATTATGTTTCAAATTTGTGCCTAGTACCACGATTAAGCATTTTGTTTAGCAAGGAGAGTTAATCAAATTTAGAACGTCCAAGTTTGATCTTAAATGTACGGTCCAAATTTAAGTTTTTTAACTTAAAAAATTATTTTTTTTTTGAAAAAAACAATAATTAAGAGTTCTTCTTTATTTTATATTTCATACATATTAAAATAACTTTTGGACAATCAAAACCTAATTAGCTCTCCCCGTTAAGCACTTTGCTTAACAGGAAACCAGTTCCCATGTGCCATATTTGATGTCAATATTGTGTCCGATGATATATGACAGATGTTATGGAGAATTTTAAAAGCACTACTGCAAGGTGGATGGTGATACTGACATCATTCTTATTCATCTTAGTAGTGCAAGTTTACACGGCGAAATTAACTTCAATTTTAACACAAGGAACAATAAACGAGCCTTCATTTAAGGATGAAAATGAGATTAAAAGTAGTAATGTGCCCGTGGGATATAAAAAAGGATCATGGGTGAGAGGGCTTCTGATTGACCAAATAGGATTGAAGGATGAACAGTTAAAGGGTTTAGGAAGTCGTGAAGAGTACAATGAAGCATTGTCAAATGGAACAGTGGATGCTATTTTTGATGAAACTCCTTATCTCATCCTCTTCCTCTCCAGATATAAGTCTCGCTTTATGATTACAGGAACAATGTACCAAACTGGTGGATTTTCCTTTGTAAGTCTCCTCCATCTATCTTACTCTTTCTCATAACAGTCCTAATTTTATTAACTCAAACTGAACTAACTTCATGTTATCTTTAAACTTAGAATATACTCCCTTCAATCATTTCTATAGGGAATAATCCCTCTCATAGAGGTGGCTCTGAATATAAAGAACAAATATTTTTTATCTGAATTTTTAAATTAGTCTTTCATTTTTTTACCCAATTAAAACTTTGTCCTTTAATGAAGACGGGAGGGAGTGGACTTTTCACTTTATTATATCCAAATTAATTATGTGGTTACAATTTTTCTTGCAACTCTTTAGAATCTAATAATATTTGCTTATCTGAATTGAATTCGAATATTGACTTAGTTCTTTAATACACACACAAGGGCTTGTGCACTAACTTTATATGAAATCAATTCCTAATCAATCCAACCATTATCATTGATTGTTCTACATATAAAACCTTAAGTAGTGACAATGCAATATATTCCTTGTATGTACTTTCAGGCATTTCCAAAGAAATCTGGCTTCACCAAGCATTTCTCAACAGCAATCTTAAACGTGACTCAAGAAGTGGAGCCATATCGTGTGCTGATGAGCCAGAGCTCCTTACCCACCTCCATTGAAGATTTGGAATTTGAAGACCAAAATGATATAGAGACGTCAAGTTTAAGTATATCGAACATTGGAGGCTTTTACCCAGTCTTAACATCCATTGTGGTTGCCTTTTTATTTGGCCTTTTCATTCTGAATCCATCTGTGATTTGTCGGTTGAACAACTTGAGGCCGAGGCTGTGCCCCGAGTTCAGCGTCCAGGCTTTTATATCAAGGCTAAATTGCGCAAATTCTCCTAATGGTCAAGGGCATGTTTGAATTAACATTAGAAATGTATGTTTACGCAAGTTGAGAAAAAACTCATCCAAAGATTACAAGGGTTTTGTTGTCATATGTACTCGGAGTTGCTGGTTAGTAGGCGATTATTAAACATGTGATATATGGCCATATAAAAGCCAGCTCCTTTCTATCCTATCTTCTAGTTGTAATGACTGATGTCCTTTTGTTTTATCATGGTCAACCAGAAACTTGTATTGACTACCATTTAGATAAACAAACATCATATACAGGCAATTGTCGTCACTACTGAAAGTCATAGCACTAATAACATAACGTCACTGTCGATTGTAACACTTCCAGTGGCGACAAAATATGTCGTTCGAAAGTCAATACTTTCAGCAGTGACATTATTGTCGCTGCTGAAAGTCTAACTTTTAATGTGACATTAAAAGTTGTCGTGAAATATGATCACTGAAAGTAATTTTTTTTTTTTTTGGTAGTGTCACAAGACCACAATTTTTCAGAACAACCATTATAATAACAGGTTTAGAAAGAAGTCGCTATTTGACTGTCTCAAGTCTCAAGTCTGAAAATTCGCAATGTTACTTTAAGGTGGATAATTAATGTGCGTTTGGATCTTACTACATACGTATGAATTAGCATTGGTGAAGGTGGCTTTTATTGTATCTAAATTTTACAAACTTAAGTTTATATAAGTGTGAATTAGTGTAATGTAATTTATATTTAGATTAACTTTAATAAAAGGGTTAATGTGTAAATTTATTCTAGAAGTTTTTTGCTAAGAAGTAATATCATCCTAAAAATATAAACAAGAAAAGAAAAGATTATTAAAAAAATATTAATGAAATCAGTGAATCTTGATGATATAATAAGAGAGGCGGTTATTTTACAAACCTGTCATTTAGAAAAGCAAGGCTAAGTGCGGTTAGAAATGTAGTTACATAAATTACAATGAAGGGGTAAGAGACTCAATAAGTTCAAGACATATATTTTAATAATAAAAGTATATTACAATAAAAATAATTATAATGTCATCCTTCTGCGCCTTATTTTTTAGAATTCCATCATAATTGTCTTATTATCAATACTATGAAATACATCATAATTTTAATTTCCTTATTTATTTATTTTTTAAAAAAATTCATCATAATTCAAGGGGGGCACTTGCCCCCTTCTCATTCACTTGGGTCCGCCTATGTATATGTACACACACATATATACAAAGACACACACACACACATATTTATATAGAGACACACAAATATGTGTGTGTTTATATATATGTGTGTGTAGACAGACAGTATATATATACATATACACATATATACATATATATGTATATAGACACACACTGCGTGTGCGTGCGTGTGTGTCTTAGCAAATTAAACACAGTTGAGAGAATAAAATAAGAGTATTTTAAGAAGAAACTGACAAAAACTAAAAAATTATCATATAATTAGGATCAAAACCAACTTCTAAATATTATCCGATAGTTAGGAGTGGAGGGAGTAATATAATTTTAGCCAACCTGGTGGTGACTTTAAGGGTATGTTTGGTTTGAGGGAAGGGGAGGAAAGGAAGGGGAGGGAGAGAAAAAAAAATGAGGGGAGGAAAAAAGTGTATTAAAATTTAGTGTAGTGGGCCACAAAATTTTCCTCCCCATTACATTTTTTCTCTTCCTCCTCCTCCCCCCTCCCTCCCACTCCCTCAAACCATGCACACCCTAAGTAACTACCAATTGGTTGGCGGTTTACAACAGCAAAATCACCATCAGCGGCGGACAATAGGGTTTCTTTCTTCCTGAATCAAAAATCGCATAAAGGGTACTTTTGGGTTATCACAAAATTTCATAGGCATTTTAGTCCAATGGATGAAATATTTTCAGCCTTCCCTCCAAATCTCCTGATTTGGGCGGGAAAGATTTTGAGGGGAGGAAGGGGAAAATTTCAAGATAAGGGAAGGACAGTACGAGTTGGGAAGAAAGATAAGGGAGAGAGAGGAGAAAAGGTGAGAGCAGAAAATTGCAGAAATGCAGAGAAGGCAAAGAGACTGTCTCTTTTTATTTGTGGGCTTAATATGCCTAATTACCATAACTGAATTATCTGCCACTGTAACCATACCAATAGGAGTGATCCTGGATTTGGATTCATCACTTGGTTCCACCGTTCGCGACTACATCAACATCGCACTCCAACATTTCCATGACGAACAATCTACAACCAGGCTCCAACCTCTTTTCAGGGATTCTAAGAGCGATCTCCTCACTGCAGCTGATGAAGGTAACTAAAATAATCATATTGAAGTTTTTTTGTCTTTTTTTTTTTCGTTCAAATGTTTGTCGAATAGTTACAATTTCGAGCTTTGTTCTTCGTTTATCATGTTGCTCTTTGTTAGCCTAATCCCTTTTTCATTCATAACCTTATTTAATTATATGTTTGTTAACTTATATCTCTTGTTACTCATAAGCTCAACTGCCAATTTAAGTCTCTTAACACTTTTTCTTCACATCGGTCTGGCTTATTTGCAACACTCTCTTGATTATATAATAAGGAAAAAATAGACCCAAAAACATCATGTAGAAGAGATATTTTGCAGAGAACTTACGTTCCCTTAGAATGGTCCCTACCCTCGCCCAGATTTTAGCTTGCTCAATAACCTCTCTCTCTCTCTGTTGCGTATGTGTGGCCATGGGTGTTTGGATTATACGCGAAAAATGGATTTTTCAGTCTAAAAAAATATCTGTTTTCCCGAAGTATGTCGAATTTGTAAAAAAGGCTGAGAAGTCACAAATGACGTATGAGGGATATTCAAATTTGGGTGAAATTACATTTTTACCTTTACTTTTAAATAAATAAAAATGCCCCTCACCGGACGGCCTCCCGCCGGTCACGCCGCCACCCATTGGTGCCGGCCGCCGGTGGGGTTTTTGGGGGGGGTTGGGAGGGGTGGGGTTTTTTAAAAAACCAAAACAATACATTGAAAATGTGGGGGTGTGGTTTGAACCCCCACACAGAACCAAAAAGCCCAACCACTTGGTTCCTTCATTTTATATATATATATATATATATATATATATATATTAACAAATATATATATTCTTCTTAACATTTTTTCAATAGTAATTACAAATCAAACGAAAATTACCAATCTTGAAACGAGAATTACAAATCTTGAAACGAGAATTACAAATCTGAAACATGAATTACAAATCGAAACGAGAATTACAAAAATGAAAATGTTAAGAAGAATTCTCGTTTTAGGATTTGTAATTCTCGTTTCGAGATTTGTAATTCTCGTTTTAGGATTGGTAATTCTCGTTTCGGATTTGTAATTCTAGTTTGAGAATTTGTAATTCACGTTTTGATTTGTAATTCTTGTTTTAGGATTGATAATTTCGTTTCGGGATTTGTAATTCACGTTTGGGATTTGTAATTCTTGTTGAAAAAATGTTAAGAAACATATATATATTTGTTAATGTATATATATAATGAAGGAACCAAGTAGCCCGGGTTGGGCTACTTGGTTCTCGTATGGGGTTGGGGTTCGAACCCCACCCCCACACTTTCAATGTATTGTTTTGGTTTTTTGTAAAAAAACCCCACCCCCCAAAAAAAAAAAAAAAAAAACCCCACCCCCGCCCGGTGGCCGTCGAGGCTAACAGCACCCGGCCGATGCGACTCTCTCGGCCGGCCGTGTGTGGCCCTCCGGTGAGAGCATTTTTTGATTTATTTAAAAGTAAGGGCAAAAAGGTAATTTCACCTAAATTTGCATATCCTTCATAGGTCCTTGGTACCTCTCAGTCTTTTTACAAATTTGACAGACTTCTGGGGGTTTTGCAAATTCAAATGGTATTTATTTAGAATTTTCCTTTTTTTTTTATGAAAAGCTTGAAATTAAAATACTAAGTCACAAGATACCCAGGGGAAATGAATCCCATCTTCTCCTGACTGACAAGAGTTCGCATAAACTCAGGACACTCATTTAAAAAAGCTGTATAAGAGAGAGCTTCCTTTGCAAGACGATCTGCTACTTTATTAGCTTCTCTCAATATATAGGAGATTTTCAACTCCCACACCCTCTGCTTGAGATTCAGAATCTACCACAGAATCATATTACCCTTAGCAGCAGCTACATCATCATTTAACATGTGCACCAGATCCTTTGTGTCAGATTCCAGTTCCACCTTCTTGTATCCTAGGTCCCATGCCATATTAAGACCTTCCAAGATGGCCCATTCCTCTACTTCCAGCGCTCTGCAGATACCTATAGACCGAGTGAAACCAGCTAACCAATCTCCCTTGCAATTCTGGAGAACACCGCCACATCCTGCTTTCCCTAAAGCTCGCATTACCACCCCGTCGACATTCAATTTGAACCAGTCAACGCTCGGGGGAAGCCAACAACCTGGGGGGCTGTCGGGATCCGTACACGCAGCGGAATTAAAAAAACGTTATGAATCCCTTTTGAGGATCGCTCAACCACATTTAAATCAAGATTATAAGAATCCGAATCATACCTACGGCAAACTGGTCCGCGTCTCGTTCTATTTGAAGTGGTGGGCTACCTTCTCGATCAGTAGAAGTCGACTCTACGAATCGCCTTCCTCTACCGGTATCCACGTGAATAATCTCCGAACAAGACTGCGGCGGCGTGCTAGCGCCTTCGAACTTGTGTTTCTCGCTTTTTGTTCCAGAGTTTCTCGCGGCTTTCTAATTCATCCGTCTACTTAATACGACTAAATCAATATCTATTATAGGGTTTCTAAAACCCTAATAAGCCATATTAAAATATTCAAAAATTAATCCAATCAATTTTGAAATTCGAATTTCAATTAAAATAATATATTAATTAAACCTATCAAATAGATCTAATCTAATATATTTATTTAATCCGAATTATAAGTCTACATATTTAATTTATCTATATAAATTAAATATGAGATATGATATTTTTTTATTTAATTAAATATGAGATATTATATCTCAATTTAATTAAATCGAGATGCAATATCTCTATTTGTTTTATATATTTAATTTATCAAATAAATTAAATACAAAACAAATATTATATAATAATATTATAATCTCTATTAAATAATAATATTATATTTAATTTTGAATTTAATAATAATAATACACACACGGATATATATATATATATATATATATATATATATATATATATATATATATATATATCCATCCTAGATTAAATGTGTTATTCATTAAATCTTAGACATATCTAAGATTGATAGACACTTTTGGGACTTTTTTGCTCGTATTTTGATCTTGTATGCGACCCTACGAGGCCCATATGAGATTGCGGTGGGTCAATATCTTTGTACCGACCCACAATAATAAGCCTCTAGCAAGACATTGCGACTATCCAATTCATATGGGGATCGATGATATGATACTACCTATTATACAACCATGTCACGTCCCTTTTGTCACGCGATAATTTCGTCAAGGATGAGGCATGAATAATGTTAACTTCCTGTTCTTGATCATTACTTTCTCGATTCTCGAGTAGTCTAATAATTGAAATGAAAACTCCTTTCCATCGTAGTATGTCCATACATTTCTCAGACTTACTCATCGAGGGGCCCAGTATTATCTCTCTACAAATGTGAGGGACAAATTCCATCTTGACCACTCACATTCCTCTGCATGAAAACCACTGATCCTGATCTAAAACTTTATCATCACTCGATCAAAGGTGACTTTTGATTAGGTCAAATATCAGTGACTCATCATGTTGGAATCCATGATGATCTCAGGTCATTGGGCGTCTTGACGCGGTTATATATGATATAAGCTTATGACTAAATCCATGCAGCTTTCTCATAGTGGGTCGGTCCAGCACCTTGTACTCTTACAAGTGCCCATGACTTTGATTCGTATCTTCATACCTCATCAAAGTCACACTGGTTTTATCTCATCTCCGCTCCTGCGTAGATGACCGACCAAGGACATTTAAGATAATCCATAAGATATATCCAGGGATACAGTTATCAACATAAACATGCAAATGAAATGATAACTAAAAGAGAATACTTTAAATAACAAAAAAGTTTAGAGTACAATGACTTGCCCTTAGCGCATAATTTCCAACAGGGGCATCAGTAGACAAACTATCAATAGGGTCTTCCTGAAGTTGAACATATGATTTCCAGGAATTTAAAATCAAACCCGCTGGATGACTAGGTTTCTCCAAGTCTTCATCAAAGCTAGAGTAATTTCTCCATTGCCAAAGTTTCCAAATTGTAACCCCCCATACTTGTGGCCAATTTATTCTTGGATGCTTGCTTAACTCCATCTGCAGATTCATCTTTGCCCAGAAAATTAAGGATGAAGCAAAGAACTCATCAATATATTGGGGACTCAATAACTCTAGCCACAATTCCTTTGCATAGGAACAATCCCTTAGAATGTGAAGAACATCCTCAAGACCATTGGAGCAAAAGGAACAGACAGGAGAAGAGCTTGACCATTTGCTTCTCCAGAGATTAGTAGGGAGACAGTCATTAAATGCTATCCACATGAAAGTTCTTATCCTTTCAGCCCCCTTCCATTTCCATAGCTTCTTGAACAAACTGTTCTCTGAATTTTTCTCTAAGTCTTCGATCAGGTTGTAAGCACTTTTCACAGAGAACTCCCCACTTTGTGTTCTGTTCCATATTACAAAATCATTACCTGCCGCAGATAGAGGAGGAAGGGTAGCAATTAGCTTTTGTATTAAATTCCCAGGTAGGAGCCTAGACAATTGAGATAAGTCCCAAAACCCATGTTTCACCCAATCAGCCACCACGCTTGACTCTTTATCAGCTGTCAGTGCTCTTGTAGTAACCTCCTTCAGGGTCTGATCAGTTAATAGCCATTTATCCGTAAAAAATTTAACCCTAAGACCATCTCTGATTCTCCAAACTGAGCCTCTTTCTATTAACTCCTTTTGGCTGGAAATAAATTTCCATAGAGAGGAGTCGCCATTTTTCACCATGAATAAATCATTTTCATCTCTTAGCATATATTTCTATAACAGAACATATGCCCATAAACCTTTAGAACCTGCCATCAGTTGCCAAGTTTTTTTTCACTCCACAAGCATTGTTGAAGGAAGTTAATCTTCTAAAACCAAGTCCCCCTGGTCTTTTTGGAAAAAGGATTTGGTTCCATTTTATGGGATGAAATCCATGCGACTTATCGCTATGTCCCCAAATGAAGTTCCTTTGAATTCTCTCTACTTCAAGACAGATTGAATGAGGTATGCGAGCCACTTGCATTGGATACAATGGAATAGTACTCAAGATAGATTTTGCCAATGTGATTCTACTTGCCCTTGATAGACATTTCTCCTTCCAAGCTAAAAGTTTTGATCTTATCCTGTCCACAATATATTGAAAAGTGTCCTTTTGTTTCCTTTTCCTAGAAAGAGGGAAACCCAAGTACCTCCCAATTTCAGTTCCTGTAATTGACGCTATATTCTGCTTCATGACAATTGAAACTTGAGGAGAGAAAAAAATAGAAGACTTGGCAAAACTAATTTTCTCTCCAGAAGCCTCACAAAATCTATTAAGACAAGACATCATACAATTTGCCTGGACCTCAGTAGCCTCCCCAAAAAGTAAAATATCATCAGCAAACATAAGGTAGGAAACAGCTGGCCCTTCCTTAGAGATCATGATTGGTTTCCAAAGCCCCAAATTAACTTCATCACATATAATATGGGACAATTTATCCATACACAATACAAAAAGTAAGGGAGAGATAGGATCTCCCTGTCTAAGACCTCTAGATGCATTAAAAAACTCAGTTTGAGCATCATTCCATAAAATACTATATGAAATAGTCGTCACACATGCTATGATCAGGCGAATGAACTTCGGTTCCATACCTGTCTCTTCTAGCACTTGTTCCACAAATTCCCATCAAATCTTGTCATAGGCTTTCTCAAGGTCGATCTTTATTGCCATTAATCCTTTCCTTCCCCATGTTGTCTTCATGGAATGCATCACTTCTTGACCCACAATTAGGTTGTCATGGATTGTCCTTCCTTTGATGAAAGTTGCTTGGAAGGGAGAAATAATTGAATCCATCTAGTTCCTGAGTCTGCCGGTAATCACCTTGGTAACACACTTGTAATGGACCAAACAAAGGGAGATTGGTCTAAAATGATTAACCATCTCAGGCTTGTCTATCTTAGGAATGAGAGAAATAAGGGTTTTGATTATGCAGAGATAAATCCTGGTTCCCTTCAAAGACTTCCTTAACCCATTTACACAGATTACCACCTACAATATTCCATTTTGATTGAAAAAATAAAGTTTATGTTCATTTGTTTAATATCCATTAGGTCTAATCTTCCCGCCAAATCTTATTACATGAATTTTTTCTAATAACAAAAATTCACCTGGAGAAATTTTCAAGATTCTATTAAAGAATCATTAATAAAAAATCACACATGTCAAAGTTTGATTAGAGGCTTGATCTATATCCCTCTTATTAATTATAAGTCACTTATAACTCATTCTTGCATACCAATTAATGCATTAAATTGATATAAAAAAAAATTCCAATTTGTCTTTATTAAAGTCTTCCCCATTTACAAATTATTCTTCTCTCTCTAACTTGAATTAAATAAGCATAAAATTGGAAAACAATCATCAAATACCTCATAAGTGACTTATATTTAGCATCAAAAAATTCTCACAAAGGCACCCAAGTTTTGTCCTAAAATGATACTATGTCCTGTCATTTTTATAAGGAACATTATCTCTTATCAAGGTGGTTGTTATATAAGGAACACATTCTTTTTATCTAAAATTTTAAACTGGTTTTTATTTTATTTTATTTAATATATGTAATTCATTATCTCCTTATTATTGCCACCCACTATCTCTCTCATCTCCACTCTTTTTAAATAAATATATATATATATAATTTGGAAATTTAAATAATTCATAAAAAAATGATTTTTAGAACTACAGTTATATGAAATATATGCCAATAAAGAAAATTAATTTCTTAATGTTGGCATTAAGCAGCTTACGATCTAGTATACAAGGAAAATGTGAGTGCAATCCTGGGCCCTCAAAACTCGGAGCTAGCAAGGTATGCTGTTGACCTTGGTATTAGGAATGGTGTACCTGTGATATGGTTTCCTCCATCTGGTCCTTCTCTGTTGCCACCTCGTACCCGATTTTTCATCAACTCCAACTTCAGTAGAAGCCTTTGCTCTCAGTTCGAAGCTATTGCAGCCATTATCGAAACTTATAATTGGCAGTCTGTGATCCCCATTTATGAAGAGCCTGAATTCGGCAATGACCTTATTCCATGTCTCACTTATGCCTTGCAAGACATGGACACTCGAGTGCCTTACATAAGTTCCATTCGTCAAAATTTCACGGATGCTCAAATCACCAAGGAGCTTGACAGGATAAAAGACAAGCGAACATACGTGTTTGTTGCCCATATGACTATGGAGCTTTGGTCAAGACTTTTGGAACCAGCAAAAAAGGCAGGGATGATGAGTGAAGGACACGCTTGGATACTTACGCAAGGCCTATCTCCTTTGTTAGATCCCAAAGCTAAAGATACAAAAGAGAAAGGCTACATGGATGGTGCTTTGGGTGTGAGGCCTTCATTGGATGTTTCCTTCGAGAGAACATTAATGGATGAGCACAATGTGAATCCCTCTCTTTATGGCCTGTGGGCTTATGACATTGTCAAAGCATTGGCCAATGCAGTTCAAAACTCCGGATCATTCGATTCTAATGAAAGCAGAGTTGAACTTGGAAACAAAACATCAGGCCCAGAACTTCTCAAAGCAATACTTCTCAAAGCAATTCTGGAAACTGATTACGAGGGCGTTTCAGGGAATTTCAGTTTGAGGCAGGAACAACTGGAACCATCACAGTTTGTAGTATACAATATGAAAGGCCAAAGAGAGAATATCATCGGATATTGGAGACCTGAAACGGGACTTTTTCAAAATTACAGTGTAGATGGTAAACCAGACGGTAAATACAAACTAACGGACCCAGCATGGCCGGGTAACATAACGGAGAGACCACCAAAGTTGAAAGTTGGGGTCCCAACAAAAACACATTTTCCTGAATTTGTTTATGTTACGACTGTGGAAGGACAGAAAATATTACCTACTGGTTTTGCTGTTGAAGTGTTTCAAAAAGTGGTTGATGCTTTGCCATTTCCTTTCCCTTATGAGTTTGTGCCCGTGGACAACGATAATGGATACGATGATCTTCTCCGCAATAACAAGGCAAGTTTTCATTCATTTCTGTTGCTTTCAATTGTTTTAACATCATTTATTAGCTTTTGTGTTTCCCAGTTTTTAGGACTGGTTTCAATGCTAAACACTTCCAACTCATCAGATTTAGAATGGTCTAGATTTGAGCTTTTAAAAATCTATATCTTTTAATAAAAAATATTTTAATGGATATAAAATCTAAAATAATGATAATCTCTTAACTACTATTCTTTTTTAAAAATTATTTTTTATTTAAAAATCATCAAAAAAAAAACTCAAACTTTGGACAATCAAAATCAGATCTAGACGGCCTAGATCTGATGAGTTGGGAGAGCTAAGCACAATGTTTAGCACTAAACCAAGTCCCAGTTTCTATAGTTTCATTGCTGATTATATATATATATATATATTCCCCCATAAGAATGTATAGCCTCGACAACATCCCAGAATATGCTCAGGCACGACGGAACTGGACAATATTTGAAAAAAATTAAAGATTAATCTGATATATATATATATATATATATATATATATATATATATATATAATTTATCCATGTAATATTACAAATGAAGCAAAAATTTTAGTGGGGGCAGTGATCGAGATTTATTGAGTCTTGCAAAATAACCAAGTTCAATAAAATATTTATAGTACAAGAAACTTGGATTGTTTCCTATGGAATTCACAGTTGGTCCAATTCTAATAGCAATAACACAGTAACAAAACATAATTGGGGTTACCAAAAATTTCAATATGCAGTTAAAACGAAAGCAATAACTAAAACAGAAATAGAAAAAACGAAACTAATTAGATAAAAACCGATCAACCTAGAATTGAGATTCGATAGACTTCTATCATCGAACGAAATATGACCGAACTCGCGATTGATTCTGGATAAACCAAAATCTCTGCGTTTGTTCAGAAATTCTCTCGACTGGACGATCGCCCAGAAGTTGTTCGAACACACAGTGCGTCACTGTGCAATCGTACAATACACACTTCAACCCGGTTCGAACTATGTCCTTGGAATATATCAATTTGGGCATTTAATCAAATACCCAATCCGAATCCAGAATCGAATCCCATAAAAGAAAGCAGAAACGAGTAAAGTTATCGATTAAGAGAAAATGAAACCTCTTATTTCAATCCGAAAAGTTACAAAAACGTAATGTGTAATGTGTTTTTCAGCCACCATCTGACTTTAGTAAAAACCTAATTCGAAAATGGACTGGGGCTCCACAAGTCTAGCCCAAAACAAGAATAAAAATAAATGGACTTTAATTACAAAATTCGGCCGAAATAAAAAAAAAACGTCTGACTTCGGATTCAATTTCGACCATCTTCTTTTCCGAATTAAGTTTTCAAGCCTTCATAACATTTGTAGTTCTCTTAATCATCTGAAATATGAGACAATAATGAGGCTAATCGGATATCTGGTTCAAGAGTTATGGTGAAAATAGTGAAGGACTTTAAATCTGAAATTTTATCATTAAAATGAATTAAATATAACTAAAAGTTCAAAGCCCAAATAAGCATAAAAACTCATTATTTATTAACCAGATAATCCTAAATTTACTAACCAAGAGATATAAAAATTGTTCAAAAAAAACCAAGAGATATAAATAAGTGTGTGAAATATTGAATTATCAGGCAGCTAGGTCTGTGTGAGGCTATGCTTATGACTGTGGGATGTTAATTGTCTTGATCTTTATCCTTCATATCTGAGGAGATGGTTGCCTCCATTTACTTCCTCTCTATTTATTATAGTTTTTATTGGATCAACTTTCAAAGGTTGAAATTTAATATTTTTAGAAAAATATCAGTATTACATTGATTTTTATAAATATAATATAATATTATTATAACATTAAATAAAAAAGACGTGTTAATAAATTTAGACTTAAAATTGTATATGTACACTATAACTCTAGAAATTTATCAAAGTATTTAATAATTTTGTTAGCTTTTTATCTTCTGAACTTTTAAACTCTTTAAGTTAAATTTTAGTAGTTTAAATTTATGTTTATATTTTTAATTTAAGGGTAAATAAGGATGAATGACCTAGAAAAATTAATATTTATTGTAAAAGACCATAAAAATTATAATTATTTCAGAGGATCAAATATCAATTTTTTTTTAAAAAAATACTAAAATACCCTCCAAACCTTTTGCTCCCAAAATCCAAAACTCAAATCGTTCTCCTCATGTATCTTCCTCCCTTCTTCCACGGACAGCAAAAGTCTCCTCCCTGCCCCTTATGTACGTACTCTCAAAGTCTTCTCTTCCAACCATAGCCTGTTAATATCTCGTGGATCACTCCTCTTTTGCAAAACTATGCTTTTCTGGAATAAATGTAACTCCCACAAAACCCTCCCTTCCATAAATCATCGAACTGTATATTCGCCCCCACTGCTTTTGTTTTCACCTATTAGGACGATTCCTCTTTCTAATTGCTCAGAATTTAGTGATTGTTATAAGAGGATGTTATGCTTTTCTCATTGTAAAATACAATCTTCTTTTCTCTCTCAAACATACATATACGGCTTCAAAGATTAAGAGACAAAGGAAGAAGGTGACAAAAAGGCTGGATAGAGAGAGAGAGAAGGATTAATTGAACATGACAAAAAAGGGTAGGGCCCTTCTTCCTTTTGAATTTTTTCATGCAGGAATGTAATTTCTGTTTTGCAGCCTACTTAGAAAACTATGGCTTTTGCTAACTCTGACCATCGGCATTTTACTCCAAGGCCCTGGAGAAAACCATTATAGACAGAAACAAAGGCTTTTTCAAGGCTAATTTGGAAAACCGCTTCCTTCTGTATGTGAAAATGGCATTGAATTAGAGGGAGGAAGATGATGGTGCCAGTTTAGAAAGGAGGCATTGAGATTTTACTCCACTGTTAGATATTTTATGGGAAATTTGGTATTGTTAAATTTATGTTTTAACATTTGGTCCTTTTTAATAATTATACTTTTTATGGTCCTTCTAAATAAATTTTATTTTTCCAAGGTCTTTTGTTTTAATTTTCCCTTTATTTAAAATTATAATACATGATTATAAAATGCTAGTTGATCCAAGAGGAAATAGAGAGGTAGGTAAACGAGGACACTCCGACACGGTCTCCCCATAAATCATTAGTAAGCGTGGTCTTTTATATATATGTAGGGTTTCATTTCCAAGATTTAATCTTTGTATGATAAAATTGCAGAATCTTGATGTTATAATTGGAGACATAACAATTACAGCGAGTCGCGCAAATTATGTTGATTTCACAATGCCATATTTGGAATCAATGGTGTCAATGGTGGTAAATGTGAGGCCCGACTCCCAAAATTGGTGGATCCTCTTCAATCCTTTTGATTGGACACTTTGGTTAATTCTTGGTGTGATATTTGTGGGTGCAACTGTTTTCATACTTATATTGGAAAAGAAAAAAATATTGGAAAGCAATAGGAGGGACGGTAATGAAAGCAATCATGAAAGAAATTTTGAACGCCTTTGCTGGAATCCCTTCCTTATTTACAAGAGTGGTGAGTTCTCTTTTTATCAGATCTAAATAGTCCAAATTTCATTTTTCTTATCTTTATTTCTTAAAAAATCATTGAACGGTCCAGATTGATGAATTTTGGGTTCTCATCAGTCATCACTTAGCTGAGTTATATCAATCAATGTTGTGTCTGTGATCATTGCAGATGTTAATTGTTTGAGAAGTGACTCGTCTAAATCGACGGTGTTAGTGGTCATGTTTGTGTTGGGCATAGCAATTCAAATTTATACAGCAAATTTAACTTCATACTTAACTGAGATGACCACGGCAAAGAGTTCTCCATTGAACGACGTGCAAGAGATTAGAAGGACGAATGTGTCAGTGGGATATCAGAAAGATTCATGGGTGAAAGATCTTCTGACTACAAAAATAGGATTGAAGAACGATCAATTAAAAGCTTTAACAAGTGTTGAAGAGTACAATAAAGAATTGTCGAAAGGAGCCGGAAAAGGAGGTGTTGATGTTATTTTTGATGAAACTCCTTATCTCTTGCTCTTGCTTTCCAAATGCTCTTCTTGCAAAATGACAGGACCAATCTACAAATCTGCTGGATTTGCCTTTGTGAGTATTGTGCTTCTCTTCCCGGTATATACATTATACTCTTTCTGGTCATAAATACAAAGACTCGGTTGATTTTTTTTTTTTTTTTTTCCTTTTGAAGATACTAGGAAGTTAAATAAATTACTTAATCATATCATATGTTATTTGTCATTAAATTATATATCAATTTATAAGACAGACAAATTCGTTTAGAGAAAAACTATATATACAAATATCTTAAAGTAATTTAATTAAATTTTCTTAATTTCTTAAAAAAAAAAAAAAAAAAAAAAATCAACTTACTTATATTTGGGATAGGAGATATCTAGTATTGCATGAGGATTATAAAACTTTGACAATGTAACATGTTAAATTTTTCAGGCATTCGCCAATAGTTCTACCTTGGCCTCAAATTTTTCAGCTACTATATTAAATCTGACTCAAAATGTGACGTTGTTTGTCGACATGAAGAGAAGCATAACCTTACCCCTCATCGTTGACAAATCCAAATACAAAAGTGATGTTGAGATGCGAAGTTTGACAACAGACGACTTTGGAATATTCTTTTTCCCATCAATATACTCTATCTTTGCTTTAGTCTCCTGCATTTTAATTCTTCCTATAATCAGAAGCTGGTTGATTGCCAGAAGGGACTCACTTTGGAGGCAGCCAGCAGTGGCGCCGGAAGTGCAGTTACCAGGACGTTAAAGACCTTTCGATGGTGTGTGGTTTGGTGTTATTTTGTAATGAATAATTCTTCGAGTTCTCTCATTTAACTTATCATTTGTTCAGCTCAATGCCCACCATATATATTTTGAAATTGTCTCCAATGACATTGTTGGATTAAATTATTACATAGAGTATGGTAAAGAACACAATTTTAGAGCCCTTCGGGCATTGGAATTTAGGATTACAAGCGCAACAATTTCAGCTGAAAAAAAAAAACTGAGGTATGTGCTAATAAGTACTTTAATTTCTTTTTCTAAAAGTGCTCCTACATAATCAAATACTTGAGGTGTAAAAATACATATGAATTTTTTAATGTATAGCAAAAAGTCATCACCATTAAATGTCCGTTACTTTTTCATAACATTTGGTAAAAGTGAAAAAATACTCAATCTTTTTTAGAAAGTGCTGTAAGCACCATAATTGGACCTTAAGTGCAAAAGTGCCTATAATTATAGAGAAGATGGAGGTGATATATAGGATTAATATGATATAAGCACTTTTGCACCTCGAGGTTTAAAATTATGGCACCTGCAGCTCTTTTTAAAAAAGATTATAAATATTTTTGCACCTTTACAATGCCTACCGGTAGTACAAAAACAAGAGGATGTTCAAAGTCATTATTCACAATACTTAGGGCCGAGTGGGATATTTGTAAGAGAAGTGTGCTTTTGTTTCGATGACTTTTTGATGTGATTTGTGTTTGGAATATCGGTGGCGAAGTGACTTTTGTTTTTTATGACACTTGTTTGACATAACTTTGAAAAAGATAGATGAGATAAAAAATAACTAAAAATGGCATGAATCAACTTCTCTCACACACACATATGTTATATAAAATGTGATAATTTTGGATAAAAAATTTAAAACAAATATAAATTTACTAAATAAAATAGAAATTTACCATTAAAAAATATAGAAATTTACTAAATAAAATAGTAAAATTGCTATTAAAAAAATTACAACACAATGAACTGCTTGATTTATTAAATAAAATAGTAAAATTACCAATAACTTCTACAAAGTGGAACACTTTGGTTCCTGATTCAAAATTGTAGATACTTGCATTTATGCATAAGAAATTTACTAATTTTCTTCTCAGATTTTGTACAGGAAATATGAAAATATACATGTATAGCATAAAGACTCCAATTAACAACCATGGGTAAAAAAACGAGCCGGAGTATAAATCAATGCAAGTACAGTAAACACTTCATGTTATACCCAGAGCTTTGAAAGAAATGAGAGGAATTGAACTTTGAAATCCCGCGGATAGACCAGCCTGGAACAACACGAGGGGGGGGGGGGGGACAGTGTCATTTTACAAAGGACCCCACATATACAATTGATGGGATGGGATCAGAAGTTAGGGGAAGTGGCTTCAAAAAAAAAACCATCAAACTTTTAAGTCCATTAAAAATGAAGGCAACCCAAACACCCAATAATTGATTTTTTTTCTCTTAATGGACTTATTATCCCATCTGATGTGATAATAAGTCCATTAGATAGGATACCCAAACAGGCCCTTAGCTCTGCTCTTACATCTCTGATTGTTCCACTATATATGAACTGTTTCGGGCAGAATAACTTAAGACTCTCAAAACTCCAATGGACTCTGAGAAGCTTCATTTATGGAGGTGACACCTTCAAGTAACAATTTCCTGAGTTCAACCATGAATGTGGATGGCGCGGCAGAGCTTTCTTTAAGGACAAGTTCTACCTGTGAAAATGTTGCAGTCACCCTTTTTAATGTAAGAATCCGACAACATATGTCAGCTTCACATAGCCTAAGGACACCAAAGTTACTAACATTAGCTCCAAGACATTCAATTCCTCTTGTGGAGAAAACCCGATGAACCGAATCCTCAATTCTTTAACCTTCCTATCAAGCTTTGCCAGTTCAAAGTCTAACGCTGCTGTTGCACGAGAACATATCGGTTTCTCTTTTGAAAAATTTCCCCAAATTTTTGCAAGTTGCTTTATTATTTGAAGATATTGCAAGGTAAATGCCAAAGCATCGGCAGATCCTGCAAAATCAGATCTCATAGTTGCAAAATCTTCCTTCCAACTTCTACATTGTCAGGACAACGCTTTAAAAAGAAAACCAAGATGATATTTCATACGCATTAATGTGTTTAACAATCAAAACATATCAAATATCACCTAGCAATAGTAAATAATTAAGCTCGCAGGACAAACATATTAAATTCAGGCCCTCAAACAGAGAGCATTCACCATGAACTATATTACCTCAGGACAGTGGCGGATCTTGGGATAAATATTCGGGGGGCCAAATATATACTCATTAACTAATTAATTTTTTTTTTAAGAATATAACATGTTCAAAATATTTAGAATTACAATAAAAGTATTTTAACAATTCTAATGTATAAGATAACATACATTTCTCTAGTATGAATGTCATATAAATTACAAAATGAGAAGATATCATGAAATTTCAGAAGATTGTCTCGTTATATAACATATCAAAACATTAAGAGTTAACAATGTAATTTATAATACAAAATTAATAAAACACTATACTAAATGAAACAATTAAAAATTACCTTCACTTAAAGTAATGCTCTTCGTTCTTTTAATGACTTGAAATCATCAATAAATGAATCAAGTAGTGAAAGTATCAGCTATTTTTCTTTCAATATGAATTACCATATTATCTACAATAAAATCATCTTCCATCTTGTTACGCAATCTTGTCTTAATTATTTTCATTGCTGAAAACGAGCATTCTGTGGTAGCTGTTGAAACTGGAAGAGTTAATAAGAGGCGAATTAATCGATCAATCAAGTAATACACTTTAGATTTCCCTGTTTTCATCAAAGCATAACATAATTCGAGGTAGAGTTGATAGATTCTTCAAATCTGGATGACTAGAAGCATCAATAACAAAATGTTGAAGTTGAGGCTTCAAAATTATTTTCTCTTACTCAGTAAAATCAGCAGGATAGTATTTTGCGACAAGAGTGCAAATATTATCAATGTTGAAAGCTTTATAAGCATCCTTAGGAATCAAATGAGAGCTACGTGTCAAAAGCTCCAAAGTTTTGTCCTTAAACCTCATATTCAACTATTGCAACTGTTTATCTATTGTAACTAAAAATATTTCCACTTTATAATGATGCTTTGCATTGTAATATGATCTTTTTGATTACGGTAGCGTCCTTGTCGTGCTATATATGGAGCACTAAAGTTAGGAACATCAATTTTATGTTGCTCACAGAATAATGTCGCATTTTTCAATAAATCCGACCAACCATCTTCTCTCAATTTTTGAATGAGAACTTTTGTAGTATCAACTAAATCCATGGCATTAACTATATCTTGGGATTGTTCTTGGAAAGCTTGGCAAAGAACATTTTTTTTTTATTCCCATGATTTCTCTAATCAAGTGCAGGATCAATATGAACTCAAATGAAGTCAAAATATTATAAGCAACATCAGCATCCCCTCTTTGAGAATAAGTTGATCTATCAACAATAATCTTTTGAAGAACAGAACAAGTTGCTGCAAACATATTTATCATACTACAAATTGAGTAAAAATGAGAACTCCAACGAGTATCTCCGTTTCAAAGTACCAATTTGATTTGCCCCTTTACCAGTTTCAAGTTCACAAATCTCAAGCAAATGTGCAATTTCATCTAACTTGGCAGCTTGTAACTCATCATGTCGTTTACTAGATGAACATATAATATTAACAATGAAAGTTAAATTTGAGAAAAATTGATGGACAGGAATAACTTTTCTAGAAGCAGCAACCAATACAAGTTGTAATTGATGAGCATAACAATGCACATAGTATGCATAAGGGCAATCATTGAGAAATAATGCTTGCAAACCATTCCATTCCCCTCTCATATTACTAGCCTCATCATAACCTTGACCACGAATGTTAGAGATATCAAGATTTTGCTTAGAAAATACAACACACAATTCTTTTTTAAGAGTTAATGCCATAGTGTCTTTAACATGTATAAGATCAAAAAATCTTTCTTGTATGCAACCACTTTCATCAACAAACCTCAAAACAAGTGACATTTGCTCCCTTTTTGATTCATCATGTGCTTCATCAACAATTATGCAAAACTTGGAATCTCCAATTTGTTGACGAATGTGGTTACGAACTTTGCTTGAGAGGATATGCAAGATTTCCTTTTAAATTATAGGTGAAGTATACTTGGAATTGTATGGTGCATTTTCCAACACAACTTTTGCAACCTCATCATTGTATGATGCTAACAACTTTACCATCTCAAGAAAGTTACCCCTATTTTTTGATTCCAAAGTTTCATCATGACCTCTAAAAGTGCATCTTTACAATGTCAACCAACGTACTTCGTATCAATAGAAGCCTTAAGACGTAGTCGGTTCTTTAAAATTTGATTTGAACTTTGTACATTAAAGGCATTTTGAATATGCCCATGTTGATTCAGCAAATCTTCACAAGCCTTCATTGCTTTGTTATGTGGTGAGCAAGAATCTTCTCATGTATGATTGAGAAAAGCACAATTTTTTCCACTAAGGACTTTTTTCCACTTTTGAAATCCTTTAACAGTAAAAACATCTGCTCCAGAACGTCCAATTGGTTTAGTAAAAAGAAAACATGGTAAACAATAAGCAGCATTTGTAGTAGGAGAATACTCTAACCAAGAAGGAAATATACCAAACCAAGAATACTGAAATCTTCTTGGATGATTCTTTCCTGTAAGAGGATAACTTTGAAGTTTACACTGGTATGGACCCCATTTTAAATAAGCCCTTCGAACTTCATCTCTTTGATTCACATTATGTTGCCATATTTGAGGGCGTTTACTCGGATCACGCTCTAAGGAACCAATATCAAATTCATTGGAAATAACCTTAGGAATTTTAGAAGGTTGTTCCTCACAAGTCTTTTCAACCGGTAAAGATGTAGAAACTATGTTACCTTCCTCTATATGATCACTAGTTTTCCTCTTAAAAAATGAATCAATTGTTTTATTCTTCATCATTGAGCTATTCTTAGATTTTATCACTTTCCAAATAACCTATAAACAATTTAAACAATATAATTAACTATTATCATACTAAATATAAATATAGAAAAAAAAATCATGGATTCTTGAATTTTGGCCCCTAAGGCAGCAGTGCTAATAAAAAAGAGTTGTCTAATCAGGGTTCAAAATTCTGATCAGAAAGAATGAAAAGAAAGAAGGAAATAAAGAAAGAAACAAGAAAATAATCAACGAGGTTTACCGATTGGCGATTAGAAAACTTCAAGACCACCAGATAAAGTAAATATGAAGTTGAATCAGAGTAAAGAAATAAGATGGGAATTCTTCCGTCTCGTGCGTCATCAAATAGTTTCCCTCTTCCGTTCAGTTTCGTAAGTTCCGTAATCGCCAATCCCAAATTGCTGCCGTTCAATTTTGTAAGTTTCGTGCGTCTCCCTATATAATATAAGTAGTCTGCTTGCCTTCTAATCCAATCTCAATTAAATCTCAATCCAATCCAATCTCAATCAATGAGATTTATTCTGCTTGCTTCCTTTCTATTTAATTGCTGCCGTTCAATTTTGTAAGTTTCGTGTGTCTCCCTATATAATATAAATAGTCTGCTTGCCTTCTAATCCAATCTCAATCAATGATATTTATTCTGCTTGCTTCCTTTCTATTTAATTGGAGTAGGGTCCACATCTTCTCATGAGTCATATATATATATATTGGAGGGGGGAACTTTTTCGGATAAAAACAAAATAAAATAAAAAATCTGAAATTTTTGGGGGGGCCACTGCCTCCACAATAATCCGCCATTGCCTCAGGATCTTGAGAACTTCACTTTTAAAGCCAGATTGTACAAGGGACCAGATATCTGGGACCTTCGAAAGAGTAAGATCCGTAAACATTATAACTTACCATGCACTGGCCGTTGTTCTGCTTGAGAATTGAGTATATCTTTTGGCTCCCTCACAACTGGCACTGAATTTCAAACTCCACATCTATTTTATGTGATGTCTCAACAACACTTGTCACATCGTTATATTGCTGGCTCAATAACTGTAATCACCTTGACCTAAGGGTAGTTGTTTCGGGAGTGGGCTAGCGTCCACTGCCCTTATGGTTCACTGCCATCCTCTTCCCTCCAAAATTGTGCCGTTTTAGCACAAAACAAGACTTCAGACCCGTGCGTTGCACGGAGTTGTGTTTTCGTCTTTTTTTTAATCTATCATTATCAAACTCGAAAATGTGATATAATAAAAGTTTCGTTATTTAATAGGTCTTTTTAGGAATTGAATAAATAAAAAAACGTAGGAATGAAAATATCAACTCATGTATTTCTGGAAATTGAAGCAGAACAATAAAAAATGGTAAAAAGTTTTCCCTTATATCTATGAATGTTGTAAGACATTTTGGAAAACTTCCCTATATACAACATTGACTGTGTTGTCAATACACTTTCTCAACTCATTTAAAATCATTATTTTTAAACCTTTGAAACTCTTTACTCTAGACTAAGCAACATAGAGTTGTCCATGTGAAAAAACTGGGCTTGGAAGATAAAGACCTACATTTGACATCGATTGTCCTTGGCTCTTGTTGATTGTCATTGCAAATGATATGATGATTGGAAATTGCCTTCTTGTCAACTTGAATGGAAGTTTAGATTCACACGGGTTCATGTCCATCCTGTGTATCAAAATGTCTTCACCTGCGCTAGTGCCATTCAACGCCTTTGCTTTTATGACATTCTTGACTAGTTGTGTAATTTGAAGCCTCGTACCATTGCACAATCCTGCTGCTTGGTCAATGTTTCTTAATAACATAACAGGTACCCCCACCTTCAAAACCAATTTATGATGAGGAATCCCGGAATATTTAATTGAATTAAGAAACTCTGAGTCATATAAATCATTAAAACTGTCATTTGCATAGTCCATCCGATTTATAGAGTCAGCACTAAAGTATTCTACTCCATCTCCTGGCAATAAAGAACAGATGTACTCATTCAAGTAATCAACATGTTCCATAGTAGGGGTGAGTATCGACCTGTTGTTAAGGTATTCTTCCTCGAACAAACGCTCAACCAAATTTGGATATGTAGATTCAACAATACTCCTAATTGGATTGTCATCATCATAAAGTAATAGATTAGATGGTAATACTATGTTGGCAATACCATCGTGGGGCAATCCAATAACACCCTCCCTTACAAGCAGCAACCATTCTGAAAATGCTTTGATTTTCTCCTGTTCAACTGGATTTGTGGACGAATTCAATCTCATATTTTTTGTTAAATGCAGTAACTTGCATTCATTCCACAGAGGTGAAGAATTAATAGATGCATCTACAATCTCAGCTCGTCCACATTTAGGAATTACTAGAAGTATCTGTCTGAAATCACCTCCCATGACTACACACTTTCCTCCGAAAATACAACTTGTCTTCATTAGATCTCTTACAGTTCGGTCAAGAGCCTCAAGACAATGTCTCCTCACCATTGGAGCTTCATCCCAAATAATTAGAGTAGCGACCTTGATTAAGTTTCTTTGTTGGTGAATTTTGAGTAATTGAACAAATAAAATCTTCATTAATGTCGATAGGAATCAAAAACCTTGAATGCGCGGTTCTCCCGACGGAGTAAAGTTCTTTGCAATTCCACTTTGGATCCTACGTTTAGTATGATACCACCCTTAGATCTTATGGATGCTGTCAATGCGTTTCATATGAATGTTTTACCAGTACCACCAAATCCATGCAAAAAAAAAAAAGAATCCACCTTTCTGTGAAGAAACAGAGGAAAGTATTTTATAGAATACTTCCTTTTGCTCATCAGTCATAAGATTTTCCAATCTAATAGCTTCATCGGTCTCTCTTTCCTTGTTGTAGTTTAACTCTTGCAGTATTAGTTGGTTAGACATGTCGATCATGTTATCTTCATTTGGTTTGGGCAAAGATGGATAGTCATTGAGGCTTTTACCGTTGCGCAGTAAAAGTTTTTCTATTTCCAGCAGTCCTGCAGCTTCTTTATTGGCATTTGAAAATTGCAAATCTGGAATATGCAACAAAGTATTTAATTATTGTTGATAAAACTTGTTCGTGGATTTGGAAAAACATTACATAAAAGTAATGCATTAATATATCAACATACCTGTAAAAAGGTGATGACCTCGTCTCATATGTAACATATCTTCACAAATGATATCTTTAGTCCTTTCCCAAACAATCCCAGGTTCTGACAAGGAATGGCTTAATAACATACTGGTAAAGAAGTGACGAAGGTAATTTCCTGATGCCCACAATGATGCTTCTTTAATTGCATCGATATATTCATTGTCATCATCTAACAACCCAAGTGCGTAACATGCTTCCTGTAACATCTCATTTTCAAAAGCAGTATAATCTTTTTTTTCATCAGAGTAGAGCATCGGAGCGTAAGAGTAACTGATACATATATTTCAAATGCCGCAAGTCCGGTCTGTTTTACGATAACGGTACACTGTACCGAGTGTTTACAAAAGTAGATAAGAAAGGAGGAATCAAAATTGTCTCAGTGGCGTCACGCGCCGTGACAACAAAAGATGGTCTTCAGTCGAGTCCTTAAGCGTGCTGCTTCCCTCTCTCCTCGATTCTCGGTCCTCCTGAACCTAACACTATATTAAGAGCCGAGGTCCAACGTAGGACCCCGGTGTAACGGTTAACCTCATGCTTAAATATGACAATATAAACATGACAGATATTCATGACAGCAACAATCAGTACAACAGTCCACAATAGATGTATGATTAGAAATACATAACCACATATGTAAGGTAATAACCACATATGATATAGCAATAATAATAACGTATGTAACATAACCACGTATGATACAGCAATAATAATAACGTATGTAACATAACCACGTATGTGACATAGCAACGTGTGTAACATATCCATGTATGCTACCACCATAGTGTGAATACAACAATCATATATATCCATACAATAACCATCGAGTTAGTGTTACAAGACGCGAACGTACCTTCGTTGTCGACTACTGACGTTTTACGGAAAACGGTAATTTTTGACAAGTGGGTGAAAAGCGGTACGACGGCGGTACAACAATGGCGGTCCGATTATCTCGATATCCTATAAGGATAACATTTATCAACTTCTAGCAATATAACAGGCATTTTAGGTACAAATTACCATTTTGCCCCGAACCCCTAATCGCGGAATTTCACCGAGCTTCATTGTTTTCGCTCTATCTCTCGGAATTTCGACAGATCTTTTCCTCATCATATTTTCGAAATATATATCATATTTACCCCTAAATATGATATCTAGGCTATCTGGGAAATTTAAAGACAATTCTAGCATTCCTACTATCTCTACCGAAAGAACTACGAAACTTAAGACTAAGGATCGAAAAACTTACCCGTGGCTCCGCCGGTTTTCTCCCGGCTCTTCCTTCTCTCTAACTTCTCTCTAGTTTTTGAATTTGGGGTGAAGAAGAATGAAGAGGAGAGCTCCTATTTATAGGAAAAGGAAGGACAAGGTGGGAATTACTTCAATTGTTTTCAGATCGGATTTCAACCGTCGGATCGCACTTCGCCACGTGGCTCCATCTTGGCCCTCCATGTGTTGGATGACATCATCCCTTCTAGAAGAAGATGATGTCATCTTGCTGACTTACCGATAAAGTTCCCTGATCGGTGTCCTAATCGCGTAATCTTGACGAAACTCAAAATCGAGAAAAGACGAAGTTTTATTCTTTCTCTTTAAAACCACTTGGGTTAACTAAATTTTTGATCCCATTACGAGTATTTCGTCGCCTGCTGAACATTTTCGGACAAACGCCATCGGTTACGGAAATAACTTAGGTAGAACCAAACACGGACAAAAATTCACCGGTTCGTAATATGTTCGACCTAAGAAACCTTATCTCCGGTTTGTCACGACTAATTCATTTTGTATAGGTTCTCTTTTTACTATCTGATCTTTTCCCTTAAAACCCCGTATCCTAATGACTCATTTGGTTTCGAAATGACCTCGAGATAGTCCACTCCGAGGTAGAAATTCACCTGGTCTATAAAAAGTCCAGGATGACATAGGCTAAATCCCTATATCTTGGTGTAGGATTTAATTTCTATCCATTCTCAAATGTCCTGTTGGCTCTTTACCAGATATATTATTATTTTAATCAAAATATCAAGATATTTTTTATTTATTTTTCTAAGCATTTTTTATTTTTTTATTAATTTCGAATTTCTCCCTTAAATTAATTATTTACTAATTAATTTACTTATATCTTAATCTAAACAATTAGCCACTAATTACTTAATTAGCCACTTACTAATTGTTGATAATTTTCATAATTAGGATAAATTATTATCTCACAACTATTTGACTTACATTGGTATTTTATATCCCATGTAAAATATCAAAAATACGGGACCATAAAGTGCTTTTAATATTATTATATTTATGCTCTATATATTTTCAGGGAAATAATCCCAAAAATTCCTAAAATTAAAGATAACATACTTCCCAAGTTTTTGTCAATATTTGCAGTCATATGGGATTTATCATAATGTTTTCAGGCCATTTTCTGCTTTATAAAATACATTTTTCAAGGATTTTAGCTCTTTATCTCTCCTAATTCCCATAGTAATTACCTTAAAAAATAAGATAATTATTACTTATTATTTGAAACCACATATTCACCTATTTTCAATAGGTATTATTTACTTGAAATATGATACTTATCATAAATACGATTTTTAGGGTATTACACTTCCCTGAATGTCGAATAGACAACATTATTAACAGTACTAATATCTTCATAATTCTTTGTACCTCGAAATTTTGTCAATAGCAAACGAAGGTAATATAACTCTCCTTGAGCAGGGGTACAATGACCAAGTCTTCCCACGGAAAATCCACGTTCACGATGTTTCCAAATTCTTCGTTCCCTAACAAATGTAAAGTAGTTAGGGAATTGTGAATAAGTTAGAGTTCTTGCAAAAGGATCTTCCTTGTTTTTTTCAAACCATGCAAGAAACATTGATTCTTTAACTTTAGGATTATTGACAATGGATGACATCCTCTGGGTTTGAGAGTAATAAACTGCTTGTTGTTCGTGAAGATGGAAACTCAGCCTCTCAACTGGTGGTTGTCTATGGTGGATATCAAAGCCAAAAATTCTCCAAGATGCCTCATATGAAGATACATACCTACAATTGAGATAGTGAGAAATTTCATCAAATGATTGTTTAGAACCGGGGGTATCATTGGTGCTATATATGTCTGCGATTACGCGGTCATTCCCTTTGCTGATGTATTTGAATAAGTACTTGATAGCTCTTGATTGATTTGTCTTCTCAATGTTCAAATGAGCAGAAAAGAGCTTGAGCAACTTAGCATTGTAAGGGACAAAAAAATCTATTATCCAGATAAACACCCTTCCTATACACCGTACGCCCATCTTTTCTCCTTCGATATGTTGGATAACCATTGTCATCCAAAATAGTACATGTGTTATACCTTTTAGGAAAGTACTTGGAACACTTATCATCATTCATGCAAGGTGCATTTTTTGACGCTTGACCGCATGGACCATGAACCATATAACTGCCAACTAATTCATATAATTCGGGGTCCAAATCTTTGTCGAGTATCTCGAGATATTAAGCTATCAACCCGTAATGGTGTTTTTATTTTGTCTCGCATCGACAACCATAGTATGATGTGAGCGTGTGGTAGTCCTCTTTTTGAAACTCAATAGTGTACACCTCTGTAAATACAAATTGTTGGAAAAAAAAAATACATATTAATGACTACTTAAATACTAATTTTGTGAATCGTATATAAGATGTTAGTTTATCTATAATATTAAAAGAAATCCACAAATCCAATTTTTAAAAGACCTATAGATTTGGAATAAAAATAAAATGGATACAACTAATAATTTATAATTATCACTTTCAAACCAAATAATAGTTCTTCTAAATTTTCTTAAAATCTATTTATTCTCGATAAACACTAATATTTTTAAAAATATATAATTCATGAGAAAAGTAAATGTGTTGAAAGAAGTTAAAAATGTTTTTTTTCGTAATACTTACCCGCTTTTACCGAACCAAATATCTTATCATCCTTCAACGTCCGCATCAACTTTCACAACTTCATGTGGAATATTACGCTAATATTTCGGCCTATCACAGGGTTTCAAATCATCTTTGTCACAATGACGAGTAATCTCAAAGCCACATAGGGTTGTATGTAAATGTTATAAAAATGTCCGGATAACTTGACCCAAGAACAAATGGCCATTGCATCTTGATAATTTTGAATAATGTATCGTGCACCACCAGTGAAAGAAGAAGGCAGAATAACTCTTCGTCCTGTTGATGAAGGATCTGTCTCTCCTCTTGTAACTGCATCTAAAAGTCCACTATAAAGGTCAACTCTTAATTCTTTTTGATGTTTTCTGATGTAGTCGAGCCTATCACTTTCAACCATTGAATATCCATCAACAACAAACTATTGAAATAATTTTTTTCCGTGCAAAATAAGAGACCGCTCTGAATTCCTGCTCATCAGACGGAATGCCAAGTACTCCCTAGGCGTTAGCTTTTTCTTCTTCTTTGTTGTTTACAATGACTCAATAGCATGTTCATTTGTTGAGTCGTATCCATTGTCACCATAGGGAAATAACAAAGGATATTGAAGTGGTAGATATGACATGTGTAGCTCGTCAATTCGTTGTAAATGTCCACTTTGACGTTTTACTATGATGTCTCTTTTGGTGTATGACTTGTCAAAATCACCAACAATAAGTGCTGCAAGTTCAGAAGTTGTTGGCATATTATATTGCCTAGGAAGCTCATTTGACCCGCTATTTCTAATGAGCCTTATGCTAACATCAGGGACAACATTACCCTTGATTATGTCTGCAGCTTTTCCATAATTCTTGACTATAGAATTGTGCTTATCAAGGCATTCCTTCAACATTTCAACTATTGTTGGGTCCAAATCATCAGCATTAACATGACGGCTGAAAAATTAAGCAATAAAGGAGTATCATTTCATGCATTTAATGTTAAATTGAAAAAACCATGTGGTATCATGAAAATTAAATTTTAAGTAAAAGTTACCTCACTGACGAAATTCTGTTTGAAACTTCATTGTCAGTATCGTAAATATACAACTGGGCGTATACCGGAGGCTTTTCTGGGGTGGGCAATAAGCTTCCGATAAGATGGTGGTTTTGGCCTGAAAGGACAAAAGAATAAGGCCCTCCTCCCCTGGCATTTATAGAATGGTCTATTTTACCACCCATGGATGTGAAGGAAAACATATTGTTGTAAGAGCGGATATTTTTCAATTTTTTTTTGAAAATGTTGACTGCTTGTTGAAAAATAAATTTTCAAGTTCTTCAGGGGCTCTCTTTAGTAGAGGTACAATTATCTTCCCATTACAACAACACATCCCAAACTGTGGTGCATTATTTTTCTTTACACTTTTAATACTTTCTGCTAGCCACATTTGTGCACCACATGAATTACATTCATGACTAGCATCTCCATCATCTAAGTAGGTCGATTGGAATGTATGATTTGAAATTCTTGGATCCTGTCCAAAAACATATCCATTACCACTATAATTATGGCTGACTTCCGAATGGACAACATGGAATAAAATTAAAACATGAGCCGTCATAATCCGTGGAAAAAAAGGACATCAAATAAAATGATCACTTTAGATAAACTTACATTCATTTATTGGTTCTTCAAGTCTCTTGGTTAAATTAGTTGTCGTTCACATATTTTATTGAAGGACCTCTTTTTAAGTTTCGGTTGTGTAACCGATGCGAAGACTTGTTCACAGAATGATCCTTACTTCTGTCCGATATCTGTCACACCGCTAACACGTGTATGGTTTAATCTTCGTCGCAGCTACCTCTAGAAAATCCGGATTAACATAGACACGAGTTTTTTCACTTACAGAAGATAACTCAACACCTGTAATTTTAAAAATAAAATTTGTTACTGATGAGTATTAGTTTTTAGAATATGATTGACAATCAAATAGTAATTGTTACATTACCTCTTTCAATTTTCTGAGTAATCTTAGCATACTTGACAACAATGAAAGCCCCTGAACATTGGGTCACATGACTGAGAAGAGGAAGAGCCATTTCTAAAGCATCACCCATCAATATACATCTAATAAGGAACTTCTTTCTGCAATTTCACATTTGAAGAAAAAAAAATTCAACAATGTGTTAAAATTCAATTGCAAAATCACAAGGAAAAAAAAATACAAACCGCTTGTCCTCCAATTCCAAAATCAAAGCCATGGAATAAATCCCCATATATTTGTATTGTGATGACCGATAGAACGTGCGAAGAATACCACATACATATGAAATGAAGTAAGTTCAAATAGTGATACATAGAATATTAGTTTTTGCAATAGTAAATCAGTGAAGAAAAAAAGAGGTTATAATTAAGACCATTACCGATTAGGCTATTGTTTCTTGGATAACCCCACCAATTAATCTCATCTACAATGTTGAGAATAAAACATCTATCCGGAATTTGATTGTTAATTGAAGGAATAATTGTCGAATGTTCTGAAATAACTAAATGTAGAGAGTCATAAATGCCTTCACCCCCTCTTCACAAAAAACATGTCAATCTGATAACAACCACCCTCTAAAATCTTCCAACAGTGCTTTTTCCATCAACTCAATTGACATTATTCTGACCATCATCCGCATATCTTTCTGCGTGATACATGTAGTTACAAAAAGTTTGAAAAAATAGAAGCAAATGATAACACCAATTTTTGAAATGGTTACCGTGGTTCCAAAAATAATAAGATCCACCGAGTCAAGTTCAAAGCAAGGGCGATTATCATTGCTGCATGGACGTTCAACATATCTCCTAATGATATGATCGACCTTAACTTCTAAGATGATAAGAGGAACTCCAGGTGTTAAAGATTGCAAAGTGGTTTCCTTTCTTGACCACATATTTGAAGGTTATGGAGGTCACAGAATATTGACTTGAAAGGTTTATGAAGAGAAGATCGTAACTTGTATTTATATTTATATAATAACGGAAAGGTTCACATGGTTGATTTATTGTATCATTGGAATGTGAAAAAACGTGTTGCCATCCAAGTTGAGGACGGTTGGTGTAACGGTTATACAAGTTACGAGGAAAAGCAGTAACATAAATAGAATTGTATGACAGTTAACAGAAATCAAATATGATCATAATGCTTCGCCATAATAGGTATTAAAACGCGGTTATGACTAACTATACTTCATTATAGACACGTTGGACATTTATCTGCGCCGTTCCATGTACAATTTGGACGTGTTCATGACGCTCTTTGGACATAACTGCTTTGCCAGAATGTTCGTTGTATAATATAAAATATTGGTTAATGGATAATTTACTACTATATATTCTTAGTTTTTGTTTGGATTAATTCTTGTCAGTACAAATAATATCTGCCAATTTGAAATATTTATAAGAGTCGTCATGTAATAATAAAAATAAAGAACTTAATAATAATTTGTACGAGTATGATTGTTGGATTAGTTGATTTACTACAGTTACTTCAAAATTGTCTCAATTTTTCCAATTAAATAAAAACTTATTTCAGTTGACACAAAGATTATTATTGTTTTGTATGTACTCTTTTGTAACAATACTGATTAGAAAGGAAAGGCAAAGAAATTAGGAAATTGGAAAATAATAGTTTTTACAAAAATGTTCCAAAATTTAATACATCAAGTTATGTAAAAGCCTATTTACACTAGTAGGTAAATAATAATTAAAAACAAAAAACATTATACATTTTGAATATAATGTGTAACAATCGAAAACAAAAACTGCCATGTATAACATTTTCCTGTTTAGGATACAAACCCTAAAACTGCTATAATGTGCCACAATGTAAAACAGAAACTACAGTAACTGTAGAAGTGAAAACTTCTTATTAATTGTTCGCAAACATAGAGCACGATTTGTTATTATAAAGTTGTTTTAAAGAGACAATGTAATACAGATGAAGACAAACGAAACTGTAGAGTTGATTGTATTCTGCATGAACGTATGCAAGTGTATTCTGAATTGTAACACTGTTTAACGTATATATTACTCCAATAAATGGAAGTCGTTGGGTAAATAGATATGACAATTGTTGACTGTTTGTTGGGAATAAAAACATAAACAGGTACTTGAACCAAACAATTCGTTGATGGTGATATTCTCAAGTTTCATATGAGTGATTTTTGTAGTTATGAATCCATTGTCTACACAGGAACAGGAAGGGAAAAAAAGGTGGACCTTCCCAAGACAGATTAAATCACATAACTGTTTTTTTTTCATACGGATATTCTGACAATCTTTTTCATACATTGATTGATAAATGAGCAACTTTTGCTCCCAAAATACTCAGTGAAACGAAGGTTGATAATAAAAGGCTTTTTAAAAGGAAAAAGCACCAAGACTACACCCAACACAATAAGCAACTTGAAAAGAAAAGAATGCTGAGACAAGTGAAACGAAAGTTTTTAATGCGCAAGAAAGCGATCCATCTTGCAAATTGTTGGTTTATGCTAAGAAGGCATTGTCTGCAGTAATTTGCGTGGCAGCATGACTGGTTAATGCAGTGCATACATTGTCTGGAGTAATGTGCGCGGAAGAAAGACGGTTCAGCTTGTATCGAAAATCTACTACAGAAGGATGGAAGTAATTGAACACGGCTTCTGACAGATCATGGTGGCTTAAGAAAATGATTTCTCCATCTACCATATGATCATTAAACAATTATCAAGTTCACATGTGAAGTGGACAAAATAATATAATAGAAACAAATAGGTTTAAGATAAAGAAGCAACCAGTTGTTCTGATGATTTTGACCAAAAATAATGCTACCACCACATCATCCTTGTTGACAACTTTGGTGTAACTGACTAAAGCCCAGAAAGCGGGACTACCTCGGAAGCAATAGTGAAAGGGGTTCCCACTACCAGATAAGAAATAAAATTAATGATAAAATCAATAATGCAGTACCATTAACGGAAAAAATAAAACTACAAACCATTCATCCATGATTTGAAAGTTCAATTGATAAATGGTTTCTCCTTCATCCTTCACATCAGTAAGTGCATATACAGAAGTGACAAGTCTGATTACATCTGGTACATGAAGTAGAAGTAAAGGAAATAACAAATATGATCTGAAAGTCAGATGTTTAATATATCAGACGACTTGAAAAATAAACAGGAAAAGAGTTATAGTTCTGATACTTATAAGAGTGGGCTTGGTCAGAGAACTCGGAACAAATGAGTGAAGGGGTTTGAAAATTGGGTTTGGAGATCCGATACAATTTCGTACAAACTTCACTTCAGTATGTGGCTCAAGAATGATTTTTAGTACTGGGTTGATGAGATTTGTCCCTTGCTCCACAAATTTTTTTTTGATAATGAAACTGAATCCTAGTAGGAGAACACCAGCAAGCCTACGTATTATGTCTCTCCTACGCAACACCGCGTACACAAAAACCCTAGATGGAAAAAGTAAGAAATGGAGTGAGGATGAGGTAAGATTTTAAAATATACAAACGTCCATCATTCTAGCATATACACACGTATCAGATAAAAAACATACACCAGCGTATCAGATGGAAAAAATATACCAGCGTCAATAGTTATAAATTTAAAAGACATGTTATGAACTGAAGATCTGTGAATCAGAGAGGACAACATTGTATGTAATACGCTGATGCATATAAGTGTACGGGATGTCCATAAAATGAGATACGACCCGCATACGTATAGACCACATGTCGCTTTGACCATGGAGAGAAAGGAATTCAGATACATGGCACGTGCCTATTTCGGAAACGTTATGAAATTCGTTCGAAATCTTTTCAAGACAGTCATGGAACTGACGATGAAAGCACTGGAATGGAGGAATAAATAGCCCAAATCCACAAATGTGGGATATGGCATGTAGTAAATGTGGCCGGTAAGTTGAACCAATAGATGAAAAGTGGGATTTAAAGACGAATGTGAATAAACAGTTGGGGAGAATGATTTTGAAAGAAGTGTATATTCCCAGGATGGATGACTTTCGCCGACAAAAGAAGCCAATGAAATAAGATTTCTGTATAACGCGGATTAAAGGAGCCAATCAAATCACGAAGGAATTTAAATTATAGGAAGATGGTTAAATTCAAGTGCGTACACGTATACACTGAATCCCAAGCGTACACCATTCTCGGAAGACACGACATATAATTTGATTCAACATCGCGAATGAGTTTAGTAGTATTAATGCAGGTCGGTTTGATTAACCAATGGATGTAAAAGTCAGTTTGAAAAAACTACAGAAAAATTGAATGAATCTGAAGTGGAATTCACATCTGTATAGGTTACAGGGGCAGCGCCAATGAAATGGATGATAGATGACATGTAGATGATGCAAGTGGACCAATGGCTGAATGGCTAGGAGGTTTATATGGTTATATTTGATGGTGAAGACTAATTTTTTAGAGTACTAACGGGTACTACAAAAATACTTCATGGATACTGACTTGTACTGAAAAAAGACATCATGATCTTGAAAAATTATTTTAAGATCTTAAAAAATATTTCAGGGTATTGACCAGTACTAAAAAGATACTTTGAGGATACTGACTGGTATAGAAAAAATATTTTATGATATTGAAAAATTATTTTAGGATTTTCAAAAAATATGCTGAAGTATATTTTTAGTATCAGTCAGTACCCTGAAGTATTTTTTCAGTATCAGTCAATAGTTTGAAATATTTTTTCAAGATCCTAAAATAATTTTTCAAGATCATGAAGTATTTTATCCTGTACCAGTCAATATCCTCAAACAGCGTAGACCCACGTTTTGCGCAGTGACCGCACGTGCGGTCACAAACTTTGAGTTTTTTTAAAAAAATTAATAAATGAAAAAAGTGCACAACCATTCCAATTTCTCGCCATTATCACCGTCCACGATACGATTGATGATGAAGATATAATGCGATGTTTTTAAGGAATGAAGAATCGAAGAATGCTTTTGTAATCGTTCGATGTAAAGGTTAGTTGACTCTTGATTATTATTTTTCTATGTTAAGTTGAAGTTTTCTTTTCTTTTATTGTTTATAGGGTTAAGGTGCGTATTTACCAACAAACTATTATAAAAGGAGCATCTGGAACAAATATTAATTAAGAGTATCTTAAATACCAACAAACCATTAAAAGGGGTCAGAAAACACAATGCCCGTTAGTTTTTTTTTAACGGACGTTTATCTAACTCTGGATGGTGAGAGAACTGGCATCATCTTCTTCATCGTCCTCATCGTTCTTTGTGCGAGCCAAGATAGGAACACAGATCTGTGACGGCAATAAACTTCCAGATTTGCGACGGTGGTGAAATGGTATGGCACTAACTCAACAAACTGAACAAGATCCCGACATGTTCAAGATCATGATCCCTGATCCCCCAAAAATGTTTGAATACCAGAACCTTAAGAAGCCCCGTGATTCCTTTCTGTCTCTAGTTCTCAGAGAATCTCGCTGCATAGCTGAAATTTCCTTGCCTACGGTCGTCACTGGTCTTCTGCTTTGATCTCTATGCTCTTCCTCGGTCGTCTCGGCGAGCTTGCTCTCGCCGGTGTTTCTCTCGCCATTGGCTTCGCTAACATCACTGGTTACTCGTTTTCCGGCCTCACCATGGGCATGGAACCCATTTGTGGTCAAGCTTTTGGAGCTAAAAGATTCAAACTTCTCGGCCTCACCATGCAGAGAACCGTAATTCTGCTTCTTTCTACTTCTATTGCCATCACATTTCTATGGTTCAACATGAAGAAAATATTGATGCTTTGTGGTCAAGAGGAAGACATCGCTGCCGAAGCTTAATCCTATATTCTGTATTCTCTTCCCGATTTGGTGGCTAAATCTCTGCTTCATCCTCTTCGAATCTATTTGAGAAGTCAATCTATGACATACCTCTCACATTCTGTGCCGCTCTCTTAATAATCCTCCACATTCCCATCAATTACCTCCTCGTCTCGTTTTTCAACTCGGAACCGAGGAGTCGCTTAGCCTCCGTTTGGACAAATTTCAATCTTGTTAGATCTTTGATCATTTACGTCTTGGTTTCGAGCATATACTGTAAAACCTGGCCTGGGATTTCCTCGGCTTGCTTCAAAGGTTGGAAAACACTCTTGAGGCAATTATATTCCTAGTTGCATTTCGGTTTGCCTCGAGTGGTGGTGGTACGAGATCATGATTTTACTATGCGGATTATTAATAAACCCTCAGGTGACGGTTGCTTCTATGACAGTTACTTCAAACTCCGAAGATGGAGGCCATGGATTGGGAGGGAGAACTGTGAATGGCGACGGAGTAAGTGAAGAATAGCAAAAGAACTTGGATCGTAACAGTTGGTTTGCCATGCACGAGTTCAATTTATTCTCAACACAGGAACAGTCCTATTCCTCTAATGCCACATTATCAAATGCCCATGAACTAAACTACCGTTAAAAAAAGCTAATGGTGGTTGTGTGTTTTTACCCCTTTTAATGGTTTGTTGGTATTTAAGATACTCTTAATTAATATTTGTGTCAGATGCTCCTTTCATAATAGTTTGTTAGTAAATACGCACCTTAACCCTTGTTTATATTCTTTTGTTTTTAAATGCGTTTAAAACTTTTCTTTTTTAAAAAAAAAAAAAAAAAATCGGGGTCGCTGCCCCCAAACCCCCAAATTCCATCACTAATTGTGCACCCACAAACCTAAAATCCTGGGTCCGCCACTGTCCTCAAAATACTTTTTAGTACTACTCAGTACCTGAAATATTTTTTCATGATCCTAAAATACTTTTTCTGTACCATTCAGCATTTTCAAAGTATCTTTTTAGTACCGGTCAATACCCTGAAATATTTTTCAAGATCCTAAAATAATTTTTCAAGATCATGATGTACTTTTTCAATGCGTCAATATCATGAAATATTTTTTAGCATCGTCAAGACTCCCGATTTTTTTTTAAAAAAATAAAAGTATTAGCGTTCACCATTTTGTGTCAAAACGACACAGTTTTGGGGGGAAGAGGATGACAGTGAACTATAAAGGCAGTGGACGTTAGCCACTCATTCCCATTTGTTTCTCCCCTTCACCATGGTTTATATTTGAGGCAAAACAATCAATAGATCTACTTTTATCAGATAGGTAGGCCAAAAGGGTATCCCTATCCATAACATCGATAAACGCAGAGGAAATCCTCCCTAGGAGTGTAACAGCATAAGAAAACAAAACTGGAGGTATCGTGCCTACATTTACATGCGAGAGTGACAAATGCAGCCACTCTCGCACTATTGAATTCAGAGTTGCCTTCAAAAGCTGCTTCTACCTGAAAAAATGGTATAACATTATTACATAGAAAAAGCTAAAGAACACAATTTAAGGGCCTTTTGACGCTGGAATTTAGAATTTCTAACACAACAATTTCGCCTATCACCTAGTGGCGGAAGTAGGAAATATTTTTAACTTGGGTCAAAAAATAAATATAGTGGGCTATTTACTAAATAATATCGTATAATTTTTGAAAATACAAATAAATAATAACTGACAATTATAAATCAAAATATAACATGGTAAACAAAATTTTTGACGTTTGGTAGGATACTCATTACAAGATACATCACTTTCAAAAATTATTTTTTTAGAAATATCACTTTATGAAGTTATTTTCTTCTTAAAAAAATACATCTATGCTTTTTTGTTTATCCTTACTCATCTTTTTCAACCTACAACAAATTTGGTGACGCAAAATATATATTGTTATCGTGGTTAATTAGTATCTTTTGTCACTTAACATGAATTCTTATAGTACTACTCAAAATTCATAAAACGAACACTTAAATGTGCATTCCACCTACTTCAAAACAAAATAGTTGAAAAAAATAAAAGAAATATAATATGAACCCAAAAAAAAATTAAAAGATAAATAAAAATCTGATTCAATTTCACTTAAGCAAATAACCTATTTAATCTATTTGTTTTAGAGAGAAATTTATTATAAAATCATAAAACAACCAAATAATAAATTCAAACCGATTAAAATTAATTATTAATCATCTTCTACATATATATATATGGTCATCTATTGTCAAAACTCAAGATTTACCCAAAATCATAACCCCAAAATTTTCACTAATCAAGACATATTATCCTCATTAAAAAGAGAAAAATACGTAGAATAACTTTCATAAAAGAAGTGATTTTGAGTACCTATTTAGTCTTTAAAATAAAGATGAACAAAGCCAGATATAAGATGATACAAACCTTTCAGTAGGTATCTCAAACAATAATTTTACTTTCCTCACACAACCTAATGAGTAATAAACCAAACACCGTTCTAATAAAAAAAGAATATAATTATAGAAAAGTTAAGAAATTACCTGGGGCCAAATTATTAGCTAAAATAAAATATTATATAATACATACATATAAATACATAAGATAAAAGAAGATCATCTGGGCCCAAGGCCCCAGCTGGACATAACATAGCTCCGCCATTGCTATCACCCCACAAATCTTGTTAATGATTTTATTGGAGGGTATGTGATAAAGTTTTTAGCACATCAGAAAGATAAACTTCTTTTCTTCTGGATAAAGAAATGAAAGATAAACTTCTTTTTTATGGATGAATAATACTAAAATCACTTCTTTTCATCTCACTTCTTTTATGAAAGTTATTTTAAGTATTTTTCTCTTTATAATGAGAGTAATATTGTGCTGATTAATGAAAATTTTAGAGTTATGATTTTGGGAGAGTATTAAGTTTTGAAAATAGATTATTATATATATGTAGAGGATGATTAATTGCTAATTTTAATCGGTTTGGATTTATTATTTGGTTTTTTTTTATGATTTTATAATGAATTTCTATTTAAAAAATAGATTATAATAGATTATTTGTTTAGCTGAAATTGAGTCATATCTAAATTTTTTTTTAAATTTTTTTTTTGGAGTTTATATTATATTTCTTTTATTTTTTTTTAATTATTTTGTTTTAAGGTTGGTGAAATGCGCATTTAATATTATAAGAATTCATGTTTAGTGACAAAAAATATTAATTAACATTGACATTTATTTATTTATATTTTCAATTTTATGCGATAATTAAGTAAATAGTTGACCACCGGTAATAATGATTACAAATGATGAAATCAACATGGAATACATGGCAGAAAGGAAGGAAATCTATAAAAGCAGGGGGTACGGAAGAATCTTTGGGGAAAGAGAAATATCAAATATCACAAAACTTTGATACATGCTCCTTTTGTCGTCTTATATAACGGCTTTATTCCAATTCAGGCAGCTTCCAGGTCATTCTTGATTCCATATTGTATTTGATGGGAACATTAAGAAGAGAGTAAGTACTAAACAAGGACAAGCTGTGAAGGCGAAAGGAGAGTGGATGCAGTAAAAGATGAGACCATCGCCAATCAGGAAAATGGAGTGGCCAAATGAAAAGCTAGATTATACCATCGACAATTGATTGCAATATGAAAAAGAGAGAATAGCCTAGCGCTTAGTAGCGCACTTGGCACAAGTGCCAGCTCTAGGAGCTGGCCTCCCCTCGTCTCGGGCCCGCCCCGCCCCCACTGAAAGATCAAAAAAAAAAAAGAATAATTTTTATATATATATTTTTCTGGCCCCAATTATGGAACACTTTCATAAGACAAATCAGATACGAAAGTCAGTTTCATAATTGTGACCGGAGATAAGATATAATTAAAGCTTGATCCCACGTTTTTTATTTTTTGATAATAAAGATGGCAAAAGCCGTAAAACAATGAAATTACATACTGAAATGAAATAATCTCAAACACTCTTGATCTACCCAACACCATAAAAACAAAGGACAATCACCATAATAGTTAGACCTATTTAGACCTAATATCATTTTCTGCATTCACATATATTCAAACTTAGAACACCGAATTTAAGACGTCGAAGCCTATTCCACTAGAAATAATTAATATGCGTTGGTTTGATGAAATTATAGTTATGTCTTGTTTACAAATCTATGAATTTCATTTCTACCAAGAAAAGAAAAGAGTGCGGGGTGAGACAAGTGAAATTGCTGTGTATTGGGCGCATAGCAGTGAATTGTTGTAATTTAGAAACATTAAGTAACGATTAATTTGGGAATAATTTAGAATGGATGTCATTGTAATTGTATTGAAGTAGTAATTTGTCGTGTTTAATGAGGTACCCTCCATCATATATTCAAATTCATCTTCTCTTATGAGTTTTCGTCCTTTTATTTTCCCCTTTCGCTTTCTTTGTTCGCACATTCATTTATTGTACTCCCTCCAATTCTAACTACTACCTCTAGTCTATAATATATGATCCAATTCATTTTTTTGAAGAAATTAAAAAAACTAAATAAGTTATTTAGTCATATCGATCATATATTTTGTATCATTGGATTATATATTCATTTATAAGTCTGACAAATTAGTTTTTAAAAACGATTTAATATAAATATATACTTTAAAGTAACTTAGTTAGCATCATTATTCTCTCAAAAAAAAAAAGTCAACTAATTTTATATTTAAAACTAGAGGTAGTATTTGTTATCCATCTTTCATATATTATTTACACTCATACACCTTTTTTTTCCTTACCGGAAACACTAACACACCTTAAAAGTTGCAAAACTTACGTTCATAATTTACTATTTTGAATCTAATTATGCGAAACGATATTATTGAATTGAAAAATATGGTTGCCTGTCTTAATGATGATGAGACTATGAGACCCCAAGACGTGACAAGAAGCTTCCTCTCAATCAAAATTTAAGAGTATGTCTCAACATGAGTGCTTCCAGAAGTCCCAAGCCACAACTTGCATTACCAAGGGCTGATACGATGGAGCCCAAAAAAATCAGTGGGAAGGGGGATAAGGAATGAATATAATCACTAAAAAATTCCATAACAACTTAACAATATATAATGACAAGTTTTGGTATAAGAAATGAAATTCTATTACTTATTTGGAGACTTTTTGATAATATATTACATTACTTTCTTGTGAATTCACGCTGATTTTTCCCAAAAAAAAAAAAAAAAAAAAAAAAAAAACCAAATATTGGCAGCAAAAGATCATAGAAGGAAAAAAATATCGAGGGAAATTCATTATTAGGTCAAAAAGAATGAATGCAATCATTAAAAAATCTCATAAGAAATTAGTAACATGAACTTTTTGTCATTTTCTATCCTATAACTTGACAATGTTGTTAACTTGTTATGCAACTATTTATTGATTACATTTAATCTCGAGATATCATAATGATTTTTCCAAAATTTTACATAATAAGGATTTTGCGTAAGTCAATAATAATTACCATTGATTGACTACTGTTTCTTCATATAGAAACAAATTAGACAACTCACCTTTCCAAAAAATTTATTTTAAACTTAATCATGTCCTTGAATCGAATTTTTAGCAGCAAGCTATATTCTCCCGATGGCCTTTGGAGTTTTATAAAGTTTATTTGTGCACTGTGCTTGTTAACAAAAACAAAAACAAAACAAATTGTGAACAGTGCTTAAAAAGCTTCTCCTTTCGTATTGGAAAAGTTTTGACATTCTCTTGTGCTATTCAGTTAAGAATGTATCAACTTTCTTCTCATGTTATTTAATGAATGATTTGAAAGCAACACACCACCAGGAGCCTTCTGGTCCAGGAGCATTATTATTAATCATTTGAAAGCAACATACACATCACCAATAGCCTCCTGGCCCGCTGGTGTAGTGACATGACTTATCCTTCATAAGTCGAAGGTCCTTTCATAATCTTAAGCTATCAGTGAAAAATTATTAAATATAGTTTTTATTTTTAAGGGTGAAATTTCAAACACAACAAACTATTATTTTCGTGAAAGCCCAAGACAATTAACTATTAAGTGAATGCCAAAGACAACAAATTTTTTAAAAAAGCGCCTAAAGACAACACCGTTAAAAAAAAAGTTAACGACGTAAAAAAGTTAACGTCTCCAGTTATCTAGTGAAATGCCAAAGACAACAAACTATTATTTCAAGAAATACCAAAGACAAAATTCTAAATTTTACTAAATTAAATAATTTTTTTCTCAATTGTCATTATTCAAAACTACTGTATAAATATCTATGGACAAAAATTACTCATTTTTCAATTTTGTCAACAAATTTTTTAGATTTTTTAAATTTTATTAACATTAAATGAATTTTTTAACTCACATAAATTTCTTCTAAAATAAAAATAAATCATACATTTTTTTTGTTTAACATATATAATAAACTATAAAACACCTTGGGTTTTTACTAAATTAAATAATTTTTTTTCTCAATTGTCATTATTCAAAACTATTTGTATAAATATTTATGGATAAAAATTACTCATTCTTCAATTTTGTCAACAGATTTTTTAGATTTTATTAACATTAAATGAATTTTTTAACTCACATAAATTTCTTCTAAAATAAAAATAAATCATATATATATTTTTAACATATATAATAAACTATAAAACACCTTAAGTTTTATTTAAATCATATAATTATATTTTTAATCAAAACTTTTGTTTATTTTAGCAAATATAATTTTGACAAAATTGAAGAATGAGTAATTTTTGTCCATAAATATTTATACAAGTAGTTTTGAATAATGAAAATTGAGAAAAAATTATTTAATTTAAAAATTTAGAATTTTGTCTTTCACGCATTTCTTAATAATAGTTTGTTGTCTACACAAGGCGTATTTCCTTAGATAATGACGTTAACTTTTTGCTAACCGCGTTAACCTTTTTTAACTAAGATTGTGCTAGGCGCTCCTTTTTAAAAGTTTATTGCTTGTAGGCCCACTTAATAGTTAATTGTGTTGGACGCTTCCGAATATGTTTCTTGATTTGACGCCTCCTTAACCCTATTTTTAATGAGGTAGTTAGAAGTGTAGTCCCAAAGGAGGATTTAGCTTCTCTCTCATACCTTCCCCATCATTTTTCCTCCCTGTATCATTTTTTTTTTAAAACTAAAATTTGATCTATCGAAGAGCTCTTTATTATTCTAGAGTATAATCTTTTTCTTCTTTTTTTTCACAACAACTGTCAACCGTTCAAACAAATTTTAGCAATTTAAACTTATCTCTTCACCCTTCAAGTCTTCACATCATTTCTCTCTTATAAATGATAGGACTTAGCCCTACCTTTTAATTAAATGGATGGAGATTAAAGACATGTTTCACAGATCCATTAATCATCAAAGCAATATCATCCTTATCTTTTCAGTCTTCACGTCTTCAGTCTTCATATCATTTCTCTCTCACAAACGATAGGATTTAGCCCTACCTTTTGATTAAATGGATAAGGATTGAAGACACGTTTCACAGATCCATTGATCGAAGCAATACCATCCTTATCTTTTCAGTCTTCAAGTTTTCAATCTTCAAATCATTTCTCTCTCATACATGATAGGACTCAGCCCCACCTTTTAACTAAAAGGATGGGGCTTGAAGACATGTTTCATATACCCAATTATCGAAGTAATTAATACCATCCTTATCTCTTCAGTCTTCACATCATTTCTCTCTCATAAACGATAGAACGCAGCCCCACTTTTTAACTAAAATGATGGGGATTGAAGACACGTTTCACACACCCACTAATCGAAGCAATACCATCATTTTCTCTTTAGTCTTCAAGTCTTCAATCTTCAATCATTTATCTCTTAGAAACGATAGGACTCAGCTCCACCTTTTAATTAAAAGGATAGGGATTGAAGACACGTTTCACATACCCACTGATCGAAGCAACATCATCGTCTTATCTCTTCAATAATCAAGTCTTCATTCTTCCCATCATTTCTCTCTCATACTCCCTCTGGTCCTTATTATAAGGCACCAACTAAAGTTTTTATTTGGCCCTTTTTATTTGCACTTGCTTGTTCCCAAGGTGCATTAATTATTTGTTTCCATATAAGCCCCTAATTAATAAAGGTAGTGGGTGAGAATAATAATTATATAATATTAGAGTTTAGTACAATTAAGTAGGGTAATATTCGTTACTTAGATGTAGGGCAACTTTATTGACTTTAACTGCTTTTTTTGTTTCATAGATCAATGGTACTTATAATAAGCGAAGGATGGAGATATACGATAGGACTCAATCCTACCTTACTTGCTTTCAGTCTTCAGCCTTGGTCTTCCCATGGAGGAAAATGGCAAGTATTGGCGGTTCCGGCTCTCTTTCTATGATTACGGGGCTTCACTTTTTTTTTTTTTTTTTTTTTTTACTACAAAAAAAAAGAAAAGAAAGAGTATTACGTAAATCAATTTATTCCTTTAACACTAAATAAGGATAGTTTGTCATAACCGCGATATGCCTTAACCCCTACTTAGCCCTTGAATCCAATTGACCAGAACTTTCTTTATTAATAATTAATATATATATATATATATATATATATATATATATATATATATATATAATTATAAAATATAAACCACTTTTAAAAAAATTCATTGGTCTAACAAATAAATCATTTGGAGAGTGGGTAAAAAAATTACTTGAAAACCTATTAAGAATTATTTACCAATTTTACCCTCTAATTAATGATTAAATATGATTTCTTATATTTTTCTCTGTCTTCCAAATTCTCATTAAATGTGTAAAGTTAGAAAATTTTTAAATTTAAGATAAATTAAATGAGCTGCAGTGACTTGTAAGAGTGAGTAATTTGTTAGAAGACTACAATGTAGAGTGCTTAAGGCAAGTAAATTACCGTGAAAGAAGAAGAGAGGAGAAAGATATCAAATCATGTGAATTTTAAAGAGTTAAGGACCAATTTTACGGCAAAATGTTTTTTTTAACATTATCTTAGAAATTTCTGAATTATAGCAATGTCGCCCCAATCATTATTTAAGTTAATTTTGATTGTTGGTTAACTAAGTATTCTGTTTACAACTTTGCTACTTTATCACCTTTCTAGTTCAAGTAAAACCAACGGTTTGTACAACAACATACTAGTTTATGGAAACCATTTAAACTTGTTCATAAATTCATGGTTTTAGAAGTGCAATTTATAGAGTTTTTATTATTATTATTATTAGAGATGCAGGGGGTATAGCATATAGAAATACTTAAACTTATTTTTATTTCATTTCATAATATATATTATTAAAATCTTAATTAAATTGCTGGAACATTTGTTTTAAATCCAGCTGAAATAATTAAAATCAAAGTCAGGCTTACACCTTCAATTTTTTCTACTACAAAAGGATATTCATTTCTTTTACATCAAATTTTGAAAAAGAAAATTGGGGTAAAATTGAAAAAGCGAAATGTGTTTAGGAAAATGACACTTACGTCTCAAAATTAATATAATAATAATTATGACTCAAAAAAATTTGTTAAAAGACGAATTGTAAATGTTGCTGGAGATATTTTTAAATATGAAAGTCTCCGGCAAATTGGACATATATTTACTACTGATTGGATTGATATTCACAACTCACCTTTCAAAATAATTATTTTAAACTTAATCATGAACTTGAATTTTTTTTTCCGGTCAACGATGTCCTTGAATTGATTTTTTAGCAGCAAGCTATATTCTCCCGACGGGCTTTTGGAGTTTTATAAAGTTTATTTGTGCACTGTGCTTGTTGGCAAAAAAAGAAAAAAAAAAAAAAAAAAGTTCTGAACAGTGCTTGAAAAAGCTTGTTTTTTCTTATTGGAAAAGTTTTGATATTCTTTTTTTGCTATTCTCTCTCTCTGTCCTAAATAGAAGATAAAATTTATCAAATTGTATTATAAACTTTGTTCAATTTTAAATCTGAAGGTAGCATTCAGTTAACGTCCCAACTTTTCTTCTCATGTTATATAATGAATGATTTGAAAGCAACGTACCACCAGTAGCCTTCTGGTCCAGGAGCGTTATTATTAATAATTTGAAAGCAACATGTAAGTCACCAGTAGCCTTCTGGTCCAGAAGCGTAAGTATAGTGACATGGGCACATGGCTGATCCTCTTCATAAGCGGAAGGTCCTAAATTCGATTCAATTCATAATCTTAAGTTATCAGTGAAAATTTATTTAATTATATTTTTTATGAGATAGTTAGAAGTGTCCACAGGAGGATTTAGCTACCCTTCCCATCATTTTTCCTCCCTGTATCATCCTTTTTTATTTTTTATTAAAATTTGATCGATTGAGGAGCTCTATATCATTCTAGAGTGTGTATATATATATATATTTTCTATTTTTCTTTCACAATAGTTGTCAACCATTCAAACCAAATTTTTTAGCAGTTTAAATTTATCTCTTAAGTCTTCAAATCATATCTCTCTTATAAACTATAGGACTCAGTCTTACCTTTTAATCAAAATCTTTTAATTAAATGAATGGGGATTGAAGACACGTTTCACAAACCTATTGATCGAAGCAATACCATCCTTATCTCTTCAATCTTCAAGTCTTTAGTCTTCACATTATTTCTCTCTCATAAATGATAGGACTCAGCCCACCTTTTAATTTAAAGGATAGGGTTGAATACGCGTTTCGCACACCCACTAATCGAAACAACATCATCATTTTCTCTTCATTCATCAAGTCTTCATTCTTCCCATAATTTTTCTATCATTTACGATAAGACTCAACCCTACCATGCTTTCAGTCTTCGGCCTTGGTCTTCCCATGGAATACTAAACAATGAAAATGGACAATGATCATTAAGACTACAGGAAAACGGACAAGTTTACATATAGTATTTGATGTGAACGTTAAGAAGAGTGTAAGTACCAAACAATGAAAAGCTGGGGAGGCGTAAGGAAAGAGTGGATGCAGTAAAAGATGAGACCTTCACCAATCAGGAAAATGGAGTGGCAAAATGAAAAGCAAAATTATACCATCTAGATTTGATTGCAATATGGAAAAGAGAATAATTGTTTTATATAATTAAAGCTTGATCCTAATTTGATTGAAACTTGTCGGCATCATCTGGGATGGGCCCATTCCAATCATCATCAATACTCACTTCAAACCTCTTTGGGTTCAAAGGACCTGGGCCAGCCCGCTAGAGCCCAATTTCTCAAGTTTTTAGCAGCACCATCTTGAGTAAAGGAATAAAAAAGATTCAATCAAACAATTTTGATAATTATATTCCATCCAGCCCTAAATATAAGATAAAATTGATTTTTTTAGAAAAATTAAGGAAAATAATTAAATTATTTTAGAGTATTTTTAATTTTAATTTTTTCTCCAAACTAATTAGTTTGAATAATAAACTAATATATAATCTAAGGATACATAACATGTGATATAATTAAGAATTTATTTAGCTTTCTCGATTTCTCAAAAAAAAAAAATATCAACTATGTCTTATAATTAAGATTTGATGGAGTAGTTTTTTTTTTTTATGGCTATCTGGTAGGGCCAAGTTCAAAAATTATCAAGCCCAACTGGAGTTACTTTTCACAAAATCATTTTCTACATTCACATATACTCAAACTTATAATACCGAATTTAAGTGATCAAAGTCTATTCCACTAGAACTAATTAATATATGTTGGTTTTGATAGAATTATAATTATGTCTTGTTGACAAATCTATGAATTTCATTTCTACCAAGAAAAGAAAAGAGTGTGGGGTGAGACATGTGAAATTGCTGCGTATTAGGAATAGCAGTGAATTGTTGTAATTTAGAAACATTAAGTAACGATTAATTTGGGAATAATTTAGAAAGGATGTCATTGTAACTTTATTGAAGTAGTCATTTGTCGTGTTTACTGAATGGGATACCCTCCATCATAGTCTTTAACATAAGACTTAATTGATTATTATTTTTTTGGAGAGATTAAGGAAGCTAAATAAGTTATTTAATCATATTATATATTATAAATCCGTTAAATGAGTTTGAAAAAAATGATGAATATAAATATATACTAAAAAATAATAATTTAATTAGCATCATTAATCTCTCTAAAAAGAAGTCAACTGTGTTTTATATTTAATTAGGATCAGAGGTAATACTTGTTATCCATCTTACATTCTCTCCGGTCCTAATTATAGGAACACTTTTTGGAGTTGATTTTGATCCTAATTATAAGAGTAAGTTTTAACTTTTGTCAATTTTTTCCTAAAATACTCTTATTGCCACTTTCCCAATAATAATTAAAGACAATAATAATTTAATAATACACATATATATTCTATAAAGTAAATAATGTTTGCAACTCATTAATGTCATATACACCTCAATTATAATGTTTTTTTATATAAAATAATTTTGAGCAATTTTTGTCATATTTTTCCCATATCACCCCTACTAATACTTTCTCCACAATAATTAATTTAACAACACGCTTATATTCTATCAAGTTAGAGATTCTACTTTATTTTTTATTTAAACATTTATTTTAAATCTACAGTGTTTCATGAAAGTAAGAAATCATTTTGAATCTATAAAAAATTCTTTTTTAAAAAAATTATGGTATTGAATTCTAATCTCACAATACCAAATCTCGGAAATCGCGTAGCTTTGGTATTGTTAACACACACACACAAAAAAGGAAAAAAAAAAATCATTCATACGCCGAAGTTTTACAAAACTAACAACCGGAAAGGGGGAAAAAAGCCTATGGACTGTTACGCTTAGAGAAATCACGTGGGCTACGGATCCAACTTATTTTGCCTTATTTTAATTTTTAATTTGAAGTAGGGGCATTTTTGGAAAATAATTATAATTAACTAATTTAACTTCTCTCCTTAATCTCTTCAAATTCCTAGTAAATAGTTTACTATAATTGTGATAGGAGGGAAGAGAGTATATTATTTACACTCATACACCTTTTTTTTTCTTATCGGAAACACTAATTCTAATACACCTTAAAAGTTGCAAAACTTACGTTCATAATATACTATATTGAATCTAATTATGCAAAACGATTATTATTGAATTGAAAAATATGGTTGCCTGTCTTAATGATGATGAGACCCCAAGACGTGACAAGAAGCTTCCTCTCAATCAAAATTTAAGAGGATGCCTCAACATGAGTGCTCCCAGAAGTCCCAAGTCACAACTTGCATTATTAAGGGAACAAAATAATACACCCCACTCCTCCAGCTTGATATATTGTTTGCATTCAAGGCTGATGAACATAGGGCTGATGCGATGGAGAGAGTTGGGAATCAGGGCCGGCCCGGCTCGACAGGGCTTGGCCCTACAGGGCCAGGGCCCAATAGAGCTTGGCCCTACAGGGCTTGTGGTTAAAATTACTATTCTAAATTTTAACTATTTTTCTTCTGATTTTTTTTCAAAGAAATATAATTAGTAAATTGCAACTATTAAAGTTCTAATCTATCAAATAAATGTTATCAACATTAATATCTAAACAATAGAAATCATCCAACAAATAAACACATTCATTAATTCGTAATAAAAAACAAACCATTGTCTACAATTGACTCACATAAAACGTAAGAAGCATTAAACCAAGAACATTAGATAACTCAAAATATAAAAGCATGCCACTATTCATCACTATCATCAATTTCATAGATATTTGATTGTCTTTCCACTTTGAAAGCGAGAATGTTGTGCTTCATGAGTAAAAATGTCATGAATTTCTTCTCCCGTATCATTAACACATTCATAATCTTTATCTATGCAACAAATAATATACCAAATCATAAAATCGAGTATAGTTAAATGGATAAATAACTTTATAACATATAAAATACATATAAATTATTAAATTACCATCAAAAGTGAATCCATGCATCCAATTGCGAATACAAATAAGAGCTTGAAAAAGATACATGGAAGAATGGAACTTCTATACTTTGTTAAAACACGTGAACCAATACCGAAAGCGGACTCACCTGGCTCTTTGTAGTAATTGGAATACTCAAAATATCAGTTGCCATGTTTGAAAGAATTGGAAATCTTTGAAAATTGTTCTTCCACCAGTTCAAGACATCCAATTCTTTCCAACTAGCAGGCTTTAGTATAGGTTCTTCCAAATAAATTTCCAATTCAGACTTGTTCATGGAAGAATGATCCATACTCGCATAAATATCTTGATAATCCTGCATCATTACAAAACATTCAAATAAATACTAGTTGAACACCCAACAAATTCAATTGACAATGAAATTAAAACATACATCAAAGCATCATCAAAGGAAGTCAGAGAAGAATGATGGGTTGTCAATGTTGAAGATCTGGTGATTGATTCAAGAGTTGGAAGTGATGTCCCCACATTTGAATATTCATTGAAAAGGGAATTCAACTTGCTCCTTATATGGGCAACTTTCTCATCACAAGTCATGTAGTCATTCTTGCGATAAAAATATTGTATAATATTGAACTTCCATCGAGGATCAAGAACCACTGCACTGCAAGAATGACGCTATAATTATGCCAATACTTGTCAAACTTTTCTTTCATTTTCACAGACATCTCTTGAATCACTCTGTCAGGGCTCGCCATATTTTTTGTAAACAACATCTCAATTTTTGATATTTGCATAAAATAAGAATTGGAAGTTGGATATGACGACCCAGAAATCAACATTGTAATCTTCTCAAATGGCCTCAAGAAATTGCACATTGCCTCTGCTCTATTCCACTCATCTTCTGTTAGAACAAACTTGAAGTTTGGATCATCTAAAGCCATCTTTGCAAAATGCTACTGTGACCATCGATCAAGTGTAGAGCTGAGAAATTGATTCAAGCGAAAGGGAATAGCTCAAACACATTGCAAATAGGACAGATTTATTTGCTCATTCAATTCGGAAAAACAGAACATACAAATAGAAAAGCTTTGAACCTCATTCAAACAATATTGGGGAAGGAGATCTGGAGCGAGTAGCGACTGGTAGATCGAGCGAGCGAGCTGAGAGTCGGAGATCGAGCGAGGAAGGAGATTTGATGGAGTGAGCTGAGATAGTGATAGAAAAGTAAGGGAAGAGATAGAAAAGTTGAACCGAGTACCGACGGTGTGAAAATATGAACCCGGAAAGTCTTCTCGGCGCTTAGAGCGCAATATTTTTAGATAAATACAGGCAAGTAATTAATTTTTTTTAAAAAAAAACATGCTATAGTGAAATGGGCCGACGGGCCCGCCCCGGCCCTGCAGGCCGAAATGCCCGAGGCGCTTATAGGGCCCGGCCCGCAAGGCCAATTTCAAATTTTCGGACCTATTTTTCAGCTCGCTGGCAGGCTGTGAGACTTAAAGGTAGGCCCGATTTCCCGGCTCTAGATGGAGTGATGGAAAGTGCCCAAAAAATCAGTGGGAAGGAGGATAAGTAATGAATATAATAACTAAAAAATTCCATAACAACTTAACAGCATATAATAACAAGTTTGATATAAGAATTGACAATTCTATTACTTATTTTGAGACTTTTTGATAATTACATTGATCTCTCGTGACTTCATGCTGATTTATCCAATAAAAAATGAAAAGAAACCAAAGATTGTCGACAAAAGATCATAGAAGAAACGATGCAAACATCAAATTTTGAAAGACAAAATTGGGGTAAAAGTGAAAAAGCAAGATGTGTTTAGGAAAATGACACTTAGGTCTCAAAATTAATATAATACTAATAATTATGATTCAAAATTTTGTTAAAAGATGAATGGTTAATGTTGCTGGAGATATATTTAAATATGAAAGTCTCCAGAAAATTAGGCATATATTTACTACTGATTGGATTGATATTCACAACTCACCTTTCAAAAACATAATTTTATTTTTTTTGGTTAAAATTTTAATTTTAATCACGTCCTTGAATTCAATTTTTGGCGGAAAGCTATATTCTCCCTATGGGCTTTGGAGTTTTTAAAGTTTATTTGTGCACTGTTCTTGTTGGCCCAAAAAAACAAAAGAGCTTCTGAACAGTGCTTGAAAAAGCTTGTCTTTTCGTGTTGGAAAAGTTTTGACATTCTTTTTTGCTATTCAATTAAGAACGTTCAAACAACCAACTGGTGATACAAGCGATAAGCTTGTCGGCCAACACTTAAGAAAGTCTTAGGTTTGAGTCTTATGAATGCGAGAAAAGTTCTTCGACACTCACCCACCATTAAAGGCGTACACCGCGCCTGATTTGGATTAGTGGGAAATGAAGTTTCCTGATATCTAGAATGACAACAAAAAATAAATAAATTAAGAACGTCCAAACTTTTCTTCTCATGTTATATAATGAATCAGAAGAAAAGATACTCAATTAATAAATATATTTAGTTTTTTTTATATAAAATACTTGTTTTTAAGGAACATTAATTATTTTTTCCATATATACCCCTAATTAATAAGGGTAATGAATGAGAGTAATAATTATATAATATTATAATTTAGTGTAACTAGTATGAGTAATATTGAAAATTACTTAAATTGTAGGAAACTTTATTAACTTTAAGTTTTTAACTATTTTTATTAATTTGTGAGAATTGTTAATTTGTACCTTATAATAAAGCACAGAGGGAATAATTATCACCGAGACTTATTTTCTATATTTTCAATATTATGCGATAATTTAGTAAATAGCTCAATGTTTATTTTTTTCCTAGAGCTATTTTTTTTTTTTGGTTCTGACCATTGTCATAATGATTACAGATGATGAAATCAACATGGAATACATGCCAGAAAGGAAGGAAGGAAATCTGTAAAAGCAAAGGGTACGGAAGAATCTTTAGGGAAAGAGAGATATCAAATACTCCTGGCCTTAATTATAAGCGCAATTAACTTTTTTGGAGAGATTAAAGTTAAAACTAATTAAATTAATTTCGAGTATTTTTATTTTTACTTTTTCCTTCAAACTAATTAGTTTGGCTAATAAACTACTCCCTCCGGTCATAATTATAAGAGCTATTTACCAGAATTTAGAGGGATTAAAGAAGAAAGTTAAATTAGTTAATTATGTGTATTTTCCTAAAATACCCTTACCCAAGTTTATTTAATACAAATACATATCTCGAAGATAGAACTAATACAAATACAAGTTTATTTTCCTAAACCACGCTATGATCAAGCAAATAATGCTATCTCACGCTCTTTGACTAAGCGGTTTCATTGGCGTATGGAAAGTATAATATTTAATAATTATTAATAATTAAGTTCCAACGATATGATTTAACGCATAATTAAGCCTTTGGTATGAAAAAGATAATGAAATTAATGTTTTATTAGGTTATTTTAGGGGAAAAAATTAATCACTTTGGACGGATACTTTAAAAAAAAAAGTATAATTTAGGCGTATATGACATTAATGAGTTGCAAACATTATTTACTTTATAAAATATATAGGGGTATTATTAAATTATTATTGTCTTTAATTATTATTGAGAAAATATAAATAGATGTATTATAGGAAAAAATTGATAAAAGTTAAAACTTGCTCTTATAATCAGGACCAAAACTAACTCCAAAATTTGCTTTTATAATTAGGACCGAAGGAGTAATATATAATTTAAAGATACACAATATATGAATTGATTAAGTGACTTATTTAACTTCCTTAATCTCTCCAAAAAAGAACTGTTTTTATAATTAGAGGCAAGAGTATCACAAAACTTTGACACCCCAGACATGCTCCTTTTTTTTTATAAAGAATTTTTAGGAAAGGGGTTAGATTCACCCACAAATAAAGCTATAGGCAGCGCTTGACTTAGAAATTTCATTCCACGAAAGCATTAATTTGGGCATTCTTATATAACGGCTTTATTCCAATTCAGGCAGCTTCCAGGTCATTCTTTCTCAAGCCTTGGCCCGTTGATAAATCCGATTTTGCTTTACTATTTCGGCCCATTGGACTCATACCCATTACAAACATGTGCAAAATGTTTATGAACATCCGGGAAATGTTATCCTACAATCGCATCACGCGTGGTTGATCCAGAATGGAACGTCTTGGATTCCAGAGAAATATAGAGTTAAACGCCAGAAACCATTTAATCCACCTCGTATGTGCCTACCATTTCGGGAGGCTGTCCTCGCATCAGTAACCTGGAAAAGTTCAGACACTTACCACCATTTTTTATATTAAAAAAAAGAAAACAAACAAGTTCACCTCTTCAAAAACTTCCTTGGAGACAGTGGATACAAACTTCTTGTGATTTCAACCAATAAACAAATGAAAATGAATCAGCTTCGTCTTGGTATAAGTCAGAGTTAATCTTTATTTTTAAAAATATAACTTAGACTCCATTTAATTTAAGGCTCATAGGCTTACTCTTAATTAATTAAAAGGATGAGATCGAAGACACGTTTCGCAGACTCATTGATCAAAGCAACATCATCTTTATCTCTTCAGTCTTCAAGTCTTCAGTCGTCCCTCGCGTTCAGTCTTCGGTCTTCGTCTTCAATTCACATGGGGTACTGGACTACTGGCAAGTATCGGCGCCTTCCGATTCTCTTTCTATGGATTAGAGGCTTCACTTTGTTTTTTGTTTTTTTTTTTAAAAGTATTACTTAAATAAATTTATCCCTTTAAAGATCCTTTGTCATAACCGCGGGATGCCTTAACCCTCATGAATACTCCAATCCAGCTGACCAGAACTTTCTTTAGTAATAATAAATAAAAAATTATAATAGAAGTCACTTTTTTAAAAAATCATTAGTCTAACATATAAATCATTTGGAGAGTTGGTAAGAGAATCACTTGGAGAGGACCAGTGAAAAAATTACTTGAAGAGTTATTAATATTTATTTATCAATTTTACTCTTTTATGATTGATTAAATATGACTTCTTATATTTTTCTCTTTCTTTCAAAATCTCATTAAATATGTGTAAAGTTAGAAAAAAATTCAATGTAAGATAAATTAAATGACTTGCAGTGACTTATAAGAGCGAGTAATTTGTTAGAAGACTAATGTAGAGTGCTTAAGGCAAATAAAATACCCTGAAACAAGAAGAGAAGAGAAAGGTATATATAAGAACTATCAAATCATGTGAATTTTAAAGAGCTAAGGACCAATTTTGCTGCAAAATGTTTTCTTTGGTTAATATTACCCCAGCAGTTTCTGAATTGTAGTAATGTCGTCTCAACCATTATTTAAGTCAAAGGAAAACCAATGGTTTGTACAAGAAGATACTAGTTTATTGAAACCATTTAAACTTGTTCATAAATTCGTGGGTTCTGAAGTGCAATTTATAGAGGTTTTTTTAGATTACATATGCAGGGGCTATAGCATATAGAAATACTTAATTTCACACACACACACACATATATATATATATATATATATATATATATATATATATATATATATATATATATATATATCTGTACATGTATGTGTTTATGTATGTAGACACACACACATATATATATACATACACACACATATATATAATATTAAAATCTTAATTAAATTGCTGGAACATTTTATTAAATCCAGCTGAAATAATTAAAATTAAAGTCAGGCTTACACCTTCAATTTTTTCTACTACAAAATGGTATTCCTGTCTTTTACAAACATTTGAAAATCCCCAATGGGGTATTCCTAACTTTTATAAACATTTAAAAAATCCTAAATGAGGCTTTTGATAGACTTGATTAGGAATTTATTAGAAGTACGTATAATAATGAATTTAGATTTGTTTTTGTTATAAAAATAAGAAAAATATAGAGATGAGATGAGGGGATAAAGAAAGACGAGAGAATTATAGAGATGAAGAATGGAGGAGAACTCTTACTCATATAGCACTTCCATATACATGAAATCCCTTGTATTAAGGCCCTATATATAGGCCTCAATTTTTCTAAGAGTTACAATGTCATAAATATAATAATTAATCTAAACATAAAACTACATAAAATCATGGGAGGTTATAGGCATTAATCATAAAATAGAATCCTAAGAGGCTTATGAACATCCACCACCACAATAATTATAAGACTTCCACTTGATGTTCATAAGCAAATATTATTTCTCATTAAAACTTTAATAGAAAAAACCCAAGAAAAAAGAATACACAATACATATTAAAACTGCATCGTTAAAAACTTTACCAGGTGAGAAAAAATCTTAGTTAAAAAAGAGAGAGTACAACTTGGTCTTTTTCCCCCTAATGACAACATCATCTCATGATAACATCACTCTTCGTCATTAATTCCTCACTGAGAATTCTCAAGTAAGTTGTCTCCAATGTATTTTCGAACATATCTCCCTTTCCCTGTAGCCACTAAATTATGAATGGCGCATTGTCATGAAATGGTATACTAAAATATATTCCTCTGTCATATCTTCTCACCACTAGTCTTTGCATTGTTGGTAGTTTACAATATCTCAGTTTCGCTCGTCCTGATTTGGCCTTTGCTGTTAATCGTGTTTGTCAATACATGCGCACGATCCTAAAGACTCACATTGGACTGCTGTTATGCGTATTCTAAGCTATCTAAGAGGCACAAGTCATTTTTCTCTTTTACTGAGATCCTCCCCATCTACTGAACTTGTTGCATTCTGTGATGCTGATTTGGGAAGCGATCCAAATACTAGTCGATATACTGCTCGCTTTGCTGTGTTTTTTGGTCCTAATTTAATTGCCTGAAGCTCTAAAACGTAGTCTTCTGTATGTAGATCGAGCACTGAAGCCGAATACAAGGCTCTAGCCACAACTGCTGCTGATCTTATTTGGGTTCAACAACTTCTTCAGGAACTTGGTCTGTTTCTGTCAATTCCACCATTGTTGTGCTGTGGTAATTTAGGGGCCACATATCTAGCTGCAAATCCCGTTTTTCATTCAAGAGCCAAACACATTGCTCTTGATTATCATTTTGTTCGCGAACGCTTAGCTGCCAAGTTGCTTCGAATTTCTCATATCTTAGCTCGTGATCAAATTGCTGATATCTTTACAAAGGCTCAGGCTACTTCCCAATTCGCCAAATTTCGTACTAGTCTCATCTTGTTCAGTTTGACTCGCCCCCCCGGGGGGTTTAATAATCAGCATAATATTTCAGTCACCCAAACAGGGCACAAGAGGACAGCTCATCAAATTCTCCAAGGATAAGAATCTAGAATAATCTTTCTTTTGTACATGTGTATGGCTTGGATATTTGTAATAGTCTGTATATATACCCACTGCTGTACCAAAATCAATTCAATGAAAAATTATTTCAGATTTTGATTGCCTTTATTTTTTTTCTTACTTGGGTATACCAAATAAACTTTTAAGCCCACTTCCAATTAATCCCCATTTCCATAAATACTTTTCCACCGTACCAAATGTAACACCCCAAGTTCCGTAGCAAAAATCGTGCCGTTGACACGTGGTTTTATAAAAATGCATCGAGTTTGAGGTGCTTCTGACTTAGCGTTTTGCGGAAACGGAGAGCATGTACTAAAAATTTGAACAACAAATAATCGATACAAAAATACTCGGACATATGATGATGCTCGACGTATATGCGATATAATATAAATTTCCGAAGGATTTGTTCATGTGATACAAGTAATACAAAATTTATAATTACGGTTCCTTCCGTGTAACTATACCCGTTCATCAAGCCTTGGGTAGACACGGGGCATAGAACCTAACTCGTTAAATCATCCCATTTGGCCGGGGCCGGGTAGGTCTAGTGGGAGTCTCACCGTGCTAGGGTGACTGATTGACTGAACCACATAGACGACCCTTCTAGTTTAAGCACCAAATGATATGAAGTAAGTTTATTAGATTCATGTCATAAGGTAGGTTCTGTTGACTATCTTCCTGCATTTCCTTTGACTGGTGCCATCTCCCAGCTCCGTCTACTGACGTCTATCTATGACTCCATCCCCTGGTGCCTCCTCCGGTTCATTACCCGAGTCCTGTCTAATCATGCAGACTGAGGTCCAATACCCATCGGACCTCAGGTAACGGTTAACCTCATGCTTATGTAAACAGTATATGTATGACAGGTTTTCATGACATTTTCGCAATATAAAACATCCTCCAATATATCAGGCAATAACATTAGACAGCCCCTGCAGTATGTATGTTACCCCAGTCTGCACACTCTCCGGTGCCACGATAGCATGTCGTGTCCATAGCGCTAGGAAAACTCTAAAACGGTGTTAACAATACCATAACCCGTGTAATCATGATCTCCCCATTTCCAAACAACAGAATCTCAGTATATGAACACAGCAATCACATAAAGCATACAACAACCATGAGAATTAGTGTTACAGTATGCCGCAAACGTACCTTCGTTGACGGTCCTTCCGGTATGTTTCACGAAAAAAGGTAATTTTGACTGCGGCCCGACAAATGCAAGAAACAAGCGGAAACGACGGTTCAACTACGAGATATCCTATAAGGATTATATCGCATTTTATCAGTATTTAACATTATAACGGACATTTTAGGTACTAATTACCATTTTGCCCCTAACCCCCTAATCGGCGGAATTTCGCCAGAGCTTCGCTACTTGACCCTATCTCTCCAGAATTTTGACATATCTCTTTTCCCAAGATATTTTCAAAATAAAAACTATATATACCCCTAAACATGATATCTAGACTATCCGGGAAATTTAGAGATAAATCTAACACTTCTACTATATCTACCGAAAGAACTACCGAAACTTAAGACTAGGGATAGGAAAACTTACCCGGGGCTCCGCTAGAATTCCCCGGACTCCTCCTTCTCTCTAACCTCTCTAGAGCACGGTTTGGTGTGAGGAGAAGTGAAGAGGAGAGCTCCTATTTATAGGAAAAGAGAGGACACTATTCATGCCTTTATCATACCGACTTTTACCGTCGGATCGCACTTTGACACGTGGCTTCATCCTTGCCATCCATGTGTTGGATGACATCATCCCTTCTAGAAGAAGATGATGTCATCTTGCCGACTTACCGATAAAGTTCCCCGATCGGTGTCCTAATCGCGTAATCTTGACGAAACTCAAAAATCGATAGCAAGGCCTTGAGGTTCCGGTCTTTCTCTTTCAAAGTACTTGATTTAACTAAATTTTTGATCCCACTAAGGGTATTCGTAGTCTTGAAGATTTTAGGACAGACACCTTGGTTCGTAAATAAATTCGGAAGTTCTAGCTTCCGGACAATAAATTTGGTTTGTAATATGTTCGACCTAAGAAACCTTATCCCTGGTTTGTCACGACTAATTTGTTTTCTATGGATTCCCATTTTCACTATCTGACATATTTCTGATTTATCTTGTATCTTAAAGACCCATCTGGTTTCAGAAATTACTTCGGAGATAGTCCACTCCGAGGTAGAATTTCACTGGTTTATAAAAAGTCCAGATGTCTTAGACTAAATCCCTATGTTTTGGTGTAGGATTTAATTTCTATCCATTATCAAATTTCTTGTTGGCCCTTTACCGAATATATTATTATTTTATTCAAAATATCTAGATATTTATTTATTTTTCTTTTATTTTTTATTTATTTTTCTAAGCATAAAACATTTTATTATTTATTTAATTAATAATTTCGAATTTCTCCCCTTAAATGAATTATTTACAAATTAATTTACTTATATCATAATCTAAACAATTATCTACTAATTATTTAATTAGCCACTTACTAATTGTTGATAATTTTCATAATTAGGATTAATTATTATCTCACAACTATTTTCTCGACATTGGTATTTTATATCCCATGTAAAATATTAAAAATCATGGGGCCAAAAAGTGCTTTTAATAATATTATATTTATGCTCTATTATTTTCCAAGGGAATAATCCCAAAAATCCTTAAATTTAGAGAGAACACACTTCCTAAGTTTTTGTCAAGTATTTGTTGCCATATGATATTTATCATAATATTTTCGAAGCCATTTTCTCGCCTTATAAAATACATTTTTCATGGATTTTAACTCTTTTTCTTTCCCGATTTTCACAAAGAATTACCTTAGTAAACAAGATAATTAAGACTTATTATTTGAGACCCCATATTCACCTATTTAAATAGGTAATATTGACTCAAAGGGAATATTTAAAATAAATAATTATCCGGTATTAAATATCTGGGTATTACATTTCTTCCCCCGTTAAATAAAATTTCATCCTCGAAATTTATTCTATACCAACTAGAGTTCTATAATTTACTACTAGTGATTTTTCCCAAATTACTTCGTTCGAGACAAACCCTCTCTATACTAACTAGGATACTCCTATCCCTGAGTTACTTCTTTAGAACACGAGAATTGTTTTTGGTTTGACTATATATAGATACTGTTATCTTGTATTTCAATATCTTGCATTCTATAATATGATCACCGTCAAGATGATATTTCTCCAACGAGAAATGCAGAAGATACTGTGTAGATTATGAAAATTCGAGAATTTAGCTTTGTCGGGGGCATTTATAGTTTTTCAGGAAATTTTGCTTTAACAGAACAAAGTCCTCGCTGTATGGAAGTAGCCTTTGACTTTGAATTTTTTATACGAGCTACTAAAACTGACTTCCTGTAGAGAGTATCTATACGAGGTTTATTTTCTATGGATGATAATCACTCTACCTTACAATTTTATAGGAACTTCATCTAGCGATGCCATCCACTACCGAGTTTTCTTCTAACTCAAAAAGGTATTTGAGTATTTGTCACTCTATCTTTAGATTAGTTTAACTTGAGAGGCTTTTAATAGACGAGAGATGTAAGTCATCTGTTGTCTCCCGTCTGTGCAGCAAGACATATCCCAATCCATACCTAACGGTACCACTATAAAATCTAATTGGATCCGGGATAACCAACTCTTGCGTCTTTGTGACCAACTTCCTTCTCGATCTATGTACGCTCATCTCTCAGTCTTTGTTCCACATAATGATTAAATTTTTATTCGTGAGTTTTGTCAATGGTAAAGCAAGTTACGAGAAAATTTGATATGAATCTGCGGTACTATCCCGCTAGATCAAGAAACTAAATATCTATGTTACTATCTCTGGCTCTTTCTAGCCCAGAATTATTTCCATACTGTAATAAGGTATAGTATCAAATCATAGGATTCATCGATCTTTTTTCTCCGTGCTCCGTTATACAAGCTTTACTGCCTGACTCTTTTAGCCCTCGGCTTATCGCATATTTGGCCTTCCGCCTCGATTTAATATATATTGCCGCACTGGAGATTCTAATCTTTTACTTAGTAAATCATCTTAAGTTTTACCTGGCACAAGGAATATTTTTCCCGACTTTAAGACTCTAGACAATGTATAGAATACATTATACCTATCAGTACCGAACATATTGCCAAGCATATTTGATCTCATGGTTCAGGGACACCGCCCTGTGCTTACTAGTTGTTATCGCCTCGAGCCTCTGCTCGTCTATTTCATCTAAGTCTTTTCATACAAGTTCTCAGATTACCCATACTTACTTAAGTACTATTGCTGACAACCTATATCTGACTGAACTAGTTCAGTGCTCTAGACCTTTCTATAGTTCCTGTCCCTTTATCAAAATTCCATTTACACTGCTTTTATATTCAACACCATAGTATTGACAAATATGTCATCATTATACAAAATTTTTTGTCAAATTTTAAACTCTTCATACTTTAAAAATCTTTCGTGATTTTAGTTCTTACACAACTGTACCATTTTGAAAAATATTAGTGCTATCACACTTTGAAATTTAACTGCCGTCAAAACAACTTCGTGAAAGTTTCTAGAAATTTCTTACTTGCTGTATTTTATCCCTTTTTTTAGTAGTAGTACTTTCATACTACCCATAGTAATCGTGTTTCCACACTTTATCATTTTAATGTTACTGAAACAATTTTTTGTGAAAACGCATTCACTGACAACATAACTTCAAAATTCATTTACTAACAGAAATTATCTGTTGAGGAAATATCCTATTTATAAAACCTTAACAATTTATACGATTACTTTAACTACTTGGTACTATGAGTATTCATATTCTTACTAGTGTAAATTTTCATTTTCTTTAGAACAGATTTCCCCAAAAAACTTTTTTAATGAGCTTTTAACATAGGACAATAATTATGTGCAGAATATCTAGTCTGACTCAACAAGTTGTTTCACAACTGATTTCCGTCCTCCCAGTATTACACTAATTTTTAACATAAAATAGTTTGTTAACTCCACTTAATCTCTAGGTTTTTATAATACTGTTTTACAATAACCACATTATCACTTGCGGTTTAACCCTTTGTTGAAAATATTTCTTTTCATCACTTCAAGTTGTAAACTCATAAGTTTGACAAATTCTAGCAGGTGTATTGACAAGTTTAATTTAACTTTCATTTTTACTGGGAACCAGTGCAACTAATCTTAGAAGATCACTCGATATTCATTCGGACTTTCGTCTCGCCTATTTAAGCTATCTATAGAATGTTTTTATTCTACCTTAATGTTCGACAATTTGGGACATTATCTATTTCTCTTTGTTTTACGAGACTTCTCAAGGACACTTTCCGTATTTGTCTAACAACGGTGGCTTACTTCTAGCCCATACATAACTCTTACTTACAAGACTTCTTAGGACTTCCAACTATACTATCTATTGACCTGAGGACATATTGGTCCCATCGGTCTTACTATTCACTATGTATATTTTAGAAACATACCTTACTGACTTGAACCTAGTCAACTCTGTGCAGCTTCAACTGCAACTGTTGAATCTATCTGATTCATAACTATCGCATTCATCCAGCCTCATACTCTACCTAATCTACTAGATTAGGGTTAAATCATTTGGATTTAGTATTGCCGACCATCGTCGTACGTTATATGTCATTCTGTTTATGGTAGAAGTTGAAATTTTCTTGATTGATGTATTTGTTTCGATGTGTGCTTTCATCTCTTAGAGACTCAGTTATCTGGAACCATCTAATACGGAACCTTTGATTTTTGGTTCAATTTCATACTTTGTTTCAATGGCGAACTCTACTTTGCCTTTTGTTTGTATTCCATTGAGATCTTCTAAAAGTGTAATACCCGAGATAATTATTTATACGGAATATTATATTTCGATAGATAATACCTATTGAAAATAAGGGAACATGTGGTTTCAAATAATAAGTAATAATTATCTTATTTTCTAAGGTAATTACTATGGAAATTAGGTGAGATAAAGAGCTAAAATGTATTTTTAGAGCATTAAATGGCCTAAAAATATTATGATAAATCCCAAGAGGTAGTAAAATATTTATAAAAAAATTAGAAAGTATGTTGTCTCTAATTTTAGGAATTTTTGGGATAATTTCCCTTGAAAAATAATGAGGCAAAATTAAGTATTATTTTGGGATCATAAGTGACCCCATGATTTTTAATATTTTACATGGGATATAAAATACCAATGTAAGTAAAATAGTTGTGAGATAATGATTTATCCTAATTAAGAAAATTATCAAAAATTAGTAAGTGGCTAATCTGGTAATTAATGGGATAATTAAGGTATAAAGTAAATGAATTAAAAATAATTTAAATAATTATTTTTAATTGGAGAAATTCGAAATTATTAAATAAATAAAAAATAAATAAAAAATAAAATATTAATAAAATATTTTATGCTTAGAAAAATAAATAAAAAATAAAAGAAAAAAAAATAAATGTGAAGGCATTTTGAATAAAATAATAATATAATCGGTATAGAGCCAACAGGAGAAGTGGGAACAACTAGAACTTAAATCCTACCTCCTGATATAGGATTGAAGTCATAAACAACAGCACTTTTTATAAACCAGGTGAAAATTCATCTCGGATTGAGCGGTCTCGAAGTCGTTTACGAAACCAAAAGCGTAATTAAGTCTTAAGGGTAATTAGGAAATGGCGAGATAGTGCTAAAAGTGACTTAGAGAAAACAAGCGAGTTTTGGAAACCAGGGAATAAGGTCACTTAGATCAGATCATATTACGAACCGGTGAATTTCGCCTACAAACTAGTGTTTAGGAATCGATTCGTAACCAAAGGCGTCGAGGCCTAAAATCTTCAGCAGATAACGGAATACCCTTAATGGGATCATAAATTTCATTAAAGTATATATTCCTGCGAGGAAGAAAAGTACTTCGAAACTACAGACAACATTTCGCGATTCGGCAAAATTACGCGATTCGAGCACCGTCGGGGAACGGAAGAGGTAAGTCGGCATTATGACATCATCAAAGATGATGTCATAAATGGGCAAGCAGGGCAGCCCAACTAGGTGTAAGGCCAAGATTGTTTTGTCCTCAAAATGCGATCCAACGGTGCAAGATTCATTCGGAAACAAATCCCTTAATTCCAACCTTGTCCTCCATTTTCCTATAAATAGGAACCTCTCCTCTTCTCATTTCCCACACCACAACTTCGAAACCTAGAGAGAAGTTAGAGAGAAGGAAGAGCTCTTGGAAGTTCTTGCCAAGCCGGAGTAAGTTTTTCGGTCCTAGTCTTTAGTTTGGTAGTTCTTTCGGTAGCTATAATAGAAATCTTGTTTTTAGCTTTAGTCTTCCAATATATTATAGATATCATACTTTTGGGTAGATATGATATATATTTCGAAATATGTGATGGGAAAATAAGTATGGCAAAATTTTGGAAGATTAGAGTCAAAGCAGTGAAGCTTCTGGTGAAATTCGTAGATTAGGGGTTCGGGGCAAAATGGTAATTTGTACCTAAAATGCCTGTTATAGTGCTAGAAGTTGATAAATGTTATCCTTATAGGATATCTAAGATAATCGGACCGCTATTGTACCGATATCGTCTCATGTGTTTGTTTCACCCATTTGTAAAAAAGTACCGTTTTAGTAAAAGTACCGTTTTCCGTAGTCAACGAAGGTACGTTCGCGTCTTGTAACACTAACTACGATATTTAATGTATTCGTATATGTGATATGTGTGTTGTATATGTGTTGGAGGTATGTTATTTGAATGCATGGTGATGTTAGAGGATAAGCGAACATTTGCATGCTTATTTGGGAGCGATATGTCTGTATGCGGCTGGGAGCAATATATACGTATTATTTGGGAGCGGTATCTGCGTATCGATTCGATGGGAGCGATACATGTAGGAATGGTTCATTTGTTATGCTGATATACTTTTGTATATGTAAATATGAGGTTAACGTTGCAGGGTCCGTATGCATTGGACCTCGGCTCTTAACATAGCGTCGGAGGTTCGGGAGAACCAAGGACCCAGGAGAAAGGCAAGCATGCCGCATAGAGATCCTGAAGATCTCTTCCGTTGACACGGCATGGCTGTTGCTTGGGGAGACACTTTTGTTGTTATTCACTTTAAAAACTCTCGGTCATTGTACCGTTTCTGTAAATCAGCCAAACTTACGGCAATTTGAATAAATGTATTAGTTACTCAATTGCTCCGATGCTCTACTCTGATAAAAGAAAAAATATACTGCTTTTGAAAATGAGATGTTACAAAAAGCATCTCGAGGAGCTTTGTTCACAATCCTTCTAATGTTTTACTTGGATTCTATCGTACAATATATACTACTTAGTACTGGATTATTACTGTTGGATCACATAATCTTTTCTCTAGGAAAAATATGAGACTCGTTATGGTGTACTTACCTTGAGCTTGATACACTGGTAGCTCTACTTTATGGTTTGTTGTGATGGCGGCTTTTCCTTTACGGTTTGACGTCACGGTGGCTTCGCCCTACAGTACTTCACTAGGCGCCACACACAACCCCTCCGATTGGGCAGCTATACCAGTCAGAATCCTCCGCAGGCAGCCCTTTCCGATCAAACCTCCCCGTAAGTAGCCTTCTCGATCAAACATTCCATAAGTAGTACTATCATCAGTTCGTTGTTTCTGTATTTATGAGAACTCGAGTTTTATTAGGTTTTTTTTTTTTATAGCTTTTAGGGGTTTGTGATGTAATTCCGTTATCTCCGAATTATTTCGTTTCATGGACTTCTAATATTAGTTTCAATTCCAGGTGACTTTCTTAACTCATTTTCTCTGTCGGTTACTTACTTTTTAGACAATCTGTTTAGACACTATTATCACTAAGGTTTGTTGGTCTCACCTTGGGACCATAACTCGTGTTTTAGTGTGGTTCATTTCTAACCCTTGTATGATTATGTTTAAGGATTTATCCTTCAGGTTTTTAAACTCAAGACATTCTCACTCACCCTTCCTCAGGGTTTTAAGATGATATAATATTTAGGAGTAGGAAGATATACTGACTCAAAATGGTACATGGTTCTTAGGAAGGAATATTTGTTTTGTACAAGTATCCTGATACGGGATGATACTCAGACTTTCAAATCAACAATAGATGCAACATGTTTGTTTAAGAAAACAGACCGACTCAAAGTTATATTCGGGAGCGGGGTATATTGGACTTAAAAGTTGTATCTATGTCTGACCAATTTACGAATATTTAGGCTATGTGCCTTTTCTGAGAATAATCTACATAAGATAATTCCCCACTGTTCATGATGTTCAGCCATACTTTGACTTAAGCATTTTCTCTGTTTTACTTAGATTTAGGTGTCGTTATCACTTTATCTGTTCCCATGGTATATTAAAGGATTACTTTGTTTCATACCCTACGGTATTCACACCTTTGTTCTAAAATCATTACTCTACCTTACCAGGATTACTCTCCTGAGGTTACTTTTATTCTAAGTATGCTTAAACTTTACAGCGTCAGTTAGATCTGATGTACTACTAACGACACAATTATTATTTTGTGCTGACAATCCTCACAGGTTATTTTATTTGTTCTGGGTTCTAATATCGATACACATACTACTATAGACTGACAACTCTTAAACATGGGTACTAGTGTGGCATAACTGCCTTTCTAGTCAAATACCGGGGACCTTCCCTTTCCTACCCTTGTTTCTATGTAATAGATTACCACTGTTAAGAATTTTAGTAAAAGATCTTCATTCTCGGAGCCACTCTCCGTTTGTATGCATAGTATCTAGCCTATACTAGGCAGGGATCTTTCCCTTAAGATAACTTAGTGGGTTATTGTTCCTATAAGGAAATTTAAGTAGTAAGTTATTACCCTTACCGGAAGACTCTTAACCGAGAAGTCACTGTGTTTAAACAATAGGTTACTGTTTATAGGAAGACCTAGGTAGTTTTGTCTTCTAAATTGAACTATCACTTTAGTTTCGGGAATTCCAATCAGACTCCGATTTTCCATATCAGCAGTCTTAGAGTTTTTGAAAAACTCTAACCTTTACCTTAGGGTATTTGTTTTATTGTATCACAATATCAATATTATATCAGTATTCTTGTCCTTGTTGTCTATACAATGCTCTCGAGACTGGCTGTGAAGCTAGCTCTGATACCAAAATGTAACACCCCAAGTTCCGTAGCAAAAATCATGCCGTTGACACGTGGTTTTATAAAAATGCATCAGAGTTTGAGGTGCTACAGCTTAGCGTTTTGCGGAAACGGAGAGCATGTACTAAAAATTTGAACAACAAATAACTGATACAAAAATACTCAGACATATGATGATGCGACGTATACCGATATAATATAAATTTCCGAAGGATTTGTTCATGTGATACAAAGTAATACAAAACTTATAATTACGGTTCCCTCGTGTAACTATACCCCGTTCATCAAGCCTTGGGTAGACTGGGGCATAGAACCTAACTCGTTAAATCATCCCATTTGGCCAGTGGGTAGGTCTAGTGGGAGTCTCACCGTGCTAGGGTGGCCCGATTGATCGAACCACATGACGACCCTTCTAGTTTAAGCACCAAATGATATGAAGTAAGTTTATTAGATTCATGTCATAAGGTAGGTTACGTTGACTATCTTCCCGCATTTCCTTTGACTGGTGCCATCTCCCGGCTCCGTCTACTGACGTCTATCTATGACTCCATCCCCTGGTGCCTCCTCCGGTTCATTACCCGAGTCCTGTCTAATCATGCAGACTGAGGTCCAATACCCATCGGACCTCAGGTAACGGTTAACCTCATGCTTATGTAAACAGTATATGTATGACAGGTTTTCATGACATTTTCGCAATATAAAACATCCTCCAATATATCAGGCAATAACATTAGACAGCCCCTGCAGTATGTATGTTACCCGGTCCGCACACTCTAGGTGCCACGATAGCATGTCGTGTCCATAGCGCTAGGAAAACTCTAAAACGGTGTTAACAATACCATAACGTGTAATCATGAATTTCCAAACCAGAATCTCGAGTATATGAACACAAAGCAATCACATAAAGCATACAACAACCATGAGAATTAGTGTTACAGTATGCCGCAAACGTACCTTCGTTGACGGTCCTTCCGGTATGTTTCACGAAAAAAGGTAATTTTGATCATGGCCGACAAGCGGTAAAACAGCGGTTCAACTACAGATATCCTATAAGGATTATATCGCATTTTATCAGTATTTAACATTATAACGGACATTTTAGGTACTAATTACCATTTTGCCCCTAACCCCCTAATCGGCGGAATTTCGCCAGAGCTTCGCTACTTGACCCTATCTCTCCAGAATTTTGACATATCTCTTTTCCCAGTATATTTTCGAAATAAAAACTATATATACCCCTAAACATGATATCTAGACTATCTGGGAAATTTAGAGATAAATCTAACACTTCTACTATATCTACCGAAAGAACTATCGAAACTTAAGACTAGGGAATAGGAAAACTTACCCAGGGCTCGCTAGAATTCCCAGGACTCCTCCTTCTCTCTAACCTCTCTCTAGAGCACGGTTTGGTGTGAGGAGAAGTGAAGATGGAGAGCTCCTATTTATAGGAAAAGAGAGGACACTATTCATGCCTTTATCATACTGACTTTCGACCGTCGGATCGCACTTTGACACGTGGCTTCATCCTTGCCATCCATGTGTTGGATGACATCATCCCTTCTAGAAGAAGATGATGTCATCTTGCCGATTTACCGATAAAGTTCCCTGATCGGTGTCCTAATCGCGTAATCTTGACGAAACTCAAAAATATGATAGCAAGGCCTTGAGGTTCCAGTCTTTCTCTTTCAAAGTACTTGGTTTAACTAAATTTTTGATCCCACTAAGGGTATTTCGTAGTCATTTGAAGATTTTAGGACAGACACCTTTGGTTCGTAAATAAATTCGGAAGTTCCACTTTCCGGACAATAATTCGGTTCGTAATATGTTCGACCTAAGAAACCTTATCCCTGGTTTGTCACGACTAATTTGTTTTCTATGGATTCCCATTTTCACTATCGACATATTTCGATTTATCTTGTATCTTAAAGACCCATCCTGGTTTAAATTACTTCGGAGATAGTCCACTCCGAGGTAGAATTTCACTTGGTTTATAAAAAGTCCGATGTCTTAGACTAAATCCCTATGTTTTGGTGTAGGATTTAATTTCTATCCATTCTCAAATGTCGCTTGTTGGCCCTTTACCGAATATATTATTATTTTATTCAAAATATCTAGATATTTATTTATTTTTCTTTTATTTTTCTAAGCATAAAATATTTTATTATTTATTTATTATTTATTTAATTAATAATTTCAAATTTCTCCCCTTAAATTAATTATTTACAAATTAATTTACTTATATCATAATATAAACAATTAGCTACTAATTACTTAATTAGCCACTTACTAATTGTTGATAATTTTCATAATTAGGATTAATTATTATCTCACAACTATTTTCTTGACATTGGTATTTTATATCCCATGTAAAATATTAAAAATCATGGGGCCAAAAAGTGCTTTTAATAATATTATATTTATGCTCTATTATTTTCCAAGGGAATAATCCCAAAAATCCTTAAATTTAGAGAGAACACATAATCGGTTTTGTTGCCATATGATATTTATCATAATATTTTCGATCCATTTTTCATTTTATAAAATACATTTTTCATGGATTTTAACTCTTTTTCTTCCCCGATTTTCACAAAGAATTACCTTAGTAAACAAGATAATTAAGACGTATTATTTGAGACCCCTATTTATTCACCTATTTAAATAGGTAATATTGACTCAAAGGGAATATTTAAAATAAATAATTAGTCCGAAAAAAAATGCATGTTTTTAAAAATGACTTTTCTTGCGGGTCTGCGTTTTAAATAGTATCCCAATAAAATACTAAAATCTAAATTAATGCCTACAATTTTGATAAATTTCTAATCACCCTAAGAAGCTCAATTAGAAATTTTTGAGTGTTGTTCAAAGACCATAACACTCGTTAAAAAGAATTGAAGGTAGGTGTAGGTGATTATATTTGAGTTTTAATTATTTCAGTTAAAATTAGTTAAATTGATCATCATCATCAACAACATTTCTTCTTGATCACACTGTGAAACCAAAGGCAAAAAATTAAAACAAAACTGGAAAAATTCTTTGGTGGGATCATCATGTCTCTCTAAAAATCCCAACCTTCAGAGAAAAAGGAATAAAATAAATGAAGATTCGCCCAATTCCCCAGAACTTACAAGGAGATTTCGAATCGAGTGACAGTGATCGGGTGACATGACAGTCCCAATTCTTCCAGTCTTACTCGGTGTGGAGTTTTGATTTGACTCAGATTGTCTCACACCTCTTTTCGACGAAACCTTCCCAACTTTTCTGCTTTGACTCCTCGATTTTTCTGTTTTGGTCTGCACTTTTTGCCATAGAACGGTGAGTTGCATCTGTAAAATCACCAAATATCCCGAAAAAAATATATTAATCAACTTTAACCCAAATCACATCCAAATCGAGTACAAAATTCCAAAGTAATCAACACACCAATATGTAAAAAACGAAAATCCTAAGAACTAATTTCTAAAAAACCACTTGTTACATGCCAAATCTACATAACTAATCAAATCAGTCATTTCCAACAAGGAGAAATATGCGTTTGCGTATGCAAGAGATTTCTGGGTTGAGACTGAAATTGAAGATAGGGAGAGGACATAGGAGGAGGATAAACAACAAACCCTCATTTTCCTTTTCAATTACATAGGGTATTCTTAGAAATATCTAACTAGGTATTTTAACTTAATCAGGAATTTGTTAAAAGTGTAAGTATGAATTTAAATTTTCATATTTTTGCTAGATTACTTGAGAGTTTCCCCATAATATAAATAAACCAATAAAGAGAGCTGTGTCTTGTCAAAATTAGTGAGGAAAAAAGGATAAGCAAGATGAGGAAAAAGAGAGAGAATATTGGTTTAACCATTTAAGCCCCGACCGATTCTACCTTGATATTTTATAAACATTAATTTGAAAATACTCAATGAGGCCAGACCTGATTAGTAATTTATTAGAAGTATAATAATGAATTTCGATTTTTGATATTTTGGCTAGAACTAATTAGGATTCTCGTAAGAAAATTACCCAATTTTATATAATATATATATATATATATATATATATATATATATATATATATATATATACTAATTTACTCTAGTGATATTTTGATATTTTATAGGAAAAAGTGAAGTTATTTTTATTATTTTAACGATTTTTTTAAGATTTAATACTCTAAATTTAAAATAAACTATATAATTGGAGTATTAAATTTTTGAAATAGTAAAAAAAAAATTAAAAAAACAACTCCAATTTTACCGATAAGATATTAAATGTCACTCATTTCATGTAAAATTTAAGATGTGTGGTGAGAAAGGTAAGGAGAAAATAGGAGAGAGAATACTAATAAAAACTTTCATGATAAAAAATTTACTATTTTTAGATTTTTCTCTCATTCATTTTCTTTTTTCTTTTTCTTTTTTTTCTTAATGATTAAAAGAAGCACGAAATACCATTTGGGAATGCCCAAAATTGAGGCGCAACGGGCAAGGGGAAGCTGATAAGGCACAGGTGACCCCCAGTCCAATAAATACAATCCTATTGGAGGTTGGGGCATATAAAGAAAGAGAGAGTGGGGAGGAGAGAGAGAGAGAGAGAGCTGAGATCAATGGAGGAGTTGCAGAGAAGCTTCAAAGCTTCTCGTCTGTTAAGTGTGAGTGTGGTGTTACTGTTATGGCTTAACATCACAGCAAGGCCATCCATGGCGGCCACACAAACAGTACCAATAGGAGTTATTCTTGATCTGAATTCAATACTTGGTGAAATGATTCACAATAGCCTCGCCTTTGCCATCGAAGAATACTATTCCGTTAATAACCAAACAGCCACCAAGATCGACCTTATAGTCCGGAATGTTTCTCGGGACGACATCTTCACCGCGGCATCAGCAGGTAACGTCACGCCCTTACCTCTATCATCTAAATTCTAAAATGATAAACAACAGTAGTAGTATTATTCTTTTGATAGGTTTTTTTTGGCGTCATCACTAACTAGAAAAAATAACTTTAAATTAGTCTCCGGCTTTAAAAAAATGAGTCGTATTATTATTCAGCCCTGATTTGTTAAAATCTTTATATTTGCATCGTAAAAAAATATTGATATTCACATATTGATGCTGTTGCTGATAGCCTGTTACTGCCATACAGTAAATAAAAAAAGCTCCACAGTTAAAAAAAAATTATGAATTTTAACACATTAAATAATACTCAAATAAAGTTTTTCTTAACAAAACGCACCCACATACAAAGCTTCCTTTAGGCTTTTGGTTGTTTTTTTTTTTTTTTTTTTTTTTTTTTTTCTGGACTTTAGGTTGGGTTTGGCCTTTGGATTTTTTGATATCCAAACAGGTCGGTTCGGATTTCCATATCAATATAGCAATATATATTTATTCCGTTCAAGAACGAGTGACGTGCGTCATTTCTAATGAACCAAAGATGTTCGGGATATGATTGAATTGGAATCGACATGTAGAACAACGCCTGCGCCACGTACTCACGTAATTGATCAAAGTCACGTAGTTCGAGACACCAATAGCGCGTTAGCCCTGGAGTGGTGTGTCTTTCTGTGACGGATTGAATTGTAAATAGCAGTAAAGAGCTTAGAATGTGTCATCCCCATACCTTAAGGCTTGACCTCTGTATTTATAGAGTATACCTTAGGTTGAGTCTCGTGGGCCCTGAGACGAGAGGCCCTAATATCATAACTACTAGATCTAGATTTAGATCCTTCTGAATTATAGATAAGATAGGATCCTCCTTCATTATAGATAGATCCTAATATGCAGAATATTCCCTATTGGGCCATATATTGAATACGGCCTTATACAGGTCCGTAATTGCTCCCCCGTAGTTCGAGCTCTTGAGCCGCCGGATGTATTTTGCCCCCAAAGCAAAGTTATCCGGACCAGACTTCCGCTTACCTTACCTTCTCGCATGTCTATCGCGCATTGCCGGGTTGGGTCATTCTGGCCCTGGCAACTGAAGTCATTTACTCACAGATCCGAGGTAATGTCTCAAAAATCTAAAGTAGTGTCTCAAAGATCTGAGGTAATATCCGGGAATTTGCTTGGTTTCTAGGTCGGGGTTCCCGCTGCGATTGCCATCATTTTGACGAATTCGGGTTCATTTGCATTCTGCTACCAATTTGCCTGTTTAGGCGATAGGTTTTTCCCAGGGCGAAATCTATTTGTCTTTCCCACGTTCTTTGTTTTCGCTTGCCTTGATCTCGGTTGATGGTGAACATGCTTTCTCACTAGCAACGTTCAAGCAACCGGGATAGCATTTGAAAATTCAAATAACCCCGTGAGGGCTTCCGTTAGAATAACCCCGTGAGGGCTTCCGCTAGCTCTTCTTACACCATTGACAACTGTATAATAGTTGCCCCCCCAACCTGGCAGTCAAGGGCTTTGGGCTGCCGGGATGCATATATTATATAACCCAGACTTTGTATCCGAGTTTTAGCTTTAACACAACCACACGTTGTCTGTATGAACTCGAAAATTCTTCCAGAGTTCTATTGAATGACCGGGCCAAGGTCAAAAATGTATTATGCAGGATCTGCTAAAGTATTCTTCCGATGTCAAAAACTGGGTGTAAGGGTAGGGGTGTTCATCTTAACCGCACTACTAAAGTATTCTTCCGATGTCAAAAACCGGGTGTAAGGGTAGGGGTGTTCATCTTAACCGCCCTACTAAAGTATTCTTCCGATGTCAAAAAATTCAATGTAAGATAAATTAAATGACTTGCAGTGACTTATAAGAGCGAGTAATTTGTTAGAAGACTACAATGTAGAGTGCTTAAGTCAAATAAAATACCCTGAAACAAGAAGAGAAGAGAAAGGTATAAATAAGAACTATCAAATCATGTGAATTTTAAAGAGCTAAGGACCAATTTTGCTGCAAAATGTTTTGTTTGGTTAATATTACCCCAGCAGTTTCTGAATTGTAGTAATGTTGTCTCAACCATTATTTAAGTTAAAGGAAAACCAATGGTTTGTACAAGAAGATACTAGTTTATTGAAACCCTTTAAACTTGTTCATAAATTCGTGGGTTCTGAAGTGCAATTTATAGAGGTTTTTTTAGATTACATATGCAGGGGCTATAGCATATAGAAATACTTAATTTCTCTCACACACATACATATATATATGTATGTATGTATGTGTTTATATGTATGTATACACACATATATGTATATGTATATACACCACATATATATAATACATATATGTATATGTATATACACCACATATATATAATATTAAAATCTTAATTAAATTGCTGGGACATTTTATTAAATCCAGCTGAAATAATTAAAATTAAAGTCAGGCTTACACCTTCAATTTTTTCTACTACAAAATGATATTCCTGTCTTTTACAAACATTTGAAAATCCCTAATGGGGTATTCCTAACTTTTATAAACATTTAAAAATCCTAAATGAGGCTTTTGATAGACTTGATTAGGAATTTATTAGAAGTACGTATAATAATGAATTTAGATTTGTTTTTGTTACAAAAATAAGGAAAATATAAAGATGAGCACTAGTGAAAAAAATGGTTTTAAGACCGGCCAAAATAGGCATCGTAAGACCGCACTGACCGGTCTTGTTAAAGCGGTATTAAAAATCTACTTTCAAGACGGACTATAACCGGTCTTAAAGAATCTCTTTTGACGGACATTTAAAACATTAGGCCTTAAAAGTCGTAAATCTATATACACCTGAAATATTTTTTATTCGGTCCTAAAACTCAACTTTTAAGACCGGATAGAAAATAGGCCGCTCTTAAAAGATCGGAATTTTAAGACCGGACAAAAATTAATCCGGTCTAAAAAATATCGGCTTCTAAGACCAGACGACTAATTATACAGGTCTTAAAAGACAGACTTTCAAAATCGGATTCTTAATGAATCGGGTCTTAAATATTAAATTTTTAGACCAGACGGATAAATATGGCCTTAAAAGACCAACTTTTAAGACCGACCTAATATCAAATATGTACACCTAACCTTTAAGACTGGACATGTAAATACATCCGGTCTTAAAATTTGAACATTTAAGACCGGCTATTTATTTTCGGTCTAAATTTTCTGAATTTTTTCCCTGTTTTGTTCTTCCTGATCATATATATATATATATATATATATATATATATATATATATATATATATTACACAATCAACCACCCAATCCAGCACATAAAAGTCGATATTTTAAGCTACAAGCTATGAACAATTATGAATAAATTGAATTGGGAAAAGAATACAAATATCATTCACCATGAGTTATGTGACCTCTTAATTAATGATTATACTATGACTACAACACCTAAATTAATTTGTACAATAAGATAACTTACTTACAAATACAATGAGTTACAAATACAACATGTAAATCAACATACATGCCCAATATAATATTCACCACGCCTTCATCTGATTCCCACCCAACAACGTAATCCCTCTTTTTATAACATGCCCCTTTGGATTGGATCCTGCCACAAAATAAAACAAGAACAAACTTCATAGTCAGTGAGATTGTTCAAGAACATAGAAGTAATATAATATAGTTAAAACATTAAAGTTTTCAAATAATTCTGCATATGAATATTACCTTATGAATTGACTCTTTTATAAAGGGATATCCTTCCATATCCCTTCTTGATGATCATTTCTTATGTTGGGTTCATTATCCGCTTCATCTTATTCATTCATGTCCCAGTAGACCCCTTGAAAAGGAGTACTCGGGAAGACCATAATTTGAATGACTTTTCTCATCAATATCATGACCCTTTTTCCTTGGAGAAACCCACATTTTATTTTCTTGATCGTGATATAGAACACTTGTTTCGCCTGGTCGCCATAATAAAAGGTTCATCTCCAAAAATTCTACTATTGACATCGAGTAATGTAAATCCTAGCCGATCAATCTGAACACCATTATTGACATTAACCCACTTGCATTTGAAAATGGGAAATCTAATTTTAACATAGTCCACCTCCTAAATCTCTTCAATAATCCCATAATATGGCATGACTGCCAATAAAGGCCTCTTGTCTTTGGAATTGGAGAAGTGCATAGATTCAGCCTCTAACATAACACCACTGTTCTGGACGGTGCTCCTATCATCTAGGGACTTCGTGTAAAATGTATAACCATTGATCACATACGAATTCCAACTTATGACATCAACCTCAGGACCACGTGTTAACCATTTCATTGTATCAGAAACACATTCCTCTCCCTCGACCTTTTGTTTGAACCAGTTTGCAAAAGTTCTGTTGTGCTCCCTAATCAACCTTTGTTCAGTCATTCGATAATTTTCTTTCCTTACAGCCTTCTTTATGTGCAACTATCTTTCGGCTTGAACTTCATCAACATTATTCAAGATGTATAAGTGGACTTCGACAATTCATCGTGATCTACACTCTTTATCAAAGCCCCTCGTCTACCCCCTTCAGCATGCTGACGTTGAGGAAGCCCAATATGTCTTACTTTGGCAAAATAATTTTGACAAAATTCCATGGCTTCTTAGAAACATATTTATGAACAATTGATGCTTCTGGCCGGTATGCGTTCTTCACGTACCCTTTTAGGAATTTCATAGATCTTTCAATTGGGCACATCCACCGTAAATGGATAGGGCCGCACAACTTTATCTGCCTCACTAGATGAACAATTAGATGAACCATTATGTCAAAAAATGTAGGAACAAAAAGCTTCTCAAGGTGGCACAAGATAAGATATCTTTCATTCTCCAATTCATCCAACTTTTCAATCTCAAAAACTTTACTACAAACCGCATTGAAGAAGAAACAAAGTCTAGTCAAAACGACCCAAAGATCATATTCAGCGATGCCTCGAATAGCTACTGGGAGTAGCTGTTGCATCAAGACATGACAATCATGAGACTTTTGGCCTACTAATTTCAATTCCTTCATCGATACAAGCCTCTTAAAATTTGAGGAATACCCAGGGAACTTTTGTGCCATGTAAACACTCACAAAAACTTCTGTTTCTCATCCTTAGACAAAGTATAAGCAGTTCGGGGACAATAAGTTCTCTTCCCATATGGCCTTGGATGTATCGTGTATTCCCATTGCTTGCAAATCCAATCTTGCCTTCACACCATCCTTGGAACTACCTTGTATGTTGAGAAGCGTGCCAACAATACTATCACATACATTTTTCTCCACGTGCATGACATCAATACAGTGTCTCACATCAAGATTGCGCCAATATGGAAGATCGAAGAATACAAATCTCTTTTTCCATATATTTGTTTCTTTTCTACTCTTTGCAGTCTTATCGAAGATGACACTGATATTTTTTACCTTTTCATAAACTTGCTTCCCAGTCAATGCCACCGGAGCATCTTCATACTCCTGGCCACCAAAAAAGGCTTTCTTTAATCGACAATATGGGTGGCCCCGTCTAAGAAATCTTCTATGTCCAAGATAAATTGTCTTTCTTCCATTGTTGAAGTTGATGGTAGCATGTGCCTTCTTCACAAACCGGACATGCTTTATGGCCTTTTACATTATACCCTGACAAGTTCCCATATGCTGGGAAGTCGTTTATAGTACAGAATATTATGGCTCGCAATTTAAAAACCTCCTTCTTGAAAGAGTCAAAAACATCGACACCTTCTCCCCACAACTCTTTCAAGTCTTCGATCAAGGGCTCAAGGTAAACATCAATGTCATTCCCGGGTTGTTTTGGTCCCGAAATCAACATAGACAACATGATGTATTTGCGTTTCATGCATAACATAGGAGATAAGTTATAAATAATCAGGAGCACAGGCCATGAACTATGTATGCTGCTAAGGCTTCCATAGGGATTCATGTCATCCGTGCTAAGGGCAAGCCTAAGGTTCCTAGGCTCTTCGCCGAAGTTCGGAAATAAGTGATCAATTTTCTTCCATTTAGAAGAATTGGCCGGATGTCGAAGCTTTCCATCAGAAATCCTCTCATCTGCATGCTACCTCAAATTTTTTGCATCATTTTCATTCGCAAACAACTGCTTGAACCTTGGTATGATTGGAAGATACCACAACACCTCCGTTGTGCCCCTTATTTGACTTGTACCTTGGGGTTTCACATATCGGACAATTCTCGCTTCTCTTCAAACTTTTTTCTATACAATACGCAATCATTCGGACATGCATGGATCTTTTTGTACTCCATCCCAAAGTGGACAAAGTATTTTCTTAGCATCATAGTATCGATGCGGCAACACATTATCACCCGGAAGCATGTCCTTAAAAACCTCAAGCATTTCAGAAAAACTCTTGTCGCTCCATCCATGACGTGCCTTCAAGCTTACCAATTTCAATACAATGTTCAACAATTGGTATTTTTTACACCCAGGGTATAACGGGGTCTTTGCATCACTGCACATATTACCATATGCACGTGATTGATGAAAAGCCTCTTCTCCTACATCACGAATAATGTTCTCTATGCGATTATCCATATCCGTGTCATTATCATCAAAGTCCACTTCCCCATGTTGAGACGCACTTGGAATTTTTTCACCATGTCATACCCATACTGTATACGTCTTACAAAATCCCTCACAAATTAAATGTGTGTGTATAACTTCAGGACTTAGTCACCTCTCATTCAAACATTTTACACAAGGGCAATAAAACTTCCCACTATCATCATGGGCATTTTGTTTAGAAAATTCTATAAATTCCCTCACCCCATTTTGATATTTAACACTCGTCCGTAAAGTATTTATCCAACTGTGATCCATAGTAGAATTCCTATAGATCGAAAGATTTAACATACATAATCCGAACGTTTTGAAACTTGCATATAAAATAAGCCAACTCTGGATGCATATATATATGTTCAATGTTGGTTATGTCTTTTATTTTTTTATTTTTTTGTTTTACAGAGAAACTTGCCCATTAAATGCATAATGAAGAATAACTTTTGGTCATAAATGTATCACAGTGAATCCAAGAAGCAAAATAAATGCATGACGAGGAAATTAAATGCACCGCATGAAGGTCTTGTGGACTCACCGTAGATATAAATTCAAATGCGTTTACGAGTCTTTCTTTCTCCGCCACGAACTTTGATGTTGCAAACAACAAGAGCAACCTAAAAACACTTGTTGGTTAGTTGGATAGGTCTAAAGTGCAAATATAATCTTCAAAATACAATATTCATTAACAACAGAGGAACCCACAAGAAGATTTCAGCGATTTCGTTAAACCCATGAAAAACCCAAAACGATAAGCAGGAAAATCATAAAGTTATATAACCGAAACACCTCTTACTGCTTGGTCTATAAACGTTTAGCTAAGAAACCAGAAAGTGATTGTCGAGAGAGTGCGATGCGAAGCAGCGACGAAGCAACACACAAACACTGGAGACAGAACCTGAGTAATCACTTTCGGCGCGACAAGAGAAGTTTAGAGAGGGAAATTTAATTTTTCGCGAGATAGAGACATGTTTTATTAATTTTGGATTTTATTAAGACCGGTTAATTAAAAATTATCCGGTCCTAAAGATAAGTATTTTATTAATTTAATTTTTAAGACCGGAGGTTTAGAAGACTTCGGTCCTAAAGTTTTACCATTCATTTAATTTTAAGACCGGAGTTTTATAAAACATCTGGTCCTAAAAGTCAAATACTTTTTAGATAATGACGAATTCATTATATGTAACCCTACAACAAAGTCATTCACCTCTATTGTTGCAATGTATAGTTTGCTATGGAATAAACTTCAAGCATTAGGAAGATTGCCGTGTTCTCTCTTTGAGAATTCTTCTAAGAGAAGCTCCAATATGGAAAACTCCTCAAAGTTACCGTCACTCATACGAGACTCTCATTGGACAAGCTTGGCAATTGGATTGTATCCACATGACGAGAAGATAGTGGGAAGGATCTTCATCCTCTCTCTTTGGGAAGAGAGAACCCAGGATCGTCATCCTCTCTCCTCGAGAGCATAGGATTATAAGCAATCACAACATTTGAACTCTCTATGTCATTTACTAATGGCCGAGATTGTAATGGCCGAGGCGGCGAGATGGTTCCGTGATCTTGAGATGGTTCCCGCACCATTGAGAGCAAACATTGTCGCACTTGCCTAGATTCTTTCACAACACCATTCTGCTCGGGTAGCCTCAAACAGTATGTCTACTTTCATTTATAGATCTATTTTAATCTCTTTTGAAATTGTACTGTTCTTCTATTGCACACAAGAAATCAATGTTGGTAATTACCCTGAGCACTTAATGGGATAGACCCATTGAAAGTTGCAAGAAAGGAGAAAAGGCGGACCCGTTTTAGCTGAATATGGTTAAAATCCGGGATCCATATAAATTATTCAAGGCGCACTGGTTTAAACCGAATCTAGTTTAAACCCGGTCTATGTAAAGTTCCTTAATTGGAATTATTTGAAGGCGACTATTTAAAGAACCTATGTAAAGTTCCTTAATTGGAATTATCTAAGGTCATGAAGCCGGACCCGGTATTGTTACAAAGTTACAAAGACAACCCGGTACAAACCACCGGTACAAAAACATAAAGCTACAATAAATTAAGCAGGGGAGGTTATCCTCTGAAGCCACCACCACAGCATCCAGAATAGCCACCTCGGCACCCGGAACGGACTTGGAGCTCCCCTCTCCACCGTCGGCTCCTTCGGCACCCTGACCTTCCCCTCCCTCGTCCAGGTCCTCCTCAATAAAGGAGTCAGAGTCGTCCACGGGCGAGGTAGGGGCCAGATGGAAGACGACGTCCTTCACATACGCCTGATAATGATACCCGTCCGTCCTAAGTTCTACCTCAGGATTGAGGTGACGGATCTGAGCCAGGGCCATGTCAAAGCAATCGGAGGCAGCCTCCTTCACAATGTCGTCACACTCAAGCCGGGCTCGCTTCTCCTCCGCAAGAGCCGTATTGGCACGCTCAAGTTCGGAACATAGATCCGCCCGCTGGCCCTGAACGATCTTGAGGGCATCCAGCCCACGAGTAGGCCTTCTGAAGAGCGGCCAAGTCCGAGGAAGTCTTCTCAAAAGCTTCCTTGGAAAGAAGAAGCTCCTCGGACGCCTTCCCGGTGCTCGCCCGCAGACGACTCTAAAAACCGAGATCAGTGTGGAGTCCCGTCCCTACGAAAGGGATGGCGGGAGACCGGTTTAAACTGAATCTAGTTTAAATCCGGATCCGTGTAAACATGTAGGAAGCCGAGAACAAAAACCCGTTCCGAAAATCATGTTCCAATTAAACATGTAGGAACCGAGGCATCGAGTCTTCCAAAGACCATGTTCCAATTAAACATGTAGGAATCCGAGGTACAAAAACCCAATTCCAAAAATCATGTCAAAATTACACATGTAGGAATCCGAGGCATCCTAGCCCAGCCCAAAGACCATGTCTCAATTAAACATGTAGGAATCCGAGGTTCTAAAACTCGTTTCCGGAAATCATGTCGAACTTAAACATGCATGAACCCGAGTATGCGACAACACCGAGCTAAAGGTTAAAACGTACTCCCCTCGGGATGCGGTAACGCCCGTCATCAAGTATAAGTTTTAAAGGCGACCCGTTTAACTAAATCTAGTTAAAACTGGGGCCCCGTAACAACAAATCAATGGTTACGACACCTATAATGGATTCTGGGTTACGACACCCACCTCGGATATGCAAATTCCGGTTTACGACACACATCGAGATAGAGGTTAAAACGTGTTCCTCGGGAAACGACGTGTTTCCAAGGGAGCACTCAAAAACCAAGATTATGGCTAAAAAGTACTCCTCCGGATGCGATAATGCCCGCGTTATGGAAAAAACTATCGATAGTCAAAAATACACCGAGGTATCACACCCGGTCAGAATACACCGAGGCATATAAGACGCGGTCAAACTAAAACTCCAAAAGAAGGGATTACACCAGGGCTACCACGCCCAGGTTGCGTATAGCCCAATTTGCGGCATTACACCTGGGCTACCACGCCCCGGCCGCGAGACGGTAAAAACACTATTTCTATTAAAAAGTAGATGCATCGAAAAATGCTCCTAAATAAGGAGTGAATTGTCGAGGTCCCGATCGCCGACATGTATAAACGTGAGTTTAGACACCACGTTTATGCATCCGAGCTTTTTGCCCTTATTCGGCAAACATCCCCTGACAAAACTGGATATCGGTAGAAGCTCGGGTTTACTCCCCTACCCCTATTCCCGAACTCAACCTATCGGAAGTAATAATTAGCGACATCGCGCACACGAGACCCGGCCGGTTATAAAAACACTAACTTAAACAAAAGTTGGCAAAATAAATATTGATAGGTTGAGATCAATGTTTACAAATTTACAATTACAAACCCTAGACGATACAAACGGTATGAACAACAACAAAAGACTCCGCTCTTAGCTCGGAGGAGCAATGTTTTACGAAGGGACCACCTCGGCCCGGAGCAGATCTCGAAGTCCCTTCTCCACCATCATCACCCAAAGAAGGATCTTCTTCCCCACTCGAACCTCTCGTCGACGACCCGGATTCGTCCTCGGGAGAGTGGAGGAGGAGGGTAAAAAATGACATCCTTCACGTAAGCCCGATGATCGTACTGTCGTCTTCAATTCAACTCCGGGGTTAAAATGACGGATTTGAGCTAAGGCCATCTTAAAGCAACTGGCCGCGGCCTCCTTCGGGATGTCACGTTGAGCCGGATTTCGACTCCCGGCAAAGGCGGCTAGGAACAACGGTTGCGCACTCTCTCCAATCCACGGAGGCCGTGTCGGGGAGGTCATGACGGCGAAGTCGAAAGGTTTGGCCTCGAAGCCAAGCGACCATTTGACACTACCTCGGGATTTCGAAAGCAACGGCGGGAGTATCGACCTTTGAGATACTACCTCGGGTCCAAGAGTCGGATAAACAACCTTGGGTCCATGAATCAAAAAGGTTACTCGGCATAACACCTCGGCCTGAGGGCAAGAGTGCATCCTGGTCGGAAGAGCCGAGCGCACCCCGGCGGCCCGTAACCCTTGACGCCGTGCTGGGGACGACAAGACAAGCGTGGCACTGTAAAGCTATCAGCAATATAAGCAAGCCCGATCCATTCCTCTTCAGGATAATTCGGTTTAGGAAAATCTGGTGCTACAACAAATCGGTTCATTCCCTTTCAGGGTTATTCGGATTGACATGGTAGGTGGCAATGATCGAGAGCGAGAAGGCTTTTAACCTAGACTTGGCCTTATCTCATACCTCAAAGACTCGAGACAAATTTCTCAAAAATAGGAGAATCTTGACAAAATTAGGATTCGGCACACCTCCATAAAGGACCTCGAATCTTGAGATCGGACCTCGGATTCTTGAGAACGTAACCTCCATGGCCGAGGTAAATAGTGAATCGTTCAAACCTTCACGTAACGACACCCGAAAGGATTGTTTATACCTCGAACTACGTAGGCTTTGATCCCTTACTAGGATACGTAGGCCCTAGGCGACATTCCTAGGTCAAGCTCGCCGTCCATTAAAAATCCAACATGCTAGGCCAACGGATCCGATCAACCTCTGTGACGCATCTCGGGCGAGTACGTAGCATGATACATCTCAGCGGTTCAAACACTCGAGCTACCGAGGGGCAATTCGATAAGAATACAAATGAAGCGTAATTCATCAAAACACGACAAAAGCAAATCAAGCCGGAACAACTCGGATACGAGAGATCGCGACTTTCAAGTCGCAAACCGCCCGACATTACCCCGATCTTGGAGACCTTACCTAAATCTTTGAAGTAGACAACTTCGATAGCCGGGGTCAACACCTGGATTCAAATGCAGGCGAACCATCTCGGCACTACTCGGATATGTGAGATAAGACCTCGGATCCTCGGAGTAAGCCACCTTGACGGCCCGGGATCAACATAACAAAGCTCGCAAGGTAAGGCCCACGACTGTCAGTTGTCAAATTGGATAAAAAAGAACTAACGAAACCCCATGAGGGCTCACCATCGACCGAGACCGAGGCAAGCAAAAACAAAGAACGAAAGAAAGACAAATTTTTCCTACCTTGGGAAGAAAGTATCGCCTAAACGGGCAAATCGGCGGAATACGAAGGAATCCGAATTCATCAAGATGGTGGCAATCACAGCGGGGTCCCCGGCCTTGAAATCAAACAAGTTCCCCAATAAGACCTCAGATCTTCGAAACGTTACCTCGGATCTTCGAGACAAGACCTCGGATCTTCGAGATACTACCTCGGATCTTTGAGCAGCAGACTACTACCTCGGATCTTTGAGACATTACCTCGGATCTGGGAGTAAAAGACTTCGGTCGCCAGGACCAGAGTAGCCCAACCCGACAATGCGCGGTAGACATACGAGATGGTAAGGTTCACAACAACCTACCCCGGATAACCCGCTTGGGAACAATATACATCCCTAAGACTCAAATCTCAAACTACATGGGGGGGCATCCGTTACGGATCGGAATAGGGCCCAATACCTGGATGGCCCAACAAAGCAATATATCACATATCGGGATCTACCTATAATGGGAAATCCTATCTCGCCTATAATCAAGGGAGATCTATCTTATTTAAAGATAGATTCGACCGTTATGATACTAGGGCAATGGATTACGCCACACTATCCCACCCGAGGCACACCCTATAAATACGAGGTTAACCCTAAGGTGCACACAACAAACACTCTTTTTTGCTGGAGCATACACACCCCTCCGGCTAAACGCCAACGTGTGTCCTCGAACTACGTGGACTTTGATCCCTCTTAGGGTACGTAGGCCTAGGCATCACGCCTAGGTCAAGTCCGCTCCAAATAAGCAAACAATCAAATGTGCTAGTCCATCCGGCCGGGCCACGTCGGGGTTTCCGACGTAACAATATATATATATATATATAAAGTGATATTTTGATATTTTATATGAAAAAAATGAAGTTATTTTTATTTTTTTAATGATTTTTTAAGATATAATACTCAAAATGTAAAAGAAACTATATAATGGAGTATTAAAAATTTGAAATAGTAATTTTTTTAAAAAAAAAAACTCTAATTTTACCCTTAAAATATCAAATGTCACTCATTTCATGTAAAATTTAAGGTGTGTGGAGAGAAAGGTGAGGAGAAAATAGAAGGAGAGAGAATACTAAAAAAAACACTTTCATGATAATTTTTTTTTTACTATTTTTAGAGTTTTCTCTTATTCATTTCTTTCTTTCTTTTTCTTAATGATTAAAAGAAGCGCGAAATACCATTTGGGAATGCCCAAAATTGAGGCGCAACGGGCAAGGGGAGTGACAAGGCACGGGAGAGGATTTTCTTATAATCTTATTTCTCCTTTTCCCTCATTGGCCCCATCTGGGCCATTGATTGGGAAGAGAAGAGAGAAGTTAAAGTAGTATTGTGATTGATTAGATGGATATGATTTAAAGATAATGAAGGATAATGAGAAAAAGATGAGGAGAGAAACCCAACCCACAAGGCACAGGTGACACCCAGTCCAATAAATACAATCCTATCGAGGGGGGGCATATAAACAAAGAGAAAGAGTGGAGGGAGAGAGAGGAGAGGCGAGATCAATGGAGGAGTTGCGCAGAAGCTTCAAAGCTTCTCAAATGCATTAAGTGTGAGTGTGTGATATTCTTTATGGCTTAACATCACAAAGAAAAACCATCCATGGCGGCCACACAAACAAGCACCAATAGGAGTTATTCTTGATCTGAAATCAAGACTTGGTGAAATGATTAACGATAGCCTCGCCTTGGCCATCGAAGAATACTATTCCGTTAATAACCAAACAGCCACCAAGATCGACCTAATAGTCTGGAATGTTTCTCTGTAGTCTGGAATGCTTTATTTTTGTATCCGCTTCCTTAAAACCACACCATTTTGATGGTTTTTCATTGGAATTATATTGAATGAGGCAAAGCCGGGAAGCAAAGGACGTTGTAAATAGAAAAAAAAAGTGGGAAAGATTTAATTTGGGAAAATTTCAATTAAATACCATTTGAATTTGTAAAAACCCCAGAAGTCTCTCGAATTTGTAAAAAGACTGAGAGGTACCAAGGACCTATGAGGGATATGCAAATTCGGGTGAAATTACCCTTTTGCCCTTAGTTTTAAATAAATCAAAAAATAAAAATAAAAATACCCTCGCCGGAGGGCCCGCCATCGGCGAGGGGTGGGGTTTTTTTTTTTTTTTTTTTTTTTTTTTTTTTTTTTTTTTTTTAAAAAAATGTTTTCATTGAAAGTGTGGCGGTGGGATTCGAACCCCTCAACCCCCACACATCCTGGGGCCAAGTGGCCTTTTCCTTTGTTAAAAAATGCATTAACAAATATATATTCTTCTTAACATTTTTTCAATTGTATTTTATCATTCCACAAACGAAAAATTATAATTCCACAAACGAGAATTACAATTCCACAAATGAGAATTATCACTTTTTCTACAAGGGTTCCCTTTTTTTACTATTTGATGCATGTTTTGTAAAACCAAAAAAATTGCACTATTACCATTCCACAAACGAGAATTACTATTCCACTATCACCATTTCACATGCAAAAGCAAATGGTAAAAAAAACATGCATCAAAGAGAAAAAAGGGAACCATGTAGAAAAAGTGGTAATTTTGTTTGTGGAATGGTAATTCTCGTTTGTGGAATGATAATTTTCGTTTGTGGAACGGGTAATAGTGCAATTTTTTTGGTTTTACAAAACATGCATCAAAGAGTAAAAAAAGGGAACCCTGTAGAAAAAGTGGTAATTCTCGTTTGTGGAATGGTAATTCTCTTTTGTGGAATGGTAAAATACAATTGAAAAAAATATTAAGAAGAATATATATATTTGTTAATGCATTTTTTTAACAAAGGAACCAAGTGGCCCCAAGGATGTGTGGGGGGTTGGGGGTTCGAATCCCACCCCCCACACTTTCAATGAAAACATTTTTTTAAAAAAAAACCCCACCCCCTCGCCGTGCCATCAGCTGCGCCTGGCGCCAATATGGGGCCGCAGTGCCCAACCACGGCGACCTTCATGACTACCGCGGCGGCTTCTTTACGAAGGTATTTGTTTATTTATTTATTTAAAACTAAGGGCAAAAGGGTAATTTCACCCGAATTTTCATATCCCTCATAGGTCCTTGGTATCTCTCAGTCGTTTTACAAATTCGGAGACGGAGGTTTTACAAATTCAAATGGTATTTAACTAGAATTTTCCCATTTAATTTTTATATGATGCCTTTTATTTTAGAGTTATAAAATTCTATAACATAATAATTAATAAGACATATTAATTATTTTTAAAAATAGCATTCAGATCTAAAGTATATTTTTATAATACCATGATCTTGAAAAAATATTTTAAGATATTCGAGTGCTTTGAAAAAAAAATACTTCATAATACCGATTAGTATTGAAAAAAATACACTACAAAAAAAAAACGGTTTTAGCGACGGAAAATATCCGTCGCAAAAATAAATTTTTCCGTCGCAAATTGTTTTTGAGACGGATTTTGCGACGGATTACGTCCGTCGCAAAAACAAGTGGCAATTGCGACGGATTTAAAACTTCCGTCGCAATTTGTGACTCGATTTTGAAATCGCCGCAAAAGCTCCAATTTGCTACGGATAAATAATCCGTCGCAAAATTTCAAAATTTGTGACGGATTACAATCCGTCGCAAATTCAAAATTTTGCGACGGATATATATCCGTCGCTAATTTCGAAAGTTTGCGTGGAAACGAATCCGTCACAAATTTTGAATTTGCGACGGATTTTAATCTGTGGCAATTGTGACGATGATTATAATCCGTCGCAATTGTGACAGATAAAAATCCGTCGCATTTGTGATGTAAAATATATCCGTCGCAAATTTGAATTTTTTATTTATTTAATTTTTTCTTTTAAAGTTATATTCTTTTCCATTATTTTTTAAAAAAATCTATTTATTCTATTTTAAAAATTATATAATAAAATATATAAAACAAAGTGTTGTATAACATAAAAAGTGATTTGTCATAACAGTCATAAAGAGTCATAGAAAAGACAATATAAATAGTATTCCAAAGAACATGTACTAAAAAAGTAGTCTAAACAGCAGCATTGTGATCATCATCATCAGTATCAGCAGGATCACCACCAGGAGCCGGCTCCGAACCCTTGTTTTTCATTATGGACATGATTTGAAGTTGCATCCGCCTAACCATCTCGCGTGTCTCGTGGAGCTCATTTGCCGCCATTTGTTGTTGCCTTGTCTCATTCAAATTTGCGCTTGCTCCTCCACCAACGCCTTCATCTTCCTCATCTCATCTCGCAAAAACATTAGGAAATATAATAATCTTTTTTGTACTTCATTTAAATAGACCAGAGAATGAAAATGTAACAATCAATATCAAATGTATCACGTTTACCGCGAAACACCTTCGGTCAAGGATGTGGAGGATGTGGAGCGCTTTGTTTCTAAGTCGGTCGGGGAGGCACCGTACCGAAGACTCGCTTTGTTAAATCCACTCCGACCGAAAGAATAGACTCGTTATCGGACCGAGAGGACGCGTGGCCGGTCCCACTGCGAATCTCTCCCGTGTCGCCTCGATAGGTGTCCTACAAAATAAAAAAATACATTACAAATAAGCCATGTGAAATGAAATAAACATGTTGGTGTCCGAAACAAAGAATAAATGCAATATAAATGTCTCACCGCAACTTGTGAGACCTGGTGTTAATCCAGTCGCTTCTCACTCCCCTTCGATTCTTGGGCATGAGCCCGCTCAAAGGCGATCCACTCAACATCTTCGGAGGAACTTCCCCAGACAAAGGCCGCAAACACAAAGTATGACCGTTAATAAATTGTTTCAAAGTACAAAATATTGAATACTTTAATAGAAAACGTGTACTCACAACTTTCCGTTTATGCTCACTCGTGGAATGGAGCCAAAGATATGAAGGTCCTTCCGCTTGGCCCTATTTTGCTTATTTTTCTCGACTTCTATTATTAAATTTATCATCGACGGCCCAATTTTGAAGTAATTGGCCGCCACCTCGTGGTCAATCCAATCTTGCTTCGTCTCGTACCCTTTCTCAATTTATAACACCTCTCGGTCAACCACCGGCTTCCTTATGGTTATAAGCTTTTTTCGATTTTGATGATGTTCGGTAAAGTCATAAACATATCCCGAAAATGAATAACGAACAATTAGTGCTCCAAATTTTAAAAATACTTAATCGCTTTGTATGAAATTAATAACTATAAAACACTTAACTTACCAAAAACTCCTTGAACCAAGCGTCCCGATGCTCCTTAGGAATGTCTGTTCATGTGGCCCAAGGCTGATTGAAATTACGGAATATTTGGGTTGAGATGACACTAGCCACCTAATTATAAGGAATAAATCTGAAGACAAAAGATATGATGCAAATATGAGCATACAAACTAAAGGTAAAAAATCATAGCATTATTAGTAACTTCACATGACTCACTCCTCGGTGCCGTTAGACGGATCCAAAGCTTCCATGTCGCAGGATCTTTCTCTCCCCATATTGGTGTATTAGAGGAACTACCTCCTTCGTCGACCGGCTATGAGGCGGCGAAATGTGTCAAGGAAGGAATGTGAACTATTGAAGATGTTTGTACATAGATGGTAAAAGAAAACTAAACATATGTAAATCAATCGAAATGGTTAAGTAAACCCGGTGTCTCCCTTGTTGTGGATCGGTGGAGGAAGACGGAGACGTTGACGTATAAAGCGATGGTGAAGTGGACAAATAAACCGACGGTGAAGTTGACATCTCACGTGGCGAAACCTCGGGAAAGTGCCTCTCCCCCGCCTACAAAGGGTGAGCGGATGGCGTTGCCCTACCCCTCCGATAGACGGGGTCGGGCTCGACCTCCACCACGTCCACAATCCGAACGACCACCGAGGATGCTCCATCTCCCCGCACACTTACAAACATTATGTCAAAATATATATAAAAATAAGATATTTACTTGAATTATTTGTGACAAGAGCGATTTACGGATTATGCAAAGATAACGATCGTCATAAACAAAGCACTAACACAAATCAATCGGACGATTCGTTCTTCGACATCTTCTTGCACGCCTTCCTCCGAAGTCTCATAGTCGTCGAACTCAGATTCACTATCGAGTAAGTCACATCGTCTCATCGTCTCGATTCGTCATCCTCAACTTGGATTGGAACCAACTCTAAGTCTCACGGCGTAATCGAACGTATTCCGGTACATCGTCGTCGGTAATGTTTACGGCGCGTACATGTTCCACATCGCCTTGTTACGGTTCCTTCATGCCGTCATTTGCTTCCGACTCTTTCGACTTAGGTATAATATTCCGTGCTTTGGTTTTGATAACTCTCACCCACCCTTGGCGAGATGTGGGGTATAATGTATAGTAAACTTGTTTCGCCGTTGAGCAAGGATGAATGGGTCATAACCAACCGTATATCTCCTTGTCCAAAGTGAATCTCAATATTCCCATGTTTGTCCACTTTTGTCCCACGCGGACCGTTATCAAACCACTCACATTTAAACAAAGTGTCACCACCTTGTCCCACGGGTAACTCGGCTGAATTATGTCAATTAAATTCCCGTAGTAGTCACCCTCCACCCCGTCAACTTGGTCACCTCGACAACATACACCGTAATTGCAACATAGTGTACTGCGTTCGCTTCAATAGTTGAAAACCGATACCCATTGATTACATATTTTTTGCACCGGTAACACTAATTGCAGCTCCATAAGATAAACTCCACACAACTTCATTGGGATCTGATGGATTTTCCACGAAGTAGGATCGAAACCATTTTGGAAACTCAGAGTTCGTGAATTCATCAACTTGGGAATCCAACATTGAAGGATTTACCGATCAGACCAATTAGAGAAGTAAGCGTAAAAAACAAAATGAAGTTATTACTTTAATACTTACCGTACGGTAAAAAGAAAAGAAATCTTACTTTAAGTATCGGGCGGCCTCTTCACAATTGTTTAGAATGTACCACTCGCCTACTCGCTTATCTCTTCCTTCAAGAGTTGACCTCCTACGTTTTCCCACGACTCGGCCCGGAAAATTAAATATTGATTCTCGTTCGCTCGTATTATCGCCATCATCGTTGCGAGGTACCCCTCTCCATCTTGATATCATTTCGTGGGGATAATAGTATGACGCGAATTTTGTGGCCTCTTCGACTAGATACGCAATCGCCGATAGATCCTTCAACGTACCTTGAATTTTTGATTTTGTGCTTAAGAGTGCGTAAAAACCTACAATGGACATGGTATTTATAGACTAAAGCGAAAGAAATAACAACACGAAAGAAAGATATATTACCTCTCAAACGGTACATCCACCTATATTGTTGAGGACCTCCTACCTTTGCTTCGTAGGCCAAGTGAACAGCAAATGTTTCATTGAGTCAAACATGCTAGGGGGAAACACCATCTCTAACTTGCATAGAGTTATTGGCATGCTCGCCTCCAAAGTGCCGTAACTTTTCAACATTCAAATTTCGAAGCACAAATTTCTACGAAGAACATGGAAAAATCCGTCGAATAGACCATATATGCTTTGGTAGTGCTCGAAGGCCCACGGCAACAATCTCTCGGAAAAAACATGACAATCATGACTCTTCATCCCGGATAACTTTGCCTCGTGCATCTTGACACATCTTGCTAAGTTTGACGCATAACCATCCAGGAGTTTCGCATCTTTAACCCATTGTAACAATTCTAAATTCGATGTTTGTTTAATGTGTACGGCGCTCTAGGTTTGGAAGTTCGTCCCGCCATGCTCCACCAAATGAAAAGCGGTGCCTTCTACAAATCGCTTCTATGTCCCGTCTTGCGTTGATTGTGTCCTTCGTCTTGCCTTTGGTGTCCATCACGGTGTGCAGAATATTGCAAAACACATTGCTCTCAATATGCATGACATCAAGGTTGTGTCTTAACAATTGATCTTTCTAATAGGGTAGTTCCCAGAAGATGCTATGTTTGTTCCAATGATGATCAACGCCATATCCCTCGGCGTTGGAAGCAGCCCTCTTCGACACTTTGAATATACTTGACCCGTCCCATATTTCTTCGCCACTTAAACGACGAGGTTGATCTTCTAGTTCGACAACATTCCGTGTGAAGTCTTTTCTATTTCTCCTAAACGGAAGATCAGGGGGTAGGAATCGCCGGTGCCTGTCAAACCAACAGACTTTGTGGACCGTGTTCCAAGCTAAAACCCATGTTCTGTTCAAGACATACCGGCATGCAAGCTTTCCCGACGTTTGCCATCCACTCAACATCCCATATGCAGGGAAATCATTTATCGTCCACATTAAGGCGCACGCATTGTGAAATTCTCGGCTCAATGATATATCATACGTTAGAACCCCTCACTCCACAACATCTTCAACTCGTTTATCAAAGGCCCGAGGTACACATCTATCTTCTTTTTGGGTTGGATGGCCCGGGGATTAAGGCGTTAAGAAAGAAAAACTCTCTTCGCATGCACATAGATGGTGGGAGGTTGTACGGCGTCAATGACAGCCAACAAGAATAATTGCCGCCCGTATTTGAAAGGAGCGAACCCATCCGAACATAGACCAAGACGGACATTACGGGGATCCATAGCAAATAAAGGATTCGCCTCATCAAATTTACGCAAGCTTCGGCATCGGATGGATGCGTCACAAAGTTTTCATCTCTATGATGCTCCGGTGCCATCTCACGTGAATTTGTTTGTTCGATGCATACAATCTCCGAAGTCCGGGCACCAGAGGAAAGTACCACATTTTGCTTAATACTTGACGGGTCATTTTCCTTCCTTTCCCACAACTTTATATCTCGTCATGTCCACGAATTTACAATTGGTCGGCCAAAGATCTTCCTTGTAATACAACATACATCCTTTGGGGGCAAAGAATGGATTTTTTCACATCCAAGCCCAAGTTCTTTCACTTTTTTTTTTTTTTTGCTTGGTAAAAATCCTTCGGCAAATTATTGTCTTTGGGAACAACTTTACTTATGATCTGCATCATTTCGTTGTAATTCCTCTCACTCATATGGTGATCAGTCTTCAAGCTTAGTGTTGCTAGGGTAGCCGATAGCGATGAATATTCACTACTTTCAAAGTGTTCGCACCCTTCCCATAGCGGACATTGCGCTTCTTGAAGCATTCTATAGAACCTATCGGCTTCCGGATGAGGATCCTCTCTTATGTATGATGGTTGAGTATGTGTACCCGGTCTCCTCTCCAATGTATGACGGTCACCATGTGTAACGGGATCAAAATATCTCGGCGATGGACGGTCCCGCGGCATCCATAACCAACTGCTCATATCGATTAAGGTTTTCTCGATGACTACTGTCCCCGTAATAACCACTCGGTGTCTGTCGAACTTCGCCATGAAATTCCCAACATTCATAATCCTTCATGAATCCATTTTGACACAAATGAATTCGACCTTTCCGAATCTTTAAATCTTAAACACCTACATTTGACACACGGACACTGATCGCCCTACTTGAATTATTTGAATGCGCCAAAGCAAATTTGATGAACTCTTTCAAACCCGCCAAGAATGCTTGATTTAGTTGTCTTCCATCGTTAGACGATTTTACATCCAACTCCTATCATGATTGTCTTCCATACTTCCCGGCTAGTTCGGTTACTAAGCTAATTATCATCCCAACATGCCACAAATATATATAAGTGGCCAATACAACCGGCCACTTATGACAACCAATTGCAACTTAATCAAGGAAGTGAAAAACAAACACATGCATCGAACAAAGAACAGATCCCACAAGCAACGTGAGAGAATTAGGATAGCACACCGAACATGGGGACGTGCTTGTGGAGGGGGCAAATAAAGAATAGAACACTATAAGTATTTTGGAGTTTCTAACATATAAAGAAACTCTAAGACTTAATCAAATTTATATAATATGCAAAATCAACTTTATCTTTTGTATTTATAATTATGTATTTATCTAAACGGTATTTATAATTTTCGAATTTCTAAATTCCCAACAAATTCATGCCAGTAATGTTATTCATGTAAACTTTTTTTTTTTTACAAAATATCATTTAAAATTCAAAATCTTAACTCATTTTTGTGGCCTACAACAGAATAAGTATTTAGTATAAAATGTAACAATTTACAAATTAAGTTAATAAAAAAAACCATTGATTTGAAATTTTAATGTGCAATTGGTATTTTTTTCTATGTATACTTTTTTAGTCATATTTATAAGATATTTTTAAAAAGAATATTTAGTTGGATAATTGACACATCATTTTTCATTTTTACGCCTTCTAATGTTTATTGCTATTTTTTTGCTCCTTTCCCATTTTAGCGTGAGTTTATGTTGCAAACTTACCTTTCCAAACAAAAATTAATAAATTTGTAAATATTTATTATCAATTTAGATCTTACAATCAAAATTTTCTAACAATAAATATGTATCATCTTCCATTAAATATCTATGTATCTATAACAAAAAGGTCATAAAAGTATAGATAACAAATAAAATTAGCTATGGTATAATGTAAAATATTCACTCAACCATAATTAAGTTTAAAATTAAAGTATTTAAATCCATAAAAGGAACACTTAACTCAATCAATAAGGGGTTGTGCTTATTAAAGTATTTAAATCCATACTAAGAGCACACACACGAGAGAGACAAAAATGATACAAGCATTGAAGAAAACATTCTTATTTTGGTGTTAATTACAACCGTAAAAAACTTATCATACAGCTTAATTTAACAATACTAATAAAGAGAAAGTGGTGGTGCTAAAACTACCTTGGTGAGCCTATCAACCGATGTGCGGCTTAACAACTAGTAGTGTATCATCTTGAGCACAAAATTAAATATCGTATGAACTAAGTATTGTAAATTAAAGACCACAATCACAAAGTTATGTATTTGAACAAAACTAGGCATAATTTACAATCACCAAACATATACGTAATTTTCCATAACAATTTCCCCTGTTTGCCTTCACCAAATGAATTAGTACCCAAAATTGTTTTGAAAAATCAAAATTAATCATCTATACATTGAAATAATATTTATCTTGCTCCTCTAAATACTTACTAAATATTCATTATTAACCAAACTATAACCTAAATAAACAATAATGTTAAATTATAACCTATTTATTCATAAGTAATAAATATGACTGATTTTTAAATTTTTATCTATACTAATTTCTATAAAAAATAATGTAAATAATGTGGTGAAAAAAAATAGGAAAGAGGAATACACAGTGGAAGACACGAGGCGAGGTGGGAAAGGGGTGGGTCGCGTGAGTGGGGGTGGGAGCTGGGGGCCGAGTTGGTGGTGTTGGGGGCGAGGGGAGGGGGGCCGAGTTAATTAGTCGCCGGGGGAGAGTGGGAGGGGGGGGGAGGGCGGGGCGAGGAGGTGAGTCGGGGCGAGGGGAGCGGGGTGGGGAAGGGCGGAAGAGCCAGGGTGGGGTGGGCGGGAAGGGGGAGCCGGGGGGCGCGGTTGACCGCAGAAGGGGGCCGGGGGAGGGCTAGTCGAGGAGGGCACCGAGCCGGGGGGGGGACGTGGGCGGACCCGTCAGGCCGACGGAATGGCCCGTGGCCGAGCAAGTGAGGGCGCGGTGTAGGAGCTTTGGGCTTCACCGGCGCGAAAATGACGAGCTGGGGGAAGGGATGGTGAAATTAAAGGCTTTTGCGACGTCTAGTCCGTCGCAAATTCCACTTTTTGCAACGGAAAATATTATCCGTCGCAAAAAAGAAAAAACTTTAGCGACGGATATATAATCCGTCGCTAAAAGAAAAAACCGGCGGCCTTTTTGTCGTTAGTTAGGCGACGGATAATATATCCGTCGCAGATTAAGCGACGGATATATAATCCGTCGCTAAAAGAAAAAAACCGGGCAGCCTTTTCATGCCAGCTAGCGACGGATTATAGATCCGTCGCATTTAGCGACGGATTATAATCCGTCGCAAAAGAAAACAACCGGGCGGCCTTTTTGGCCGCCCGGTGCGACGGATAATATATCCGTCGCATTAAGCGACGGATATGTAATCCGTCGCAAAAGAAAAAACCGGCGCTTTTTGGTCGCGGTTAGCGACGGATTATAGATCCGTCGCATTTAGCGACGGATGATTATCCGTCGCAAAAAGAAACAACCGGCGGCCTTTTTGATCGCCAGTTAGCGACGGATAATATATCCGTAGCGACGCATAATATATCCGTCGCAGATTAAGCGACGGATATCTAATCCGTCGCTAAGAGAGAAAAAACTTGCCGCCTTTTTGCCGCCGCTAGTTGCGACGGATTATGTATCCGTCGCCGATTTTAGCGACGGATTGTAATCCGTCGCAAAAGAAGCCTTTTCGGTGGAAACTTAGCGACGGATTGTTGTTTCCGTCGCAAATTGCATTATTTTGCGACGGAATATTTATTCTGTCGTAAATTCACATGAATTTGCGACGGATAAATTTCCGTCGCAAATTCCGTCACTATTTTATTTTTTTCTAGTAGTGATACTTTATGATCTTGAAAAATTATTTTAGCATCTTGAATAATATTTCATGGTACTAAAAAAAAATACTTAAGGGTAATGAATAGTATTGAAAAAGTGCTTCATCATCTTAAAAAAAATATTTTATGATATTGATGGGTATTAAAAGAATACTTCAGAATATTGATTGCAGATTAAAAAATACCTCATAATCTTATAAAAATATTTCGATTCGCGGCATCCAAATAAAAGGCACCTAGAAAATTAAATCTTTCTTGCTTTTTTTTTTAAAAAAAAAAAAAAATCCTTCACCACTGCTCCCCACTTCTCCCCTGACAGCTCAATCAAAATATGATTTCAATGAAAAGTTTTAAAGCAGCCGAGGGCAGCGGAGCGGATGATAAAATTAAAGGAGACAAGCCAAAGCCCTAAAGACTCACATTGGACTGCTGCTAAGCGTATTCTTCTCTATTTAAGAGGCACAGATCATTTTTCTCTTTTACTGAAATCCTCCCCATATACTGAACTTGCATTTTGTGATGCTGATTTGCGAGGCGATCCAAATACTAGTCGATCTACTGCTAGCTTTGCTGTGTTTTTTTGGGAAAAGCACTACTGTAGCAACTTTCATCAAATAGTGTGCCCAGTTAAAGCACATAGGAGAAATTTTACTGGAATATGGTAGTCGGTGCCGTTTTGTCAGGCAACGACACCAGTGCCGTCGTCAAGGAATGTGATTGAGTGGCATCAAGGGATGTGACCCCACTCAAGCCATGTGGCACCATTGGCCAATGATGTCAAGCCATGTGATGCCACCAATGGCATGACGGCACTAGTGTCGTCCTCCCCTCACCCATAATCTCCCTCATTCACGCCTTCCCTCCCCCTCTCTCCCTTATTCACGCCTTCCCTCTCCCTCTTCGATCACCCTCCTCCATTCTTTTTCACTTTCACCCACATCCTTCCAATCTCCCTCATTCACTCCTTCCCTCTCCCCTCCCTCTCCGGAAACTCCTCTATCCTCCTCCATCATTCACCCTCCTCCATTCTTTTTCACTTTCACTCACAGCAAAGAACTTGTCACACACACACACACAACTCCTCATTCTTCCAATCTCCATCTCATTCCCTCCTTTCCTGAAGCTAAGAAAACGTTGAGAGAGGCTGAGAAACTTTGAGACCCAGAGAAGAGAGAATCACTGGAATGAAGAAGGAGGATGCACAAATTCTCTCTCTCACTTCTGACTTCACATGTGCAGGTAACATTTAATTTTTTTTGTTATGTTTATTGTTTAATAATTTGATTTAACTTTTAATTATATACATTTATTTATTATAGATGCTTAATAAATGTATAACTTTAGGATATATGCTTAATTACTTACAAATTATTAATAATTATAAATAATAAACAGAGTAAATAATAATTCTAATTAATAATTTAGGGAATTAAAATATTTAAAATTTATTATAAACCTTATAATACAAGACTAATTAGTAAATTAATTAATTAGTGAATTAATTAATTATTTTGTATGTTAATTATAAACCTTAAGATAGATGACTAATTATTTAATATTTTTTAAATTAATAATTTGATATATAAATTGTAATATATTATTAGCTAAATTTAATTAAAGAAATTTGTGAGAATAAAAATTAGTGAACTAATAAAAAGATTTTGTGAAATATGTTGTATATTATTATTTATAGTACCCTAAGATAGATAAGATAAGCTTAAATAGAGAATAATAATTAGTTAAATAATTTATTGACTAATTTATTATTTAGAGAACAATAATTAGTGACTTAATAATGTGTTGTGTTATTGTAAATTTTTGAAAAGACAATGGCATTATGGCAAAGCCTTCTCTTTGGAAGGACATGCAAGAGATTAAGAAGAAAAATGTTACAGTGGGATACCAAAGCAATTGCTGGGTGAAAGGGCTTTTGATCAATTGAAACCTTTAGGAAGTCACAATGAGCATAATGATGAAGCATTATCAAAAAGAGCCACAAAAGGAGGTGTTGATGTTATTTTTGATGAAACTCTTTATCTACTCATGCTCTTGCTTTCTGAATTCTATTTTTGCATAATGACAGGACCAATCTACAAAAGTGGTGGATTTTCCTTTTTGAGTACTCTTCTTCTCTCCCCAATATTCCATATGGCCTATAAAACTTTGAGGATGTATGATGTTATATTTTCAGGCATTCCCGAAGAATTCTACCCTGGTCTCGAGCTTTTCAACTGCAATACTATATGTCACTCAAAATGTGACGACGTTTCATGACATAAAGAATAACATATCCTTACCCTTCACCATTGATAAACCCGAATACAAAGGTAATGTTGAGAGGCGAAGTTTGATGATAGACGACTTTGGAGGGCTATTTCCGTTATTGTACTCTGTATTAGCCCTCTTCTTCAGCCTTTCATTTCTTCGAGTTCCATATCAATCGCTGGTTGCATTCTACAACTATCTTTCAATCAAAGCTCTAGTGGCGTTTCATCTATCTCTCTCTGGTTGCATAACAAATTGCCTTCATTTTTTCTAGTGCCTCGGGCTTAGGAGTTATATTCATTTGTAGCTAGTTAAACATATGTAAAATCGGTATGTTCTGTTTGTGTAGCTTATTGTGAATAAAAAGCTTAAAACCTTTTTTATTGTATGTGTGGCTTACTGCTATTTTTGACGAATAATTCTTAAATTTTCTCATTTCTCTCTTCTCATAAATTTTCTTATTATAGTTCCTCATTTTGGTTTTAGTCACTATAAGTTTTACTCCATTAAAGGGCAAAATGGTACATGTATTAATTAAAATATAAGGAGTTAAGGACTAACATTGAGGAGTTAAAACCTATGACTTAAACTATAGAGACCAAACCAAAATGATAGCAAATTATAAAAACCAAACATTTTATTAACCCTAATTTTTTCAACTCAATAACCACCATGTAGACTCGGGCAAAAAAAAGAAAAAAACAATTGTCTGCAATAACATTATTACTTTGAGGAAGCTAAAGAACATAATTTTAAGGGCCCTTTTGACGCTGGAATTTAGAATTTCTAGCGCCACAATTTCACCTATCACCCCACAAATCTTGTTAATGCTTTTATTGGAGAGAATGTGATTAATTAAGTCTTTGGTACATTGCAAAGATAAACTTTTTTTTTTCCTGGACAAAGAAATGTAAGTTCATGTCTTAGCCCTTCATAACTGCACCCTCAAATAAACATTCGGAACCTATACATATGAACTCTTTCTGGGATCATACCTTAAGACACATTTAAAAGATGATCCAATGGACTCTGGCAAGCATCATTTATGGAGGTGCCACCTTCATACAACAATTTACCAAGTTCAACTATGAATGTGGATGGCAGTCATGGCACGATAGAGCTTTCTTTAGAGAGAAATTCTACATGTCAAAATATTAATGCAGCCAACATCTTCAGTGTAAGAATGCGACAGCATATATTTTCAACTTTACACAGCCTAAGGACATTGTAACGTGTTAAGCTATCAGTAAATTTAAAGAGGAGTAAAACAGATACATCAATGAAATCTGCCAAGGAGCAAATTATATTCCAGTCACAATGATTACAAATGATGAAAGCAACTTTATTCCAATTCAGGCAGCTTCCAGGTCATTCTTTTAGCTCTCATGGTCCATCTCAAGCCTTGGCCCGTTGATAAATCCGATTTTGCTTTACTATTTCGGCCCATTGGACTCATACCCATTACAAAACATGTGCATTTGTTCATGAAGATCCTGGAAATGTTCTATAATCGCATCATTAAAAGGAAAAAAAAGGAACAAGTTCACCTCTTCAACCTCTTGTCCTTAGATTTAACTGGTAAAGGGGTCAGACACTCTCACCAAAGAGAGAGGGTTTGATCTTGGAGTTGGTCAAGGCGTTGGGGGAGACATCTTAGACTAAGTGAAGTGGGGTAACGCAGGCTAAGGTTGAGGCATGTGTACTCTCAATCTTATATCCCATGTGGATCAAAGTCAGATCATCGCCGGATTTCGCGGTTTCTAACCCTCTCCTAAAATTGATGTATAAAAAAAAGTTCACCTCTTCAAAAACTTCCTTGGAGACAATGGATACAAACTTCTTGTGATTTCAGCCAATAAACAAATGAAAATGAATCAGCTTCGTCTTGGTATGAGTCATAGTTCAAAGATTGACTTACAATCGAGTAAAAATAATAGGGACTAAATTGTATTGAATCAAAGTGTAGGGATTGAGTTACAATGGAAATTTACAATAGAATATTAATTAATATAAATTTTTTATTGCAATTCTCACTTAGAAAAAGTTAAAAAAGTAAATAAATAAAATAAAGTGAAGAGATAAAATATTGGGAAAATGATTTAAAAAAATACCATTTGAATTTTTTTTAAAAAAAACACTAAAATATCTGCTAAATTAGCGAAAGGAGAGGTAGGTGATTTGGTAGGAATCTAGGATTTTGAATTTTGAGTATTGACAACACGTGAAGATATGCAATGACAACTTAAGAATAAAATGAAGAACTTAAATATACATAACGACAACCTAGATAATAAGTTGTAATCTCTATACTAAAGTTACTTAATTCATATACTCAAGTTGTCTATACAAAACTTCAAAAATCTTATATTCCTATCAAATACCTATTTGTATTTTTACTAATTTAGTAAACTTTTTGAGGTTTTTTTTAATTAAAATGGTACTTTTCAGTCATTTCAACTAAAATATTTATTTTTTAAATATAACATAGACTCCCTTTAATTTAAGGCTCATGAGCTTACTCTTAATTAATTAAAAGGATGAGATCGAAGACACGTTTGGCACACCCATTGATCAAAGCAACATCATCCTTATCTCTTCAGTCTTCGAGTCTTGAGTCTTCACGTCATTTCTTTCTCATACACGATAGGACTCAGCCCTATCTTGCGTTCAGTCTTCGGTCTTCGTCTTCCCATGGGGTACTGGCAAGTATTGGCGCCTTCCGATTCTCTTTCTATGGATAAGAGGCTTCTTATCTCTTCAGTCTTCAAGTCTTGAGTCTTCATCGTCATTTCTTTCTCATACATGATAGGACTCAGCCCTACCTTACGTTCAGTCTTCGGTCTTCGTCTTCCCATGGGGTACTGGCAAGTATTGGCGCCTTCCGATTCTCTTTCTATGGGTTCGGAAGTGCAATTTATAGAGTTTTTTTTAGATTAGATATGCAGGGGCTATAGCATATAGAAATACTTAAACTATATAACTATATATATATATATATATATATATATATATATATATATATATATATATATATATATATATATAATCTTAATTAAATTGCTGGAACATTATATGAAATCAATCAAAGTCAGGCTTACACCTTCAATTTTTTCTACAACAAAAGGGTATTCCTGTCTTTTACAAACATTTGAAAATCTCTAATGGGGTATTCCTAACTTTTATAAACATTTAAAAAATCCCAAATGAGGCTTTTGATAGACTTGATTAGGAATTAACTAGAAGTATAATAATGAATTTAGATTTTTTTTTGTTATAAAAATAAGGAAAATAAAGAAATGAGATGAGGGGATAAAGAAAGACAAGAGAGAATTATAGAAATGAAGAGTGGAAGAGAACCCTCATTCATATAATACTTCCATATATATCAAATCCGTTGTATTAAGCTCCTATATAAGCCTCAATTCTTTCTAAGAGCTACAATATCATAAACATAAGAATTAATCTAAACATAAAACTACATAAAATCAAGGGAGGTTATAGGCATTAATTATAAAATAGAATCCTAAGAGGCTTATGAACATCTACCACCACAATATTTATAACACTCCACCTTGAATATTCATAAGCAAATATTTTTATGCCTCATTAAAACCTTAATAGGAAATCCCAATGAGACAAAAACCTACCGAAGAAAACAGAGTACACAATACATATACATGTTGAACTGCCTTGTTAAAAACCTTATCAGGAAAACCATGTGGGGAAAAACCTTAGTTAAGAAAAATAGTACAACTTGGTCTCTATTCCCCTTAATGACAACAACATTTTTACTCCACTGATGATAATGTCACTCTTCATCATTATTCCTTTACAAGAATATGCTAATTTCTCAGGTAGGTTGTTTTCGATGTATTTTCAAACATATCTTAAGTGACTAAACATGGCGCATTGTCATGAAATGGTATACTAAAATATAGTCCTCTATCATATCTTCAAGATATGTTAAATAATTGATGATATACTCACCACTAGTCATTATTGTAGCATTGTTGGTAGTTTACAATACCTCAGTTTCACCCGTATCCTGATTTGGCCTTTGCTGTTAATCGTGTATGTCATATATATGCACTATCCTAAAGACTCACGTTGGACTGCTGTTAAGCATATTCTTCGCTACTTGGGTATACCAAATAAACTTTTATCAAATAAACGTGAGTCATTGAATTGATTTTGGTACAGCAGTGGCTATATATATAGACTATTACAAATATTCAATATATTTTCATCAAATGCTCAAAGGATAAGAATCTGGAATAATCTTTCTTTTGTACACGTGTATGGCTTGGATATTTGTAATAGTCTATATATATGGCCACTGCTGTACCAAAATCAATTCAATGAAAATTACTGCAGATTTTGATTGCCTTTATTTTTTCCTTATTTGCTACCAAATAAACTTTTAAGCCCAATTCCAATTCCACCTCCAAATCCACTCCCATTTCCATAAAAAACTTTTCCACCGTACCAAATGGGATACCAAACGGGATATAGGCATATAGCTAGGTTCCGTCTGAACTTGTAATTCTCTTTTGAGTTTATAGATTTCAGAGTTTACTCAAAAAAAAAAAAAAAAAAAATGCATGTTTTTTAAAATGACTTTGATTGCGGCTCCGCGTTTACTCTGAAGTGACTATCTTCTTTTCCTTCTTTTCCACGTTCACTCGTTTTCCCCCTTGGTTGGATATTTATGCAAGGAACAATGTCTTTTTTGTTTTTTAAGGTACAGCCACCACATCGGAAGGACTTGTAAATGATAAGACTTTGTAGCCTCACATATTTTAGTCATAAATGATGGCTTATAAATAATGTAATTTGTTGGAATTTTTAAATTATATATGAAGACAATAAGTCAACTAAACAAAAAACACACTAATTGAATAAGGACAAAAAAACACAATTTTCATCTATATATTATATAAAGTTAAACAATCTACATGTTCATATGTCTAAAAAATCTTCTGCAGGTAGTCTTAATATTTTTTTTTTAAAATAAACTAAATCCTTACAATTTCACCTAATTTAAAATAACCTCTTTAGGCTTTATTTTTTCTTTTTCATTTTTATTGGGTCCTTATAGTTTTTGCCTTTAAATCCGTTATTCACTTTTAATAGGGACTAACCGTGTTAAATAAAACAATGATGAAAATAAATCACGCAACCACCTAAAAACATAATTATACGTATATATATTGCATAGAGTGTGAGAAACCAATCACATTGTTACAAATAAATTTAAATTTAAATTTTCTTAAAAAATTATTTATGTAATTTTTATATTCAAAAAATTATTTATGTGGCGGCGGCGGCGGTGGTGGCGGCGGAGGCGGAAATAATGGTGGCGGTGGAGGGTGGTGGTGGTGGTGAATAAAAGTAAAAAGTAATTAATCTATTTTCCTCTTAAACCCTCTATATTGAGGGAAATTTATTTTTTAGAAGAAGGAGGGTTTTGGGGGATTTGTAAAAATCCCTAATTTCCTCCCCTCTTATTTTTAAAACTTTCCAACAAGGGAAATGACTATCAAAACCTTCTCTTCCCTTTCCTTTCCCTCCAAAATGGAATTCTCAAACTGGCCCTAAGTGTCAGTCTTGTCTTAGTACTACCTCCGGTCTTAATTATAAGGCATAATTGACTTTGTTTGGAGAGATTAAAGAAGCTAAATAAGTTACTTAATCATTCTATATATTGTGTATCTTTATAATATATTAGTTTATTAACAAACTAATTACTTTGAAGAAGAAAAAAAATAAAAATACTTTAAAGTAATTTAATTAGCTTCCTTAATTTCTTCAAAAAAAGTCAACTATGTCTTATAATTAGGACGGGAGGGAGTATTATATTATGCCTTCACATCACAGCAAGACCTTCCATGGCGGACACGCGAATAGTACAAATAGGGAAGGAGATACTCTCCTTATCCTTCTTCTCATTTTTTCTCATTGGCCGTATCTGGGTCATTGATTGGGAAAATGAGAGAAAAGTTAAAATAATATTGTTTTGATTGGACGGATGTGATTTAGAGATTATGAGAAATAATGCGAAAAGGATAATGAGAGAAACTCAACCCTACAAATAGGGGTCATTCTTGATCTGAATTCAACACTTGGTATAATGCTTAACAACAGCCTCGCCTTCGCCGTCCATGATGTTCATACGGATACAGGCACCAAGAACTTGTTCATAAATCCATGGGCTCGGAAGTGCAATTTATAGAGGTTTTTTAGATTAGATATGAAGGGGTTATACCATATAGAAATACTTAAAATTATTTTTATTTCATTTCATATATATTTTATTAAAATTTTAATTAAATTGCGTACATTTTATTAAATCATGCTGAAATAATTAAAATCAAAATCAAACTTACACCTTCAATTTTTTTACCACATTAGCTAGGTTCACGAGTTAAAGATAAGTGGACTTGAACTGTTGGCATCTGCCACAAGGTAAACCACCACCTCTAAGGCCCCGACTGATTCTACCCCGATCCTTTATAAACATTTGGAAATTAGGAATTTATTAGAAGTATAATAATGAATTTTGACTTGATATTTTGGCTAGATCCAATTAGGATTTTCTCATAAGACAATTACCCAATTTTAATATATATAAACTAATTTACTCTAGTGATTAAACAACTTTAATTATAAGATAAATGTTTAGCGGTGTAGCCAACTAGGGCTGAGAAATTCGCCCACTGCCCGGTGAGGCAGTGAGCCCAAACCAGCCCAATGAAAAATTACCCATACCATTTAAGCCCATATGGGATTAGTCAAGCCCACTTGTCACGAGTTTTAACAGTCTTTTGATCAGCATGGGTTAGTCCTGCCCATGAAAAATTAAATAGGCGAGTTGCGAGCTAACCATGAGGCAACCCATCCAACTCATTACATAGCCTTATAGCTAACTAATTTTAGCTTAGGAGGTAGTTTTGATTTTCTGTGCAGGGATTTCGTGAGTGTTTCATTCCCACAATTTTTAACCTCTATTTTTTTTATAAAAAAAAATACAAATTAATTATGGAGATGTTAATTCTATATTCTGTAGTAGTAGTGTAGGTCTTTGGAAGAGTGAGAAATTAGAGAGGGGAGAAGCATGATGATAGAAATGAGAATATTGGTTCCCCCTTTCTAGGAATATATAGATACAAATGTATGTATGAATCGGAAAATCCGAGTTAAAATTTATCCAAAAAGTAAATGGGACAAAAGAGAAGAGTCAAAAGGGTATAATAAATATGGGTTTAGGGTGTCAACTCCGCCTTGTCAGTTGTGCCCAAATGCCCCTCAATTTTGGCTCCTTACATGCACATCCCTCTAATTAGAGGGATGGGGTATTTTTTTTTTAATTTTTTTATATATAGTATTTATTTATATTTAAATTATATGCGGCTTTCTGAAATTTTTTTGCACTCAGTATCTCAAATTAATTATTTTACAGGATATTGGTGTTACAGGATAATATTTCGTATGCAGGATTGGAAATTAATTAATATGAGATAAAATTAAAAAAATATTCCGTGAAAAGATCATATAATTTAAATCTAAATAAATAGTATATATAAATTTTTTAAAAAAATAAGAAAAAATGTGCTCATCCCTCTTATAGAGGGACAAGCACATAAGGTGCACATAAGAGATGTGCACCTAATGTGAACCCCAATTTTGGGGCCTTTACCAATTTCTTTTATATAAAATTAGTGATATTTTATGCAAAAAATGAAATTATTTTTATTTTTTAATGAGTCAAAAGGGTATAATAAATATGGGTTTAGGTGTCAACTCCGCCTTGTCAGTTGTGCCCAAATGCCCCTCAATTTTGGGGCCTTTACCAATTTCATTTATATAAAATTAGTGATATTTTATGCGCAAAAAATGAAATTATTTTTATTTTTTAATGATTTTTTAAATATTCAAGATTCTAAATGAAATGGAAATTATATAATTGGAGTCTTAAATTTTTGAAATAGTAAAAAATTTAAAAACAAACTCTACTTTTGTCCATAAGATATCAAATATCACTCATTTCATATAAAATTTATGGTGTGTTTGGATGGAGAGAAAAGTGAGAAGAAAATAGGAGGAGAGATAATATTAGAATTTTTTTTTTCTAGAATGATTTAAAAAAATTACTATTTTTAGAGTTTGCCCGCAAATTCATTCCCCCCCCCCCCCCCCCCCCCAAAACACCCCCACACCAAAAAAGAAAAAAAAAAGAAAAGAAAAAAAGAGAGTAAAAGAACCACGAAATAACAGTTGGGAATGGCCCAAGATTTGAGGCGTAACGGGCAAGGGGAAGCTGACAAGGCACAGGTGACACCCAGTCCAATAAATGCAATCCTATTGGAGGTTGGGGCATATAAAGAAAGAGAAAGAGTGGGGAGGAGAGGGAGAGAGAGAGAGCTGAGATCAATGGAGGAGTTGCAGAGAAGCTTCAAAGCTTCTCGTCTGTTAAGTGTGAGTGTGGTGTTACTGTTATGGCTTAACATCACAGCAAGACCATCCATGGCGGCCACACAAACAGTACCAATAGGAGTTATTCTTGATCTGAAATCAGTACTTGGTGGAATGATTAACAATAGCCTCGCCTTGGCCATCGAAGAATACTATTCCGTTCATTACCAAACAGCCACCAAGATCGACCTTATAGTCCGGAATGTTTCTCGGTACAACATCTTCACCGCGGCATCAGCAGGTAACGTCACGCCCTTACCTCTATCATCTAAATTCTAAAATGATAAACAATAGTAGCAGTATTATTCTTTTGATAGGTTTTTTTTTGGCGTCATCACTAACTAGAAAAAATAACTTCAAATTAGTCTCCGTCTTTGAAAAAATAAGTCGTATTATTATTCAGCCCTGATTTGTTAAAATCTTTATATTTGCATCGTAAAAAAAATATTGATATTCACATATTGATGCTGTTGCGGATAGCCTGTTACTGCCATGCAGTTAATAAAAAAAGTTCCACAGTTAAAAAAATTTATGAATTTTAACACATTAAATAATACTCAAATAAAGTTTTTCTTAACAAAACGCGCCCACATACAAAGCTTCCTTTAGGCCTTTGGTCGGTTTTTTTTTTTTTTTTGACCTGGACTTTAGGTTGGGTTTGGCCTTTGGATTTTTTGATATCCAAACAGGTCGGTCCGGATTTCCATATCAATATAGCAATATATATTAATGTAAGAAGATGCAATCTAGTAGTGTCGGTTAGATTTTTCGAATTTGATATTTTTGTTTAAGAATTTTTCATATGATTCTGGTAAAAAATATTTATGTTTACAAATATCTTTTTAATCTGTATTTATTGAAGAAAATTGGTTATTAATAATCATGAATTTTCAATATAATAAAGTTAGAATTCGGGGGCAATGACTTTAATTGGGACCAAAATTTTAATTTAATTTCATTTTTGGATCAATTTTCATAAAGAACCGTTGGTCATTAATAAATAATAATCATATGAAGTTATATAATGAATTTTTCCTCTAAGATATTCCATGTTAAATTCTGAAAATTAATTTCTTACAGATTAATTTATAGTGTGTACTTAGTAATAAATAGTAGAATATGAGTATCTAATCTTTGTAATAAGTCTTTCCCACCTTTCAGGTTAAAAGAGGAAAATTAGTTGCAAAATTTTCATTTATTATTGTCAAATTTTGAATAGTCATTATAAAATTCCTGCAACTGTATGTATTAGTTAGATATCTTATAAGAATTATTTATGATAAAAGTTAGAACATCAATCGCAAAATTTTCACACATCAATTTTAAATTTCAAAAACTCAGTGTGAAATTTTGATTGAATATGTTAAAAAATTTTAAATGATAATTTAATTAAATTTTTAACTGATTTTCCAAAAATTAACATGGAACATTTTAAAGAAAGGATAAACTTAAATTCAGTACTTGATCTATATATTGAAAATCCAGTTTCCAAATAGTGTAATCTCTTACTAAAATTTTAAATTTGTTTAATATTTTTTATCTTAAGTTAAAACTAAATAAGAGTAATGATCCTAAAATTTCATTCCCTCCTTAAAGTAGGTGTCATAAATGGGGATATCATTTTATTTATTACTAAGTTTTTTTTTTTTTGGACGGTCTCCATTTCTGTCTCACTGCCTGCCTCTCCAAGTTAACGTAGAGTAGACCTATTTTGTTATAAAATAGGCTCTACTTTATGTTAACATGGAGAGATCAAGGTTATATAGAACTTGGATACCAACCTTTAATTTAATTTGATATGCAAGCAGCTTATGATCTAATGGTGAATATAAAAGTGCATGCCGTATTGGGGCCCCAAACTTCAGAGCAAGCAAGGTATATAGTGAAACTTGGTGAGAAATACCAAGTACCTGTTATTTGGTTTCCCATAACTGGTCCCTCTCTTTTGCTACCTCCATCTCCATCCTCCATTTACTCCAATGAAGAAGGCCTTAATTGCTTTCAGTTCCGAGCTATAGCTGACATTATTAAAGCTGTTGGATGGCAATCAATTGTCCCCATTTATGAAGAGACTGAATATGGCAGTCACCTTCTTCCATGCCTCTCCAATGTCTTGAAAGATATGGGCGTACAAATGGCTAACGTAACTGCCATTGCTTCAAAAGTTGAAGGTATTAACAGCACTCTGGACAAGTTAAAAGACATGCGAACACATGTATTTCTTGTCCATATGAGCATGTATTTCGGAACAGAATTAATTTTGTCTGCAGGAAGAAAAGAGATGATGGGTGAAGGATTTGCTTGGATACTTACCCAAGAGCTATCTTCTTTGACAGAACCTCAAGTTAAGCTTGTCAGAGAATTGTATTATCCCAACCAAGTCCAAGCTGGGCAGTTTACTGATTATCGTTCATTGAGAATGTATATGCAAGGTGCATTGGGGGTGAGGCCAGTGGATTTGAACAAAATAGATAAGGAGCGTAAGAAGATAGAGAGTAATTTCTCAAAAAAGTTCAACAGTGGCCTGTCTATCTATGGATGGTGGGCTTATCACACAATCGAAGCATTGGCTATGGCAGTAGAGAAGCAAGGCGGAGAAAATAATGGCATAAAACTTGGCGAGAGAATTCGGGCTACTGACTTCACAGGCGTTTCAGGGGTACACTTTAATTTAAGAAATGGACAACTTGATCAATCGGCGCTTGAAGTATACAATGTGATAGGAAATAGAGAAAGGATCATAGGATGTTGGAGCCCTCAAACTGGACTTGATCAAAATCATGATAAAGAGGATACTGAGACATCTAGTGAATACCAACTAAAGGATCCACTGTGGCCGGGTGACACATTGGATAAACCACCAAAGTTGAGAATTGGAGTCCCAAGAACAAATTCTTTTCCTGAATTTCTGAATGTTTATAATTCTACAAAGCTTCACTTTGATGGCTTTGCTATTAATGTGTTTTCAAAAGCTGTCGAAGTTTTGCCGTTTTCGTTGAATAATTATGAGTTTGTTCCCTTGCCGAACCAAAGTAGAAGCCATAACACCAGCTATGATGATATTCTCTGCAGACAAATGAAAGAGGAGGCAAGTTTTCATTCTTTTCCTTTTAACTTGTTTTATTTTGTGTCAATTTATCTTTTAGTTTCTCATAGTGGTAAGTCAGATATAATATATATTGTTTTTAACCTTCATACATTGCTGTGTATGAATATATTGCAGGATCTTGATGCTATAATTGGAGACATCACAATTGTGGCAAGTCGCACAAAATGTGTTGATTTCACGTTGCCGTATTTAGATTCAAGTGTTGCTATGGTGGTTAGGGTTAAAAAGACCTCCACGAGTAAGGGGATCCTCTTGAAACCTTTCAAATGGTCACTATGGTTGATTCTTGGTGCGATTTTTGTGGGTGCAACTATTATCATAAATGCATTAGAAATAATCAGAGCCAACAACTCCCGCTTCAACAACCCCTTCCTTGTTTACAAGATCGGTGAGTTCTCTTATATGTAGCACATATACTTTGATTATATGTTATTATGTTTCAAATTTGTGCCTAGTACCACGATTAAGCATTTTGTTTAGTAAGGAGGGCTAATCAAATTTGGAACATTTAGGTTTGATCTTGGACGTACGGTCCAAATTTAAATTTTATTAAAACTATTTTTCTAACTTAAAAAATTTTTTTGAAAAAAATAATAGTTAAGAGTTAATCTTTATTTTATATTTCATACCTATTAAAATAATTTTTGGACAATCAAGACCTAATTAGCTCTTCCTACTAAGCGCTTTGCTTAACAGGAAACTAGTTCCCTTGTCCCACATTTGATGTCAATATTGTGTCCGATGATATATGACAGATGTTATGGAGAATTTTGAAAGCACTACTGCAAGGTGGATGGTGATACTGACATCATTCCTATTCATCTTAGTAATGCAAGTTTACACTGCGAAATTAACTTCAATTTTAACACAAGGAACAATAAACGAACCTTCATTTAAGGATGAAAATGAGATTAAAAGTAGCAATGTGCCGGTGGGATATAGAAAAGGATCATGGGTGAGAGAGCTTCTGATTGACCAAATAGGATTGAAGGATGAACAGTTAAAGGGTTTAGGAAGTCGTGAAGAGTACAATGAAACATTGTCAAATGGAACAGTGGATGCTATTTTTGATGAAACTCCTTATCTCATCCTCTTCCTCTCCAGATATAAGTCTCGCTTTATGATGACAGGAAAAATGTACCAAACTGGTGGATTTTCCTTTGTAAGTCTCCTCCATCTATTTTACTCTTTCTCATAACATAGTCCTAATTTTAATAACTCAAACTGAACTAACTTCATGTTATGTTTAAACTTAGAATATACTCCTTCAATCCATTTTATAGGGAACAATCCCTCTCATACAGGTGGTTCTGAAAATAAAGAACAAATATTTTTTATCTGAATTTTTAAATTAGTCTTTCATTTTTTTTACACCATTAAAAATTGTCCTATAATAAGGATGGGAGGGAGTGGACTTTTCACTTTATTATATCCAAATTAATTATGTGGTTACAATTTTTCTTGCAACTCTTTAGAATCTAATAATATTTGCTTATCTGAATTGAATTCGAATATTGACTTAGTTCTTTAATACACACACAAGGGCTTGTGCACTAACTTTATATGAAATCAATTCCTAATCAATCCGACCATTACCATTGATTGTTTTACGAATAAAACCTTAAGTAGTGACAATGCAATATATTCATTGTATATATTTTCAGGCATTTCCAAAGAAATCTGGCTTCACTTCGCATTTCTCAACAGCAATCTTAAATGTGACTCAAGAAGTGGAGCCATATCGTGCGCTGATGAGCCAGAGCTCCTTACCCACCTCCATTGAAGATTTGGATTTTGAAGACCAAAATGATATAGAGACGTCAAGTTTAAGTATATCTAACATTGGAGGCTTTTACCCGGTCTTAATATCCATTGTGGTTGCCTTTTTATTTGGCCTTTTCATTCTGAATCCATCAGTGATTCGTTGGTTGAGCAACTTGAGTCAGAGGCTGTGTCCCGAGTTCAGCGCTCAGACTTTTAGAAGGCTAAATCCCGCAAATCCTCCTAATGGTCAAGGGCATGTTTGAATTAGCATTAGAAAAGCACATTCATATAATTGAGATAAAACTCATCTCACATACTTATTCATGACACTATAAATCACAATGGAAAAACAACTTTTACCACTAATTCAAACAAGTACTATATCTATAAAAAAATAAAGATTTAGAGAGGGTTAAATTTAATGTTATGGAGGATATTATATACAACCCATCCAAAGATTACAAGGGTTTTGTTGTGATATATACTCGGAGTTGCTGGTTAATTAGTAGGCGATTATTAAACATGTGATATATGGGTGTATAAAGCTAGCTCCTTGCTATCCTATCTTCTAGTTGTAATGACTAATGTCAATTTGTTTTATCGTGGTCAACCAGAAACTTGTATTGACTACCATTCGGATAAACAAAAATCATATTTGTAAGAAAAGGGGCACATATTATTTTTCCCTTCAATAATACTCTTTCATGTCCTATTTATAAGCAACATTCTCTCACATAGGATCAGTGTTATATATAAGCAATAATTTGACTTTGTCTATTAATTTAATGCACCTTTTTTCTTTTTACCCCCAATTAATTTCATGTATATCTCACCTCTTTTTCTCACACATTCTCTCTCAATGGACATAAAACAAATATGGGGTAAGAGACTATTACAAAAATCGCTTTTTAGACTGGGAAAAATTTTGTTTTTAAACAGGTTCTGAATCCGGTCTCGATACAGCTAATCTGAAAGTTTATTATTTTTAAGACCGGTTGCTCAACTACTAGTCTTTAAAAAAATTATTTTTTAGATTGATTATTTAAATATTACGTCTAAAAAGTCAGATTTTTAGACCATCTTTATACATAACTGATCTTAAAAGTCTCTTTCTATCACCAAAAAAAAGGAAGACGAAAGGCACATGCTCGCCTTCGAGAAGCTGTAACGTTATAGCAATGTAGTTGATGCTGTCTTTTTTCTTAAAGCTCATATCTTGGGTGGTTGCTCCAATCTGTCAAAGATGCAAAGAAGACAAGTCTAGAACAAGGTTTTGAAACCCGGATGAGGTCATTGACCGGTGGTAGTCTTGGATCAAGGATCAGTGGGTCGACCAGGGAGTCAAACCGGTATTAATTAAAATATTTAATTAAAATAAATAAAAATATTTATATTTTAATAATATTCATATATTAAAATAGGTGAGTAGTAGTACTATTGAAAAGATTTAAATGTTGAGTTAGCCCATAGGCGAGTAGTGGTTCGCAGTAGTCAGACCCAAACGGCATTGCTTAAATCCAATAATAGTCATTGATTAGTCATCTTCTTTTTTGCTCTAGTAATATTTTCTTGTAAAAATGCTATCAAATCAAAATCGATGGGACATTTTTTTTGGTCAAATAAATCGATGGGACATGAAGGCGGCGAGATGCAGAGATATGAGATTATCGAGACTCCCATTCTGAATTCTAATTAGTGTTATATCACAAAAGAAAATAGAAAAAGTGAAGCTGAAGGAACAAAGCAAAAGATCTCTCTTCTTTCTAATATGCCCGTGACCTGTCTCTCTCTCTTCCTACTCGCAAAAATCATAACCCCACTCTCTCGCTGCTTAATTTCTCCCTCTTCCCATGGCAATTCCAGCGGCGGCTCCACCATCCGCCTCCTTCTTCTGATCTCCATCGCCGGCGTTTCCCCACTGGTGGAGAGCCTCAACATTCAAAAGAAGCACTTCAGATCTCTCTCCCTCCAGCCTCCTTTTCGTTATGTGTCTCGGCCGTAGAGAAGGTGGAGGAGAGCCTTCACCTCCACAAATCGCCTCCTTTAGCCTCCACAAAGATCATCACCGGTGACCTTTTACGAGACCCAGATCGGGATCTCCGTCTTCTACTCTTATTTTTTTTATAAAAAAAAATACGGGTTGACTCGGTGACCATTCAACTCGGCCGGTTCAGGCCGAGTTGGACGAGTTGACCCGGAGTCACCGAGTCAACCCGTGTTTTCCCTAACTCGGACCTGCTTTCCGGCCGGTTCGCGATTTCGATCGAACCGGCCCGGTCCGGTCGGGTTCCTAAACCATGGTCTAGAAATCTGAAGCAATGTTGAGATGGAGCAGACAAAGTGACAAAAGAAGCAAAACTGAAACAGATTTTAAAAGATGAAGCAAAAATTGCGAACCTGTTGGGATTGACTGGAAGTCTGAAGATCGACATTGCTCAAATAGAAGAAGCTCACACCACTACTAGAGATTGAAGATGCTAACGGTGTGATAGGCCTTCAAGTTTCCTCCTCTTTTGCGAGATACGTTTCTGAAGCTTTCAACACACCAATTCTCTTTCGATCGCGAACCCTAGAATGGGTGAAGGGGGCGACGGATCTTCGAAGAGCATGAATGATGGCGATGGAGCTCGTCTTTCCAATGCAGCGAACCTTCCTTTTACGTATCCCTTGTATCTTCATCCCTTTGAGACCAGGGATCCATAATCATCTTTCACATACTCACTGAAACAAAAAATTATACCGTCTGGAGTCATGCTATGCGAATCGCGCTTAAAGGCAAGCACAAACTCAGCTTTGTGGATGGTTCTTGCCGAAAAGATGCTCAAGAACCGGTGTTGCAAGATCAATGACCTAAAATTGTAAGAGATTTGAACTTTGTCATTACCTAAAGTAAATGAGTGAAAAAGAAGGAATTAATTAACTTACAGAGATAATGAGAACAGACGAGGCGAGAGCAAAGCGACAAATTTTTGTAGCGTCAAAAAAATTGTGAGAGAAGTCTTAGAGATGAGGTTGAAGAGAGCAAGTGAGGCGAGATTTACAAGTGCAAAAGACCTTTTAGACCGGTTATGCGTAATAACCGATATTAAAAGTTCACCTTTTAGACTAGTTATTCTTAACAACCCATCTTAAAAGTAATAATTTTTTTATTTTTCCCCATTATCTTTTAGACCGGTTATTATTAACAATCGTCTTAAGAGTTTCATCTTATAGATTGGTTAAAGATAACAATCGATCTTAAAAGTAATCGACATTTTTTTAAAAAAATTTAGACCAGTTGTTTGGGAAACTGGTTTAAATAATATCCTTTAAACCTCATATTAAAGGAACCGATCTAAAAAGGTCTTTATATTTACGACACTGCCACCGATCATACTTTTTAGACCTCATCTTCTAATAACCAGTCTAATTGAGGCAATCTTAAAGCCCCTTTTTCTGAAAGGGAGAGCAGTAGATTGTTAGTTTTCTATATGTGTTTTGATGATGATTAACCTTTGGAAACAATGTATGAAGATCAATGTTTGTTTTCAATCAAAAATTTGGCTTCATATCAGTAAAAATGTTTGTTGTCGATTGGCTCGAGCCAACACTTAATGACTCAAGTCAATCCCTTCTCATATATTTCAAAAATGCCATATTGACCCGAGCCACCAAAATGTTGCCTCGAGTTTAGGTCTTGACTTGAGCCAACTCATTCTCTAACTCGAGCCAAGTGCCTTAGAAAACTTAAGAATGTTATTTGATCTATCTTCTCTGACTTGAGCTAGAGTGGTTGACTCTAGCCAAGAATATTGACCATTACTTTTGAAAATGGAATTTGACTCGAGCCACCACTTATTGACTCGAGCGACTCACGGTTTCTTGAACTTCCAAATGCCTTTGCTTCACGTTTAACTCGAGCTGTTTTACCCGCTCGAGTCTAGAGGTTGACTCGAGCACGGCTATTTTCACATCGAGTTAAATGTGGTCTATTGTTTAAATGATTAATTGAATTTGACTCGAGCCATGTCTTTCTCTAACTCGAGCCTAAGGCCCGACTCGAGCCAATGATTTGTCTGCCTCAAGTCAGATAGTATTTTCAAATGTTCTCTGTGCCTTGAACGATGAATTGACTCAAGTCAGTAATAACCTTGACTCAAGCCAATGTATCTCTGTTTTTGAAAATGCTTAACGACATTCTAAAATTCTCTAAGTATGTTTTGGATTCTTCATATCATCTATCATTAATAATGTTCTTAACTGCATTTAATCAGTTTGTTAATGAGTTACAGATGATTAAAATGCGAATTAACTTTGGTTTTTTAATAAAGCAATCCGACGTGTCAGAGTATTTATTGTGCTTACTTGTTTGAGACACTCAACCAACAAACATACCTCGCACATCCGAAAGACACTTTAGGCAAGAATATTTCATTCTCTTTGCTGGGCTTCTAACAGTCATAATCGCAGAACAAAAGAATTAAAGAATAATGTGACGGTGATTATACAAACCTTCGCGCTTAATCTCTAACAGACATTAGAAGAGTCACAACGGATATTTTATCAAGCTTCTCAACGGTCATAAATGTCATCAACTATAAATACCTGAAGCTTTGAATTCTCCAACTACTGAAACGCTATGCAATCAATTTGACTCAACCACTTCTTACTGTTTCATTAACTAAGCTAATATCTTCGGATATTCTCATTGTACTTCAGTGTTTACCTTTTATCTACTCGTGAGGAGTTTCTAAACACTTATTTAATTATTTGATTTGTAAAATCTTAAGGTTGTGGAACCTTAAGTGAGGCTATACAATTACAGCTTGTAAGGGGGAGTGAGTCCTAGTGAGAGGATCATTCGAGTACAGTGAAATTGTATTTGTGTTTGAAAAATAGTGGAAATCTCATAGTGTTTCTGAGGACTGGACGTAGGTTAAGAGTTGAACCGAACCAAGTATAATCTCCCGTGTGCATTATTCTCCTCTGTGTCTCTGTTGTTTATTCAGTCTTGAGCTTTAACAAAAGAATTTTTTAAATCACCTATTCACCCCCCTCTAGGTCATATTCTATCTTCATAGATAATAGAAGAGAACAAGAGCAAGAGAAGAGAAAATTCAAGAGAGAAAGAGGAGAGTAATTCTCATTCCTTTGTATGTGTGTTTACAATGCTTGCACAATGCCTCTATTTATAGGACTTTTAGAGTCTTGCACCCAAAAAAACCACATTTAATAAAAACAACTTAGAGAGCAAGTTGGCAAGTTGGCTTGGAGATAAATTAATGGACATTCACATAATTAATATTCATAATACTCCCCTTGAATGTCAATTATGAATGTGTCTCGTTAAAAACTTTAACTAGGAAAAACCCAGTAGGACAAAAGCCTAGCAAAAAAAGAGAGTACATCATTCATTAATATACTATCATATGTTGCCTCATTAAAAACATTTCTAGGAAAATCCAGTAAGACAAAACCTAAATAAGGGAAAAAGAGTGCAACGTGTATTGACTTCTCCTCTTGACAACGTCAGTTGAAATCTTTGAGTCTCCTGAAGACCCGATTTTATGGACAAGCTTTTCAAAGATTGTACTTGGAAGTAACTTCGTGAATAAATCTGCTAGATTTTCACTTGAACAGATTTACTGAATATCTATTTCACTATCCTTTTGAAGGTCATCTGGTGAAGAAGGATTTTAGTGAAATATGATTCGTTCTATCTCCCTTGATATACCATTATTTTAGTTGGGCAATACATGCATCATTATCCTTATATAGGACTCTTGGGATCATTTTACCTAAAGATAAACCACAAGTGATTTGTATGTGATGTATTACTGACCTCAACCATACACATTCTTAACTTCCTTCATGTATTGCTAGAATTTATGTATGGTTAGATTATGTGGCTGATATAGTTTGTTTCATAGATTGCCATGAAATTGTTGCACCTCCATATATAAACAAATAGCCTGTTTGTGATTTACCATTATGTGGATCAGACAAAAATCCAGCATATGCATAAACAATCAATTTATGCTTGGATACTTTGAATAGAATAACCCTATATCTATAATGCCGCTGAGGTAACGAAGAATGTGTTTTACTCCATTCCAATGCCTTCATGTTGGTGAAGAACTATATTTCACTAATAAATTAACAACAAATTATATATCATGACATGTGTGATTAACAAGATATATTAGTGTACCAATTACACTAAGGTATGGTATTTCTAGATCAAGTAGTTCTGTATCACCTTCTTTGCTAATTACTCTGAGTCTTAATGTGTTATTATCCACCTGTAAAGACCTTCAATAATTGGGGTACATAATGGATGTGACTTATCCATGTAAAAAATGCTCTAGGACCTTTCTTATGTAAGCTTCTTGATATACAAAGATATCATTCTTGGGATACTCAATATGTAATCTAAAACCCAAAAAAAAAAAACTTCCCAAATCCTTTATTTGAAATTCTTTCTTCAAACAATTAATTACTTTTTGAAGCTCTTCAGGAGTCTCAATGATGTTGATATCATCAACATAAACAACAGTTATAGCAAACTCACTTTTAGATATTTTCACAAAGATGCATGGGCATATTGGATCATTTTTGTATCCTTATTTCAATATATATTCAATGAGTCGATTATGTCACAAGCACCTTGATCTCTTCTAGTTATAGAGGGACTTGTTTATCTTAATTGAATATTGTTCTTGAGAATTCACATTTAATACTTCTAGCATCTTGAGTCTTTTAAGGACTTATGCTTTTGGCACTTTGAGTCCTTTAAGGACCTACGCTTTCGGCATTTGCTAATGTATTTTTGCTTATGATCCTTATTATTGTTCATAATATCAAATACTATATTATCAATAAAGATTTTGTCAGCGTTGACTTCATGTTGGTCATATCGTATTCTATTATAACATAGTTTATTGAGATCTCATTATTTTCACATATGTCAGATATCTTCGTCTCTCCTAGGACTACGACATCCTCTTCTAAAGATATCTATTCTAGAGATAATAAATCTTATGGAGATAGCTCTTTTGGAGCTAATAACTCTTCAGGAGATGGCTCTTCCGGAGCTACTAATTTTTATTAATTATCCTTTGCATGACCATCAATATTCTTAGCTCCTTTTCTATTTCAAGGATTTTTATCTTTGGAACCAATGGGCCTTCCACAGTTTAGGCGTGTTGTGGATTCATTTACAATAGATTGTCTTTCAGGAACATCAATTCTGACAGGAGCATTAGCAACTAGGACATGTGATTTTGTCACTTTCTTTGGATCAATAATTGCTTCTGACATTTGATTAGCTAAATTCTACAAGTGAATTAATTATCCTTTGAACTTCTAGTTCACACTGTTTTGTACGAGGATCAAAATGAACCAATGATAATTCATCTGGCTAATATCTTTACCCAATTGCTTATTTTTTGCCTCTATTATTGGGAAAACTAATTCTTCAAAATGGCAATTGGAAAATCTAGCCATTAATAAATCTCTTGAAGATGGTTCTAGATATGCTATGATTGAAGTGAAGATGGAATGTCACCACAAGAAGGGGGATGAATTGGATGATTTTAAAAACTTTCACGATTATGACCCGAACAGAATAACAGAGCAAAGATTAGAGGAGAAATGAACACAGAAATTTATACTGGTTTGGTCCAAACTCTTGACCTATGTCCAGTCCCCAGACACTCTGAGTTTTCACTAACTCTTTCAACCGATTACACACTCTGTAACTCAAGTAATCATCCCTCTAGAATTCACTCCCCCTTACAAGTTGTAATCAATGCACCCACACTCAAGGTCCCTCTACCTTGAGATTCTTACAGACATAATGATCAAATAATAACTCTCTTACAGAGTAGATGAAGAATCACTGAAGTACTAAATATCCGAAGATATTACAAAGTATTGAATGAAACAGCAATTGTAATAAATTCGTTTGAGCGTACATGTTTCGATAGTTGATTCGAATTGTATGCTTCGCCTTATATTTGGTGGTTACAATTAATGACCGTTGAGAAGCTTCAATGAATCCATTGTGAGTATTGAATATAACTGTTAGACTGTTGAAGTTCTTCTGTTACTCATAACTTCGAATCTGCAGAATAATTGTCGTCATTGTGTCGTTTAAACATTTCTTCATTCCTTTTGTTTTGCCTATTGTGTTGCGGCAGTCAATGCGGAATGGGAATAGAATAAAAGTCTTTCTGATTGCTCAGAGAATGGTTGCCTTGTTGGTGCTTGGTTTTCTGCAACTACATTTAATGCTTTTGACATAATTAATGCTTTTTGAGATTTTGAAGTTAATCACCCACATAATCATCTGAAACTCATTAATACACTGATTAAATATAGTTAAGAACAATAATTAGTGATGATAAGAAGTAATAAAATCATAATCAATGATTTAACTTTACGAATATGGTGATTTACTGAGACACAGAAGCTCACTCGAGTTATTATCAATTGACTTGAGTTAATGACTCGAGTTGGTTCTTACAACACTCAAGTGAAGATGATTTTCTTCTGAAACTAAAACTTGTTTGAAAAACAGAAGTTTAAACCAGTTTCAAAGCATAACTCAAGTGTGGAAATACTTACTTGAGTTGATGATTGAGTCAAATATTCTCAACTCAAGATTGTGAAGATTTGTTCACAAATTGAAAACTATGTTATATTAAAAAGAACTGTGAACTAAGGACACTCGAGTCTTAAAAACATGACTCTAACAAGTGACTCGAGTGCACAAAGTTATAACTCGAGTTTTGAAAATTTGTCTACTGAAATAAAGATTGAGAAATACACTAAAGATGAATTTGAACAAACGACACTCGAGTGCAAAAATGCTAACTCTAACAGGAAACTCGAGTGCAATGATATTAACTCGAGTTTGAAGCTTTTGATTTTGAAAGTGACATTTGGGAACAGGAGTTAAGGTTTGAAAATATAAGTTTAAGCCCTTACCAAGTCAACTTGAGTTATTGACACTTAACTCGAGTCAGTCAAAAACTGAAAGCAGTTTTGACTAAGATTTTAAAGCACTGACTCGAGTTTTTAAACCATAACTCGAGTGTGTCTATAGCAGACACATTAAGACACTCTCTGATTCAAGATTTGATTGAAATGAAAGGTATTCACTTAAGTTCCATTAAACATGCACTTAAGTGACTTGTGAAGACAGAATATCACCTAGAGGGGGGTGAATAGGTGATTTCAAAAATTCTTTTCGAAATCTTCACGTGACACAAGTGTGTAAGATAGAGACAGAGAAGAGAATTGAACACGAGAGATTTATACTTGGTTCGGTCTCAATCCACCGACCTACGTCCGGTCCTTTAACACTGGGATTCCACTATTCTTTCAAATAATTACACACTCGTAAACGAAGGATGGTCACTCCACTCCCCTTACAAGTTGTAATTAATACACCCTCACTTAAGGTTCCTCAACCTTAAGTCTAACAATCTGAATGTAATAACTAAGTGTTTAATGACTCCTCTCGAGTAGATAAAATGAACACGAAGAACACTCAATATCCGAAGATATTAATGATACAATTGAAACAAGCGAATGAATCAAGTAATAGAATTAATTGAACAGCGTTTCGGTAGTTGTCCGAATTCAATGCTCTTTCTATTTATAGATGTTAGCATTAATGACCGTTGAGAAGAACTTAATGTGCCGTTGTGAGAGATGGATATATCCGTTGAGATTAGTTGCTCTGTTTCTTCGTATTTCTCCGACATTTGACCGTTATTCTCTCTTGACATTCTTTATTCAAAATGCCCGTTGGGATTAGTTGAGAATGTAAGAGGAAAGTAGTAGAGAAGCTTTAATGGTGCCGGGAGGTCATACGTCGAAGGGTGAATATGTCGCGTTGCATTAAATGTGTCGACACATGCTTCCTTATTTTCAAATTAGCGTTAATCCCCATAAAACTCTTCGAAACCATTAGCAAACCGGTTAAATGCAATTGGTAATAGTAATTACAGAGGATACAAGGTATATAAACCATAACAAGAGATTTGACAAAGATTGGAATATGATTTGTAAAACTGACATAGTTTGGCTAGAGCCAACTTCAGTGGTGAAACTTGCTAGGCTAGAGTCACAAGATATTGGCTCAAGTTTTGGTCGACACTCCAGGCATATGATGAAGGCTGGAGTCAAATAGATCAGATGTAACGTGCTAGGCTTGAGTCAAAAGTATTCTGGCTAGAGTCTAGGTTGAAACTCAAGTCACGGTTTGTAGGCTAGAGTCAAATCACTCTATGGAAGCACCCTTGGCTCGAGTCATAATTCTCTGGCTCTAGTTTGGGTGAAAACTCGAGGCATAATGCGTAGGCTAGAGGTAAAAAAATGATGTTTGAAATTAACGGTCAGAAACTTGGCTGGAGCCAATGCTCTTTGGCTAGAGTTTAGGGCTTGGCTCGAGTCGCACGTAATTGGCTAGAGCCAACGTTTGCTTTTTCTCAAATGTAGAGAGGATATTGGCTCGAGTCGATAACTTTTTTGGAGTCAAGGGCTTGGCTCGAGTCAGCCGTAATTGGCTAGAGCCAAGATTTGTACTCTGTCAAATTTAGCTAAGGACTTGGCCGGAGCCATTTGAGGTTACTGGAGCCAATCCGACGTATAAAATTGCAGATTAATTTTCACAATGGTAAATGAACCTTGTTGATCAAGTTCCTTTTACAATGGTTAGTTATCATCAAAACAATCATTTGGAGCTAACATTCTCCTCCTTTTTGATTATGACAACCTTTGTAAATTTTTAAACATTTAGAAGTCAAGAAAGGTGTTTTATACAATTTTACCAAGTGTTGAAAATGAGACAGAACAAAATACAGCCCAGTAAACAATATAAACAATATAGATGACATATCATGTAATCATAATAGATAATGACATGTAATTATCGAGATAACAAGCATTCCATTGATAGTTAAGTCAGATACATTAGATTGAGAGAGACAAAATAAAGATGAACTATCAGCATAACTTGACATACAAAAAGAAGCAACATAACAAAAAGTAACCAGAACGTTTGTCTCTTCTTCACAAAAAGTTTTGTCTCTTGACTCTCCTGTCTCTTCTTCACAAAAAGTTTTGTCTCTTGACTCTCCCTTGATTCTCTTGACTTCTTCTATCTCTCCCCCTTTGGCATCAGTCAAAAAGGAAGATTCAGATGTGGAAGCTGGAAGTGAGATGAGAAAGGATGAGAGGATGAGGGGAAAGGCAGAGGAGATAAAGAAAATGTGAGAGACACTTGAGAAACAATAGGCTCAGGTTTATTGATTGGAGAGTCAGGATCACTGTCATCAAAGAGGTCAGCAGTAGAAGTACCAGAATAGGTGATCTTGATGGGTGAAGCTTTTGGAGATGGAAAAAGGGTAGTGGCAGGAGTGGGAAGAATGACAGTAGCAGGGGTGGTAATGGAAGTGGAGATAACAGGAGTGGAGAGAATGGGAGTTTGATGGTGAGAGGACGCGAGAATAGGTGATGGCTTTGGGGAAACGTGAGAAATGCCAAGACCAGGAGCAACCAATGAAGATTGTTGTTGCTGAAATGCTTGAAGTTTCTCAACCTTATGAATCAAGGTCCACAAGGTGTTATGGACATTGGTGAGACTGGCACCATGATCGCCAATATGACCACTTAAGCTACCCACTTCTTCTTTGATGTCAACTAGGTCATCTTGAATCTGAGCAATATCTTCCATTAGTTGAGCAATCTGTGTTTCAAGCTTTACATAGAGAGAATTCTGAGCAGCAACAGAGATAAGCAAAGGATCCAAACTATCTGCTATAGCCTTCTCAACAATATATTTGAAGTGTGCTCCCTGAGAGAATGGTGCAGGCACAGAGGAGCGATCTTGATCAGGTATAGATTGAGCTCTGGATTTGGTAGCTTTTGAGCCAGATGGAGCAGGTGCTCTAGATTCTCCAGATCCCTCTTGAAAAGAAACCTTCATAAGATTCAAATGATGTTGGCCAAACCTCTCAGGCGTCTTAGTTTGCTCAAGGGATTCAAGATACCATACCTTTTCATGGAAAAGAATGACAGAAATCAGGCTTGGAAAGGGAATGGTGGAGTTCTTCTTAGAGTGAAGATTGTACTTCTTCATCTCATGGAAGATCCAGTGACCCAAATTGTGGGGGACCTTAGCCACAAAAGAGGTGAACATTGTGTAATCTCTTTGCGTAAAGTGTGTAAAATTCTTTCCTTTCTGTACAAAATTTCTTGAATAGACATACCATAAGGCTCTGTAAGTTGGAGGCATAACTACAGGAGAAAACTTAAATGGCTCAGGGAAAGGTATACTTGGCTGAAGTATTTGGTAAATCTGATCATTGCCATAGCGAATTGAAGGAACAGGTGGAGGATTGGTAATTTGAAGCAGAGAGTTAAGATAATCGACAGTTAAAACTATCCTCTTGCCTCTTACATAAGTGATCAGTTTCTCTTCAGAGACTTGATTGTCTTTGTCTAACAAATGATGAGCAGTCATATTGAAATAAAACAGTCTTACAGAAGCAGGACTATATGAGGCACGAATGGAGAGAAATAGCTCATAATCTTTGAACCGGGGATAGAGGTCCAAATGACACTCTTCCTTCGCCTTAGGCAAATCAACATACACTATAGGCGAAATCCCTAAGCGCAAAATCCTCACGGTATTTCTTTCCTTCTTCGGTGAAAACGAAGTGGTCCACAAGCAAAATCTAATGGAGGATTAGAGATAGGGGCATGGTAAATAGCGTGAATAGCAGGAATTTCCAGTACCTTGGCCCTAGACGGCTCGTTAATTTGAGACCCAGAACCAGAAGCAATCACTTTGGATGGAGAGTTTTCTTTGAGCGCCGAGGAAGTGAGTTTCTTTTTGGATTGCTTGGGGAGCTCTGTTACAGGTTCCTTGTCTTTTCGAATGGCGGCATCCGAGTCCATTTGAATTTTGACAGGAGTTGCGAGGGTTCCTCGATTATCAGCTTCTTTGGATGCTTGGACGGAGGTTCGTCAAAGGCAACTTTCGGACGAAACCTTTGAGGAGGGATTTTTGCTCGTTGAGGACGCTTCGGTTGAGGTGGAGACAGTGATTCAGTTTTCTGGGTCGGAACGCAGAACCTTTGGTTTTAGTAGAAAATGTTTGGTAGATTTTGGGAGCCATTGTAGCGAACACGAAGGTTAGGGTTTTGAAGAGATTTCAGAGAAGAGTGAGAGGTCGGAGAGAGAAGAGAAGCACAGAAATGGAAATGAAAGGACACATCAGTTTATAAAGCAAAATATAGTACAGGCTCGAGGTTTTGATATAGTGGCTCGAGGCTAATTAAAAACGAGTAACCTGGAGTGTAAAGCTGATGCTTTGTAGGCTAGAGCCACTTCTTGTTGGCTCGAGTTTTGCCTTAACCTCGAGGTTGATCAGGATGGCTCGAGTGTGTTCATCATATTTGTTCCTTGCGTAACCGCATTGGCTCGAGGTATGGTCTCCGGCTCGAGCCAAAAACCTTTCTAAAAAGGCTTATCTTTTGTCTTGTCAAGGGCTCGAGGTTGTTTCGTTTAGCTCGAGGGAAAAGCCAAATTTCACATTGAAGTAAGTATATGGCTTGGAGTTGGCTCGAATTTCATTGGGACAGGCTTGAGCCAAGACATACTGTTTAACTCTGTTTTTTCTTTTCTTAACAGAGTCCTGCAAAAACACAATCTAGAGACTCCGATGCCTAAGTTAGTCCTTAGTAATCATCAAAACATAATTAAAATCATTAAGCTAACATTACTTACAGTTCATTGGGATTTACCATTCCCAATTCTCTTCGAATAAAATTGAACTGTTCTTTTGCTAGGGGCTTTGTGAAAATGTCAGCAAGTTGTAAGTGTGTGGGAATGAACATTACTTTGACATCTCTCCTTTGCACATGATCTCTGATAAAGTGATGCCTCACATCAATGTGCTTGGTCCTTGTGTGTTGAACAGGATTCTTTGCCAGGCTTATCGTGCTTGTGTTGTCACTTAGGATTGGGATTTCTTTCAAGGAGACTCCCAAGTCAGATAATTGTTGCTTTAGCCACAAGACTTGTGCACAGCAACTTGAAGCGGCAACATATTCAGCTTCGGTGGATGAGATTGCTACGGTGGTTTGCTTTTTACTGAACCATGATACAAGCGAGCCTCCAAAGAACTCACACTATCCACTTGTACTTTTCCTATCAGTCTTATATCCAGCGTGATCAGAGTCAGAATATGCAACTAGATGCTCTTGTTGACCTTTTGGAAACCAGAGACCCAATTCCTTAGTATCTGAGAGATAACGAAAAATTCTCTTAACATGTTCTGCGTGTGATTCTTTAGAAGCAGATTGAAATCGCGCGCACATTCCCACACTGAACTGAATATCAGGCCTACTTGCAGTCAAGTAGAGTAATGATCCGATCATGCCTCTATATTTAGTGATATTGAAATCTTTGCCTTTTTCTTCATCGGCATCTAGAGTGGCGGTAGAGCTCATTGGTGTGTCTGCACCATTGCAGTGCTCCATTCCAAATTTCTTGAGCAAGTCACGGAGATACTTTGTTTGTGAGATAAATATTCCATCCTTCCGTTGCTTGATTTGCAGGCCAAGAAAGTAGTTCAATTCTCCCATCATGGACATCTCGAATTCTCCCTGCATCTTCTTGGAAAATTCTTCACAAAGAAAATCATTAGTAGCACCAAATATTATATCATCCACATATATTTGCACAACTAGTATTTCATTAAGTTTATTTGTTTTGATAAACAATGTTGTATCTGCTTTTCCTCTAACAAAGCCTTGATCTAAAAGAAATTTACTTAATCGTTCGTACCAAGCTCTAGGAGCTTGTTTAAGACCATACAAGGCTTTCTTAAGACGATAGACATGATCTGGATGATGTTCATTTTCAAAACCAGGAGGTTGTTCAACATATACTTCCTCCTGAATAAAACCATTTAGGAAAGTACTCTTTACATCCATTTGATAAACTTTGAATCCTTTGATACACGCAAAGGCTAAGAGTACACGTATTGCTTCCAATCCGGCCACTGGAGCAAACGTTTCCTCATAATCGATTCCTTCTTCCTGATTATAGCCTTTGGCGACCAATCTAGCCTTGTTACGGACTATAATTACAGATTCATCACATTTGTTTTTGAATACCCATTTAGTGCCAATAACCGGATGGTCTTTAGGCCTAGGTACCAAATCCCAAACTTGATTTCTATCAAACCGATGTAACTCCTCTTGCATTGCTATCACCCAATCATTGTCTGAGAGGGCTTCGTCAATTTTAGAGGGTTCAATGTGAGAAATAAATGCAGAAAAAGTTACTTCACTCAAAGTGCTATTTCTGGTCCTTACTCCTTGATTAATGTCACCTATTATTTGGTCTAAGGGATGATTCCTAATGAACTTCCAAGCTTTAGGCTGAGATTGATCAGGATTTTCTAAATTGTTTTAAGGATCAGCTTCAAAAACATCCTCTGGATTTTCAATAGAAGCAGGAGTGGTTTTTGAAAAGAATTGGTTTTTGAAAACATTTTCCTCATCATCAGGATCATCTATCTTAGATTCACAAAATACAACATGAATTGATTCTTCAACTATGCGAGTACGTTTGTTAAAAACTCTATATGCTTTACTTCTACTTGAATACCCAAGGAATATACCTTCATCAGATTTGGGATCGAATTTTCCCAGATTATCCTTACCATTGTTATGAACATAACATTTATATCCAAAGATGTGAAGATGAGCCAGGTTTGGTTTCCTTCCTTATATAGCTCATATGGAGTCTTGTTGAGTTTCTTCGGAGATAGGCTCTATTTGAAATGTAGCTTGCAAAGTGCTCATAGCGTCCGCCGAAGACTTGTGATGTCGATTTTCGTTCAAAGCATTGCACGAGCCATCTCCGTTAGTACACGATTCTTTCTTTCAACCACACCATTATTTTGTTGTGGTGTTCTTGGAGCCGAGAAATTGTGATTGATTCCATGAGAATCACGAGAACTCTCCAAAAGCTTGATTCTCAAATTCACCTCCATGATCTGTTCGGATTATTTGTAATGCATATACCTTTCTCATTTTGCACCTTATTGGCAAATATAACAAACAGATCAAATGTTTCATCCTTAGAAGATAAAAATATGGTCCATGTGTATCGTGAGAAATCATCGACAATGACCAGAGTATACAAATTGCCACCAAGGCTCTTTACTCTTGCAGGTCCAACTAAATCCATATGAAGTAGTTGGAGTGGTCGATTGGTCGAGATTTTAGGTTTGTTTTTAAAGGAAGATTTGGTTTGTTTACCCTTTTGACAAGAATCACAGATCATATCATTTTTAAAACGCAATTTGGGTAAACCAACAACTAAATCTTTTCTTACCAACTTGTCTAGTTGAAACATATTTACATGAGCCAAACGCTTATGCCACAACCAACTTTCATCCAAGTTGCTAACAAAACATTTTTCAGTACCAGCTTTAGGTAAATCTAAGGTATAGCAATTACCTTCTCTAGGAGCTTTAAATAATACCTTAAGTTTACCTTTATCAATTGGGAGATCATCTTTGTTGACAATAAGACATTCTTCTGAATCAAATATGATCCAGTTATTCTTGTCAGCGCTTTGACTCACACTCAGGAGATTATGACAGAGACCTTCAACAAGATACACATCCTTGATTAGAGGTCCATCCTTTGTACCAATTTCGCCAATCCCAGTAATCTTTCCGGATTGGTCTCCTCCAAAAGTGACTTTGCCACCATCCTTTGATTTCATTGCCACAAATTTGCCAGCGTCTCCCGTCATGTGTCTTGAGCATCCACTATCAATATACCATTTGTTGATTCTTGATGCTCTTAAACACACCTCTTTGTCATGATCCGGCTGTTCTTCCTCTGCCACAAGACAGACATTTGCTACTTCTTTCTCTTCCTCACTCTCATCTTCTGAAGAGCTATCTCCCCATATGCCTGATACATAGGCCTTCTTTTTGAAGTGATTAAATATTTTCTTCTTTTATTTATCGTTATCCTTCAACTGTGGGCATTCTGACTTGTAGTGTCCTGGCTTCTCGCATTCATAGCAGATAATTTGATCTCTATCTTTGAATTCCCTTCTACTACTCGAACCACCTTTTTGGAACTTGTTTTGAAGCCTTGACCTTTTCTATAGAACTTCTTGAACTTCCTTATAAACAACCCGATTTCATCATCATCATCATTTTCGTCTTCGTCTTTATCTCCCCTTTCTTTTTCAGCTTTTAGAGCAACACCTTTGCTCGGGTAGAATTGACTTCATCTAGCTCCTTCTTAAATTTCATCTTGCTTTCGTATTCAGATAGACTTCCGAATAGTGCAGCGACAGACACCATTGATTCTCCACGAGTCTCCTCTATTGCAGTAACTTTCGCTTCCCAATCTTTTGTTAGAACATTGAGAATTTTTCTGACTTGAGAACGTTGTTCATAAATTTTTCCCAAAGCCGCCAGTTGATTGACAAGATGAGTATAGCGGAGTTGAAATTCAGCAATAGTTTCTCCATTCTTCATCCGAAGAAGATCATACTCGGTGGTTAGCATGCGATGCGATTTTCTTTAGTGCCGGTGGTTCCTTCATATGCTACCTCCGAGCTTTCCACATTTCCTTCGCGGTTGATGATTGGATATTCGAAAGTACTCTTTTTGACTGAGAGCACTTTGCAGCATTAAAATAGCCTTGCTGTTAAGAGTAATGTTTCTATTATCATTTTCATCAAATTCTTCTTCTGACTTAGGAACTGAGATGCCACCTTCAATCTTTGTGGGAACATAGTCTCCTTTTTCTATCACTTGCCAGAGACCATATTCTGTTGCTAGTACGAATACTCTGAACTTTCCTTTCCAGAAAGTATAATGTTCTCCGTTGAAGCCAGGTGAACAATTGATTGAGGCACCATCAGGCAATATTCCGTCCATGATCGATCTCGGGATGTTAGCCCCAACTGAGATAACCAGGCTCTGATACCAAAATGAAGACAGAATATCACCTAGAGGGGGGTGAATAGGTGATTTCAAAAATTCTTTTCGAAATCTTCACGTGACACAAGTGTGTAAGATAGAGACAGAGAAGAGAATTGAACACGAGAGATTTATACTGGTTCGGTCTCAATCCAGCGACCTACGTCCGGTCCCGAACACACTGGGATTCCACTATTCTTTCAAATAATTACACACTCGTAAACGAAGGATGGTCACTCCACTCCCCCTTACAAGTTGTAATTAATACACCCTCACTTAAGGTTCCTCAACCTTAAGTCTAACAATCTGAATGTAATAACTAAGTGTTTAATGACTCCTCTCGAGTAGATAAAATGAACACTGAAGAACACTCAATATCCGAAGATATTAATGATACAATTGAAACAGCGAATGAATCAGTAATAGAATTAATTGAACAGCGTTTCGGTAGTTGTCCGAATTCAATGCTCTTTCTATTTATAGATGTTAGCATTAATGACCGTTGAGAAGAACTTAATGTGCCGTTGTGAGAGATGGATATATCCGTTGAGATTAGTTGCTCTGTTTCTTCGTATTTCTCCGACATTTGACCGTTATTCTCTCTTGACATTCTTTATTCAAAATGCCCGTTGGGATTAGTTGAGAATGTAAGAGGAAAGTAGTAGAGAAGCTTTAATGGTGCCGGAGGTCATCTCGTCGAAGGGTGAATATGTCTGCGTTGCATTAAATGTGTCGACACATGCTTCCTTATTTTCAAATTAGCGTTAATCCCCATAAAACTCTTCGAAACCATTAGCAAACTGGTTAAATGCAATTGGTAATAGTAATTACGAGAGGATACAAGGTATATAAACCATAACAAGAGATTTGACAAAGATTGGAATATGATTTGTAAACTTGACATAGTTTGGCTAGAGTCGATTCTTTTGGCTAGAGCCAACTTCGGTGGTGAAACTTGCTAGGCTAGAGTCACAAGATATTGGCTCAAGTTTTGGTCGACACTCCAGGTATATGATGAAGGCTGGAGTCAAATAGATCAGATGTAACGTGCTAGGCTTGAGTCAAAAGTATTCTGGCTAGAGTCTAGGTTGAAACTCAAGTCACGGTTTGTAGGCTAGAGTCAAATCACTCTATGGAAGCACCCTTGGCTCGAGTCATAATTCTCTGGCTCTAGTTTGGGTGAAAACTCGAGGCATAATGCGTAGGCTAGAGGTAAAAAATGATGTTTGAAATTAACGGTCAGAAACTTGGCTGGAGCCAATGCTCTTTGGCTAGAGTTTAGGGCTTGGCTCGAGTCAGCCAGAATTGGCTAGAGCCAACGTTTGCTTTTTCTCAAATGTAGAGAGGATATTGGCTCGAGTCGATAACTTTGGTGGAGTCAAGGGCTTGGCTCGAGTCGCCGGAATTGGCTAGAGCCAAGATTTGTACTCTGTCAAATTTAGCTAAGGACTTGGCGGAGCCACCGAGGTTGGCCGGAGCCAATCGACGAGATAAAATTGCAGATTAATTTTCACAATGGTAAATGAACCTTGTTGATCAAGTTCCTTTTACAATGGTTAGTTATCATCAAAACAATCATTTGGAGCTAACAACTTGAATCATCAAATCTATATTTTTTACAATTGTCTGTTATCATCAAAACATAGAGAACTAACATGAAGAAGATATATACCCAACATATTCCCATCCTTCTATGAGGACCCATTTTGGTGCATTGTGGTGGTGCTACAGGCACATATATTGCACACCCAAAAATCCGTTGATGGGAAATATTAGGTTCCTGATCAAAACCCATTTGTAAGGGCCTAATGCGAATTAACATTGTTGCATGAAAAATGACATTGCTTCAAGTATAAATTAGGAGATTAATCTCATAATTAAAGGTCTTATGATTAATTGCAATTGTTTAACCAATAATTTTGCAAGTTCATTTTGAATATGAACATAAGCTACATGATGTTCATTGTTAATTCCAAGGGACAAACAATATTCATTAAAAACTTACAAAGTAAATTTATCAGCATTATCAAGACGTATTTTCTTGATTGGATAATCGGGATCATAACACTCTCTTAATCTAATTAAATGAACAAGGAATCTTGTAAACTCTAGGTTACGAGAAGATAATAGGCAAATATGTTATCAACCACTCAAGTAAAAATATAAACCAAACAATTTATACTCAATTCTCATTAACTCCATTAAAAGCAAAATGATCATCCGAGGCCTAAAAATTTCAAAATCTAACAAATCCTTGAATTTTTTATAAAACAAATTCCATCCAACTAAAAAATAAGAGATTGAAAAAATAAACTATGTCACTTACCTAAACCCTAATCTTTTGTGTGCGACTATGCCGATTGTGCAACTGTTGAATTGCTTCTTCTAATCTTTTGTGACTATGCTGACGCCCGACTGTGTGAGGAATGAATTAAAACACGGAAGGCTGGAAGGGGTTTTCACTTTTAATGTGCCAACGTGTTCTTTTTTTTTTTGGTATCCCATCCGGTTCACTGGAACCTTCGGTTCCAACTAATCCAGATTTCGCTCCGCGTTGGGCCCACGGTCGTGGAGGAAGAGCTCCCAACACCATTTTCTAACTCAAGGCCAACGTGTTCTTTTTTTTTTTCGATACAGAAATTTTAGGAAAGGGGTTGGGTTCACCCACAATCCAAGGGCAGAGCGAAATCTCTCTTCCTCCTAGGTGATACCGATGTTGGGCAGGGCGAGTCATCTATTACCCTCAGGCGTTAACCTAGGCACCTAGGTGCTAGGATACTTTCCCTAGCGCCTTGACCAACTCCAGGATCGAACCCCCTTCCTTTGGTGAGAGTGTCCGACCCTTTTGTCAGTTGAGCCAAAGACGAGGGGTAGGCCAACGTGTTCTAATCAGCATATATTTTGGATTTTTGGTGGGTTCATCAATAACAATCAACAGATGAGAAGAAGCAATGCAATTTCTCATATTGGATCTTTGGATAAGAAATCCCACGTTCGGCCCATCTCATATTTTGAATTGCTTTTTGGATCTTTGAATAACAAATCCCAATTCTTGAACGGAAAGGGCTCCCCCCATTTCTCTTTTTTTTTCTGAGTTTTTTTTGGGGGGCCACTCAACTCCCAATCCGCCCTTACTTATAACTATTGTTGTCAAACTCATATGTTAATTCTTGGTCATTTCTATATTTTTAGCTTACAAAATCATGCCAACTCATTTTTATATTCATACTAACTGTAAACTCAGCTGAACTTGTGAGCATTAAGTTTACCATTCATTTTACAAATTTGTGTTAAATCACTCTTAAACTCATATTAATTTTTTGGATTTAATCATGTTCAGTGGCTTCATATATGAACTTCATTAAAAAAAAAATTGTTGAGTGATTATAAATATTGATGGATTTAATTTTAATTATTTGAATTTGATTTGTTGTTCACACCGGCAAGTGCATGAGTTATGAGTTATGAGAAAAGTATCAAAACAATAAGGATTTGGTTCCAAAATAACTTACACTTTCGCATAATTTGAGTGATACAAATATTAAATATTAAGATTGAAAAGAAATTAATTTAAAATTAGAAAGAAAGAAAAAATGTATTTCATTATTTGATCCTTTGAATCTTTACACGTTTGGCATTGGAGACAAAGGTCTTTTGATTTTACTACTGTAATGTAAGTCTGTAACTATCAGTTAAACTTGAAGACAATTACATACAGCTAGCTTTATTTATAATATTTGTCCCAACTTAACTTCCTAACATGCGCGCACTACGTGCTTAGTATAAGAATTAGGGGCAACCCTTTAAGGTCTTTAAGGTCTTAAGGATCAAACAATGTCAAAAAAATCTCATAAAAAATTTTGATGTTACGAAAGTCTTATTGACAACTCTTTCAATAGGTAATTAACAACTTTATCTATAAGTTTTGACAGTTCTTTGAGACTTTTTCGACATTAGAATTTTATGTGAGACTTTTTTGACTTTTTTTTATCCCTTGGAACCTTAAAAAGAATTTTCCCTAAGAATTACGTTCATAGTTGGATTTGGTACTTAACATAAGACCTCAATCAACTTTATTTCTTATGTTTATAATTTTTTCCTGATATATATATATATTGCTTCAAGGGGAAATTTCAATGCAAATTAATTAACATGGTATTTTATGGAAACTAACACTCATTTTTTTAAAATAAATAATTTAACAAATTTATTTAATCTAGTCAAATTGATTAAGCAGATATTATATCAAGCACCGAAGGTAGTATTGTTAATTTTAGTTTGGTTTCATTGTAAAAGTGCATTTTAATTAAATAATTACTTATAAGATGAATGAACACAAGTTCATAGGAAAAGCCTTGAGTTATTGCCAGGCCAAGTGCATAATCAAAAATGATCTGAATTGATTATAAGAGAAACAACATATGCGATCGATTGAACCTTGGTTAATTATAAAAGTACAGATTGAAGAATTATGTTAAAATAAGTATATTATAAGAGAAATAAGATCTGTAATGTACACAAAATATTACTTATGCGCCTTGGTTCAATGGAGGATATCACAACAAAAAATAATGGTTCGAGAGAATAGTTAATAAAATTTGGTAGAACTTCACTACGTGAGTAATTTTGGAGGACGATCTTAAAGTCAATCTTTATCAGTTAGATTCCAAATTCAATGAAAAACCGATGAAAAATATATGTTCAACCCTCTCAATAAGTCAAAAAGATGACAAACAAGGAGCATGCCGTAACAATTAATATAGCAACATTATACCTTGCACAAAAGTAACACTTACAAAGATTAACACTAAAGTTCAAATTTTAGAGGAGACACTTGTATTAGGAGAGATATCAAAAAACCCCATAACCGGATCCCGATGATAATATCAACAACGAAAAAAGTTAACACTATAAAATATAGAAATTTACGTATAATCATCTTCCTTAAATATACATTCATATCTATGACTATAAGTATATAGTTAAAACTTGTAATAATCTTTAATGGATGTGCCAAAATCCAGGGGTACTCGAAATATAGCTCCCGCGTGTGCTTGCCCGAGGAGAACAACCCAGTTAGATGTATATAATTACCTTTTAGTGCTTAATATAAGGCTAAATAACTAATTTAAAAAAATTAATTAAGTTAGTCATTTATAATAAATGAATATTGGCTTTCCTAAATATTTATTAATTATATATATTAGAACCAAGGTTCTAAAAACCGGACCGGTCATTTGAACCGATAAAGGTATTGGGTCAAAAAGTGGGTCGACGGGGTCGACCGGAGTAAGACCGTATTTATTAAAAATATAATTTATTTAAAATTGATAAAAATATTTATATTTTTATAATAAAAAATATTTTATGATAAAAAATATGTAAAGATATGATGTGATGAATTATATTGATTTTTTTTTAAAAAAAAAAAAAAAAGAATTCACAACAAGAAAAGAGATCGAGTTGCGTACTTGCGTCAGTTCTCACATCTCTAATTTGATGGGTGCATAGCAGGTATAGCTCAGAGGGTAAGGGGGATTTTTGACCAAAATAGAGTTTTAAAAAAAAAAAAAAAAAATTTACCAATTTACAGTAGTTTTGGAACTAATTACCGAAGTATGGCGGTTTTGGGTCGATCACGCATTTGGGTGGTACGACGGAATAAGGAGAGACGTCGGGGTGTCGATGGAACAATTGGTTCCGTCGAGATACCCTAGCGGAACTCAATATGAGTTCCGTTAATGTCTCTAACGGAACCAATTGTCGTCGAGACCTTGACGGAACACGTCGATGCGTCGGGGATTTATTTTTTTTTTTAATAAAATTGATATAAATTTTTTTAAAAAAATATTAAAATTCGGGGAGTGGATGAATTTTAAAAAATTGTATGAAAAATGAGGAATCTTTTACATTTTCAAAATTCTTATGGAAGTTTAAAATTATTATTCATATTGAAAATGTGGTGGATATTTATTTTTATAAAAAAAAATCCATACTTTTTATATTTCCTATTAGATTTTTTTTTGTATTGGGTATGATCAACGAGAAAAAAGTTTGTATTACTTAAATTATTTATTTTTAAAACCAAAAATATTTAAATTTTAATTAAGAGATGGTTAGAGAGAATGTAGGGAGTTTAGTTAGGGGCAATTTAATATAAATGCGTAAATTTTTAGTTAGAGCATAGATTTTAAAATTTAAGCATAGATAAAATTGCCCCTAACTAAACTCCCTACATTCTCTCTAACCATCTCTTAATCAAAATTTAAATATTTTTGGTTAGCCTGAAATTTTTTTAGTTAACTTACCATTCTCTCTGCCCCTAAAAATAGGAAATATAAAAAGTATGGATTTTTTTTATAAAAATAAATATCCACCACATTTTCAATATGAATAATAATTTTAAACTTCCATAAGAATTTTGAAAATGTAAAAGATTCCTCATTTTTCATACAAATTTTTAAAATTCATCCACTCCCCGAATTTTAATATTTTTTTAAAAAACTTTATATCAATTTTATTAAAAATTAAATCCCTGACGCGTCAGACATGTTTCGTCAGGGTCTCTGACGACAATTGGTTCCGTCAGAGACCCTAACGGAACTCATATTGAGTTCCGCTAGGGTATCTGACGGAACCAATTGTTCCGTTAGACACCCTAACGTCTCTCCTTGTTCCGTCGTACCACCCAGCGTGACTGACCCAAAACTGCCATATTCCGGTAATTAGTTCCAAAACTATTGTAAATTGGTAAAAAAAAAAAAATTAGAACTCTATTTTGGTCAAAAAGCCAGGGTAAGGGCATAGGCTTTTTGAGTTTTTTTTTTAATCTTTGTTTAATGTTAGTAAAGTTAGCAAATAGCAATAGGTGTTTGTTTTTTTTCACCGCCATCGTCTGTTGTTCACTTGTTCATGTGGATCTCATTTTCTCTCTCCTTCAACTCTCCTGATTCAGATTCAGATCTCTCTCTTTCAGTCCCTCCTCCTTTCCGTTTTGTGTTCGTCTTGTGTTACAAAGATCTCTCTTTCTCCTTCAACTCTTCAGATTCATATCTCTCTCTCAGTCTCTCCACTTTCTCATTCTGTCTCGACATTGAGAAGCATGGAGGCGCCGCGGAGCTTCTGTTGTGAACTACATGTAAGAAATTCTACCAGTCCAAAATCCGTTTTCCATAATTTCAACCAAAGAAGCTCCGACTTTCGACTTGCAGATCGCGATCTCCGCCGGCCACCGCCGCACTCTCCCCTCCTTCTCGTTCTCCTTCAGTCATTTTTTTATAAAAAAAAAACAATCTTTTTGACTCAAACTCACCGAACTCGGCCGGTTCAGGCCGAGTTGACTCCAGGTCAACTCGTAACTCCGGTTTAACCCCTAACTCGGACCGGTTTTCCGGCCGATTTTCGGTCCGAACCGGCGGTCCGGTCCGGATTTCAAAACCTTGATTAGAACCATGCTTCTAAAACCTGGGTCCCGAGTTGACCCGGGGTCAACTCGGGAAACTCGGCCAGAATCGGCCAAGTTGGCTGAGTGAAAGCCACAAAGATTTTTTAAAAAAAAAAAATCAACTTAACAAGAGGGACTAAAGAAGAGGAGTGTCGGCGGTGGGTTTGTTGAAGGTCGAAGGTTGAAGATCGGCAACCAAATCCTCCATCCACGAGGAAGGTCCTCCACCATGACAATAGCAAGTGACCTCCTTCGGCGCCGAGCGGCAACGGACCTCCGCCTTCCTTAACCTCCACCCCCCTTTAATCTACGACCTTTGACTAGTGATGGCCCTCCCGCAGTGAACATGTTTCCATCCTCGTCTTTCTCTGGCAGCAACGCTGACTTCGCCGTTTGAGGGAGGATTGAAGGAGACGAAGAAGAAGTGAAGAATGAAGAAATCGGTGAAATACAGCTATACAGACCCGTGAGAGAGAGAGAAGGACTGAAGAAATCGGTGAAATACACGACTCATTGCTCTACACAGACCCATGAGAGAGAGAGACTGAAGGTGATTTTTTTATTCTTAAAAGACTGAAGGTGATTGATTGAGAGATCTTTAGAGATCTCTTTTTTTAAAAAATATATATATATAATATAATATTATAATATCACATCATATATCTTCTTATATTTTAATCTTAAAATATTTATTATTATTAGAATATGAATATTTTATCTATTTTAATTAAATTATTTTTTAATTAATACCGATCGACTCCAATTTGACTGGTCTAACCTCGACCCTTGACCCGCACCCCACCAATTGGTCCAAGTTTCAGAACCTTGATTAGAACTATCTCTTGATTAAATCCCTTGGCATAAGCATATTTTATAGAGAAAGTTATAAATTTAGAAAACAAAATAAATTGAAATTTTATATTTAAAACACTAACTAAATCTTCAATCTAATTATTACTCCATCCGGTCCTAATTATAAGACAAAATTTTAGAGTTGATTTTGGTCCTAATTATAAGACAATATTTTAATTTTTGTCAATTTCTTCCTAAAATACCCCTATTTTATTCTCTCAATTGTATTTGGTTTTTGGTGAGTGTATGTATGTTGATGCGTAGACCCTTACAGTAAGTAAAACTTTTAAATTGTTGGATTTTAATTTATTTATCAATCAGCTGATATTAATTTTTCAATACATACATACATACATATATATATATATACACACATTTACACACACAGATATATGTGTGTGTGTGTCTACACACAAATTTATATAGACACACACACACACATATATATATATGTGTGTGTGTGTGTGCGTGTGTGTGTTTATACATATATATATTTGTGTATCTATGTGTGTGTGCATATATGTATATCTTTATGTGTTTGTCAATATATATGTGTGTGTTATACATATATATATAAATATGTGTGTGTTTATGTGTGTGTAAATATATGTACACAGGGGCGGATCTTAGAAGAGACAAGGGGGCCCCAAGAAATTTGTAAATGAACATAGGAGAGAGAGGATACTGGTGGACTGGTGACATACAACGGTGGTAGAGAGAGAGAAAGAAGGAAGAAGAAGAAGGTAGAGATGAGAACGGAGGATAAATGGTGGAGTTCGCTGAACCGCTGGTGATCTAGTATTATGGTTCGTGGCCTCAAGCTCGCGGTGCCCCTGTCCCCGGTGCTTTCAAACTCTATCTGCGGAAAATAGCCTTCTCACTCCTCTCGAAGAAGAAGAAGGTCCTGGTCAAATAGGGATTTGACCAGGGACCTAGATGAAATTTTTAGAAGTTCTCAAGAAGGAATTAGAGTACAAATGTTTGAAAACTTTGTAGAGAGTATTATAATTTCTGAAAACTATGGGTATTTTTCTGCAATTTTCCCTAGTCTTTTTTCTTCATTGATTGCAATTTCCGGAAATTCTGGGGACTTTTCTATAACTTTTCCCAGTCTTAAAACATTAATTCGACCCTCCAAAATCTCAAATTTCTTCTTAAACACCTACTGGTGCAAAATTAAGAACAAGTAGTATCAAAAGTCAAAGAAATTATTTGTATGAATAATTAACAAATTATGATTATTTTACTCCTAATATCAAAAATCCAAGAAATCATGACAAACCTCAGATTTTTTTTTTAAAAAAAAAAATTAATGCAATATTTTTAAAATGTTATAAAATCATTAAAAAAAAAAATTAATTAGTTAATGGTTATACATTTGCCCTCCCAACCATTTTCTCCAAGATCCACCACTGTATGTACACACATATATGTGTGTATAATATACATATATATACGCACATATATGTATATATAGCAAAACCATTATTTCAATTAGAAAACGTGTAAAAAGAAAAATTTTAGATTAGAGAAGTATGTCATTTTAAATTTATATGAGGGCATTTTAGGAAAATGAGTAAAATTAACTAATTTAACTCTTCTCCTTAATCTCCCCAAAATCAGTTAAATATGTCCTATAATTAGGACCGGAGGGAGTATATTAGATGGAGAGATGATGTTAATGTTATCATGGAAGGAAGCATCGGGCCCTATTATGATATTAAGTATATTATATTTTGCCTTTTTACTTTTCCTTCCATTTTCTTCTCTCTTCCTATCTTACATCAACACGTGTGTCTCGTAAGACCACACTTTTTCAGAACAACCATGATAATAGGATCAGAGAGAAGGCGCTATTTGACTCAGTACGTCTTTTTATTTATTGTTTTATTCAAAGCTATTTGACTCAGTCTATGTGAATAGAACCAGGTATTTAATTATGTAAGGGGAAATGTCATGTGCTATGGAAGAAAGAAAAGTACAGGCTACAGCCAATGCATTGGTTTATAACATCACATATTTTAATTGTAAAATGCTGAGCATTAATTATAAATTATGGCTGGTTTATAAATAGTATAATTTGTTAGAGTTTTTGAATTATATATGAGGTCAATGAGTCAACTAAGACAACAATAAGCTAATCGAATTCAAGACAAAAAAAAAAATCAAACCTCATTAAATTAAATCCAATTTAAAACCAGATTAATAAAAGGGAGAATCTCATATGAATACGGTTGAAATAGGAAAATTATATATAAGGTGGGTAAACTTAACAAATATTAAATTAAGTCAATGATTTAATCTAGGGTATTTAAATATTATTTATTTTTCAATAATACCCCTCACCCCAAAAAAAATATAAAAGGAAATTCAGTGTGTCTTAGACTCTTAGTGGGCATAAATAACATTATGAGAAGCCGCCGTGAAGAACCCTATTAGAAGATCTATTTTTGGCTCCTTGTTTGATAGAATTTCCTAGAAGCTTAGGGAGATCTGAATTTTTTAGGGATTAGGATCTACAATGGGCTCGCTTCCTCCTCCACAATTGAGCTTGGATTTGAGACGAACTTTTGTTCTCAAGACGATCATTGATTTCCTCTACAAAGTTTTCACGATCGCCAATTTCCTGAACCGATTTCCAAAAGAAGCATACGAGTTTACTACTAAATACTCGGGGAATAAAGAATCTTTGCTAGATTAGAAACATTTTGCTGTGTTTCAGGTCAAGCAGGCTGGGAACTAGTATTATGTGTGTGACTTTGGTCATGAATTTGTACTTCCGTGGATTTCACGACTTCTAGATTTGAGTTTATGGACTTTTGGCATATAATTACTTCTTTCTTTCTTGACTCTAATATAACGATGGCTTTTCTCACTGCAATGACCTCTTCTAGCGTTGTTCATGCTCCTTAGGACACAAAAAAGAAAGCGATAATGGTAACATCGACATACGATGGTATCTGATTTTTCCTTTTCTCTTTTCTTTGAACTGTGAGTTAAAGATATTATTGGAAAATAACTAACATTTAAATATTCTAGATTGGGTTATTGACTCAATTTAACATTTGTTAAGTGTATCAGCTTTATATAAGATTTCCTATTTTTATCATCTTTATATAAGATTCTCCTTTAATAAAAAGGATTTAAAGGTATTTTTGTTCTCAAAATATTTTCGGAAGAATACGGGATATCTAAACTTTAAGTTGGTGTAATATTGTAGTAAGCCAACAAAATTATAAAATAAATACACTTCTCAAATTACAAATACGTTATCTTTAAGAAAATTTATCCTGATTAACCCCGTAAGGACAAGTGTTGCTTCTCATCAACCAACCTAAAAGATGGGAATGTAATTTTAACCAACCTATTTGGCTGACTTTGACTAACTAACTACCAATTGTCAAATCACCATCATTGGCTGTTTACAACTGCAAACTGAAACTTAATCTAATTTTGGAGATTAAAACGCATACTTTACTACTCTAATATACTATCCATTTTTAATATAGAAGCTAATTGACTAGTTCAAAAATATTACAAAAACTAAATAAATTAAAAACTATATCATGTGTTACATGATCTCTTAGAAATACTTAACTAAATAAATTAAAAAATATAACATATGTTATATGATCTCTTAGAAATACTTATATAAACACATTATTAGATTATATATCAGATCTTAGTTTATAAGTCGGATAGCTTAATTTAAAGAAAAATGACAAGAGAGAGAGAGAGAGAGAAAGAGAGAGAGAGAGAGAAAAGTTTTACATTTAAGGCTAATATTCACTTATAAACCAGCCCTTATTTTAAGATTGGCAGGTACTGATATTTTTCATAAATACTAATATTACAAGTCTTTCACATGGAATTTAAAAGTCAACCCCCTTATTACAAGTCTTTCATTTGGGTTTAGCAGTGAGAATTTAAGAGGGAAGGATAGTACGAGTTGAGAAGAAAGATAAGGGAGAGAGGAGAAAAGGTAATAGAAGAAAATTGCAGAAATGCAGAGAAGGCAAAGAGATAGTCTCTTATTATTTGTGGGCTTAATATGCCTAAGTACCATAACTGAATCTGCCACTGTAACCGTACCAATAGGAGTGATCCTGGATTTGGATTCATCACTTGGTTCCACGGTTCACGACTACATCAACATCGCCATCCAAGATTTTTATGACGAACATAATTCATCTACAACCAGGCTCCAACCTCTTTTCAGGGATTCTAAGAATGATCTCCTCACTGCAGCTGATGAAGGTAACTACAATATGATCAAATGTTTGTCGAATAGTTATAATTTCGAGCTTTGTTCTTCGTTTATCATGTTGCTCTTTGTTAGCCTATCCCTTTTTTATTCATAACCTTGTTTAATTATATGTTTGTTAAATTATATCTCTTGTTACTCAGCTCAACTGTCATGAATAGCCTCCTAATTAATTAAGTCTCTTAACACCTTTTCTTCACATCGGTCTGGTTTATTTGCAACGTACACTCTCTTGATTATATATATAAGGAAAAAATAAACCCAAAAACGGATCATGTAGAATGGCTGTTATGCAGAGAACTTACATTCCCTTAGAATGGTCCCAACCCTCGCCCAGATTTTAGCTGACTCCAGCACCCCCCCCCCCCCCAAAAAAAACGTGAAAAATTGATTTTTCACTCTAAAAAATATCTCATAAAGCATAAAAGTGATTAAAAAGTGCTTTTGGATATCCAAAACACCGATTTCTCTTGTTCTATTTATAAAATACAGAGAGAATATATTTTTTTATCATATTTATAAGGTATGTCATTAATTTTTTAAATAAATGTAAAATTTCACCACTCATTTATTATTGTGTAGATAGTTACTCCTTCGGTTGATTTTCATAAGAAATAACTGTCACACATACTTAGTTCCTTTATATAAAAAACATTAAGAGAATGTCTTATTTTTTACTTTTCCATTTTCCCCTTATTTAATTACCTTATTTAGTGTCAATATAATAAATTTGGACACCCACCAAAGACTTATTACTTCTACTCCCTGGGATAGGTTTTTGGTCTTTTTATCCTTTGGATACGATTTAATTTTATTTTTTAAACTGTTGCTTTTTAAATAAATAAAAAACATTTTTTGAAAAATGTTAGTTGAGAGATTATCTTTATTTTAGATTTTTAATAAAATAATTTTTTTGAAAAATATAAAAAAAATAATAATAATAAGATTACAAGCCTCCAAAGACCTATCCAAAGGATAGGCAAGGAATCCAATTCTCTACTCCTTCCAATCCATAATATAACACACTCCAACGAATTCATTAGAACAAAAAAATTTATAGTTAACTCATTAAATATGCCTTAAATTGACAAATAAGTTTTTAATTTTACCCATATTAAACTAGGTTTCAAATGAGAGAGAATATATAAAAAATTATTTAAATTTTAAGTATTAACTACATGAGCAAAATTGACAAATAAACAATAATTACTCTCTCCAAATGACTTACATTATAAACCATAGTATTCTTCTTTAAGTGACTTAGAATGGAGGGAGTACAATGTTTATTTTCTTATTCTCTCTCTTCTATAATCCTCTTTATTATAATAATTTCCTTATTCTCTCTTATTCCTTTTGTCCTCATAAATAATGGTATTTAAATTATAAAAAAAAAGGTTATAATTTTAACTCATTTATTGTACTCAACCAACATTTTGAACAACAACATTCGGTTAAACGTGTCCTATAAAAAGGAATAGAGGGAGTATTTTCTTAGAGAATGTAGTTAAAAAGGAGTAACGTTAAAAAGTTATTAAATTTTAATATAGAGTTAATAAAGTTTAAGGTTATTTTAGTTTATGTGAAACATATTAAAAATACCTTTAAATAGAATTAGAGGATACAAAACAAAGTTTATGTTCATTTGGTTAATATCCATTAGGTCTAATTCTCCCACCAAATCTTATTACATGAATTTTTTCTAATAACAAAAATTCGCACAAAGACATAAGTTTTGTCTTCAAAAGTTACTCCGTCCAGTGCTTTTTATAAAAAATATTTTCTCTTATAAAAGTGGTCGTTACATGAGAAACACTTTCTTTTTTGTCTGAAATTTTAAACTGTTTTTTTTTTTCATTTTTACCCTTATTTAATATATCTCACTCATTATCTCCTTAATTACTATAAATTTTCACCCAATATCTCTGGCATGTGCAAACTTTTTAAACATAGGTATAATTGAAAAAAAAAAAATTTAAAGAAGTTACACATTTACCGATGCTTTTAACTCACTTTTGGAACAGTTAGGTTTTAATCATTGTTTTTTATAAAAAAGGAAGTGGGAGTATCAAATAATTTAGGGTAAAGGTGCAATTTTATACGTGAAGTTTACTCGGGAAAGCCAAAGACCACGAAATTTTTTTAGAGCAAAAATACACACGACGTTACGTTTTGGGAATCAAAGACTATCGCGTAGATTAGTTGACCAAGCGGTCAGCGTTAACTCACTTGGATGGAAGTGAACGATGAATGCGGGTGAAATTACACTTTTACCCTTAGTTTTAGGTGAAATTACACTTTTACCCCTTAGTTTTAAATATTATCAAAAAATCCGGAAAAAAAAAGTAGAAATAATTCAAATAATTTGAAAAAAAAAAAATCAAAAAATTAGGAAAAAATTCAAAAAAATTAGAACAATATTCAAATAATTAGGAAAATATTGAAATAATTAGGAAAAAATTCAAATAATTAGAAAAAAAAATTGAAAAAAATAGAAAAAAAAATTCAAATAATTAGGAAAAAATTCAAATAATTAGGGAAAAATTCAAAAAATTAGAAAACAATTTAAATAATTAGGAAAAAATTCAAATAATTAGGGAAAATTAAAATAATTAGAAAAAAAATAAATATACCCCCACCAATGGCCCCACCGGTTCTTAGTCGACGTTACACATCGATTAGATTTATCTCGTAGGGAGAATTGACAAGAAGATTATCTTAATTAATTAATTAATATTTTTTTCAATAAACAACTTACCCTAGTGCATCTTCAACAACCGTACCCGTGTATATAAAACTCCTCCTCCACCAGTTGGTTATCGGCCATGGCCGACAATAAACCGCCCGCCGCCGGCGTAAGCGTCGGGCAGCCCGTGGTGGCCGACGGTTGCCGGTGGTGGGGCCCACTGGCAGAGGTATTTTAATTTTTCCTTAATTATTTGAATTTTTCCTAATTATTTGATTTTTTTCTAAATTTTTCCTAATTATTTGAATTTTTTTCTAATGTTTTGAATTTTTTTTCATAATTATTTTAATTTTTTTATAATTATTTTAATTTTTTCCTTATTTTTTTCGAATTTTTATCTAATTTTTCTATTTTTTAAATTTTTTCGAATTTTTTGAATTTTTTTATTCCACGCAACGATGTCAAAGTCAAATCAATTGTACGTCATTGCTCCATCCAAGTTGATGGTCAACTAACGCCGTGGTCTTTGGGCGCGTCAAAAAACGTAACCGTGTGTATTTTCTTTCAGAAAAAACTTCACAAGATCAAGAAACTTCATGTGTAAAATTGCACTTTTACCCAATAATTTAAATTTTTACATATTTCAGTATGCTTAAAAAAATATAAAATACTGAAGATATATATTATAATAATTTGGAAATTTATATAATTCATAAAAAATTGATTTTTAGAACAACAGTTATATTAAATATATGCCAATAAAGAAAATTAATTTCTTAATGTTGGTATTAAGCAGCTTACAAACTAGTATACGAGAGAAATGTGACAGCAATCCTGGGCCCTCAAGACTCGGAGCTAGCAAGGTATGTTGTTGACCTTGGTATTACGAGTGGTGTACCTGTGGTATGGTTTCCTCCATCTGGTCCTTCTCTGTTGCCACCTCGTACCCGATTTTTCATGAACTCCAACTTCAGTAGAAGCCATTGCTCTCAGTTCGAAGCTATAGCAGCCATTATCGAAACTTATAATTGGCAGTCTGTGATCCCCATTTATGAAGAGCCTGAATTCGGCAATGACCTTATTCCATGTCTCACTTATGCCTTGCAAGACATGGACACTCGAGTGCCTTACATAAGTTCCATTCGTCAAGATTTCAACGATCTTCAAATCACCAAAGAGCTTAACAAGATAAAAGAACTGCGAACATATGTGTTTGTTGCTCATATGACTATGGAGCTTTGGTTAAGACTTGTGGAACCAGCAAAAAAGGCAGGGATGATGAGTGAAGGACACGCTTGGATACTTACGCAAGGTCTATCTCCTTTGTTAGATCCCAAAGCTAAAGATACAAAAGAGAAAGGCTACATGGATGGTGCTTTGGGTGTAAGGCCTTCATTGGATGTTTCCTTAGAGACAACATTAATGCATGATCAGCACAATGTAAATCTCTCTCTTTATGGCCTGTGGGCTTACGACACTGTCAAAGCATTGGCCGATGCAGTACAAAACTCCGGATTATTCGATTCTAGTGAAAGCAGAGTTGAACTTCGAAACAAAACAGGCCCAGAACTTCACAAAGCAATTCTGGAAACTGATTTCGAGGGCATGTCAGGGAATTTCAGTTTGAGGCAGGAACAACTGGAACCATCACAGTTTGTAGTATACAATATGAAAGGCCAAAGAGAAAATATCATCGGATATTGGAGACCTGAAACAGGACTTTTTCAAAATTACAGTGCAGATGGTAAATACAAACTAAGGGACCCGGCATGGCCAGGTAACACAACGGAGAGACCACCAAAGTTGAAAGTTGGGGTCCCAAACAAAACACATTTTTCTGAATTTGTTCATGTTACTGCGGAAGGACAGAAAATATTACCTACTGGTTTTGCTGTGGAGGTGTTTAAAAAAGTGGTTGATGCTTTACCATTTCCTTTACCTTATGAGTTTGTGCCCGTGGACAACGATAATGGATACGATGATCTTCTCCGCAATAACAAGGCAAGTTTTCATTCATTTCTGTTGCTTTCAATTGTTTTAACTTCATTTATTAGCTTTTGTGTTTCCTAGTTTTTTGGAATGGTTTCAATGCCATTGTACTTAGCTCTCCCAATTAATCAGATCTGGACTTCAGATTTAATTTGGATCATCCATCCAGATCTGAGCTTTTAAAAGTCTATATTCTTTTAATAAGAATTATTTTAATGAGTTTAAAATCTAAAATAATGATAATTTTTTAAAAAAAATATTTTTTATATAAAAAAACATCATTTTTTTTTAAAAAAAAAAACTTAAATTTGGACCGTCTAAAATTATATCTAGACGATTCAGATCCACTGAGTTGGAAGTGTTTAGCACTGAAACCAAGTAAGTCCCAATTTCTATTGTTTTACATTGTTGATTATATATATCAGATTAATCTTTACTTTTTCCAAATATTATCTAGTTCCGTCGTCCCTAAGCAGATCTCCTGGGATGTTGTTGAGTCTATCCATGCTTATGGGGGAGGAATATATATATACTCCTTAGGTCCAATTATAAAACCAAAGTTGATTTTTTTGGAGGAGTGAGAAGTTAATTAGCGGGGGCAGCTAGGTCCGGCCCGGGCTATGCTCATGAGTGTGGGATGTTACTTGCATTGTCTTATCTTTACCCTTGGATGATTGCTCCCATTTACCTTCCTTTCTATTTATTGCCACCTTCAGTCCTAATCGAAGTTAATTTTTTTGAAGAGGTTAAGGAAGCTAATTAATTTTTTTTTATTTTTTTTTATTTTTAGTATTTTCTTCAAACTAATTAGTTTGAGTAATAAACTAATATATAATCTACGGATACATAATATATGATATGATTAAATAACTTATTAAGCTTCATTAATTTCTCTAAAAAAAAATCAACCTAGTCTTAGTCTTATGGGAGTATATTCTTTGTTGGATCAACTTCCAACGGTTAAGATTTAATATTTCAGTATTACATTGTTTTTTTATAAATATAATATTATTATAACATTAAATGTAAAAGTACATGTAAATAAATTTAGACTTAAAATGGAGACACTCAGACACCTCCCATGAATCATTAGTGAGCATGGTGGCCCGACACAGACACTTTCTTATATATGTAGGCCAAGACTTAATCCTTGTATGAAAAAAGTGCAGAATCTTGATGTTATAATTGGAGACATAACAATTACAGCGAGTCGCGCAAATTATGTTGATTTCACAATGCCATATTTGGAATCAAGGGTGTCAATGGTGGTAAATGTGAGGCCCGACTCCGAAAATGGGTGGATCCTCTTCAAACCTTTTGATTGGACACTTTGGTTAATTCTGGGTGTGATATTTGTGGGTGCAACTGTTTTCATACTTATTTTGGAAAGAAATAGGAGGAGCGATCCTAAAAGCAAATTTGCACGCCTTTGCCGGAATCCCTTCCTTATTTACAAGAGTGGTGAGTTCTCTTAAAAAATCATTGAGCTGTATGAATTTTGGTTGCTCATCAGTCATCACTTAGCCGGCTTGTATCTTAACACACTCAATATTGCTGTGAGTTATATCAATGTTGTGTGTGTGATGATTGCAGATGTTGATTGTTTGAGAAGTGACTCGTCTAAATCGACGGTGTTAGTGGTCATGTTTGTGTTGGGCATAGCAATTCAAATTTATACAGCAAATTTAACTTCAGTTTTAACTGAGATGACCACGGCAAAGCGTTCTCCATTGAAAGACGTGCAAGAGATTAGAAGGAAGCATGTGTCAGTGGGATATCAAAAAGATTCATGGGTGAAAGATCTTCTGACTACAAAAATAGGATTGAATAACGATCAATTAAAAGCTTTAACAAATGTTGAAGAGTACAATAAAGAATTGTCGAAAGGAGCCCAAAAAGGAGGTGTTGATGTTATTTTTGATGAAACTCCTTATCTCTCGCTCTTGCTTTCCAAATGCTCTTCTTGCAAAATGACAGGACCAATCTACAAATCTGCTGGATTTGCCTTTGTGAGCACTCTTCTTCTCTCCCCTGTACTATATATACATTATACTCTCTATACTAAATTGACTTGTTTTTTAAGATATAAGGGAAATTAAAAAAGTTACTTAATTAGGTCCTATGTTGTTTATTATTAAATTATATATCAATTTATAAGGCATTTAACAAATTCCTTTGGAGAAAAACTATACATACGAATATCTTAAAGTAATTTAATTAACTTCTTTAATCTATTTTTTAAAAAAAAAAAGTCAATTGAGTCTTATATTTAAGACTAGATGTAGCATTCCATAAGAACTATAAAACTTTGACAATGTACCATGTTAAATTTTTCAGGTATTCGCCAATAGTTCTACCTTGGCCTCAAATTTTTCAGCTACTATATTAAATCTAACTCAAAATGTGACGTTGTTTGGCGACATGAAGAGGAGCATAACCTTACCCTTCATCATTGACAAATCTAAAAGTGATGTTGAGATGCGAAGTTTGACAACTGACGACTTTGGAATATTCCTTTTCCCGTTAGTATACTCTATCTTAGGTTTAGTCTCCTGCATTTTAATTCTTAAAGTTCCAATAATCAGAAGCTGGTTGAACGCGAGAAGGGATTCACTTTGGAAGCAGCCAGCGGTGCAACCGGAAGTGCAGTTACCAGAACATTAAAACCTCTCGATGGTGTGTGGTTTGGTGTTATTTTATAATGAATAATTCTTCGAGTTCTCTCATTTAACTTATCATTTGTTCAGCTCGATGTCCACCATATGTATTTTGAAATTGTCTGCAATAACATTGTTGGATTAAATTAGAAAACAATTTTAGAGCCCTTTGGACAATATAATTTAGGATTTCTGGCGCAACAATTTCAGCTGACAAAAAAATAAAAAAGAGGTAGGTGCAAAAATACCTACTTTAATTTCTTTTTTCAAAAGTGCCCCTACATAATCAAATACTAGGGGTGTAAAAATATGTATGAATTTTAAATGTATAGCAAAAAAGTGATCACCATTAAATGTCCGTTACTTTTTCTAAACATATTTTTGTAAAAGTGAAAAAACACTCGCAATCTTTGTTAGAAAGTGTTGTAAGCACTATAATCGGACATCGAATGCAAAAGTGCCTATAATTATAGAAAAGACGGAGGTGATATGTAGGATTACTATGATATCAACACTTTTGCACCTCGAGGTTAAATTATGGCCCCCATAGCTCTTTTTGAAAAAGATTATGGGTATTTTTATACCTTTACAAAAAATAGGTTTTGAAAAAGTAACAGACATGAAGTTAACGGAGATGACATTTTTACTTTATTTAAAATATATATATATATTTGGACTTGATGTTTGATTATGGTGCTAGAAACACTTTTTGAAAAAGATAATAAGCATTTTACATCTTTACTTTAAAAAAAAAAAAAAAAAAAAAAAGAAGAAGACTATAATATGATGTTTTATTGGAGGTAATGGGATTTAGTCTTTAGTACATTGGAAAGATAAACTTCTTTTTCAGGACAAAGAAACGTAAGTCCTAGTCCAGGCCCTTCACAGGTTTGCCCCAAAACAGCATCATCAAATAAACATTTCAAACCTATACGTACCTTCAGCCTGAAAGAACTAGCCTTTGGGGTTCCATAAAACGGAGCAACAAATGCAAAATTCCTTTCTTCTCCAGAGCCTTCAAGAAGCTTCCAATCCAGAAAAACATACTGAGATGAACCATCATCATTCATGGTCATGCTCAGCCACAATCTGTGATCACTGGCGATATTGTGGAGAGTGATATCACACTCAATGCCTACCGGTAGTCCCGAAACGAAAGGAAGAGGATGTTCAAAGTCATTATTCACAATACTTAGCTCTGCTCTTACATGTCTGACTGTTCCACTATATATGAACTGTTTCAGGCAGAATAACTTAAGACACTTACAAAACTCCAATGGACTTTGGGAAGCTTCATTTATGGAGGTGACACCTTCAGGTAACAATTTCCTGAGTTCAACTATGAATGTGGATGACGCAACAGAGCTTTCTTTAAGGACAAGTTCTACCTGGGAAAATGTTGCAGTCAACCTCTTCAATGTAAGAATCCGACAGCATATGTCAGCTTCACATAGCCTAAGGACACAAGTTACTAACATTAGCTCCAAGACATTCAATTCCTCTAGTGGAGAAAACCCGATAAACCGAATCCTGAATTCTTTAACCTTCCTATCAAGCTTTGCCAGTTCAAAGTCTAACGCTCCTGTTGCACGAGAACAAATCGGTTTCTCTTGTGGGAAATTTCCCCAAATTTTTGCGAGGTGTTTTATTATTTGAAGATATTGCAAGGTAAATGCCAAAGCATCAGCAGATCCCGCAAAATCAGATCTCATAGTTGCCAAATCTTCCTTCCAACTCCTACATTGTCAGCACAACGCTTTAAAAAGAAAACCAAGATAATATTTCATATGCATACATGTGTTTAACAATCAAAACATACCAAATATCACCTAGCAATAGTAAATCAGCTCGCAGGACAAACATAGATGGTATTCACCATGAACTATATTACCTCAGGATCTTGAGAACTTCACTTGTACAGCCAGATTGTATCAGGGACCAGATATCTGGGACCTTCGAAAGAGTAAGATCAGTAAACTTTATAACTTCATCATGCACTGCCCGTTGTTCTACTTGAGAATTGAGTATATCTTTTGGCTCCCTCACAAACTGGGACTGAATTTCAAATTCCACATCTATTTCATGTGATGTCTCAACAAGACTTGTCACATCATTGTTGGCGCAATAACTGTAATCACCTTGAACTAAGGGTAATTGTTTCTCCCCTACACCATGGTTTATATTTGAGGCAAAACAATCAATAGATCTACTTTTATCAGATAGGTAGGCCAAAAGGGCATCCCTATCCATAACATCAATAAACGCAGAGGAAATCCTCCCTAGGAGTGTAACAGCATAAGAAAACAAAACTGGAGGTATCGTGCCTACATTTACATGCGAGAGTGAGGCAGAGATACAAAGGATTAAAAGTGCAGCCACTCTCGCACTATTGAATTCAGAGTTGCCTTCAAAAGCTGCTTCTACCTGAAAGAATGGTGTAACAGAATATTAAATAAATATCAATTATCTCTGCTGAAGATTAGATTTTTGGAAGATAAAGTCCATTGACCTTGATTAGTTGAATATAATCAATCTTGAGGAAACTACAGGAAAAATGAATAATTGTTCCTCCTTCTATGAGGTTGCATTCTTCTGATACTAGAAATATTATATATTGACTTCATGATAAACTGAAAACCATCCTCCTATTTGTTACCACTAGAACAAGGCCAGAAATTTATCAAGAAACATCATTTCTATTATGGGGCTAAATTACAAAAGCAGGCAGCAGCATTAACTGAAATGTAATGCCAAAATCACACCCCCGAAAAATTATAGATTATTTTATAAGCTTGAGATATACAAAACTAGTACTGTAAGAGTAAAATTTAAGCAGTAGGTACAGCGGGTCTGCTGCTTTCTGATACCCTAGTTTCTGTGGATGCCACTCTAACTACCGACTGTCAACTAAGTTTAGCTTCATGTTAACATGACATGGGCAAAATGTTCATGACGCTCCCCGAAATGTTATATAATCATCATTTAAAGGAACAAGTTCACCTCTTCAAAAACTTCCTTGGAGACAATGGCTACAAACTTCTTGTGATTCCAGCCAATATGGGAAACAGCTGGAAATACATCAGCTTCATCCTGGCATGAGAATATGCAGATGTTACAACAAAAAAGAGTTAAAAGCTCAATAAATGCCAAAAATCGGTCACTATATATATTCACCACAATCATGAACTATTAGAAAATTCAGTAGCATGTAATCCATATAGCATAGACAATATGGATAAAATAAGGAAGGTTCAATGATTATAGGGAATTGAAGTGAACGTTTAGGAGATATTAAATACTAAATAATGATGAGCTGTGAAGGCATAAGGAAAGAGTGACTGCAGTAAAGAACAGGCCATGACCAATCAGGAAAATGGGTGGCAAAATGAAAAGCTAAAGTATCCCATCTAGATTTGATTGAGAACGTGTTAGCTTGCCTAAGATGTCCAAATTGCACATAGCATAGCAGGATATGCGGTCCACGTTAGGGTTTTGCCGTCTGTTTCTTAGACCTTTTAGGTTCAGGGGTTTTGGAAGCCGAATGCAAGTGAGAGACTATACCGGCTTAAAGAATCAAGATGAGTTGAAAACTTTAAAAGGGGGAGCTTGCTTTGAACAAAACAGTGAAAGGATCCCACAAAATGACCAGAAAAGGATGAAAATAAATTTTTGCAAGCATTGCAATCAATTGCATCTCCAATACTTGATGTCATTGTAAAATCTCATAAGCCCATCTTAAGAAAAAGAAGATAAAATTGCAGAATAGTTAGATGAACACCTGTGGGTAAATACTCAAACCATGTAGAAGACCATCGATCGCTGATTTAAACAACAAGAGACTATTCAGCTTCACTTTTTAAGTATTTTCCTTGCAGAATATCTCACTTCCCTGCTGTTGTCAGCTAGAACACCAAGAAACTGGAAGAGCATCAAATGAAACATAATCAGGATAAACTTGCCAAGCAGATAAAAGATAGTGTCAACAATATGACAGAAAACAGACATTTATACTTAATACATAATTTAAATTTACTGACAAGGGTCAAGTATCTTGGAAAATTTCATCAGAGAAAGAAACCCCTTATCAGTTCTGAGGGTAAAAATCCCCAGTCAAGTCATGCAGATCACTGTCTTCCTCTTCGAAAAAGCTTTATCATAAAACTTAAGCCTATGGGTCATCCTAGAAAATTTCTCAGTAGTTGATTTGATCAAAAAGTACATGCACCTGACTCTAATAATATACTATGTTATTGCAAAGGCGAGACAGTTTCCCAGTAGTTCATTTGATCAAAAAGTACATGCACCTGACTCTAATTATATATCATGTTATTGCAAAGGCGAGACTGTTTCCCAGTAGTTCATTTGATCAAAAAGTACATGCACCTGACTCTAATAATATATCATGTTATTGCAAAGGCGAGACCGTTTCCCAGTGGTTCATTTGATCAACAAAATGACCAAGTAAACTAGTTATTTGATTCATTCTACAAAATTAAGTAAAAGGAGCGGGGGGGAACCCTTCTTTTTCATTTTTTTTTTTTTTAAAAAAAAAAACTACTTCAATTTGACTCCCAACAACCATAAAATATAGTTGTATATTGGATAGTCAGCCTACGTATTTATCAAGGATGAAAAACATACCATGTGCAAATGTTTTTCCTGAACCTTCAGACAGCCACTAATTGCCATATAGTACATGGTTTTTAAAGCTTGTAATCGAACAACCACCGAATCATCATTCAACACATCCATTAAAATGTTCAAAGCTTCATGAGCAAACTCAGTGGAGAGGACTGCAAGTCTTTGCAAGGACAGGCATGCAGACTTTCGCACCTTCAGGACAGAAACTATTTCAATTTCAGATCAAATATGGGGAAAAACCTTAAACTATTACCACATAATAGCAGCCAATTGCCAGATCAAGTTCTCAAAACAAAGAGCTTTACAATAACTAAGTTCTCCACTCAATTAAACAAGAGACCTCTTTCCTCAGATCCATCATACATCTTGTCATTATTGTAATTGCATATGAAGCACTAATGTTCAAGAAAAGTTACCTGAAAGAACTCATCCTCAAGTCCATGCACAAGTGCACCAGCTACACTAGCTGCTAGCATTTTAAATTGTTCAGTTGTGTTCTGGCCAAAGACTTCCTTTTTCTTTCCAACCTCCAGGACTCGCTTTGACAAAGTTTGCAAAAGAAAATCCTCGGATACTATTTCAACCTTTCCAAGGGCAGTAAAAGCTTCAATCCTGACCTCCATGCTCATATCTCTTGCCATAGAACAGAGCTGCATAAATATGAAGCGTGTGTAATACCAAGGTAATCAGCAGTCCACTTTCACGAATACAAAAACATACAAACAGAATAATACTTGGAAAAAAGACAGCGGCAGGAGGGGAAAGTTCTCCAATCATTGTGCATAAAAAAATTGATGGATTCCTAGTAAATTGCCCACACGACATTTGACTCCATGATATAAGTTCAATGACTTAAAAGTGTACAGATACAATAATGTCAGGTATAAATCTAATTTCTGAATGCAACAGAAAGAAAATGACATTGTGCAATAAGACTAAACATGTTATATTACATGCGTCAAGAATCTATATATCTACACATCTATCTAAAATATAAAATCTATAGAAAGCAACGTTTATAAGCCATGAATAGTATGACTTGCCCCAAATTCCATGCAGAACATGAGCCCAAAATTTAATTTAATAGAATAACTCATATTGTTTCATGTCAGAGACATCATAGCTTAACTTTTTAATTCCTCCAACTTGCAAAGAGAATCATATTTGTTCAACTTACCATAATTCCATGTGCCATTTTTAGAATCCCACAAATCAAGGAACGGGTCATTATGGTTTTGAGATTCATAAAGGACATAGAATAATCATTAACATCAAAAGCCGATGTTGAGAATCCTGAGTTTGTCAAGAAGGGGAAACAAGCATGGATAGGGAAACATCATAATATTGAAATTGTAGCTTTAATTTCAAACATTTGTAAAATTAAGATCCAACAACCATAGACAATGCATTGCCCATGGAATAAAAAAACACCTTGGAAAATACTTCATTCGACCAGTAGCTTTTCATGTCAGCATTAGAAGCTGCTAACATCAGCCCCCATGAAGCAACCTGAAATTACAAAATAGATAACATAACATATAAGACCTCAAGTTATACTAAAATTTCAAAAAGTGGAAAATATGTTAATGAGTTTCTGGAAGACCAAATATTATTCATTTAGGATACAATACCCTGTAGCTCCAAAATACAAGCTTTTAATTATTATTCCACAAGCATTGCAGACTCATATCTCAGTGAAGCACACAGAAAAGGAAAACATTAAGTAATGGTATCTTACAACACGAATTGCAGATGATCTCACACAATCTTCCATGTCACCCAGAAGTTGAACAGCACGATGATAACACCCATCCACCAAACTAGTGTCTTCGAAGACGCCATGATTAATCAAATCAACAAGTCCATCTAGAGAAGTTTTTCTCACATAAGGATAAGGATCCTTTGTGAACCCTAGAAACACAGTAAACAGCAAAGATGGCCGAATTTGAAAGCGCCCTGCGTTGTTCAGCAACCATAAACGTGCAGACACAGAGGGGCCAAAACAGAGAGAAACAAAAAACCCATCATCAAGCTTGTCCGTATTCAAGCCTGGTGCTGGAACACGTTCTGTGATCAAAGCCAGTACTTGGAGTGAATCAACAGCAAGGCGGGTGGATTGGGCAGAAAGAAGAGAGTGAGAACAGACAGATTGAAAAATGAAATGAGAAAAGGAAGAGTGGTGGATGGCGAGATGGGTAAGGAGGTTGAGAGAGTAATGGAGAAGGACTTTGTCATGACTAAGTTCAAGTGAGCGAATCAGCTTTTGAAGAATGGACGTTATGGTGGATTGTGGAGTTGAAGGGTTGATGATGAGGGATCTCATGGAAGCCAAGGTGGAGAGACAAAGGGATTCTTCTTCAATTTGGAGAGTGTTGTGGAATAGGTCCATTGATTGACTCAGCATCTGCGTCTATAGGTTCCAAACAAAGTTGAAACTCGCAATCACAGCAACTCAGATTCCATTTCTATCCTACAAAAGGTTCAAATCAGGCTGATTTGCAGGTCGGAGTACCCTCACAGCAGTGTAGTGATCTTCAGAAAGACCACATTTTCCAAGACCCGTAGCACTATAATGGCTCAAATCGGCACATGCTATCTATGAACATTTTCTGTTTAACATTCAGCATATGGTAAGTCTAGGCTAAAAAAGTAAACTCTTTCACAGAAGTTCAATACACAAACCATCATAAAAGTCAATAATATCCAAGTTCTCATCAAAAATTCAATAATCAGTCTCAGACAGGAGGGGGACAGATTCAAGAATGCCCCTCCATCACCAATGTATCAACAACAGAAAAAATGCATCAACAAAGCATATGAACTAAATAAACTTTAAAAATTGATCATTTATACTCTAATCTTGTCACGGCCTGATGTACAAGGGTAACCACCACGAAATATGAGAAAATTCCACATTCCATAAGCATTGAACACAACAATATTTACTTGACATAATATAATAGCATTTACAATATCATAATTAGTGTAATAACCTTGCATATGCATATACCATTTATAGTTCATATATAAACATGTATCTTATAAACAAAATATTAAGCTATTTGTAGAAATTTTGGCACTGTAAGTTGGACTTCCCGAAAGTCTACAATAGCTTGATAACTAAGCACAACATACCGAGCTCCTCATTTTCACAAATCCCAAAATATCATCCTGATATAGAATCAATGGAGCGAACCTAGTACAACATTCAAAAGTATTTTTAAATATTTATATTAGCCTACACAATTCAGGCAGCGGTCAAAAGCTTCTTATTCCAAGGTAAGGCCTTCAAGAATCAGTTGGAGGAGCAGGTTCACTTCTACCATCTGAGTGCCAAAATAATTTTTTCAGTAAAATAACGTCCCCACATAATATATAAATAAACAATAATAAATTGGTTAAGTCATAACATAATAAAGCAAGTAAATGGGCATTTAAATAGGACAGGAATAATTATTCATAATTTAAACATTTATACAGCTGAGAGTGTGAAAAAACAAAAAAAAAAGGATTAATCATTGCTAATAAAAATTAGATTCAAAGAAATTTTTTATCTGAGAATCAATAAACCAATTTTGAAAATGGTTTTTTTCTTAATCGGGACCTAGACCAAATGATGATAGGCATGGACACACTGTCTACAAGGGTAAATAACTTATCTAGCGTGGCTAGAAGCCATGAAAACAAGTGCAAACACAAAGCCCACAAAAAACAAGCATGAGTGATGCTCACAAAAATCCACCCTTCATTCCACGTGTGTTGGCCATCACATGGGGCTAGCACCTCCAAATAACCCTACTAGTTAGAAACTAGGTGTGCCATCGCTCGACAAGGGCTAACAGAACTGCCATTAGCAACCAATGAGCTACTTTTATTCTCTTTAAAACATTTTCCGACATGCATGGAAGTATACAACCTTGTAACTTAAATCAATTTCAACACAGAATGGATAAAATGGATAAGTATTTCCTTTGGAAAAATCTATCCCTTTCCATGCATGTATTAAAGTTTAAAGACAAATGGAGAATTAAATAAACAAAATCCTCATTTCATTTTCTTTCAAAAACTTTCACATGTCAGTTTCTAAAATGTTAATACTCTATAAAAACCTTTATAAGAAAATAAGACTTATGAAAACGTTTGGGGTAGGGTCTAATAAGAATGTCATTTTTAGAATAAGTGGGGGGTTATTTACTTACTTGGTAGTCCAATAGCTATAGTCTATCCTAATTAATAATCTTCAAGTATGATTCAGCCTTAATCCCCTAGCATACAAATAACATTATTGTCACTCCAGTTGTAACCTTATAGAAATTTATAATATCTGTAATAAAATTTTGTCGTGTTCTTTATAAAACCCCTTTTCTCCTTAACCTCTACAAAACCCAAAAAAAAATCTTGAACTTTATGAACCATTCAACATAATATTACCAACACCTTACATACATAAACAAAAAACGTGCATGCACGCGCACGCGCACAAATATATATATTCACAATTCTACACTCACAGCAAGTTTAGAGGTAAGAAAGAATTACTTTAGCTTCTTCGTACCTATAAAGTATATAGCCAAAGCTTAATCCATAATGAATAAATCCACAGTATATATAAATATACACGCATCATTCATAATTTTCCAATACTATCTTCTACAAACACATCTCAGATTCTCATCACACAATCAATTTCTCTTTCTCTCTGTTTTTTCTTCAATCAAGCATTTCCTCAACTCTTTGTATTCAAATATAGCTAACACAAATAAGTAAATTTAGTCCTCAAATTCAAACAAACTCCTCTCATACACATTTTAACAAACACCATATGTGCATTCTAAGATCAAGTCACAAACAACCATCATACTGCAAAAATTAACAAACATATGATCTTCAATCACACAAAGTTTCATAAATTTTTCAAATTCCACTCTTTAAGCTTCCAGTTGCAAGAAGATAAAAGATATTTCAATATCTTATTCCTTATTGACAATCAGAGGGAGAAGAAAAGCTTCTGAAAACACAAACATATAAACCAACAGAGCAGGGAAAAGCAAAGAAACAATCTTAAACCTACCACAAGCACATCCTGAGAAAAGAGAAGAGGAATTCGAACCTACAGATGCAGTCAAGGTACCGAGTATCAGTTCCGAAATTTTTGCTCACATAACCCCCATGAGAAAACGTCGTTTGAAGCATAAGAGGAAGCACAGCGACAATAATCGAAACAAAGGAGGAGAAGAAGAAGAACGTGGCTGAGAGACAGCGTACGAACACCATCACACTGGGACGAACTGAAGAACGAAGGAGAACGACGCACAGCGAGCCTGTCAAGCACGCACGCACTCACAGTGACAACAGCAAGGAAGGAGAAGAAGTTTGGTCGAGAGAGACAACGCACGGATATGGCACACCGGCGACGGACTCAAGAGTTGAACGGCGATGGAGGTCCAAGCTTTCAGAGGATCTTGAAGCCTTCTCTACTCTTACTGAATTCGGCATGAGTGTCTCAAACGGATTTGCCTATTCATCTAGTCTCAAGTTGGATTGAAACTTTGCGGTTTGACGTTTTTTATAAAAATATTACTTTTATATTAATAAAATATTAAATTATTAAAAATATATAAAAATAATATTTTTATAAAACATTGTCTGAAACCCGTCGAAACAGTGTCTGGTCAATTGGTCATCCTGTGTTCCCGCCTGTCCCAGATTTTGTTCCATTTGTTTCAATTTTGGGCCCACCCGACCCGATCGGATATGATTGATACAGAGACGGGGGAATGAGATAGATAGGGTCCTTGAACTTCCCCGCATTAAGTGAAGAAGAGATCTTATTTTTTTTACTTTCTATTTTTTAAAAAAAAAATATTTTAAAGGTGAGTTAATCTAAAATAAAGATAATCTCTCAATTAACATTTTTTTCAAAAAATGATTTTTTTATTCAAAAAGGGATTTAAAAAATTAAATCGATCATCAGATCGATCCGAATCGGCCCGGATCAGATGGAAAAATGATGCCTACCTAAATGATAGGCACCAAAACCGGATCCCAAAGACGGCCGCCCAGGTTCCGATGTCCTTGAACATCCCCGCATTAAGGAAAGAAGAGATCATCTTTGATGAAAATAGGTGTTTTGGTAAAAAGGTTAACTTCTAGGGAAAATTATAATAAAGGAATCTAAGATAAATAATATTTATTAAGAAATGATCATAAAAGTAGTAATTATTTTAAAGGACTAAAAATTAAAATATTAAAATAGAAAGACTAAATTACCTTTGTGTTATCTCTCAATACTCTTTTATTCTCTCTCCTTATACAAAGTAGATCTTACTATGTGATTGGCATCTTTCCATTCCGAATCTACCTTATTGATGTTCTTCTATTTTATTAAAAGTCTTTAATTTATATAGACCCCATCATATTGTTCCTTTTTCGAGGAAGTTACTAATGTTCCATGGCTTCATGGCTATCTCTTTTCTTCTCTCAAGCTCTTTTTGTCTCGCTAATAATTGAAGAATAGAGAACTCTATATATATGGATCGATTTTACCGTTATGTTTTTGTGGGTCCTTCCCCGTTTATTTTACATAGTTCACCGCTCTTTTTGTCCCCCCACCCCATATCGATTACCAAGAACTGATAATCATTTATATATATCTTGTGGAACAATTGAGGAGTTAATATGATTGAATTTGGAAACTGTGCAGGAGATTGGCTGAGCTAGGATACAATAGGAGCGCAAAAAAATGTAAGGAGAAGTTCGAAAACATTTACAAGTACCACAGAAGGACTAAAGAAGGCCGTTATGGCCGACCTAACAGAAAGACTTGTCGTTTCTTTGAGCAACTAGAAGCTCTTGACGCCAATCTCCTCCTTCCACCACCTCCAACTTTAGCCGAAAAGGATCAAACACCAACCTCACTCAGTGGTGGACCTAGAATTTTGGGTTTGTGGGTACACAATTAGTGGTAGGGTTTGGGGGTCCGGGGCAGCGTCCCCGAAATTTTTTTAAGGGAAGTTTTAAACGCATTAAAAAATAAAAGAATATAAGGAATAGGATCAGCAACGGTAAAACACAAAACTCGTCCTCCTCCCTTGCAGCGACCCACTACATCGGAAACAAGAATGAAAGGACAGACTACCTCCGTCGAAGCACACAGAACAGACCAAATTAAAACCTAAATCAAAAGACTTACATATAGGAAAATCCTTCTTCCGGCAAAAGTAGATCAGTAAATAACAGGGCAGCAACAGATCAGCAAACAACAATGACGAACATAATCGATCGATGCTTAAAACAGACGAAGCAATTTGAGCAACCAAAGACACCTCACCGACGACGGCGAGGTAGAAGCTCTGATAGAAGACTTGATCCAAAAACCAAAAATAAAGCAGAGAACACGATGAAGAGCTTACTGAATCAAGAAGACAGTGAAGAAAACTGGCTGTAACCAGCGAAGAACTACAGATCTAGAAGAAACGAATCCCCCGATGGTCTGCTGAACTTCGCCGAAATCAGATCGTGGATGACTAACAAACTGCTTCTGGCTTTTTTACCAAAATAATGTGTTTTTAAAAAAATAATTATCAGATTGAAGCATATTGAAAACTATTTATCAATCTAATGCTTACGTGAGTAATGGCGCAGGGGGGGTACGCGTGACTAGGATGTGGCGTTCGTTGTGGCCACGCCACTGGTGGCGTGCATATGTGTCACGCTACTGATTACGTGGAAGGAGTTCACGCCTACCACGTGGCGTGTAATGGTTCCACGCCACAGGTGGCGTGAATTGATTCCACGCAACCAGTAGCGTGGACTAGTTTCACGCCACAAGGGTGTCAGAGAATCTGACACCTTGTGGCGTGAAACTAGTCCACGCCACAAGGTGGCGTGCACGGGCGTGGGCCCCAGGGAATCTCTCGCCCCCACTTCGCCCCCCGCGCTACACGTCCATCTCGCTCCCCTCTTCCCCCCCCCCCAACACGCCTCCTTTTGACCGCCTCCTTTTTTTTTTTCTCCTTCACTCTACTCTTCACTCTCATTTTATCCTTCTTCTTTTTCCCTTCCCTCTTCCATTTTTTCAGTCCCTCCTCCCTCATCCGCAAGTCCTCCCAACCTTCCTCTTGTTGCTTTTTTTTTTTCACTCACTCCTTCCCTCTCTCCCTCATCATCCAAAAACTCATCTTCATTCTTTTTAACTCCTCCACTCTCCGACATTCACACACACAGATTACCTCATATCATTCCTCATCTGAAAAAGCATTGAAGAGGTTGATAAATTTGAAGACCTAAGAGGAGGAAGAAGGAGGAGGAATTTTATGTCTGGACTTCACGTTTGCACAGGTAACATTTAATTTTTTGTTATATTTATTGTTGAATAATAGGATTTAACTTTTAATTAGATACATTAATTTATTATAGATGCTTAATATGTATAAAGTAGGAGGGAATTTTTTGTAATGTTTATTTTGTATTTAACTTGTATTTATATACATTAAATTATTATAGATAAATGTATAACGGTATAGATGTTTTTATTTAATTTTTTTGTTATGTTTATTGTTAAAATAATAGGATTGAACTTGTAATTATAGACATTAATTTAAATTATAGACATTAATTTATCACATATGCTTAATAAATGTATAACAAAGAAAGAAATTTAAAAAATAATATAAATTTTAAAATTTCAAGAAAAATAAAATTCATGTTGTTAGGGTACTTTTAAAAAATAAATAAATGTGACGGACTAGCTTGTGAGGTCCTTTGAAAAAAAAAAAAAAAACTTCAAACAATATAATATATTTAAAAAAATTAACCGTGACCTTGGGAGGTAAAAAATCAAAATTCTTTTAAAAAAATAGTATTTAATTATTTAGAGAATAATAGTTAGTGACTTAATAATTTGTTGTGTTATTTGAAATTTTTATTAGTCAAATGGATGACCAATGCGCCGCAATATTGATCCGGCCCCAAAGAGTGGGGAGTTCTTAATGAGGAGATGCAACGATCACACCGATCACAAGTTGTGTGGAACAGAGGAGATTGCAATTTGTTGAGGGTCAGGCGAGCCTCACAGGGGTCTAGTGCAGATATCCATGACCCAGATCTCATCCCACTAGATTTGCAACAGCACCTTATGCGTGCAGGTTTACGGCATGTGTCTCGCATGAAGAGACTCCGGTATGGTTTAAAATTCTTTTTGTAATTAATTATATGCATTTAGTGGGTTGTACATGATACGGATAATATAAGACCTTTACATACTTGTTCTCTACTTTTATGTTGGTGCAGATTGACAAATACCTTATTATCGCTTTGGTTGAGAGGTGGAGGTCGGAGACTCACACCTTCCATACGGTTGGTGAGATGACTATTACTCTACGGGATGTAGAGGGCATTTTAGGTTTATCCACCGAGGGTCGAGTTGTTCCGGTCGGACGCATGGCAACCGGGCGGCAATTATGTATCAATACATGGGTGTGAGTCCACTTGAATCGACATTATTGGCGGAAACATCAAGATGGGCTGGTTTGACCGTCGTGGGGCCACCTGGGAGGAGCACTCAAGCTGCGGTTGAGGGTCAGCTTTTGTACACACGTGCTTACCTCATGCGCCTTTTCGGTGGATTTTTGTTGTGTGATAAGTCAAGCCACGAGGTCCCTTGCCGATACATAACATTATTGGGTGGTGACCTGATGGAGACTGCTACATACAGTTGGGGGTCAGCAGTACTCGCCACACTGTATCGCGAGCTATGTCAGGCCACGTCAGCTTCAGCTAAAGACATGGGGGGTTGTTTGTTGTTATTGCAAATATGGGTGTGGTCCAGATTTCCTGCCATATCACCTCCCATTCCACCGCCCCCGATGATGCGAGCGATCATTACGGACGCAGGTATGGAAGCGGTATGAAATGATGAATTATTTGAACTGGTTGTCGTAGTTGAACGATTATGTTATTATTTGCGGGCCGTTTCATGACCGATTTTGAGTTACATATTGCGGGTTCAACAATGTCGAACGAAGTTATTGCGACGTCGGCTAAAGACATATCGGATAGAGCTTGATCAGATTGGTCGAGACGATGTATGTATAATAAATTTGAGAGAGATTTTGGAACAAAAAGAGTAAACTAATTCGTATTTGTTGACATGTACAGGTGAAGTGGGAGCCATATAGGGACGCCGGATATGAGTTTATGGGTGCAGAGGTTCACTTGCAGGACGGGGTGGAGGGCGGTGACACCCGTACTTTGTTTCCATATTGTCGAGATGCACCGGCCCGATCACGCATGCGGCAATTTGGCATGCAAAGAACACATCCCGGCCCGCCGCACGGCTTAAGGGTGCACATGATCTTACCTTACGCGGTAAGATCGCTGATGATTGGGAGGCCAAGATGGAGCAATTTATTCGTTTGTGGAACACGCGACATTTGCACATCGAGACTACGAGCCATCCGAGGGCCAATTTCTCCAAACTCCGAGTACATGACTTGGTTCTTCACACACACTAGACGGTTTATGACGAGGCAGGTCGCCAGGATCGGGCACGTGGTACGTATTGATCTTGCTTCCACTTTGCATGTTTTTCAAGTTATCATCCATAACTTAGTTTGCGTGCTGTTATGCAGGTAGATGGTCTAGAGTGGATTTGGTGGCAGAATTCTCCACATTTTTTTAATAGAGCTCAATACAACAATATGGAGGTTAACGAGTTTTGTGACCAGTTACTGGGAGCACTTAGAGAGTTTGGTCGAGTTGCGGAGCCTGGTCTCAGCGCACCTAGTGGAGTCTTAGATAGTGTACCAGACCCTGCTTTAGAGGTCCCTCGTCGTGCAAAGGAAGGACGAGGATTGGGTCAACGACGACCACGGCACGAGATGGAGGTATATGAGATACCCTAGCCCGGTCCACGTGGTGGAGGTGTATATTGACCACGCATGTGGCGCAATATGACCTATACTGAGGTTACGTGGTACCCAGAGGAGATGGCACCAGAGGTGCCGCCAGAGGTGCCTCCCGAGATACATGTACCGGGCCCTCTCGAGGTACATGTACCAGGCCTCCCGAGATAATTGTACCGAGGCCGTCTTACCCACCGACACAGACGATGTTTGCTACGCAGACACAGGTTCATTACTCATATGAGTGGCAATCACAGAATTCCCAGACCGGCTTTGCTACATCCACTTATTACCAGACCGGACGGGGTTTTCTGGCATTCAGTGCCTATCAGCCTCAATATGGCTTTCCCGGCTTCAATGCTTTTCAGCCTCACGGGGGTTTTTTGCCTTCGGTTCCCCGGCATGGACGGGGTCTTGCTGAGGCAGGATCCAGTAATAGTCCGTACCAGTCAGGACACCACGCATCTGATGACACAGGTGACCATGTCAATGACTTTTTACGGACAACTACTGAGGATTTCGATTTTAGGCAGACTCTTGATGGACAGCGTGGACCTGATGGCGTTCGTCGTAACCCTGAACGTGATGCGCGTTCGAGACCGTGGCCTACATATACTCCACCCCGAGCGTATCATTTTACTAGTGCATATCTTATATTTGCATGGATTCTCGTATTAGCTTACATTTGGATTACCGTATTATGACTTATTTGTATGGATTCTTTTGTATTAGCTTACATTTTCATGGATTACTGTATTAGCTTACATTTGGATTACTGTATTATGACCTATTTGTATGGATTACTGTATTAGCTTACATTTTCATGGATTACTGTATTATGACATCTTTGTTTCAATGATAAGCGGACATGTAGCTAATCATCTTTAAAAATCAAATTAACAATCAAGTCAAACTATAAGCACATGAGGATAAAAGTCATGAATTAAAATTATGAGAACGCGAAGGTTACTTTTTCTCAGAAATTACTACATCTCATTCAAAGGCACATATGGGAGCAAATACAAAAGCAAATTTCATCTAATTTTCTATGCATGTCGTAGGACATGAACGCCTATTATGTCCAAGTTTTTTACATATACTACATCTCATTCGACTGGAGCTAGGTTGGACCTCCACCTCATCCATTTCATTGCGAATGTGTGTGGATTTAGGGCGCCCAGAACCACGCAATGTCGATTCATCGGGGATAAGCTTTGGTCCGGGAGCGGGCGGTATTCCTTGTTCACTGCCGATCGGCTGAAATAATGAAGAGTATACATTGGCAATGTTGTAGATTGAGAATACCGGATCCACGTACTGTTCAGCATAATGAGATACCGCCGAACATGCAGCAATTACATGACTACATGGGAATTTGAATGCCTGAAACTTGCCACATTGGCATTTCCCCTGAGTCAAGTTAACCGAGTATGTATCGTCTACATCATCAACTTCAAACGTTGTACGCGCAACATCAAACTCCCGAACACGCATCGATGTAGCACGCTCTCCATTCCTAGTCAGAGCTTCTCCAATAACACTCGAAAAATGCTTTCCGGTCATTGCATCTTTTTGTACTTTGGTCCTCTGTTGACCCGATGTGAACAAGTCGACTATAAGTTCATTTAACCAACGCTGTTATTGGCATGTTCCTCGCTCCCCTAAAGACCTTATTGATTGATTCTGACAAATTGGTCGTCATATGACCGTATCTTCGTCCATCCTCATCATAACTCCGACACCATTGCTCTTTTGGAATTCGTTCAATCCATGTAGCGACATCACGATGAATCGCAAAAGCGGGCATATGCAGCATCGAAGTGTATCTTGTTTGGAACATATGCTGTAAAAAAGACAGGAGGACACAACAGTATAAGGTTCTAGTAATGAAAAGAATGAACGTTAGTGCACAGCAGTTGGAGTATATTACCTAATCTCGTAAATTGTTTCTTCAACTCCTGGTCCTTGAAGCGAGTATTAAAATTACTCGCAACGTGACGAATGCAAAACACATGGTACGCATTAGGAGGCTGCCAACCAATCATCTCATTGCCGACTGCTGATATTATGCTTTTGTGTCGATCAGAAATAAGACAAAGACCAACCTTATTTGTAACATACTGTCGTATGGAATACAAAAAATACTCCCATGCTTCCTTGGTCTCACCTTCAACAATTGCAAATGCAATCGGCAGGATCTCATTATTTCCATCTTGGGCGGTGGCAATCAGTAATATCCCCCTATACTTACCGTATAAATGCGTTCCGTCAACCTGTATGACTGGTTTGCACCATTGGAACGCCTCACGACATTGACGGAAAGTCCAAAATGTACGATGAAAAACCTGAATCCCATTAACAACCCACCAATTTACAATGTACGGTCCATGTTGAATATGATAAATAGACCCCGGGGAAAATTTCAACATGTGCTCGAACCATCTTGGCAGGAACGCATATGACTCCTCCCAGTCACCGTAAATCTTAGCTATTGCTTTTTGTTTTGCCTTCCATGCCTTCATGTAAGAAATATGGTAACCAAACATTCAGTCACCCTTTCTTGTATCAGGATCACAGGTACCGAAGGTGTGTCCTTGACCATGTTTGCAAAACCAATCAGAAAAAGTATACACTAGGAATGTTATTTATGTTGACTGATAAACACAAATAAATTCAAAAATTATCAAACGGTATTGTGCATCATACCTATTATGGCCTCAGATATAATTTCAGAATCGAGTTGTTTGTGATCTTGAGAGAGATTTTGGTTCACACAACTATGATTTCTAGCCCATTTAGTTACCACCCAAGTGGTGCTGCTATTCGGTGTAATTGCTCTTACTCTCCAATCGCAACCTTGTTCATGATTCTGACATCTCATTACATACTTGGCTGTAGTACTCTCAACCACTTGAGCTTCATGATGTTCCTTCATGCAATAATGTTTTATTGCGGCTTGCAAATCGTTCTTGGACCAGAACTCTTGTTTCACATATAATCTATCTCCTCTTGTCCATGGACCCCGGCCCAAGCCTTCCACATCCAAGTATATCCTCATGCGGGTAATCTTCATTTGACCTCATAATGTGGAATGTCATTCCAAAACGGTGTAATATCTGCATGTTCACACATAATTTAATTTTTGCAAAAATATGGTAACCAATAAAAAATAAATTATATCATGATTACCTCGATATTCGTCATTTGCATCACTATCATTCTGATCATGCTCATTATCCAATAAAGTGTCTTCATCTTCTTCCTCTTGCTCCTCCTCATTGTCAGGTTCATCTACCATATAATCGGCTTTCTTCTCCATGCGCAAGCGGTTGATTGTGTTGGTTGAGAGGTACCGGCCATATGATGTGGACCGATGGAGTCCATGAGTCGGTATTGGTACGGCTCCTCCTCGACGTCTCAATATCCACATATAACTCAGCGAATTGGGACGTAGAGTTTTCTTTGAATGTTTGGACAAAAAGATCCACATCCTCATTATCGGATATCTCAAAACCCGCATATTTGCGGTTTCCACAAGGCACTCTACCCGTCACTGAAGATATTACCTGATTTTGTTGTAGCTTTAACTTTCGACGGATCTTTTCATGTAACTCTTCCGCTGACATGCCTTGAACAATATACATTCCTCTTTTCTCACCTTCAAAGCTCAATCCGTTTGGACCTATATTTTTAGAACCGTTATAATATACAAATGAAGGAATTTGACTCATTTTTTTTCCTATTTTATATTATGAAAAAAAAAAGATAAAATTATAGATAACACAAAAAATAACAACACAAATTGTAACTGAGCAGAAGAAGAAACACAATATATAAATGGATTGAGCTTTAAAGAAAAATAATCAAGAAACAGAATGAAGATGGAGAGTATTCCAGATGAGGGAAAAAGTAAATATGGTGATGCAGGACGGAGGGAGTCTTCGGATGAGTGAAGGCAAACAATGTATAAAAAAAAATCAAGAAACAAGGATGAAGATGGAGGGAGTATTCCAGATGAGGGAAAGATGCATGACGGAGGGAGTCTTCGGATGAGTGAAGGAATGAATTATAAGAGAGAAAGAAAAGGAGCAACGGGTGGAGGTTTTGCCCGGAAGGAGTGAATATAAAGAGGGAAAGGAGGGAAGTCACGGGTGGTAGTACGCCTTTGTGGCGTGTGATGGGTCCACGCCGGTAGTGTCGTGGACCTATCTCACTCCACAAAGGCGTGCCAGTCGTCAGAGGACACTGACCAGAGGTCAGTGTCCTTTTAACCTAGTGGCGCGAGGTTCACCCACGCCACTAGCGGCGTGGGTCCACCTCACGCCAGTTGTCACCTAGTGGCGTGAGGTGGACCCGCGCCACTAGTGGTGCGGGGTGACGAGAATGCCACTAGGACTCTTTGGCGTGTTGATATATCACGCCGGCATCCAACGGCGTGACCCCACCCTTGACGCGACTTGTGGCGCAAATCTGTCAGTCGTTACCAACTGCATTACATCGATAATTAGTTTGACAAGTTCATTAATTTGGTAATTTTTTTAGAGAAGATATTATTTTGGTAAAAAAGCCAGGTGCTTCTTCCAACTTTTCATCATATTCTTGGTCCAACTTTTCATCATATTTGGTTTTAAAAAATAAAAAAATCTGAAAATCTATGTACGCATCTGCTGCACCTGCGCCAACGTAGGTCCGCGTGCCGACCTCACCCGATGTTGTTCATCATGTGAGGTTGCCCTACTTTGCTCGATTCCCTAGTTGTGCAAATGATGATTCTATTACTTCTTCTTCAAATGAAGAAATACCCAGAAAGAAGAGTAAGCTGACTAAGTTTTTCCGGGGCTTGATGAAGCATCTTCCTCGAAAAAGTTATTTGACAATATAGTAGGTTCTTCATAAAAAAAACCGTTAGGTAAGATTTAATATAAAAAGGTGAGCTTCTGAAATATATATATATATATATATATATATATATATATATATATATATATATATATATTTGATAACATATTACAGTTCACTATAAAGAATTGTTAAATATATTGTAATATATATATATAAAAAAATTAGACAATACATTACGATTCTTCATAAAAAATCTTTAAGTAATCTAACAAATATATTAATATATTAATTAATATTATTGACAATACATTACGATTATTCAACAAGAGCAGTCAAGTATTCTTTCAACAAAAAAGGCGGGATTATGAAAATATCAAATATAAAGAAAAAAGTTTATTTGATGCAACTCTTCTTATTCCTTCTTAAACTACATGCGGGTTGCATCCCCCACCACTAACAGCTCCTTCCTCTCGTGATTATTCATAAGGTAAGCCTTTTTGTTTCAATTAATGTTTTTAGTTTCGTTTTATTTTTTTTATATAAGGAGAGCTTATTAGTTGAGACTCAAGGTCGCCGGATTATCTAGGAAGAAGAATCGCAGACAAAAAGCGTATCTAATCCCTGATGATGGTGGTTGGTTTGAAGATAAAAGTAAAGAAAAAACACCACAGAATACTAGAGAGCACAAATAAACGATGAGGTAAAATGATTACTTTTTTTTATTATTGTTTTATTGCCATGAAAATAATTCTGACTACACTAGATTATATAGACTAAAACCAATATAATTTTTTCTCTTAATTTTTAGCAACTTTTTAAATCACGATCTACTTAAACATTCACCCTCTCACGTTTAAACTTTAGCATGTATGATTGAATCAGATTTGTTGAATCAGATCGGAGATTTGCTTAAGTTTTAATATTTGCCAATTTTATTAGTTATACACACACACATACATATATTTTGATTTCCATATTTATATTATCATTTTGTAGTTACGAGAACTCTGAAGTACTAATACATGGTCGACAATTTACAACAAAAGCATTTAGAGAATATTATAGAATTTTTTTAATAGATTTGCTTTTAGAATTCAAAAAATTATAAAATATTGTTTTAGAGTGCTTAAGTGATCAATATCTTTTAAATTGTATAATATTTATCTATAATTATTGAATCTTGAATAAAATTTCTTATTTAATATTTTATCTTTTTATTATCAATTATTATATTGTGTTTTATATAATAAATATTTACAATAAAAATAAATAATAAAAAATAACTATATATAATATATATAAAAATAAATAGAAGGGAAAAGAATTCTTCGCTTCATGTGGGATGGAAGGGACACAATCAATTGTAGAGGTGAAAGAATTTAAGTTTAGTGTGTTTGTGCAATCCGCCGGTATTTTGTCTTAAATAGAAGTGAAAGAATTCATCGTTTCACGTGGGGTGGAAGGGACACAACCAATTGTAGAGGTAAAAGAATACATTGCATCATGCAGTGGTATCCAAGAGGGACGCAAACTATTATGAAATGAGAAACAATGACTCTTTCCAATGTTAGGACATAATTTATTGCACCAATAATGATGACCGGAAGAAGCAAGGATGGTTCTTACATTTCAAATGTTGAAATGTAAATGTTTTGTATTAATGACCAACTGAAGAAGCAAGAGTGGTTCTAACTTGGGAAAATCCACCTCGCAGTCAAATAACAAAAAATTGTCAAAAAAGCGCCATGGCTTTTTCAGTATTATTTCATAAAACGTTAGTTGTTAACGTGTCTTAATATAGTTATTAACCCAGATCTTGATTTAGTTGTTAGGATATTGTTATTAACGTCACCGATTTAATTGTTAATGTTTTTCGATATAGTTGTAAACGTTTATGAAATTATCTGAGAAAAGCGCAGACTTTTTTGACATGTGACTTTTTCTTAGGCATTTTTTGACAATTTTTTGTTAATTTGGGCCCTAAGGGGGATTTTCCCTTCTAATTTGTGAAGTTAGTGCATATATTATGTCTACTTTAAGGTGTTTAATAATATTTCTTCTAACAACAACTACATACATGCTTACAATTTAAGTTCCACATGTCCATGCAATGGATGAGTATTTTGTCTTAAATAGAAGTGAAAGAATTCCTCACATCATGTGGGGTCTGAGGGGATAACGCATTATAGAAGTGAGATAATTCTTTGCATCATGCAGTGGTGTTGGGGGATGCAACCCATTATGAAATGTAAAACAATGAGTCTGTCCAATATCGAGACGTAATTTATTAAGGGTAAAGGTTCAAAAATACACATGTGCTTTACCCTTAAGAGCGCCCAACACCACGTGTTTTTTTTAGATCCAAAAATACACATATGCTTTCAAAAAAAAGTGCAAAATTACCAGCTCCATCACATTGCATCAACTGACGTTACTTTTTCACGTGGGGCCCGCACAATTTAAAATAATAGAAATACTTAAATCATTTAATTGACTTTAATACCCTTCATCTGATCCATCGCTCCTGCTCCTTTTCCCCAACTTCTTTCATTTCAATCAATTTCTCTCTCCATTTCTTAATCCGCCGGAGATCTCAACCACGCTCGTCTCATTCTCTCTGATCTCGGCACATTCTTTGGCCGTCTGATTCCTCTGCTACCCTGCCATCGCCACTGACCCCTCCAAGCTGCCGACGGCGTCTTCCTTGACGATTAAGTGGGCCCTATTTTCCCAGTCTTCAATCGAGACTTGTCGACGCTGTATCAGAGTGACGGCGGAGATGGCCATGGTCGGGAACGGGATTCAAGAGCGGACGAAGATATACCTTATATGTGAAGACTGGTTCGACGCGCATGAGAGTTACTCGCCACTCCTTCTTCAGTTATATATATATATATAGGCTATTGTTGTATACACAATCCCTTTGTTTTGAGCAGACTATAGGATTCATGAATGCATATATTGTAACTCCGCTCCAAGATCATTACCTAACACAACAATCATTTTACATAAGAAGAAAAAAAAAAGGAAAAAGTAAAGCTGATAATTGAAAAGGCAAAAGGTAGTCAAAGATTCAAGCCTGGGTGCCAGATAATGCTTTCATCTGGATGATGCTACTATTTTCTGAATGAGAAGAAGGGTTAGGCAAGCTGTCATAGGAGCCAAATCTCCTAATGCCCATACATTTCACAACGTTGGCATAAGTGATCATGACAATGAACACCATGAGCATCACGTGGACCAAAAAAATAAGATCCAGAACAGCCACAGCTCTCAACTTGGATTCGTCAAGTACACACTTGGTCGATCCCTCAACCCCATCGACCACATCAAGCAAACGATGATACCCTTCAAGGATAAAAGCAATAAAAGCATCAACATGAAGAGTCAACCCGGTCTGAAAAACCCAGAGACCCTGCAAGAAGATGGCAGCTCCCAAGCCAACATCCGCGGCGAAGAGCTTGGGCTGGAAAGCGAGAACCAGGCACGTGAGCACAGCCAACGCAGAAATACTGGCGGAAACGGAGTCACATTTGGCCTCGAGATCGGAAACCTGGACGGAGGCGACAGCGGCAACAACGAAGTATTGCAAGAAGAAAAGAACAGAAGCGAGAGCGAAAATGAAATCGTTGGAGAAGGGAAGGAGAGAAGATTCGGAAAGGAGGAGACAGAAAGCGAGGATGATGAAGAGGAAAATCACGGCGGCAAATTGGAGAGAGACGAAGCGGTGGACGGGGGTGTGGCCTTTGACAAGAGAGTCAGTTTCAGATGAAATGATGGGTTGATGAATGAAGACGACGAGAAGACTGGTTCGACGCGCATCAAAATATCATCTGGATTCAAGACCTGTCGACGCTGTATGAGAGTTACTCGCCACTCCTTCTTCAGTTTTTTTTTTATTCAGGGTCATTTTGGTATTTTTCCTTTGTCAGTAACGTCAGTTAATGCAATGTAACGGTTGTGTAGTTTTGCACTCTTTTTAAAAGCACATGTATATTTTTGGACCTAAAAAAAGCACGTGGTGTTGGGCGCTCCTAAGGGTAAAGCACATGTGTATTTTTGCACCTTTACCCATTTATTAATGATGACTAGAAAAAAACAAGGGTGGTTATGACTTTTGATAAGTTAAGACTTAATCTTTCCAATGTTAGGATGTAAGTTTTTGTATTAATGATCAACAAAAAAGCAAGAATGGTTCTAACTTTTGAGAAATTAGGACATGTATTATATCTAATTTAATATGTTTACCTATATTACTTCGAACAACAACTATATATATCATTACAATTATAAGTTTTATGTTTTTGTGCAACACACGAGTATTTTGTCTTAAATAGAAATGAAATAATCCCTTACATCGCTCGAGGGTGAGTGGCTCTAACTTTTGAGAAGTTAGAACATGTATTATATCTAAATTGAGGTATTTAACTATATTTTTTCAAACAACAACTGTATATATCGTTATAATTTAAGTTTCATCACTTCGTGCAACGCACATGTATTTTGTCTTGCAATTTATGTAATCAATCCTCTCTGATAAATGATAGTGAATTCCTCAATACAATCAAATACTCAGGGATGTCTCATCATATAAGCTGATTCTTAAAGTTGGGGTACCAATTATGTTCTACATTGATCAAGCAGTCAATTTGTGCAATAGGAGTAGATTGTGAAAAATACAACTGGGCAAAAACTTCTATTATGTTTATTGTTGTAGAAGTAAGAAATAGAGATAGGAAAGAGACACAAGAAGTAGGGTAGAAGATGAAGAAGATGAAGAGGGCTCCAACTACTCTTTCATAGCTTTTGTATTGCCCAATATGATTTGGTTGTACAAAAATGGAGGAATGGCTATTTATAACACTACAGCCTCCCTCAAGTCCTAACTAACAACTAGTAAAGGGTTAATGACTAATTAACCTACTAACTATCTAGTTTCAAAAAAAAAAAAAAAACCTACTAACTATCTAGTTTACAATTAGGTCCCTAAGTTTATCTTATAGTTAGATCCCTAAATGCAAATTATTATCTTTACATATCAACTTCATAAGGGTAAAGGCATTGAACGAGATAAGTGCTGGTGAAGATATACTAATACATCGTATGGACATGAGTCCTTAGGAGTCTAAGTTATCTTTTAGCATGACGATGAGGCAATTCTCAATCATTTTTTTCATTTGCAATGACCATCAATAAGAGCCAAGAGCAATCTATGCCCAATGTTGGTCTTTACCTTCCAAGTCTAGTCTTTTCAATCACATGGACAATTATATGTCGCATTGTCAAGAGTCAAGAGCTTTAATGGGTTAAAATCATTAGTGTGAGATGAATGTAGGAAATGTATAAGTAAGATGACTAATACAATCTCAGAGAGGTATTTCAGAATATCACGATAGAGTGGGTTAATTGAAAATCACATTCAATTCGGTGCATGCCGCGGTTAATTTGTCTTGTTTAAAATGCAAAGGCACAAGTGATGGAAATATGGTCTTAAATGCATGTACCATGACCACCATAAATAAAACATGTTTAAAATTCAAGCAAATGCGTGTCAAAATTAAATTAGTTTGAAGAAATCAATATATCTTTCCACGCCAAGAGAAAAAAAGGCAAGATTATTATTATATAATTATATACCAATTTCTTTAAACGTTTTTTTTTCCGAATTTTTATTTTAAAATATACCTGAAGTAGTTGTATATGATTTTATCATTGGTATAATATAGAAATACTTGTTTAAGGAAATATAATATATATAACTAATTAAGAATGAAATATAAATTTAAAATTATGTTTAATTTACTATCTCTTTCATATAACTATCTGATATCAATACGATCACATCGTATTCGATTTTTCATTTACAAAATTGAAATCCTCAAGGTGTCAACCTTACTCAAAAAAATTGAGTCCCTCCACTTGACTCTTTAAAAATAACTTTTTGCATTTTTATGAGACAATTTTTTGTTTTTACATATTTACCTTGTATGATACAAAATCAGTTAAAATAAAGAGTAAAATACTCTAACTATCTTTCTGTTTTGCCTTAATTATACAGACCTTCCTTCTATTTTCAAAATATATACTTAAGTCCAAACCGTTAACTTTGTTAAGAATATTCTAAAAATACATTTTTTAATTGAAATTTATATAAAAATAAGATTTATTTACTAATTTACCTTTAAAGCTAAATCCTAAATTTTAATTGAGAACTTATAAATATCACAAACTTTTAAAAATTTGAGTAAGTTTTTTAAATATTTGTAGAAAAAAATATCAAATTTAAATTTAAATGACTTAATAAAATCTCTCAAACATATATATTGTATTGAAAAAATGTGCTTGATATATATTTTAAAGTCATTTAAGAGACTAAAAATAAATAAATTCAATAAATATGGTAAAAAAATAAAATTGTGAATTTTATAATCTCAATATTCATAAATTTTTAACATATTATAAAGTTAATAAAATCTATTAGGATAAAAATTTGGTGGTATAATTTTTATTTTTATTTTTTCCCTCATACATATATATTTGTTTAAAAAATTTCAATATTAAAGAAGGGCATTTTGGTAAAATAAAAGTTCAAAAGTCAAACTTAACTGGCCAACTAACTTGTTTAGATGAATGGAATATAATCTCAAAATATAAGTGAGATTTATGTAACATACATTTTAATTTTAAAGAAGGTCCATATGTATGAGTTTTTAAAATAGAGGGTAAGTCTGTGTAGAGGTGATTAGAATATTTTGTGTAGAGGTGATTAGAGTATTTTGCTCTAAAATAGATTTAACCAAACACTACTCTATATATTATTATCCATTTGCAATTGATCATAAGAACATGCTTTTTTAAATAAGATGTTTTGTTTTCTAGAGAGATTACATTCATGCGCACAAACACAAAAATGAACAGGGTGTGGGAGACAAAATGCTATATCAAAAAAAAAAAAATGTTGAAAAATACAGATTAAAATAAAATTAAAAAATTATAGACTTTAAGGAAAAAGTACTTATATTAAAATTTAATAAAATTGGAAATTAATGGAAATTTTTGTAAGCAAGCCGTTTTGATAATGATACCTGAGGACTAAAATCACATATTAGTATAATACACTGTCATTAATCCAGAGTATATCCATTTAATAGGAGAACTCTCTCAAAAGTAATTTATATATACTTTAACAAATTCAAATATATATATATATATATATATATATATATATATATATATATAGGATTACATACATATATATACGCATACATAGCCTAAAAGTTGTATCCAAAAATAAATAAACAAGACTAGCATGAAAATGGTAAGACAGAACCAAATAAACAATTACATTTGAAGCGCAACAATCATGATTTTATGCTTTTTGGTCCCCCCAAAAAAAAAAACCTGAAAATCATTTTTTTTTTGGGTTCCAGCGTGGCATAACTCAACAAATGAAGTTGCTAGCTAATGCTTCTCTTTTAATTTGACTTTTCAACCCCAATTAGTTGTACGCGTACCACAAACGCACTCATACATGCATCATCCTTTAAGTGGCCTTGTTCCTTAAAAATTCCAATTCGTCCACATTCATCAAACAATATAGTTCAATTTTAATTTATGCTGTTTAAATGTCTATAAAATTAATATTACATTTAGTCCTAATTATAAGAACACTTTTATAGTGCAATATAACTAATATAACTTAGAACAGGAGGAAGTATTATTATAGAATTTATTATCCAAAAGTAATTAATCATGCTAACCCTCTTAAGCTAATATAATTTATCTTCAGTGAGTGAACTTTTATTCAATCATGTGCAATATATATTCAGTAGTATATAAATTATACGATTGTGAATTTTTTAAGCAATTTTTTTCATATATTTATGCATTCTATTTCATTTGTTTAACATAGATACATTTTAATAAAAAAATAAAATCTGAATTGTTGAAATTAAACCGCCCAGACATATATAAGGCGTATCCCTTTTGCATTTTGCTTTCCATATATTATCATCTGTGTGTTTCATGTGCTTCCATAAAAGGCAGAATTTCGGTATTCTCATTTTTATTCTCCTGCAAGATGTAAAACTTCATTTATACTTGCATAGAAATAATTGATTTTTTTAGAGAAATTAAAGAATCTAATTAAATTACATTAAAGTGTTTAGATTTAGATTTTTTTTCTCAAAACTAATTAGTTTATAAATTAATATATAATATAATGATACACAACATATGATATGATTAAGTAAATTATTTAGCTTCCTTAATTTCTCCAAAAATAAATAAATTATGTTTTATATTTAGGATCGAAGGAAATGAAGTATGACTTTGGGCGTTAGCACGTGAATAACGTTATTTTGGAAAAGTAGCAGAGCTTGTGCGGCATTTTTTTTTTTTTTTTTTTTTTTTTACAATGGTAACTTTTTTTTGTATGTATAGGATTATATTACTAATCAAAGTCAACTTATAGATCGATCTTTGCCCCTAAAAAAAGTCAAGAATCTTACAAGTCATTTTCTTTTTTAATTTGAATTCTTATGAATCTTCTTTCCCCCAATTTTTAAGGCGTCATGTTCTTTTTGTCTGAACAAATTGACCAACTCAAATATAAAAGTCAAAGTCTCAATGAGTAGTCAAAATATCGTATAGCAAGATATCATGAACGTGGCCAGAGATCATATGTGCAAGTGTGTAACCAAGTCATTACTCTTAATTATGTTTTTTTTGCCCACTACTCATAATTATGTGCCTGACTAACTCATCGTTGAGCATAAGATCTTTATATTGATCCTTTAAGATGTACAGATATTTTGCTTACCATTATGGCTTGATCCTTTTCTTTTCTTTTTCTAACACGGGGTGTTGACTATGACTTTAATTTGTAATAATAAACAAGAAGCCAAATTTGATTTTAAGAAATATGAAATAACTTTTTAATTAAATTAATGATTTGAACATGTGCGTGACTTCAAGTGCGGCACGTAAAATCAGCAATTAACGACATAATTCAGATTCGCATCCTTTTATCCTTGTGGCTTCAGCTAGCATGCTTTAATTTGATCTTTCTCTCTTATTTAAAAATTATAAAGTAAACAACTAATCACAATATTAATAACAATAACATCATTATTATCATCATCTAATAATATACGGATAATTATACACATTATATCTGCAGTCATCGTTGATTGAAATCTATATCTCAATGCATAAAAATATTATTAAATTATAACTTTATCATTGTAAAAGTTACCCACCTTTGGTTCTTTGAATAGAGCTGTCTCCAAAGAATATGTGTGGTTATAATAAAATGGTTATAACCAGTACATTGAGTTAAGTCTAAGTGTGAATCTTATATATTATAACCAAGGTTCTGAAACCCGGACCAGTCATGGGACCGGTCAGACTTGCTGATCAAAGGTTAGTGGAGTGAGATCAAACCGAAAATTAAATTGTCAAAAGGTGAAAAAAAGAATATTTTAGAATTATTAGTATGAAATTCTAAAGAAAATATAAAAAAAAAATAATAATAAAAAAAAAATCAAACCGGTTTGACCCTCGGACCGGACCGGTTCCCGGTCCGGTCCGGGTCTGAGAACCATGATTATAACTTTCAAATATATATTTATGGTATATAACAAGAGCACATCATAATCAATATGTCAAAGAATAGTAAGATGTAATAAATTGAGCAGGCCATCCCCTTGACTATAGTGAGAGTGTTTGTTATTCTCATTTATGAAAAACGACAATCAGATAAGAGAAATTAAACAAGCAATTACATGTTACTTGGCTAGGCTTATCTGATGGTCTTCTTGATTCGATTTTATAAAAGGGGATTGCATCTGATCATGATGCAAATAACTACTTTAGATGTTCTGTTGAACTTATATATATAACGTGAAAAACATTATATTTTGTAACTACTGCCTTAAATAGATGCATCAAGATTACAATGTTAGGACTTTTAAATGAGGATTACAATATTTGAGAATATGGGGAGAAAAAAAACATTGCTTGCTCTTAGCTCCTCCATAGTTCTCTCACACTTTAGCACTTATTTACTAGCTGTCTATATAGTAGTAGTGTGTTTGGTTTGAGGGGAGAAGAGAGAAAATTTTGACCAAATCCTCACCAAATTACCCTCTCCCCCTTTTGTGTCCTTTTCGGCCATCAATCCGAACACTACACCCACAGTCTTGTTCACTATGCTATCGTTTTGGCCGACCACACCACCCTTTCACGTTCACTACACCCATAGCAGCACACAACGACGAACCTCGCCAAGCCGGGCTCTCATCACCTACCTTCACCCCACTCCCACCATAGCCACAACCATCGGAGTAAGAGGACGAGAGTAGCAAACTAAACCATACCCGAGAACAGAGCACAGCGCCGCAAACCAGTTTTTGAAGGAAAAAAAAAGATTCAAAGCTTTAGCACCGCAGATTGAGAGGAATGAGAGAGACCTAGAGCTCAATTTGAAGTCAAAGAGAAAGAGAAACCAACCATCATCGTCGGACCTTCACTTTGTTCTTACTGTCTCTATTTTCCGTCAAGCACAACGTCAACGGAACTCTCTCCACTATTGGCATCAATTTTGCTTCACCACCACCGTTACACCATTGTCATCGACGGACTCTTTCTGTGATTTCGTCGAAGTTTTTTGTATATCCGGCGAGCTTTGAGTTTCTGGCGAGAAATTTCCAGATTCTGGCGACCTTGACTCTACTTTCATTTCACCACGGCCTCTCTTTGAGCTTGTTTCCATGGCTATAGGTGGAATGGGTCCTAAGAAGGTGCTAACGGAATATTGAAAAATTTCTATGGTCAATTTAATTAGTTAAAATTTTCTCTCCCCTCCCTTCCCACCATCCCCTCCTCTCAAACCAAATACACTCCGAATGATTTTTTCCTTTTATGTTAACTTAATAAAGGGTTAAACCTACTTTTGATCCTTATAGTTTACTACAATTTGTGATTTGGTCCCTCAATTTTTTTTTTGTTAAATTTGTTAGTCCCAACAGTTTTAAAAATATCTAGATCCAAAGTTAAAAACCTTAATTTTGTTGATGTGTCACTATGTCCCTTAATTTTGCTAACATGGCTAAATGATTGGACAAGATGACATGTAAATAATGCATTAATAAGTTGATGATCTGGATAAATAATTTAAAAATGAAAAAAAGGAAGCAGATATAAACCCAAATCACATGACCAAATATCACCTCTTCATTGGCGAAGGCCAATTTCCTGTGGAGGACTGCGCATTCCTTGATCTTGTTTTTTATGACAACGATAAAGAGCTTCTTTATATTTGGGTAAATATGTAAAAATACACATGTGTTTTATCCTAAGGAGCGTCCAACACCAAATGTTTTTTTAGGTGCAAAACTACACATGAACTTTTAAAATTGGGGCAAAAATAACATAACTGTTAAATCTAACTTAATGTTGTCACTTTTTGTGGTAGGTCACAAAAAAAAATGAAACACCCCTCCCCCTTCCAAGCTCGATCTGATCTAAGATCTCTCCCTCCAACCAACCTTGATTTGAGATGCCAACAAAGAAGGAAACCGTATCAAGGTCGAAGAATTAATTCATGGTAAGAAATCATCAAAACATCAGACATAAAAAGAACTAAAAAGGCTAACACCTTTGGTGCCCCATAAAAATGAACATTCAACATCAAAATTTCAGCCAAGATAGAATTGCAGTTGCGATGAAACAGAAAATTAGATATTTATAAAATTAAATGAGATCAATTGAACTAGTATAGAACAATGTGGAGCCAAATATTTTAATATCAATTTTTGGAATCTTAAGCGAAATTTCACTGCACAAAGTTCCGAATGAGCCAGGCGAAAATTAGATTCGGTAAATTGAGTACCTTCACTTCTCGAGCGACGTAGACTTTACCAAATTTTCCCTTCCCAAGAGGTTTTCCGATCTCAAAGTCTCTCAAGGACCATTGCTTCTTAGGGTTTCCTTCTTTGGGTTGATTTCGGGAAACCATTTATGTGTTTGTGATTCTACAATTGAATGCAAAAAAAGAAGAAGAACATATTCGGAGTCGGCCGAATTTGAGATAGACGGAGGAGGTGGCGAACTATGACTTGGCGGAGTGTTAGGAGTGAACGGTGGAGGAGGTGACGACGAATGGTGGTGAGGTTGATGGAGGGGAAAGAGAAGGAGGGCTCAGCGAAGGTGGAGTTGGGGCCGCCGGAGGAGGAGATGAAGGCATCGCCAGCGATGAAGTTGGCAGCAGGGAGGTCAAAGATGAAGGCGTCGCCAGTGGTGGAGTTGGCGGCAGCGAGGTCGGGGTGCACGGTGGAGGAGATGAAGGGCTAGGTAGAGGAGCAGTATTTTTGGTCGCTAGAGCAGACTCGGGGGACAGCGTCGCTGACATTGCTCAAAAAAGAATCCTAGAGGTATTCATTGGTGACGAGCGACTGATAAGGAAGGAAGGACAGTAAAGTAAATTAAAAAAGCGAAGCATTTTTATTTCTTTTAATAATGTGGGGCTCACTGCAAAAGTAAAGTCTGTTAAGCCAATGTGACAATGATGGTATTTTTGCCCCAATTTTAAAAATTCATGTGTAGTTTTGCACCTAAAAAAACATTTGGTGTTGGACGCTCCTCAGGATAAAACACATGTGTATTTTTACACATTTACCCTTTATATTTTCCTTTGATCGCAACGACAAAACAAAACGGCAATGGTGACAAGCTGTGAGATCTAAGACGATGAGATCCATGGCAGAACATGATAGCAACGGAAACGAGATCTAACATGACGAGAAATAAAAATCTAGGTAATGTTCAAGGATGTTTCCAGTTTGTGATTGTGATTTTTGTTTGAAATTTGGATGTGGTTTTGATTCAAAACAATAGTACTCAATAATTTGATTGTTTGAGATTGGCAGTTGTTGATGGTTGAAAGTGGAGGAGATGGAGAAGAGTTTTTCGAAATTGATGGTGAGAATGAAGGAGATCGACCAGATCCAGCAACGACACAGTCATGGGCAGACCCACGTTATGAGTTTCGGGGCAAGTGCTCCCCTTGAATTTGGGGTTTATTATTATTATTATTATTATTTTATTTAATACATGTTTGAATGATTGTCTACCCTTAAATTAAGTGTCTACCCTTAATATATCAAGACTGCACTTTGTAATCGAATTGTGAATGAATGGTTGAATGATTGTTTAGTACCTTATATTGAAAAAGATGTATTTGATAGCATTGATAATAAAACAATTATGATAGAATTCCAAAAAATAAGGCCTTGTAGAAGAATGATATTGTAATTATTTTTATTGTAATATACTTTTGCTTATTAAAATATATGTCTTGAACTTATTGAGTGAAATATTCACCCTTCATTGTAATTTATGTAATGCATTTTAACAAAGACTTAAATTGTTTGTTCTCTAAATAAATGGTTTGTAAAATAATTGATCTCTTATTTCATCATCAAGATTCACTTGATTTCATAAATATTTTTTGTCTTGTTTGTATTCTTTTGTTTTTTAATGCATTTAAAACTTTTTTTTAAAAAAAAAATCCCCCCTTCTGTAATTTTCTAAGTTCACCCCTGAACATAGTGATAGAGCTTCATCAACCTCCATCACCCCTCCCTATTCAGTCTCCTTCATTGATGTCGCATCACTCGCCCCCTCTTTTCCATCTCCTTCACCGACGGCTTCATGGTGGCGTATGCGGTGGTGCCATAGTGCAGATCTGGAGGTTCAGTGACACATCAGCATTATTTCCCTGGGATATTGTCTATTCATCGATCATGTCAGCAAAATTTACAAAGTCAGTGACACATTAGCAACATTAACGCCATTAACTAACTTCGGATCTAGGTCCTTCCAAAATTATAAGGATTAAAAGTTTTAATAAAGAAAACTTGAAAGACCAAAAAAACTTTAGGACCAAAATCTAAATTGCAGTAAAGTATAAGGACAAAAATAGGTTTAACCTTTTTACATTATTACAGTACATTCTCATGTAATCTCCACTTCATTACATGAATATCATTTCCATAAACCAAACGGGTCATAAAAATAAGGGAAAAATTCTTTTAAGGTCTCAAAGAATCAAGAAAATGTTAAAAAAATCTCAGAGAAATTTCTGATATAAAAAAAGATCCAATTGATAACTTTTTTAGTAGGGGATTAACAACTCTATTATGAGTTTTGACAACTCCTTGAGATCTTTTTGACATTTTTTTAGTTCCTTGATATCTGAAAGGGATTTTCCCAAAAATTCTCAAGGTAGGTAGAGAATGATAATCCAATTTTATTTTATTTTTTAAAAAAAAGGTGTGTGAACTTCTCAGTAGTGAAATCCACCTCATTTTTCTAAATTATTTAGGAGATCCCAATCCATTATTAATATATACATTGTAAGTGGTTTGATAAGACAGATACTTTTGAAAAACCTCGTGACTTTATAGGTTTTGAGCTTTTGTAATGTGAAATTGTTAATCAGATTACTTATACCTGTAAAGTAACAGTATCATTAGCACAGAAGTAAAATAACGAGTTGATTGTGAATGAGATTTAATGGAATAAAATAAATATGTTGAATGTGTCATAAAAAGGAATAAACATGATTGGAAATGTTTTCTATTATAAATAATTAACTTAACTAAGTTTTAATTAATATCTTTATATTAGTTATTTAGTTCTTATATCAAGAAGGAGTGACACATTTTAACTTTTGCTTCTAATGTAATAGGTAAAAGGTAATCTGAATATTTCAAAAACTTCTATTATTGTTTTGGAATTAGTCATTTTTGTTCAGGGTAACTACTTATAGTATTTATAAGAGTTTTGAAATTCAGGCCGGACCCAGTGCGGCCCGGTTTATTGTTGTGAAACAATAAGTTGTCTTTCACGTAGGATAGCTACTTATAGTATTTATCAGGGTTTTGAAACTCAGATGGGATTTGGTCGGTTTAACTCGGAAATTGGCTGGGCATCAACCCAATTCATTTTTTTAAAAAAATAAAATAAAATAATAGAATTTCATATTGATAACCCTAATATCTTCAATTTTTTTGGTTTGGCTTAGGTTAGCTCTGATTTGACTCGACCTAACCCATCGACCTTTGACCAAGTCTCTCCGGCGTAGGTTAAGTGTCCGGTCCGAGTTTAAGAACCTTAATATTTATCCCATGAATGAGTGGTGGGAAATTTGTGATTTAATGTCAACTAACTCATCTTTAAAATTTTGTGATTTAATGTCAACTAACTCATCTTTAAAATTTTGTTTAACCTTGAGATTGGGATTTCAACTAACCATGCACTGGCAAAAAATCGAAAAGGGCAAAACATAAAAAAGATTTCAACCTTCCATGAGACGTCAGGTCAAAAGGAAAGGGACATTTTCAATCAATCATACTGTAATAATTTTATTTCAGTCCATTCTAAAAAAATTTAAAATTAAACTACACCAATGAACTAAAATTAAATTAAATTTTATGAGTAAAAAATAATGATGTCTTTAACTTTTTTTATTAAAAAAATAAAGTTTTTATCATCACTGGAGCTCAGACGATTAGTCACCAGCAATTGTCCTACTAGAATCGCCTCAGACGGCGAGCTATTAAAGCTCCATTGCCGGTTGGCAAAATTAATTTTGCATTATCAATAAAGTCATTCACAAAACATACAAGAGAACTTATTAGATAAATAAGATCATTAACAAGACCAAAAAAAAAAAAGAATTTCTTAGATAAGTAAGGTCATTTACAGGACAAACAAAAGATTTTACAAGATAAATAAAGGAATTTATATGTCAAAAAAAAAAAAACATTAACAAGACAAATAAGGAGATTCAAAAGAATCCTTTTGGAATTAACAAGAATATTTAGTCACTCACAAAATAAATAAAAAATTTATAAGATAAATAAGAGGATTCAAAAGAACATTTTTGAAATTAACAAGAATACTTGGTCATTCACAAAAGAAATAAGAAAATTTATAATAAGGGGGTATGGTAAAATTTCAAAACATTTTTAGGCATGGTAGGGGCTGACTAAAATTTTCCAAGAAAACAGTTCCATGAGATGCCATGAATGGGTAATTACAAATAAATTATATTTTTATTTTAATGATATAATTTATAAATAAATAAAAAATCTTCCCACTTTAAGTTATAAAACAGCAATAATTTATTTTGGGGCCATAGAATAAACTTTTTTTTTTGTTTAAAAAGATTGGCTTTGATAAGAGAGGGAGAGAGTGGAGAAGGTGGATTTCCAAGGATTCACCAACCAATCAGGGAATGGGAGGCTTGAGCAAAAAAAAAAAAAAAAAAGGGAATGGGAGGGAGGGGATGGTCAAAACTGTAAAAAGCCAAGGATTGCCTTGGCTTTATATATAGACCACAAGAAGCTGCAATTTCCCTCAATCAAACTCACTTGTCTTTCCCACTAGTTTATTTCAATCGTCGTCATCATCTTCTTCTTCACCTTCATCATTATCACCAGAAGCAGAATCAGAAGAAGAACATAAAGATGCCTTGCCTTTACATCTCCACCAACGTTAACTTAGACGGAATCGACACCGATCCCATCTTCTCCGAAGCTACTTCCGCCGTCTCCGCCATTATCGGAAAGCCCCCAAAAGTACTTCTCTCTCCTTCCTTCCCTTCCTCCCTCTATCTGTGTTTCTCTAATTCTGAGATTTTCTTCAACTTGATTCCAGATTTGAAAACTCCAGTATTTCATTCTTGACTTGGATGATGATATATCTATCTGTGCTGCTTTCTTATCTGGTCTCACTCACAGATTCATTTGATCATTTGTTTATTAGTTTTCTGATAGGATCTCTTGTGCACTTAGTTCATTGGGGATTCGAGGTTGCTTTTTTTCCATTTTTGATCAGATTCGAGGTTGCTTCTATTTCAGCTTATATGAATTTCTTATTATTAAAGTCAAACTCATCTGGATGCTGTGAGATTACAATAATCTCCGGCCGTGGGATGTTTTTTTAAATAATTTTACATATTTATTTTTATAAATTTAAAAAAGATAATTTGAAAAAAAAAAATCATTGTAAATTTTTATATCCATTCCTTCAATGACTTGAGTCCTTATATAGTTTTGAACTATAAATTTTGCAAAGAGAAATTTTCTTCTCCTAAAATGAATGACTTATTTTGCATTTATTATTACGCTCATTTTTATGGGTTTATATAAAAATAATTGCTTGAGCTGAAAATTATAGTTAGCTCCCAAAATTTTAACTTAATGACGGTTACGTTCTCAAAAAAAAATTGCTGGAAGTAAAGTTACAAATATTAATTTAGACAATTATAATTATGAAAACCTAATTTTCAAATTATGAACTAATAACAGTTAGGTATCAAAATTTGCAGCTGAGACTCTCCTATTTACAGTTTATCTGAATTGTTATTTGCAACTTATTTTATAACAAAAATTATTGAATGTTATAAATAAGTATTTTTGAGAGATAATATCAATTTATTTAACTTATTTAATCTTACCAAATTAAATAAATAAGTCATATATTTAGTAAGAGGAGAGTAATATATTTAGTGAAATGGAAAAAGTGGTGTGAGTGAATGGTACAATAGCTGAAAAAAAAAACTTAAAAAGTGAGGATGGATGCTTCTATGTGACATTTTTGTAGGGAAACATGACAAGGGGGAGGAAAAGTGAAAACTGAAATTGCATTTTTAATAGAATGAAATCAAAGCATCAATAATTGTTTGAGTGTACACGTGTGAGTGAAATATGAAATTGCATTTTTTATAATGAAATTAAAGCATCAATAATTTGGGTGTACACGCTAAATGCTTGCGACTTGTTGGCATAAGATTTTTTTATAAGTGGAAGGTCGCAGGTTCGATCTGTTAATAATCTTGATACATTTGCAGTATGTGATGGTGATACTGAAGGGGTCAGTGGCGATATCGTTCGAGGGGAACAAGGAACCAGCGGCGTACGCGGAGATAGTGTCGATGGGAGGCATAGACTCACAGGTGAAGAAGAAGCTCATTGCTTCTATTGGCTCCATCCTTCACTCCAGGCTCTCTGTTCCTCCTTCTAGATTCTTCCTCAAGGTCTTTGACACCACTGTCTTTCGTCATAACAATAATCCCTCCTCCAAATTATGAATATTCATCTTCATTATTCTTCCAACTTCTCTTCTCACTTTCATTTTGTCACTCTTTAAGTCATTGTTGTACCCCCTAAGTCTAATTGAATAATTGTTGTTGTTATTGTGTTTGGCTAAGAATATCTCACAATCCACGCAACAACATGTGTACAAGTATCAAATCCATTATTGAATTAACAACTCCAAGCTAGGCGCATATAAACAATCTTGTACATGTTAGTTATAATTTTTGTAATCTATAATAAAATGAACTCAAGGGTGGCGGAGGTATAATAGGAAAATTAGTTAAAATTATTACTTTTTGAAAATTTTATTAGTTATAAGAAACTTATATGTTTTCATACCGAGAAAATACTAGTATTTTGAAGTATTTCATGTACAAAAAGTATTGTTACTTGAAGCAACACAAAGTTAGTTTAACAGTGTAAGGCTCAGTTAAATCCTTTTAGCCTCAAGTTCAAGTATAAGGAGAGATACTTGTGCTGGGAGCGGTAGCCCTAAATCCCAAACCAAAGGCACATGTATTAAAAAAAAACATATTTACTTAAATTTGGGTTCTTATATATATACTGCTAATAAAATTACGAAACAAGTACTTTTAAGGGAGAATGACGTATAAATACTATATGAAATTCCAAAACCTCCAAATGCTGTTAACTTTTGTAAAGGGCATAAAGGTGACAACGATCAAATTGAGATTTTAAAATGTTGATGGATTATTACTATGCCCTCTCTTCCTCTTTCTCTCTTCTCACCCTCTCTTCATCATCCTTTTCCTGCCACCATGGCAAACCCATAGAAGCTTCAAAACGAGATCAAGACCAAGCTCTCTCTCCCTCTCTCTAAAGCAAAGGCGACGATGATGGTGGAGCGAAGGTGGAGATAAAGCAAAGTGAAATGGTGGAAGAAATCAGTTTTCACTGAGCTTTTTCAGTTCTCTGCAAAGTTCTATAGTTTATAGCAAGTTCATGATTTTTCTGATAAGCTTATGAATTTTCCAGTTTTTGCAGCCTTTGACAAAATTTGTAATGGGATTCGCAATATCAATAATGAGTTTGACAAGATTCGTAATAGTTTTCACAAAAGTGTTTGCTGATGAAAGCCATGCAAGTCAAGATTATTACTCTTATTCGCTGAAAACTGTAGAACTTCGCCAGAAACTGAAAAAAGACATAATGATTCCTATTCACCTCCTTTGTTCAACTCTTCGTCCCCTTCCTCCTTTTCACTGTTCTGAGTCGAGTTCTCTGGATCAGAATCGCGTCCACCACACCCCTACGTCGCGACTCTCTCTAGTGGAAAGTAAGATGCTAGATATAAGGAAGAAGGTGAACGGTGGTGAGAGAAGAGTCAAAGGAATGGTAGTTTGGTCTTTTACCCAAACATTCAAAACTTAGATTTCTACCTGCTTACCTCTCAGTCATTTTCCCTTTTCAGTAGACATTTCTGGGTTTTAGAGTTTCATATGGTATTTATATGTCATTCTCCATACTTTTAACTAATTTTCTCTATTTTTATTCTGATGTAATAATCACTATTTAAAAATTGAGCAAATTCATGAAAATTTTCTATTTGAAAATTTTGTTAAGTATTGGTTCTTTCTCTTGTGTGTGAAATCCTTCATATTACCAACACTTTTTGTGATTAAAAACATATCATATCCTCCCGGGAATTTTCACTTATTTCCCTTTAAAAGAATTATGGAAGCTTGTCATTTTGTAACGATTGGGCCCATATATGGAATATGAAATGAGGGGAGAATGTAATTAGAGTGGATGAGTTTGACAAGGCAACTTAGGTAGATTCCTCCCTATTTGTCTATCCCAACTAAGGAAGTTCATTCATGTCCTGTAATAATTTGTATTTGCCTCCAAAGTCAAGTGAACCACACCTCTGTCCCCACACTTCATTCTAAAACCATCCATTCGTACCTCTTGAATGATTATATGAAATATATATATATCTCACACGCACACTCAGAAAATTGGGCATTTTGATGCATCTAATAGGTAAGATCATTAGATTTTTTCATTTTTTAAAAAATATAAACTGTTTCTATAAAGGGTTAAATATCATTTTTTTTTACGAAATATTGGTTAGGGCGATTCAAAGACTCGGGAAGTTTTTTTTGATATCATTTTTTACCTCGAAGTTTACAAAAAAAAAGTAAATACCGAAAGTTTTTTTAAAATATAATCTTTATCTTTTGAAATCTGAAACAAATAAACTGTTTCTATAAAACGAGGGAAGAAGCAAAGGAGAAATTACACCCACATATAGAGAAAACTTATTTACAGGGATATATACTTTTCCTCAATTTTTAATTTAGTACTTGTGTGTGTGTTTTTTTAAAAAAATTAAATCATTCATTTTGCTCGATTAACCTTCTTAGCTCCTGTAACTTTACTCTATTAGTACTGTTAGCTCATACACAAGAGTAAGTTGTACTAATGGAGAAAAATTAAAGCATTTAATTAGGAGAAAAAAACTCACAGGGATCAAATTAAAAATTGAGTAAAAGTATAAGTGGTTACAAATGGGTTTTCCCCCACCCACACACACATATATGATTGCTTGATCTTTTTATGGGGATTCACTATCAAACATAAACCCCGTAAAAAGGTTAGTGTATATACTTCAAATTTTCTTTGTTTTTCCCCCTTAAAGAGGTCTTCTATAGAGCATCTCTCTGCTCCACCACATATATGAAGAATTTTATAAAAATATTTCATGTTTCTTGCGCAGTGGCATGGCACTTAACTGGGTTTGATCCCTACCTGCAACCGGTGCTTGTCAATCCAAAAAATAAAAACATTGGGAGAATATTATTTAAATTACAACCAAATTTGTCAATGGTAGTTTTTCACTTATCAATAAGAACTACTATCCGATCCTAATTATAAGAGCTAGTTGACTTTTTTCCCAGAATTAATGAATGTTTAAATAAGTTTACTTAATCATTTTATATGTTGTGTTTCTTAGATTATATATTAGTTTATTAGTCAAACTATTTATTTTGAAGAAAAAAATAAAAATACTCTAAACTAATATAAACTTCTTTAATTTCTCTAAAAAAGCTCAACCATTTCTTATAATTACCTTAAAGATAATATTATTTCTTATAATTGAGACCTTAATGATATTCTCCCAAAATATTTCATGTTCCTCGTTTACAAATACTTTTCCCATGGATGCTCGGTGCCAACTTTTTTAATGATCAATTACATTAAAAATAGAAAGACAATCACATAAATACAAATACATATAAGCCTACAACACACAGCTGACACTACACACATACCCTAAAGACATCATCCCTGTTGACAAACACATCAAACCATAAACATAGTAAAAATTCCAACTACAAGACATGAGCAAGTAATACACCCTTTGAAAAATCCTTATAATGTAATGCTACATTGAGGGGAAACCATCAATAGAAAGTTGACGAAGATTATGTCACTCACTTCATTTTTAAAAGAGAAAAACAAAAACGGACATCTACCCAAGATGCTCATTGCCAACTTAATTAAACTTGCCCTCACATTATTGATAATATGAGATGTCCCAACTTTTATTATTTTAGTAAGGGAAAATATAATATCTTTCTCAGAAAATGACATTTTAACTGAAAAAAAAACCACCCATTCATGCATTCAAATCATGCTAAATGACATTTTTTTATAATGAAATTAAAGCATCAATAATTTGGATACACGCTAAATGCTTGTGACTTAGGGGCATAAAAAAAATTATAAGTGGAAGGTCACAGGTTCGATGATTCATTTAGACGATGATACTGAAGGGGTCAGTGGCGATATCTTTCGAGGGGAACAAGGAGCCAGTGGCATACGTGGAGATAGTGTCGATTGGAGGCATAGACTCACAGGTAGAGCTAGCAATCAGGGCCGGCCCGTGAAGGGCCAGGGCCTATTTGGCCTGGGCGGGAAGTAAGAAAAACATCTTTTTTTCAAAGTTCTTCAGAAAGCACAGGCTGTGGCCCCGCGGGGGCGCCTCCTAAATTACTATTCCAAATTTTAATTATTTTTCCTCCACTTTCTTTTTTTAAAAAATATAATTAGTAAATTACAACACGAATCATCCAATAAATAAGCACAGTCACTAATTCATAATCAAAAGCAAACTATGTTCACAAATAACTCATATAAAACATAAAAAGCATATCACTAAGCAATATTAGTACGATGACTATTATTATCGTCATCTTCGTCACTATCATTGATTTTAACGACATTTGATTGTTCTTCACTTTGAGTAGTAGCCTCTAGCTCATGAGTAAGAATATCATGAAATTCTTCTCCCGCATCACAAACACATCCATAATCTTTATTTGCAACAAGTAACAAATTAAATAATAAAATTAGAGTATAGTTATTATGTATTTGTAGTTAAATGGATAAATAACTCTATAACAAATACAATATATATATATATATAAATTAATAAATTTAAAAAGGAAGAAAAAAAAAAGAGCTACAGTGAAAAGGGCGCAGGCCGGCCGTTCATAGTTCTCGAAGAACCGTCGCCAGCGGCCTCCGCGCTAATTTCAAATATCTCGTCCATTTTTTAAGCCCGGCCCTTAAAGGGTCAGGGCTTAACTCACAGGTGAAGAAGAAGCTCATTGTTTCTATTGGCTCCATCCTTCACTCCAGGCTCTCTGTTCCTCCTTCTAGATTCTTCCTCAAAGTCTTTGACATCACTGTCTTTCGTCATAACAATAATCCCTCCTCCAAATTATGAATAGTCATCTTCATTATTCTTCCAACTTCTCTTCTCACTTTCATTTTGTCACTCTTTAAGTCATTGTTGTACCCCTAAGTCTAATTGAATAATTGTTGTTGTTATTGTGTTTGGCTAAGAATATCTCACAATCCACGCAACAACATGTGTACAAGTATCAAACCCATTATTGAATTAACAACTCCAAGCTAGGCGCATATAAACAATCTTTTACATGTTAGTTATACTTTTTGTAATCTATAATAAAATGAGCTCAAGGGTGGCGGGGTATAATAGGAAAATGAGTTAAAAGTTTAGTTATAAGAACCTTATATGTTTTCATACCGAGAAAATACTAGTATTTTGAAGTATTTCATTTACAAAAGGTATTGTTTTTTTAAGCAACAATGAGTTAATTTAGTGGTGTAAGGCCCTGTTAGATCCTTTCAGGTATCAAATTCAAGTATCAAGAGAGATACTTGTAATAGGAGCGGCAACCGGAACCTCGAACCAAATGCACGTCTATATAAAAAACATAGTTACTTGAATTTGGGTTGTTCTACTAATAAAATTACGAAACAAGTACTTTTAACCAATTTTCTCTATTTTTATTCTGTTGTAACGATACTAATTAAAAATTGAGAAAATTCGTAAAAAGTTTTTATTTGAAAATTTTGTTACCCAAAAGGGCCTGGTTTTGAGTATTTCTCCTGTGTGAAAGAAATCCTTCAGATCACCAACGCGTTTGACTATTAAAAACATATCAGATCCTCCCATTAGATAAAATTTTTAAACCGGGAATTTTCACTCATTTCCCTTTAAAAAGAATTATGGTTATGGAAGTTTGTCATTTTTGTAATGACTGGGCCCAGATATGGAATATGAAATGAGGGGAGAATGAAATTAGAGTGGATGATTTTGACAAGGCAACTTGGAATCTCATTCATGTCCTGTAATAATTTGTATTTTGCCTCCAAAGTCAAGTGAACCACACCTCTGTCCCCACACTTCATTCTAAAACCATCCATTTATACCTCTTGACATGATTATATGAAATATATATGGAAAAATCTCTTTTAAGTCCAAACAAAATAATATTAAAAACTTCTCAAAAAAAAATTTTGATGTCAAAAAAATCTTATTACCAACTTCTTTAGTAGAGCATTAACAATTCATCTGTGTGTTTTAATAACTCATTGGAATATTTTTTACATCAATTTTTGTCTAAACTTTTTGATATAATTTTAGTCTCTTAAGGACTTAAAGGAACTTTGTTTGTGAGTTCCATTTTAGAGGGAAAAGAAAGGAAAAAGAGGGTTTTGGTAGTCCTTCCTTATTTACAAGTTTTAAAAATATGAGGGGAGGGAATCGGGGATTTTTACAAATCCCAAAAACCCTCATTCTTCTAAAAAATAAAGTTCCCCAATATGGAGGTTTTAAGAGGGAAATAGATTAATTCTTTATTACCCTCATTCACCACCAACACCACCCCACCACCGCCACCGCTGAACACCGCGCCGCCGCCACCACCGCCGTCGTCGCCACCACATAAATAATTTCTTGAATATAAAAATTACATAAATAATGTTTTTAGAAAATTTAAATTTATTTGTAAAGTATAATAATTATATTAATTTTTAAAGAAAATGACAAAATGGTAAAAATAACTCATTAATCATCTATCTTCCTCCCTTACTATTTTTTTAACTCCCAAACAGAGAGAGGAAATATCCTCCATTTCCCTTCCTTCCCTTCCCTTCCCTTCTCCTTGCATCCCCTTTCTTTCCTTTCCCTCCAAACTCCCAAACAGACCCTAAAGCGAATTTTCCCATATATACAGGGGCGGACCCAAGAATTTTAATGAGGGGGGCGAAAATAAAAATGCTAAATCAGATTTAATATACAAAAAATTGAAAGAAATATATTTCTAATGAAACAAAATCAATTTCTTTAACTACCTCTTTATTTTCAATTCTAGAAGACTTTGAATAAAAAAATCTCAAGTATTTGACAATTCAACATTATAAGTAGACGAGGACAAAGACTCACTATTTTTTCTCTTAAAATAAGTATCAATTGTAGCACTCTTCTCCATAATAATCACCTACAAAGAATATGATTAACACTTTTCGCATACCACATCGTTAGATTAAGTATATTATAATTAATAAGTATATACTTCTCCATAATAATCAGTGTGTTAATATATATAATAAGTGTGTGCTGTGTGTTAATATACAAAGTACAACGATGTGTGCTTCTCCTGTTTATATATATTTTTTTCCAAAAATTTAGGGGGTAGGGGCCACCGTGGCCCCCTCCGTATGCCTATATATATTGGGCATTTTGATGCATCTAATTGGTTGATCATTATATTTTGTTCCTTTTTCAATATAATCTTAATCTTTTGAAATCACAAACAAATAAACAGTTTCGTTAAAACGAGGGAAGAAGCACGGGAAAAATTACACGCACGTATAGAGAAAATCTATTTATAGGTACATATACTTCCACTCAATTTTTAAGTTAGTACTTATGTGTTTTTTCTCTTAATTAAATCATTAATTTTGTTTAATTAACCTCGTTAGCTCCCAGTAACTTTACTTTATTAACACTAGTGAGCCCCTGTACAAGAATTAGTTATACTAATACAGAAAAACTAAAGCATTTAATTAAGATAAAAAAACTCAGAGATCAAATTAAAAATTGAATGAAAGTATAGATAGTTAATTACAAATTGATATGATTGTTTCTTTTTATGGGGGATTCACTATGGATTTGGTTTACATCCTTTACTCCAAACGTCCGTTTTTGTCCGCTGCTGCTTATAAACGGTGTCGTTTTTTATGCAAAACACACACACACCTGGTCCTTTAAAAAAAAAAAAATTAGGACACTGACAGGTAGTAAAAAGATAATTCAGGATACTGAATGCTACTAAAAAAAAAATCTTCATAATCGTGAAAAATTATTTCAGTATCTTGGAAAAATATTTCGAGTCTTTTAATCTTAAAAAAAGATCTTGGTTGATCTTGAAAAAAATAATTCATGATCTCAAAAAATTATTTTAGGATCTTAAAAAAATATTATAAACTATATTTTTAGTAGCGTTCAAGACTGCGCAGTGGTGCTTGCCAATCCAAAAATAAAAATAAAAAATTGGGAGAATATCATTTAGATTAACCAAGAGAAATAATATATTAACAATTTATATATAATTTGTTAATGATAGCTTTTTACTTGTTAATGTGGACCATTATGATATTATTTCTCATGATTGAGACCTTAATAATATTCTATCAAAATATTTGATGTTCCCCGTATACAAATACTTTTCCATGGTTGCTCCTTGCCAAATTTTTTTAATGATAAATTACATTAAATATAGAAAGATAATTACATAAATACGATTACATCAGCTGACACCACATACATGCACTACAACTACCCTAAAGAAATCGGAGTTGGCTTGTCTCCGCTGCTGTCCTTTGCCACAAAAGTGGCGTCGTTTTATGCAAAAAAACTGAAGTTGTTGCTTTTTTTAAAAAAAAAAATTTGTAGTGTATTGATGATAATAATAAAAAGGATCTTGTCGCGATTAGTCTTGAAAAAATCTTCATGATCTTAAAAAATTATTTGAGTTTGATGAGTCGATTCAAATTAAAAATACACTTCAAGATAGTGACATGTAAAAAAAAAACGTGATCATGAAAAATTATTTTAGGATATTGAAAAAATATTTCGGCAGTGCATTGACTAGCACCAAAAATATACTTCAAGATATTTTTTTCAATATCCTAAAATAATTTTTCATGATCATGAAATCTTTTTTTAGTACGAAGTGTATTTTTAGTCGTTAATCTTTTCTGAAATATTTTTTCAAGATCCTAAAATAATTTTTCAAGATGAAGTATTTTTTAAAAAAAGATATGTTAGTTGAAGTATCTTTTAGTATCATCAATACACTACAATTTTTTTTTTTTTTTTAAAAAAAGCAACACCTTCTGTTTTTTAGCCATAAAACGACGTCACTTCATGACAAAGGACAGCAGCAGAGGGAATTGAGCAGCAGAGACAAGCCAACTCCAAAGAAATCATCCTTGTCGACAAACACATCAAACCATAAACATAATAAAAAATCCAACAACAGGACATGAGCAAGTAGTACATCCTTTGAAAAATCCTTGTAATGTAATGCTACTTAGAGAGGAAACCATCACTAGAAAGAAAGATCATTGCCAACTTAATTAAACTTGCCCTCGCATTATTGATAATTTGACATGTCCCAACTTTTATTATTTTAATAACGGAAAATATAATATCTTTCTAAGAAAACGACCTTTAACTGAAAAAAAAAAACCTAATCCAGTTTCTCTCCTTCTCAATTATCTCTAAGAATATAATCTTTGGATAGTCAATGTTTCATTTTAAAATTTGAACATTTTGTAATTATTTTTATAAATATTAAATTAAAGCCGTCTAACCTTTTTTTTTTTAAAAAAAAAAATAAAAATAGAAGGACCAGAAAAGTTGGACCTTAATTTACGAATATTGACATTTATGGTTTACTTGTACTTGGACCAACTTGACTGAAGGGTGGAACGTGATAAGAATGAGTGGAATGTTTTTTAATTTGGTGGAAATTTTCAAATAGGACTTGATTTTAAGTGTTGTGAGTGGGCTAATTTTCAATTGTTCACTCAATATAGACAAAAAATAAAGTGCATGTTTTACTGATTTGGATTGAGAAAAATATTAGTCAAAGGAAGATAGTCAAAGGCAGAATAAGTCTATTCCAATTGTTCATTAATAACACAATAATTAACTAATCAAACAGTTAGTTTTGATTTGTGCAATATGGCAATATGCTACTGTTTGTGTGCTGGTCAAAAATAAACGTGCACGTGTTTGTGGAATTGCAAATGGATAGTTGACACTTGAGACTTGACAATTGGAAAAGACTTTGCTATATTTTTTGAAATTTTTGGATTCAAATTCGTATTGCATCAAGTAAGTATGACAGGTAATTAAATAGTTAATTAGGATTGGAGTACCTTTTTGGGTCATTTTTTTTATATAAAAATTTTAGGAAAGGGTTGGTTGGATTAGAAACTACTACCTCGGGTCCTAATTAAGATTGTGATGACTTTTTTTTAGAGATATTAAAGAAGCTAAATAAGTTACTTAATCTTTTCATAGTATGTTGTGTATCCTTAAATTATATATTAATTCATTAGTCAAACTAATTAGTTTAGAAGAAAAAAATAAAAATATTTTAACGTAATTTTACTCTTTAATTTCTCTAAAAAAATCAACTTAATTTTATAACGAGCACCAAAAGAAGTATGCTCTGTATTTAGGATTGGAGTACCTTTTGGGTCATTTTTTTTCTATATAAAAAATTTTAGGAAACGGGCCACCGTTTATTGGATTCGAGGCTCAAAAGATGATCTTAGGCATCTTGGCAGTACACATCTTCCACCTTTTTTCTTTTTAAACGCTTTAGGATGACTTTGCCAAGTAGGAATCGAAGCCTCCTTTTGAGTTCTTTCAAGCGTCTTAACTAACGGGAATCGAACCTCCTTTAGGTGAAGATGAAGTTCCTTTTTGGTCCTTGATTCCAAAAGTAAACTATTATCATGAAGCCTTCGGTTCTGGGCCTGGGACCTCCTTTGATATGTGAAGTATCTTGGGACTTGAAGCCCAAGAAGGTGAAGCCCTTTAAGACTCTCTTCCTAACCATTGGTTGGATCGTACGGTCATTACTGAAGCATTTCCTAGCCACTTGAGTGTGTCTGGATTCACAAAGGTGACTTTTTTTATGAGTTTTCCTCCATAGTTTATTAGGGAGCAATAGGGTTTCAGAATCGAGTGATCAAGAAGAGAAGCGAGAAAATGCCTTGCCTCAACGTCTCAACCAACGTCAAACTCGACGGTGTTGATACTTCTGCTATTCTCTCTGAAGCCTCCTCCACCGTCTCAAAGCTCATCGGCAAACCTGAGAATGTAAGGAAATTCGGCCTCTATTTCTCTCTTTTCTGTATTTTAAACTTCTTTCTGGTTCTATGGTTTATGCTGCTTTTGGCCTTTCATTCTTTCAGTATTCCTATTCTGTTTTTTTTTTCTTACTGTTTATGTTGGAGTTTTTTAAGTTCGCCTTTCTTCGAACATCATGTTAGATTCTAACCTTAAACCGATTAGCATCTTCCAACAATTATAAAGGCAACCAATGTAGGGCTACTTGCGGAATTAGGAAATTATTAGTCTGGACTAAGTCAATTTTGTACTGTCAGTTAATTCGGGGCATCAAGGCCTTTTTTGCTGGCTAATGATTTGCTTAGTTATTTATTTGGAAGGATGGAGTGATAGCGGGTCTTGGTTTGTTTTATGAGTGCTAGCATTGATGAAGTTGAGCTCAACTTCCTCTTTCTTTTGAACTTTTAATTGATGAATGTAGTTATGTGCTGATGTTAAGCTGCCATCCTCTAAGAAGGGGAACTAATGCCTGAATCAGACTAGTTTGAACAACTCAATATTTCTAAGCATTAATGGACGAACAAGACTCATGAGTATTATTATGTTGAATTTCCCTAATGACTTGCTGGCCTCGTGACCTATGTTGTACTATCATGCAATGTACCTTGTGATTACTGATTGCTTCTCTATATCTCCTAATAATTCCATGCTCATCTTGATAACTCAGAGTCTTCTTGGTGTGGCCTTGGCTATCTCAGACCACACTGCCACAGTCAACGATTTGGCCAACCTTCTGAAAAAACGGGATCACCTGATTCATTTCCTTTAAATGTGCATTTCCTCTGTGTAAAGTTGTGCACATGATTGGTTAGCCTGGTTATTGTTGGCACCATGGCTGTATTATAATTTTTGTGGAGCAATGAAATTCCCCTTTTACTCAATAAGGACGTTTCTTGGAACCATGTTCTAGACAAGTAGCATGTTATTTCTGCTGAGCTATAATATGTAATTACTTTGACTTGATTAAAGTCTTTAATCCTTTTCCCCCTGTTTGCAGTATGTAATGGTTGTACTGAAAGGATCAGTTCCCATGTCTTTCGGTGGGACTGAGCAGCCTGCAGCCTATGGTGAATTGGTGTCCATTGGTGGTCTTAATCCTGATGTGAACAAGAAACTTAGTGCTGCAATTTCATCAATTCTCGAAACCAAGTTATCTGTGCCCAAATCACGATTCTTCTTAAAATTCTATGATACAAAGGCAAGTGTTTAAAGTTCCAAGTTATCCTGAAGGGTCACTGACCTGCTCTGCACTTTTTTCTTATTGCATTCTTCCTTTTTGTTTAGGATCATCAAAGTCAAGAATATGCACAGTGTTTGCATGCTTTACATCAGCACTAGATCATGTAAATAAATCCTTACTGTCCAACACTTTTTTCGCATCTCTTGTTACCTGTACTTAAAAATTCAACCCATTTCCTTTAGATGCTAACTCTAGACACCCCCAGCCCTTTTCTAAAGGGTGTGTTTGGATGAAGAATAATGGGAGAGAAGAGAAGATTTTATTAAAATTTTCTCTTGTTTGGGGTTATTAATGGAGGTGAGGGTTGTTAGTGCTTTTCAACTAACCTTCCCTCTTCCTTTTCAATTTTTAGTCCCCTCCCCCAAATTTGGAGGATTCTAAAGGAGACAATATCCCCAAACAAAGGGGAGGAAAGTTATCGCTTAATTTAATCATTGCTTCCTGTTCCATTTTTGTTGGAATTTCTTCACTTTCCTTCTCCTCCCAACTCCCAAACATACCTAAACCTCCACTTTTGTTACCATGAATTGCTGCAACTCGATGGTAACTCTGCTTTTCTTTTCCTGCAGGGTTCAAACTTTGGATGGAATGGGTCTACGTTCTAAACTCCATTCTAAATGGTTCTGCTGCTTTGATAATGAATGCAGTGTTTGTCCTGTTTCCAACCACTGTTTTGACTATGGATGGTGTTATATTACGAACATCTTTTTAGCTGGTGCAATTGAAACTTTGATTGGCTGTTTGGAACAAATGTGGATTCTTTCCTTTGAGACTTCAGTGATGTGACCTAGATCATTTCGTTACCATAGTATGTTCTTTCTGTTTAAGAGAATGGTCGGCTCTGATTTCCTGTTCTGTCCTATTGTTAAAATTATCTCTCTAGAGTAAATTTGTCGCAAAGTAATGGCTGGTAATCTGTGGCACGTGGCTTCACGCACAAGAAAAAAAATTCTCATTTGTTTATTATTTCTTCTATTACATGGAATGGAAAGAAGGGTTAAGGGGCAATTTTATCTTTTCACTGAGGTTAATTTTGCTCTGAAAGTTTTCATTGAAAGTAATTTTACCTCAGAAGTTTTTTGAGAATAAATTTTGCTCCGAAAGTTTTAAAAAGAGAGCAATTTTGCTATGCCTGTTATCTTAATTAATTTTTACCGTTAGTTGATCAAATATGTTGAGTTAATAATCTATATGTCATCCATGTTATTTTTGTTAAAATGCAAATTTGTTTGGAAAGTTCATGTATCATTTACTTTATTTTTTAAAGTTAGATTTAATTTTTTTTGGATATATTTGCACGTTAAAAAAATGACATGGATTATATGTGGACTGTCAGCTTAGCATATTTAGTTAACTAACAATCAAAATTAATTGACATTACAGTTAGGGAAAAATTGCTTCCTTTTTGAAACTTTCGGGGTAAAATTGTCTCCCGAAAAACTTTTAGGCTAAAATTGCAAGAATGGATATTTGTAAATAGATACTAGAGATTTTGAAAGAAGGGTTAATACAATGTTTTATTCTTATAATTTGATCTTGTTTTAGTATGTTTGGTCATTGTAATTTGACCTTATTTTAATTTTAGTCTTTATAGTTTCAAACCATAAGTTTTGAATTTGTAAGGGTGTTTTTGTCTAAAACATTAGATCTTATATTTTAATAAAACTTGGACCATTTTGTCATTTGAAGGTGTAAAACTTATGGTTTAAAATTATAGGGGGCAAAACCAAAATAAGAAACCATGATGACATTGGATATTTGTATTAAGGCTTTTTTTTTTTATCAGAATACGATAAACAATAAAAGATAATACGAAAATGCTATAAAAAAAGAAAGTATTCACTACAATATTATTCTTAAAATTGTTCTTGCAAAGAATTATTTCATAGTTGTGAAGAAGTCTTCTCTATAAAGATTGAATTATTTTAGATACGTCAAACCTTGGGCTACATAAGATTTGATGATTTGCATATAGTGAACCCGTGCCGCTCAGCTTGCCAAAAGACCTTTAAAACCTTGAACAACATAATCTTGATTAACATTAATAGTTCTAAAACCTTTAATAAGGTTTTGAAGAGAAATTTTAAATTGCTTGGGCAATGAAAGAACTATATCCCCATGACTTTGTTTCATAGTAAAATATGTTTATATAAATAATTATGATGGCAAAGGTGTAATATGGAATATACTCTTGATTATATTCTTCAAAACAAGTGGGCTACTTGGAGGAGAAATAGAGGTCAATATCATCTTGCCATGTTTATGCATGTGTCGGTAGGTTAGTTGTAAAGAACTCTATGTAATTCTCCTTATATTATGTAGTAGTACTAGGTTTTCTGTTTTCATGTTGTTTCTACTTTGATACTCCCTTCTTCGTCAGTTGACTTTTTTTTTTTCAGAGAGATTAAAGAAGTTAATTAAATTACTATAAAGTATTTTTATTTTTTTCCTTCAATCTAATTAGTTTGACTAATAAACTAATATATAATCTAAGGATCACAATATATTATATGATTAAATAATTTATTTAGCTTTCTTAATCTTTAAAAAAAAAGTCAATTCGATCTTATAATTAAGACCGACGGAGGTAGTACTTTGAAGTTTAGGCCCAAACAAAAATTTTGGGATTGACTCCCATCCTCTTAAAATTGGGATACTTTAAAGAAGATTTTTTTTTTTTTTGCCTTTAAAATTTGCTCCCTGCGCAACACGAGGGGAACTTATGCTAGTTGGGCTCTAAACAAGGTCAATCTCAAATCGATAATAAGTACTCTCTAGTCTTTCCGGTTCTAATTATAGGAGCGTTTTTGTAGTATAATTTACAATACAAAAATGCTCCTATAATTAGGACCGGAGGTAGTAATGAGCTAAAAAGGTTTAACAAGTGTTTGACGTATTTGAGTTAGCATTAGAAAAACATGTTCACACAAGTTGAAATAAAAACTTCTCTTACAAACTTACCATATTTATCATAAATTACATAGGAATAACAGTTTCTACTACTAATTTAAACAGACACTTTAGGAATACAACACAATTATGTATATATATATATAGCAAAGTAGGTTCTTAAACCAGAAGAGTCATGCCCAATGCACCCTTGCTGCTACTACAAATAAAAAGGAGTACATCCCGCAACTCAGTATCATGCTTAAGCAACTCCAGCAAGATGAAGAAGCTGACAAACCAAGCTAGTTCTTCGAAAGAAGAAGATCCAGACCAAAACGATGATGAAGATTTTGTTGTCAATTTGGATCCAGACCAAAACGATGATGAAGATTTTGTTGTCAATTTGGGCGAAGACTAAACTTACAATTTTTTACGGGAGTACCAAACACAGTAGCTTCCATATATAAGATTGTATAAATTGTTTCATTCTACACTATAGTAGTGCTAGATATTTTCACTGTAACACCAAACACTGTAATACGTAGATCACTGTAGTTAGTTATGAAAATTACTGTAGCTAATTATGGGATAAACAATATCGGTTACCAACCGGAACTGTACAAAAACCAAACAGTATCGGTCACCAATCGGAATTGTGTAAACAATGTTCCGAGATTGTCTATATAAGTAGAAGCCCCCTTCTGTTAGAGGGAGGTTCCGAACCACTCCCTCTCTCTCTAGCCACCCTTCTCTGCCTTCTCTCTACTCTCTCTCTCTCTCTCTCTCTCTCTCTCTCTCTCTCTCTCTCTCTCTCTCTCTCTCTCTCTCTCTCTCTCTCTCTCTCTCTCTCTCTCTCTCTCTCTCTCTCTCTCTCTCTCTCTCTCTCTCTCTCTCTCTCTCTCTCTCTCTCTACCGCTTTTCCCCTGTGTTTTCCAACTTTCGTTTGTAAGTCTTTTAAATTTTAATAAACTTGCGTTTTTCTATGATGCTTTGCATTTGCATTTCTTCTCTTCCTCTCTGATGAGATAAATCTAGCTGCGTGCCTACATTCATTCTTATCTCATCTTCCTTTTATTTCTTCTGTAAGTTTATTTCCAGCTTTTACTTTATGCTTTAAATTTCTAGCTAATCTCTACTTCTCAGCTCACGTGTGTGTGCGTGGGTTTAATATTTCTGTTTTTGCTGCAGTAATATTTTTCTGCCGCACTCACATAAAAGTGAGTGGGTCCCATTGTAAAGAGAAGAAAAAAAAATATTAGTTGAACTCACTTAATTTTATGTGAGTGTGGCAAAAAATATATTTTTGCAATAAAAGTAATAACATTAAACCCTATCTCTCTCTCTAACCAATGAAAAAACTTAAAAGAGTGTTATGGATGAAGTTTGATATTGTCAAAAATAGAATATTCAATTTTTTTGAATAAAAGAATATTCTTAAGTTACACTTTTATCTTAAGAATTAAGAAAACAAAAATTATAAAATTAAACAAATACTTCCTTAGGTCTAATTATACGATAATATTTAAGATTGATCTTGGTTTTAATTATAGGACAAAGTTCTTTTTTTGTCAATTTCTTCCTAAAATACTCCTATTGATAGTTTCTCAATAATAATTAAAATCAATGATAATTTAATAATGCATTTATATATTCTATAAAGTAAATAATCATTATAACTTATTAATGTCACATACACCTCAATTCTATTTTTTTTAATAAAATAATTTTGAGCAATTTTTATCATATTTTTTTATATTACCCCTACAAATACTTCCCCACAAAAATTACAATAATAAGTTAATAACACAAAACTTCTTATATACAGCACACTAACAAAACAATACACACACGTTCGTACATACAACCACAAAGATAACGATATTTCCAAAAATTGCGTAACAACGTAACATTGCCGATTCCGTAAACAGAGCTCGTGAAACCCAACGGAACGAGAAATCATTACACACACACACACACATATATATATATAGAAGAAGGTAGAAAATAAAAAGTTTTTATTTATATAAGAAAATAAAGTTGATAATTACATGCTAACCAGACCCAATCACACACTGACACACATAGGGATGAAAATAAATTTAATTAATTAATTTAATTTCTAACATTAATCCTTCCAAAATCTGATAAACATATCCTATAATTAGAATTAGAGAGAGTATCAAATATGGGAAGATCTATAGACGACGGTAAAGAAGCACTGAATCAGGCAGCGAAATACGCGTGCCGTTGTAAACGACGTGTGGTCAGGCATTGACTCAAATTCGCTTAAGTAAAAACGGCGAATGCGTTTTGTCGGTGGTGGAATCTTAACGACGAAGTTGAGTTTCGTAAGACGTCGTCTTCTTATTTTCCATCCACCTTCCTCTCTCTTTCCTTTCAATTTCACTGAAACAAAACCCTCCTCTCCACACCTTTCCCCAAAATCGCATTCCACCATCCATTTCGCATTCTCTCCTCAATTCCCATATCTGGTTTCTCCATTTTCCATAAATCCATCTCTCCTTTCTTCTCTCTTCTTCGCTGATCGGATCCCTAACCCCTAACAATGTCCGCTTCAGCCCCTCCCGTCCTCCCCATCTCCAATTCCCTGCCCACCGCTGCTACTGGTGGCGCCGCCGCTGAATCTGGAGGACCCACTGCCACTCCTGCTGTCCGTGCCTTCATCAGCAACATCTCCGATACCGTCCGTAATGGCCTCTCTCAGCGCCGTGCTTGGGGTGAGCTCGTTGACCGTACGGCCTTTGCGAAGCCTGAGAGTTTCTCTGAAGCCACTCTTCGGATCCGCAAGAACTACTCTTACTTCCGTGTCAATTATTATGCTATAATTGCTCTGATCCTTGGTGTCTCTCTGCTTACGAATCCGTTCTCTCTTATTGTCCTCGTGGGCTTGCTCGCTTCTTGGATGTTCCTATACCTCTTCCGTCCCTCTGATCAGCCTTTGGTCATTCTTGGTCGCACTTTCTCTGAATTCGAGACCTTGGCGCTCCTGGGCGGCCTCACTTTGTTTGTGGTCTTTCTTACCAATGTTGGATCTGTTCTTGTCTCGGCTCTTATGGTGGGTGTGGCCATTGTTTGCGCTCACGGTGCCTTCAGGGTTCCTGAAGATCTCTTCTTGGATGAACAGGAGGATTCTCAAACCACAGGGTTCCTGTCATTCTTCCGTGGTGCTGCAACCAATGCTGCTCTCGCCTCCGCTGTACCTTCGGTCACTGCACGTGTTTGACGAGATCGTTGAATCCAGATCTAGGAGGATGGCAGGGTAATGGTGTCTTGATCTGATCCATGAAATTCATTGTTAGGACCTGGAAGTGAAATAAACGCAGGAAATATACTTATGTTTTGTATGAAAATGTATCCACAAATTTTTCTATACATAGGGTCAATCACATGAGATTTGTAGGGTTCTCTGTTATCTTGTGTTGCTTTATGTAGGATATGCAACTCTTATTGTTGGATCTACCAGTTTTATACTTGAATTGTTCTTTCTATGTCTATACTTCAATTGTTTTATTCATTTTGTAATTTGGCTTTCTTAAAGCAAATTGTGGAAATGTTCTTTATTGTGTTAGTCTGTTAGATATCTGTGCTTCTATGCCTGTGACCTCGTGTCATAGTTGTGTGGGAACATAGATTACCTAGTTGCTTTGGTGATTACATTTCGCTTTCCTTTTTTTATTGTTCATTCTTTGCTTTTATCAACTATTAGATAGATCTCTTCGATTTTTATTGGTAGACTCGACTTTATCAAGGAATGGTTAGATTGTTTTTGCCCGTTGGAATCCATCATGAACTGTGCTGTCTGTGCATTATTCGCCTGTGGGTTTACTTAGATCACATGATTGAGATTACCTGCCACTGTTCCTAATGTGTGGCACTGGGAAGTAGTCAAATAGAGAAGACACCTGTTGTTTCTTCCTTTGAATCTATGTTAATGTGACTGAAGCTGCATGAGCAATTTTGGCCTCTATTGTGGGTTGTAAAGTTAGACTTCGAATTAAAACATCCCATCCTCTTTGCCCCCCTTTATCTTGTTATCTTGACATCGATCTCGGAATTCAGCATACCAGTTTGGGATTATAAAATACCGTTGTGAGATTTCTTTGAAAACCTTTAGTTTGTGAATACAATAAATATGCGACGATTTTAAATATCAGGGGCTTCCGTGATAATTTGGTACTGTGCTCCGTGATATCTGGGGATGCTATGGAGTAGAGGATGTAATATACCAAACAAAGTTTAAATTAGTTAGAACATTGCTTTGATGGTTCCGTTGAATATTTTGAGTCTTGTGACATGGTACAATTGATATTTTGCGAGCAAATGAATATGTAATCTATTTGATATTAGTCGTTCGCTTGCATTTCATGTGTATTATAGAAGATACAATTTTCAGTCTTCCTTTTTTGTGTGCCAACAATTTTTCAATGGCATTGAATATGATTCCGAGCTACAAGATGTCTGATCTTGATTGATTCATAAAGGATATAGGTATATAAGATTCTAGCTTCCATTGTCGCCCTTCTGCAGTTCAAGCATGATTGCCTCAATTCATTCTTTAAATTGCCTTTGCCCCTTCAACTTTATAAAATATGATATGGTCACTGTTTTCTCGTTATGGATCAAGATTCATGATAGGTCCTAAATAGAAGATAAATTTTTTATATTTATTACTTTTTTTTTTTCTAGTTTACTCCAATTGATGCTTTCTCAGCAATAATCAAAGAGATGAGGGAATAAAGAAAGGTGACTATGGTGTTTTAGAAAATACATGTTATATTAATTAAATCAATTTTTTAATTTAATTAAATTTAATAAATATGTCTTGGAGTAGTTTGTTGGAATTCTTCAATTTATTTGCCGTTGGAACTCAGCAAGCTTTGGGATTGTTGTGCCTGTGATAATCAGTTGTATGGTCTTGGTTGACTCGGCAAAAAAAGGATTAAGTATTGAGTTTTTGCTGTTGCATTTGTGAATTAAAGCAAGTTGATACTTGAAAAAGTTAATGGATAAAATTTTACTTGTTTTTTTTTAGCAGAGCAGAAAATTAAGGAGTTTTAACAGATATGCAAGGTTAGGGAACTTATTTTTGTGTGTGTGTAGGATATTTTTAATGGGTATTAAAAATAAATTGAAATTGTTAATAATAAAAGTTAGTAACAGAATACCTGTACAAATTGAAATTCTGTATAGTTTAGGAAGCTAGATTGCTCTTTCATAGGGATTGACAGGTCATAATTAATATATACCAAGGGAACAAAACTCCATAGAGTAGCGAAGTACTCTCACAATCTCTAAGAATTTTTTTGTATCTCTGATCACCCTTCGCCTATCTAATTTTTTTTAGAGGGTTGGTGATGAGGAATAAGTTAGAGTTTTGTTTTTCCTTTTGTGTCTCTTTTTTGAGTTAATATAGAATACAGCTTTATACTAAAAAAAACGTGTTCTCATTTAATAAAAAAGTTATACTATAAATAAAAAATATTAAGTTTTTCAGTTTTTTTTTTTCCCAAAATTAAAACGAGGATTTTACGTTGTCTCATTGGAATTATTTTGTTTATTTATTATGTAGGATTATCTTATTTATTGGTTTTTCAACTTGGTGGCAAAAGGTAAATAGAAGGGATAAAAATGAGAATGATCATTTTACATAACTTACACATCAAAAATCAAAATGTTAGTCTCCTCGCCATTCTAGAGAAAATAAAAATTTGCTGCCTTTCACGGTCAAAAGAAAAAAAATCGTGCTCGCCAAAAAATAAATGTTGCCGTTTGTGATGTAGGAGTGATATCCGTACATGTTGTTAGTAACTAAAAAAAAAAAAGTAAAATAGGTAAATGAGTTAGTTTATAACTATAAGATTATAAGTTTAAATCCTGTCAATGTAAAGATCTTGTTGGTAAGTAATTTGTAAGTAACTTTGTAAGAACTCTTTGAATTTGGACATGTCCTAACCTTGATGACCACTGAGATCCAACTTACCTAAACTTTTATTATATAAAAAAAGGACAATGTTAGTTGATTGTATCCATTAAATTAAGTTTTCAAATCACACATGACTACATGTATAATTTTTGTGAAATACTACATTTGATCCTTAAGATAAGATTTATTACCTAATTTGATTAGATTAAAGAAGTTAGTTAATATTATATGTATTTTCTAAAACATTTTGGTCATATTCCTTAATTCTCTCTATCCTTTTCTCCTTGATTATTGTTGGAAGAGCATCAATAGGGATAAATTAAAAAAATATTGACAAATATAAAAATATATATTATATTTAGGAGCAAAATTAACTCCTCAAATAGATTGAATATTATGAACCCAAGGAGTATTATCATTTAATTATGAACGCACATAAAAGAAATATGACACAACATTATATAACTGGAAAACTTAACATAATTGATATCCAAATACAAGTAACTTGATATAAGTATTTTTTTTTTAATAAAAAAAGTGTCATTTTAGCAAAGAGGCCAAGCATTTTTTTGTGTGTACAAGTGGCAAGCGTAAGCTTGAAATTCAAAACACACACCACCTAAGATCAAGAACTAAATTCATCACCAACAAACATTTTTTGAGTATGAACTGAGTTCTACATCTAGGGTGCACCTTTGTGACTATTTGTAACTGCATATCTGCTATATGCGCCTCTTTGGCCAAAGTATTTGCACATTCAATAGTCTCCACTCTCCCTATTTGAATAGAACAAAATAACCTGTCCATCTCCATATAATAGCTAACGTGTATCCTTCATTTAAGCTTTGAAAGGATTTTCCAACACACTATCTTTTAACAAAATATTTAACGCTTCCAAAGAATCAGAGAAAATCTATATTCTTTGAAATATGTAAAATTGACAAAGCTCAAGCCCTGTCTTAATAGTTAATACCTTTACAATTGCCACCGGAAAGGTCCCAACCATTTTCATAAATCTTGTGACCCAGTTTCCCTGTCATCTCTAATTAAACCTCCAACTGTTGCCTGGTTATGCTCTCTTACTAACGCATACACATCCAAAAAAACATATCCCGGTGCTGGCTTCCTCCATTTGGTATCTATTTGTGGTACCTCTGCAAGCAATTGATGCTTCAATCTCCCAGCCACAACTTCTTCCATTAATTGACATTGATGTCCTTTGGTGTAGTTACTTTGCTTTCAAACATTGCTTTCCACAACAACTAGTAGACGTATGCAAATATTCTGGTCCATGTCCACTTTTTAAAACAATCCTTGCATGGATTTCCCGTTGCATTCCAACAAAGCCATTCTTGCAAAACAAAAAGACGATATATTTATTAGGATTAAGTAATTTCCTCCACACATTTTTTGCTCTCTCACAATCTTTCAAGATATGTAATATTGTTTCCTCACTTTGACAACCCAGTAAACACTCATTTATTTGAAAGCTCAATTTTCACTTTCAAGGAATTAGTCATTTACTGAAAAGGTTGCATCGGGTGAATTACGCCAAATGACTGTATCTGATTGGGATCCAACAGGTGGTCGTACTATAACCAACTTCCTAATAACCCAGTCTGATAATTGTTCCTTCCACCTTAGTATATCCCAAGCACAACACAGAGTAGTGAAACTACCCACCAATTTCCTCTGGATTAATGTTGCGAACATTTGAAACCACATATTCAATTAAAGGTTTGTTAAGAGGCGTCCAAAGATCCCACCAAAATCCAGTTGTTTTACCATTATTTATCTTTTTACTAACACCTTGTAAAAAAATTTCTCATACCTTAGTAATAGCTTGCAAGGTAAGCGAATTATACTTCTTTTTATCCAACCACGGTACACAATCGTCACCACACTCATATCATGCTCTTAACACTGCACCCATAACGCATCTGGTTTGATGATCAATCCTCAGCACAACTTCATAATAAAATTCTTATTCTAAAGTTCTAAGTTTCTAATTCCCAAACCACCCACTTTTTTACTTTTCAAGATTTTCTGCCATACTATTAAGTGCATTTTCTTCTGGGCACCATAAGAAACTCCTACTTATTTTTTCTATTTCCTGAATCACCCCCTTTGGTAGAAGGGAGGATTGCATTTGATATGAGGGTATTGCTAAAATCACAGCCTTGATGAGCACGACTCAACCTGCCATAGTTAGGTATTTACCCTTCCAGGAAGACAACCGAGATTTAACCTTTTGAATAATGTGCCCAAATGTCTCATTGGTTACTTTAAAATGTGTCAACGGAACACCTAAATACTTTTCCAGATCCGCCATTACCCCAATAACTAACTTGTTATTAAGATAAATCTTTCTATTGAAATGAACATTTCTGAAGAAGAAAGCCTTAGATTTGTTAAGATTGATTTTGAGTCTAGATACAATGCATAACCTCCTCATAGTTTCCCTAATAACCTCCATTGGCCTTGAAAATGCCAAAGAGGCCAAGCATTTAATTTCATAATCCTGCCCTTTAGTTGTTTAACATTAAAATCAGCTTTCTCTTGATCAAATAATAATAATAATAATAACCCTTACTTGGGAAGGCTGCCTTCACGTGAACCTAAATGCTTGAGAATGAGATAGCAAATAGATTTTAGGAGAAACAATGTTTAATGTCGTGTTGCTCTCATTAAGCTCATTATAGATTTGACTATTAGAGCTCTCATTACATTATATTTGACCCCCTTAATTTCCACTTCCTTCATTTTCACTTCACTAGTCTAAATAATTCGAAATATAAACCTGAAATTTGTTGAAGATGTCCGATTAGTAGTAGTTGCGGGAATTTCGGGGTGAGGGAGACATCTAAATAATTTCTTAAAGAAAAATTAATTAATTAATAATTGATTGATTTTTGTTGTGGTTTTTTTTTAAAGTAATCCAAGGTACAGTGAGCACATGTCGCTTTAAGACATGAACACATTAGCCTTGAAAGACCCTTTTCACAATTCCCAGACCTTTTCTTTTTATGTGTCCCCTAAACTGCCTCCCCATAATCATATAAACTGAAAAGCGATTCTCTTACATAAATGATGCCTTTTCAAAAATAAGTTGATCAAAATTATTTGGCCAATTTTTTTTTTTTCCATCAGTCAAAATATTAAATAATGATTTATTTTTACTCCTATAATTCTTTTTAATGTAAAGTGAAGTTCACTCAAAATAACAAGTACATTAACCACTAGATATTTCTTTTATTAGTATGTGCCTCTTGTGCGAACCGATGATGATTAAATCGGACATCTTCAACTGGTATACAAAGATTATGATCTTCCAATTTAATATTATAAGGTATAAATTAAACCTTTCATCTAGTATTTAGTTAACTGGAATCTTCCGAATATAACGATACCAATCTCTATAATAAACCATTCTAACATCATTCGTTATATATATGGTAACCTCTAAATATTAGGTTAACATCCTCTATATATAGTAAGAAAACACAGAATTTCCCTAGAATCTTTAGTCCAACATTAGTAAACCAAGCATCTTTGTTGTCGCTGAAAGAGTAGTAAGTTTGCAGTTGAAGCTACACATCAATCTATCCTCCATATCTCAAGCGACCCCTCCACAACAACTTCTACTTGTGTAATTTTAATAGCCTTTTTGTTACTTGAAAATATATTATAAGGCAATTAATAGAGATAAAATTAAAATATAAACATTTATTTTTAAAAAATAATAATTTAACAAATTTGCCTAATTCACTTATAAAATGTCCAAACTCTGCTTACTTACCCCATCGTCTCGGTTCTACGCACATAGAAGATTTTGAGCGAGAAAATTCTCAAAAAAATTCCGCTTATTTTGAAAGAGATGTCAATTAATCTAATTAATGTTTAGAAGGATTTTTTTTTTTAATAAAAAAATTAAGATTACTTTTAATTTATTTTTTTTTGATAAAATTAATTTTTAAGTATTTAGAATCAAACCTTCAATAAAAATATAGTACAATTACAATATATATTTTTCTGGTACTGATTAGTTCTCTTGAAAACCTTTCTTGAAAAGCTTCTTTTTTTCTTTCTGTCGGCCCTATGAGTCTAACATTCCCAAAAAGGGCCCCAGGGCCCTTTTTGGGATGTGAATGTTAAATGAAATGACCAAAACACCCCTAACCTGAAAAAAAAAGAAGCAGCAGCTTTTTTGGGTCTGAAAAAAAAAAAGCTTCTTCTTTAGCATCATAAATCTACGACAAATTCTGAGTAAATTGAACACTACTTTTCCAGTTTTGTCCACTGAAAGTATCCTATAAATTTGCCTATGTAAGGCTGTTTTGGTAATTGCATATTTGGGGTCCCCTTGTGAATATCATATGCATTACATATTTACATTATGCAATGTAGCCGTTGGAAAACTGAGCCCCATCTGCTCAGAGAGAGACCAAAGCCGTTATACGCAGATACTAATGCATTCCCAGTAAAACTAGCCGTTAGCGATTTAAGAAAAACGCGAGCTTTGACCCAATCCTTCTTCCTTCTCTCTCTCCGACCCTCCAAAAACCGATAACCCCACCGCTCACATTCACTCATCGATCATAATAATTCTCTTATTTTTCTCACAACCCTCTCGCTCTTCCTTTTCACTTGCATCTTCTTCTTCTTCTTCCACTTCTGAAACTGAGCTTTATAGCTGAGAAGCAATAAACAGAGAGAAAGTGTGCCCTTTAGATTACCCATTGTTGTTCCCACCACTCGACAAACGAAAAAACACATCTTTTTCCTGTATGGGAAACAGAAATCGGTCTTCCGACAAGTTCCCCACAAATGAAGGAAGACCCATTTCTCGTTTCACCGTCTCCTTCGTTCTGTTTCTTCAAGTTGTGACATTCACGTTTCAGCCAGTCTCAGGAGGAGGCCATGCATTGGATGGTGTGATTGTTACACAAGCTGATTATCAAGCTCTGCGAGCTATAAAGCATGAGTTTATAGATCTCAGAGGAGTTCTAAGGAGCTGGAATGACAGTGGAATTGGAGCTTGTTCAGGTGGTTGGGCAGGAATCAAGTGTGTGAAGGGACAGGTTATTGCAATCCAGCTTCCATGGAGGGGATTAGGTGGTCGAATCTCCGAGAAAATCGGATCGCTTCAAGCTCTTAGGAAGCTGAGTTTACACGACAATGTACTAGGTGGTCCTGTCCCTTGGTCTCTTGGCTTCCTTCCTAATCTCAGAGGAGTCTACCTCTTCAACAATAGGCTTTCAGGTTCTGTTCCTCCTTCTGTTGGCAGAAATAGCCCAATGCTTCAGTCTATTGATTTTAGCAACAATTCTCTCTCAGGTACTATCCCTCCTAGCTTAGCAAACTCTACTAGATTATATAGACTCAATTTGAGCTTTAACTCTTTTTCTGGGTCAATTCCTAGAACTTTCACTATGTCTCCTTCTTTAACTATTCTTGCTCTTCAACACAACAATCTTTCTGGTTCTATCCCTGATTCTTGGGGTAGAGGAATGGGAAATAACCAATCTTTCAATCTTCAAATCTTGACCCTTGATCACAATCTCATTTCTGGACCCATTCCTGTTTCTTTGAGTAAGATGGGTTTTCTCCAAGATATTTCTCTGAGCCATAATCAGATTAAAGGGGCTATTCCAAGTGAGCTAGGTGGGCTTTCTAGGCTTCAAAGTCTTGATCTATCAAACAATGGCATTAATGGTAGCTTTCCTGGTAATCTTGATAGGTTGAAAAGCCTTACTGTGCTTAACCTGAAGAATAATAAGCTTGAGGGTGAGATCCCATCAACAATTGGAAATATCTCTGGAATCACCCAGATTGATTTCTCTGATAATAAACTTGTGGGTGAGATTCCAGATTCACTTACCAAACTTGCAAATTTGACCTCTTTTAATGTTTCCTACAACAATTTGTCTGGCCTTGTCCCATCCCTTCTCTCCAAAAGATTCAATTCTAGCTCTTTTGCTGGGAATCTCCAACTCTGTGGCTATATCCCTTCAAAGCCATGTCCTTCTTCTTCTTCATCCCCATCTCAGAATACTCCATCTCCATCACCAAAAACTTCATTGAACCCACACCATCATCGAAAACTAAGCACCAAGGACATAATCCTCATAGTAGCAGGTGCTCTTCTTGTTATTCTTCTTCTACTTTGCTGCGTTTTGCTTTGTTGTTTGGTCAGGAAAAGATCAGCCTCCAAAAAAGAAAAGAATGGGAACAATAATGCTAAAACATCATCAATTGCTGCTGGTACTGCAAGAAAAGGAGGTGAAGTTGAATCAGGAGGCGACGCAGGAGGGAAGCTAGTTCACTTTGATGGGCCATTTGTTTTTACAGCTGATGATCTCTTGTGTGCTACTGCTGAGATTATGGGAAAAAGTGCTTATGGAACAGCGTATAAAGCAACACTTGAGGATGGGAACCAGGTTGCTGTGAAGAGGCTGAGAGAGAAGACAACCAAAGGCCAGAAGGAGTTTGAAACTGAGGTTGCTGCACTTGGCAAGATTAGACACCCAAATCTGTTGGCACTTAGAGCATACTACTTGGGACCAAAGGGAGAGAAGCTTCTTGTCTTTGATTACATGGCCAAAGGAAGCCTAGCATCATTCCTCCACGGTAAGTACTAAGTACTCACCAGTACATACTTGAAGAATTTTAGGACTGTTATCTTATGTTCCTTTATTATCTTGAATATTATTGTGGTACATGATATGTTGAGAGTTTTAATAGAAGTTATAATGCCCCATAATATCTGAGTAGAGCTTATGAATTTTTAATAGAATAATGCATCCATTTATATTGGATATTACAGTCACTATAGGAAAGGATACTACCAAATGCCAATTAAAAAAGAAAGATTAATATAATCTTTGGTCCCTTAAATTTGTTCTCATTTCGATTTTGCTTCATTAAGTTTCAAACTGTATGGGTTTTGGTCCCTTAAGGGGCAAAATTGTCCATGTATTTATTAAATTATAGGAACCAATGTTTTAAAATGAATGAAACTTGAGGGACCAAAACCTTTGGTTTGAAACTTGAAGAGCTAAAACAAAAATGATGACAATCAAAGATTATATTATATTAACCCATAAAATAAATAGAGCTTAAAGTTGGTGAAATCTTCATTTTTTTTTGCTGGACCAAATAAAAGGGGGAAATCTTCTTATTTTTCACCTTGTATCACTCAGTTGGTATCATTCTATTCCTGTGTACTAGAATGTTTAAGGACAAAGATTACAACAATACTGATATGTCTGTTACATATCCAGCTAGGGGCCCGGAAATTGTCATTGACTGGCCAACAAGGATGAGGATAGCCATTGGAGTGACACGTGGCCTATGCTACCTACATACACAGGAGAACATGGTACATGGAAATCTGACCTCAAGCAACATACTCTTGGATGAGCAGACAAATGCACATATCACAGACTTTGGTCTCTCAAGACTAATGACCACATCAGCAAACAGCAACATCATAGCCACAGCAGGAAACCTTGGTTATAATGCACCAGAGCTCACAAAGACCAAGAAACCAAACACAAAAACTGATGTTTATAGCCTTGGTGTCATTACTTTGGAGCTCTTAACTGGAAAACCACCTGGTGAACCAACCAATGGCTTGGACTTGCCACAGTGGGTTGCTTCCATAGTTAAAGAAGAATGGACTAATGAAGTGTTTGATTTGGAGCTCATGAGGGATGCACCAACTATAGGTGATGAACTGCTCAATACTCTGAAATTAGCTCTTCATTGTGTGGATCCATCCCCAGCTGCTAGGCCTGAAGTTCAGCAGATTCTTCAACAACTGGAAGAGATCAAACCAGATTCTTCAGTGGATGATGGAGAAAAAGCCCCAGAAACTGAGTAAACTTTCAGATTGGTTCTTGTCGGGGAAAAGGATAGAGTTAACCTCAAATTGGTTCTTAGTCGATTTGATTAATAGATTTTAGTTACTTGATTTATTATAGGGGAAAAAAATATGGTGTTCTTGGTTTATATTTTTTGTTAAATGTAATGTATATAGAAGCCATTAATGGTTGATTTTTTTTATATGTACTACATTTTTTGAATAAACTATAAAGTTTTATTTTATTTTTTTGGGTATTATGTCTCAGTGTACTTGACTTGATATAAATATGGTCCACTCATTCTTGACATTTTGGGTTAAGATGTGATGTTGAGCTACTTGTGTGTGTGTGTCATTTTTGATAAGGATTTTTATAGGGAAAAGATGGATGAATATAATATAATATAATGCAATGTTAACATTCTCAGATATTTTTTAATTATGAAATTTGGACTTGGTGTTAGCTTATTTGGAAACAACACAATGAAAAAGTCTTTTAGAAGATCAACCCTAGCGCTCATGGACTTGTTCCAAAGGCATTAAAAGGACGAATGAGGACTATACACAATTGGGGCTGGAGAGGTGGATGACTATCAACGTTGAAGTATAAAGATGGCATGGTGGGATGTGGGAGTAATATCAAAGATCATAGAAGTAAATCCAATTGAGATTCCATGTTTAACAGAGATCCTTTGATGACAAAACTTTGGGTATGTCTTTTGAGTCTTAAAAGGGTTAGAGATGGGAACCACAGACGTATTATTTAATAAATGATTCTTCAGATACCATTAAGCTTATCAATGATGAAAATAATGACTTTCATGGCAATTGGAATTTAATTTTAAAATGTCATAATATGCTTAAATATGATTAGTTGGTTAATCTTCAACATGTTGGAAGGAAGAACTTTAAAGTTGACATGCTAGTCACGTATTAGGATAGCCAGATTTTTATTTGATTCCTTTAAATAATTTCCGTTTGTTTTTTTTTTCTCCTTGTCCTTTACTTTGAAAAAAGCTCTAGAGTCCATTTGTTACTTTGTAATCGATTTTGATGAATATGGAAATATCAATAGGTATGTTTGGTGCGTTGGTGGAATCTATCATAAACATCCTTGAGCAAAAAAAAAAGAATCTAGCATAAACTACTTTAGTTATGCATTGAAATCTCGCTCCTCTCCTCTTGTGAGAGTCTCTCCCTCCTTTGTGAGGCCCTCCGGCCTTCGCCTTTCTTCTGAAAGGCGGGGACTGTAGCTATACTTTTTCTTGCTCCTACTCTTCTCTCAGGTTTAGTTGTAAGAAAGGAGGGAATGTTCTGGTTTTGAGTTTGGTATCATGGAGAACGGACTGGCCAGTAGTGCTAGAAGACCAAAACAGGTTGTTCTAGACCTGGGGTAGAAGCTCGAAACAAAAAGTGGGTCCTTGGTAGGTAAGATTGAAACTAGTAAGAAGTTGAACATACCCACTATAATAGCTATATCAAGAAAGGTTGGCAGATGAATGACGGCCAGGAAGCGCACGACCTTGATTGAAATTGTAAAGAAACCGAGAAACCGGAAGAAAAAATTGCACAGAGATCCGGTGACCTCGACCACACACCAAATAGCACCTCTTTAGATCTCCCCCAAGAACGCAGATCCAAGCTATTAATATCGGATCTCAAACGTTCAAACAACCATCAAACCAAGAGGATTTTCAGATTTTTTATTTTATAAGGCAAGAACACCACCATGAAACCCGTTGATTTAAAATAACCACGAGCACGGGTAAGATTGAAACTAGTAAGAAGTTGAACATACCCACTATAATATTATATCAAAAGGTTGGCGAGATGAATGACGGCCGGGAAGTGCACGACCTTGATTGAAATACCTTAAAAGTGTTCTATATATTTTTTCTTTCGGTCATAGTTTTTTTTTACACTTTTAAGATCGGTTGTTTGAAACAACCGGTCTTAAAAGTGTTCTATATATTTACGAAATTGTCACCGATCATACCTTTCTTTTCTTTTTACACTTTTAAGATCGGTTGTTTGAAACAACCGGTATTAAAAGTATACTTTTAAGACCGGATCCTTTATAAATCGGTCTTAAAAGTGTTCTATATATTTACGAAAATGTCACGGTCATATTTTTAAGACTGGATCCTTTATTATAATACGGTCTTAAAAGTTTTCTATATATTTACGAAATTGCCACCGGTCATACTTTTAAGACCGGATCCTTTATAATCCGGTCCAAAAAGTTCTTTATATTTACGAAACTGCCACCGGTCATACTTTTTATACCGGATCCTCTATAATCCGGTATAAATGAGGCGGTCTTAAAGCTCTTTTTTGTACTAGTGTTATATGGTTTACATGCTATTTCAATGGGGCCTATATAATAATGTTTGATATATTTCTAAAAATACTGAGATTCATTATTAATCATGATTAATGATATTCACATAGAAAATTTGCTTTTGAGAACAAGCAGCACATGATAATTCTTGAAAAATATATTGGCTATTCATGAAGAATCTTCTGGTTCTTCAATGGATGTCAATACATAATCTTATTTGCATTATATATATGACTCGGATGATCAAACAAGTCATGTCAACAAGAAATTTGTTTGAATCAGTAAACTTCTAATTTACTGTAACGTATATCTCAATCGATCATAAACTTTTCAATTTTCATGAGATTATGATTTAAATCATAATCTGATATCCATTTTGGGAGATCTATTAGGCTTTATGTGAGAAGTATATAACTTTTTAAAAATTTAGCTCACATTTGTATTCAAACAATCCCCCTCAAGTGTGAGTCATATAAATATACTTTCTTTATATCTATTTTAAGATCACTTTCAAACCCTTTGAAACTCGAAAGGAAAATCTATATGTTAGTTCTTCAAGAACTAACATGTAATATTACATTACTAGATAATCTCATTATTCATTAATAATATACTTCAATTTACTTATATGTGCAAAATATATACAATCGACCACATATGAAGATATTCATGATCAAAATAACTTAGAATCTCACATATGAAAATTTTCATGGCAATAGATTTATGAGATGTTATCACAATAAAGGTAAATAATAATAAATTGAAATTGAACATCATATTATCTTTTGGGTTTATTTATTATTTGTCTTGGCTTCAAAATAAATCTAGACATATTCATCTACAACTCTTTGCCTCTTTAATATCTTATTGGTAGCATTAACAAACATTTGATTTGCTATATTTGTAAACTTCTGGTTTACAATTACAATGCCTTACATTATTATTTGTAAACTTCTGATTTACAACAAAATTATTATTTGTATTATTATTTGTAATATTCTGGTTTATAATAGCGTGTGTTTTTTATGATATCCACTTCTGTAGATATCTTTGAAATTCAATAAGTTTCTTTTATACTTGGTAGAATAATCAATGCATAATTTTGTTCTTTCGAGTAACAAAATATTAGCTCTTTTGGAGCCCTCAATAAAATTTATACTACCAAATATATTTTAAACATTGGCCTCTCGCATTATAAGTGGGGCAAAATATGCTAATTAGTCCTCAAGACTATTAGCCTTTAGAATTATTACTTTTAAGTGGCATAATTCTTTACAAGTTATTTGTCTTCATGATAATAACTAAAAACACTTTGTATCATTCAATATTTGATATATAAGTCTCCGGGGCCTTAATATTTATAACAATCAAGTGCCACAAATTTTTTCTTACCATTTCTCTAAACCAATAGTGTTCTTTTTAAAAGAACCATTATAAAAATGATAAAACTTCTTGTCATCAAATCATAAATTAAAAGTATTAATAAATAATGGTTATTCAATGAAATTAAAATATCAATAGATATCTAAATCATAAACATATGTAAAACTTAAACTTTAAATGATAAAATCAAAAATATTAGGAAAACAAATTCTGCATGTGGCTATATCGGAATTTTTACAAAAAGAAGAACACCTTTCTATAATATTTTCATCACTTTTAGAAAAGTGAAAGATTAGGGACAGTTATATAGTCTTACCCCTAAATTCATAAATGACATTTTAGTACTAGAGGAAATTACAAATAATACCTCGAAATTCATAAATGTCAAATTAATTCATAATTCCGAAAAACACCGCCTTCCACGGTTGAAATTGATTTTAAGGCTGATTTACTCATAATTTTGATATTATCAACACAATTAATTTCAATATTTGACCATTTTACCAATATGTCTTAGCGTATGACAGGTGCAAGACCAATGATTGTTATCACCACAGTGATAATATGGATTTTTAGCATACTTATTATGCCCTTTAGTTTCCCTTTGATGGTTCTTATCAATTATCTTTCTCCACTTCAGGTGAAAATTTGAACCATCACAATTACAATTATGATCATGTCCAAGACTATAGACATGTATATACCTATGTTCATAGCCACAATTAGATTTATTTGTTACTTCATTCGCTTCTAGGAGTAGAGTCAAGCCTTTAGGACGAGATTCATACTTTTTGCAACAAAAACTCATTGTTTTGTTTGGCCATATAGGGGCAAGAAATTAATTCAGCATATTTCTTAAAACCTTTTTCACATTATTGCTACTACATAAGCAAATTGGATACACCCATTTATAATGAGCTTTTGGAAGAACAACCATCTTCAAGTGGTTATACAATCCCTTTAATTTGTTTTAAAGAACAATGAGGTCTTTTAATGTTAGATATTCAATTTTGAAATCTCCATACAAATGATGACATATAAAAAATCATGGATCAATCCTATATGGCTTCAGGCCAATTTGTCACTTGGCTTCAGGCCTATCTGTGTCTCCTCATGGGGCCAATTTGTTTCCCCTCCTCATGACTTCAGGGGATAAACAAAAGTTATATATGACTTCTAGTCATATAATAGGATAAAAATATTCTGTTGACAGAAATTAATAGAACTCACATGCATAATTATTTCAACCGGCCACCATGAATGATAAAAGGGAAGGGAATATTAAAATTAAAATATGTAGACTGTGGACAGAGAAATCTCGTGAGGAGATGTATATATTATATATTATTAACCTATGCAGTCATTATCTTATTTTATTTGTTAGAAATTAAACGTGCCAAAAGATAATAAAAGAAATGAACTAAGAATGAAGATAGTCCTCACCAGGACTTAGTTTATCATTAGGAGAAGAATATGATAATGGGTTAAAGAGCAATTTGGCCAACCAACTATTACCTCAAGAGCACCTAACACAAATAACTTTTAAATGGACCAAAAATACCAAAAACCTTTTAAGAATGTGCAATCAACACAAAATATGGAGTAAAACTTTTTTGTGCCGGGCACTCCTAGAATAAATTTTTTTTTGTGTTAGACGCTCTTGAAGTAAACGTTTTTTTGTGTTGACTACACATTTTTAAAAGTTTTTTTCGTATTTTTGGTCTACTTAAAAGTTATTTGTGCTGGGCGTTCCTGAGGTAATAGTTCGTTGGCCAAATTGCTCCTTAACCCTATGATAATACAAAACATAAATTAAACACTCCTTTATAATAGAAAATTAAAACAATATGGCTTCTGGCCATAAAATAATTCAGAATAGAAAATTAAATTAATATGGCTTCTGGCCATATATTATCAAAATAAAAAATCAAAATGATATGACTTCTGGTCATATAATTTTCAAAATAAGAAATCAAAAGTGCATGACTTTTGGTCATACTAACAATATCAATAATATAAAAGACTTCATAAAGGAAATCAAAATAAGGTATAAAAACAGTAATAATCTTCAATCTTAGCAGTAGAACCCGATGTATGAAACAATTGGTGAAAGTATCACTTTAATTCCAAATAGTGGCTAAGATTATCCCAGATGAATAAAATAAACATATAATGAAATCATTAAAGAGAGAATGAGAAAATCATACTTTACTTAGAGCTTTCGTGCTGATCTATGTTGCACGGACACTGACACGCGACACGTGACACGATACGACACGACACTCCGACACGTTAATCCTAAAAAAATCTTAATTTCGACACGTTAGGACACGTTTTAATATTAAATATTATTTTTAATATATATAGTATAATTCATATTTGGTACAATACAATGAAACATCCATAGATTGTAGAGTGTAGGCTACTCACAAGTTCAAATATTTGCATCTCCATCCCGTAAAATCATGGCCTCCAGCTCTGGCTCATCAAGTGAAAGAGTAGCAACTTCAACATCTCCAACATCATCAAGTGAATCAAATAACCCACAGACATGATCACATGAATTAATAATAAAAAAATTATCAAGCTTACTGCCTCCAAAGCATTGATTATTTTGACACTAAATACTAACTAAATTATAAATTTATAACTATACTAACAGTCTAACACTAATGATTCTTCAAAAAAAAACTAAGTCTGTATAGAAAAAAAAAACTAACAAGGCTCGTACTTTTTTATATATTTTTTTTATCACAATCGAATTTGATTGATGCTAATATGCTATGATTCTACATAAAGCCATAACCCAATTACCCATAGACATGATCACATGAACGCTAGTCATGAGCAAAAAAAATATATAGACATGATATAATTGAACGCAAGTGGAAACTGGAAAGTGAGGGGATTTGACAAAAAAATAATAATAAAGAAAGCAAGCAAGGTGGCAATAGCATATTCTTTCCTAGAAATGGATCTTCGTTAGCATATTATTATCAGTTTATCACATTGAGATATAATGACAAAAGAAGACCAAAAAAAAAAAAAAAAAAAAAAAAAAGCGTGGGTTCAGCTCGCAAATAACAAAGGTGTGGGTTCAAAAAACAAAGATCCCGATTCATATTCAACTCTATCAAAAAACAAAGGCGTGGGTTCAACTCCCCGTACGTACGGATACGGAAGAAAAGACAGATCGACCCGATTCATATTCGTACTGCGTGGCGCATCCTATTAGGCCGCGACGGTGGACGGTGGACGAGAGAATGGCACGCACGCACGGATCGGCGAAGGGAAGTAGGGAACGACGTTGGCCAAGGGCTTAGTTTCGAAGGAGAGAAAACTTAAAAACTCGTGTTCAACACACAATCTAGATCTCTCTCGACTCTCACTATCTCTTCTATCTTGCGTCTTTCACGAATCTTCTGTCTTGCGCCTTTCACGGATGTTTTGTCGTGTAATTTTTTGATTCCAAGATTGCCTATTGAATGTGTCAGACACGGTCAAAAATGCGTGTCCGAACGGTGACCGTGTCTAAGATTGTTGACCACGTCCGGAACGGGTGTCGAAGCGTGTCGCCGTCCGCTCAACGTCCGACACTCAAATTTCTGTAAAAATGGCGTGTCCGTGCTTCATAGGTGCTGATAACGTATTATAAATATAAAGATATCTGGGATAAAAGAGCAAGAGATAAAAGAAGAGAGAAATTCAAGAGAGAAAGAAGAGAGTAATTCTCATTCACTTGTGTGTCTCAAATATTTACACAAAGCCTCTATTTATAGATTTTTAGAAGGCTTGCAGGAGAAGCCACTTGCCTGAGAAGCCACTTGCAGGAGAAGCCACTTGCAGGAGAAGCCACTATTAATCAAAACTTATAGATGAAGCTTCTTGTTGGCTTAGAGAAAAAACTTCTTGTTGGCTTGTAGAGGAAGCTAATAGGCATTTACGTAATTAATATTCATAACATCATAGATCTAATATCTCATTGGTCTCTTAAATCTTTATTATTATTTTATCTATTTCCTCAGTATACTATTCAAGAACAACACTACTTTTTTTTTTCAATAAAAAACTATTCAAACATTAAGAAAGAGGGGAATTTATTGTTAATGCCTATGGGCTTGTTTGGTGTGAGTGTTAAGAGAGCATTGAGAGCGTTTGCGGTAGAGTTAATGGGCTTTGGAGAAAAAGCTCAACGTGGTGTGTTTAGGTTGTACATTAAGTTTACTAGACTTTAAGTCGTGCTTAAATTTGGGTTTCCAAAATCCATCTTTTTTAAAAGTTTCGCTTTTTGACATGGGCCCCGCCACTTCTACCACCATCAATCCAAACACAAATCATTATCTATAACCTGACTTTTTTTTCCTACCGAGCTTTTTTTTAAAGTCAGATAGCTTTTAAGCCACCACTCCTACCGCCAACCCAAACAGGCCCTATATCAATAATGGAACTAGTTCGGTAGTTCCCCTCCTTATCTTTTGGATAGGCGGTAGACACTTAGATTATTTGGATAGTCATGTTTAATTTTTTTTTACTTTTTTACTTTTCCAAAAAAATTATTTTAATAGTATAGAATCTAAAATAAAAATAATTTTTAATTTTTTTTTAAAAAAAATAATTTTTCCAATTAAAAATCAGCAAATAAAAAAAAAAATAAATACGAACTAAGTTTATTCATTGGTCCTCATGTCCCCTCTTTTTTTCCTACCTATGGACGTGGTAATTTATTATCAAAAAAGAAAAAGACGTGGAACTCTATAGATCTTTCAATCCTTGAGCCTTAATTCAAAAACTAAGTTAGTATTTAATCAACTCACACTTAGCTAATTGATGGGCGAGTTTTAAATAAAATAGTCGCATATAATTAATGAAAACTTCAAATTTTATGAGAAAAATGAGAAGACAAATTTTCCTCGGCTACTTATTACTAGTATAAGGTATAAATTAACAATTCTCACAAAACAATAAAATAGTTAAAATCATTAAAGTTGTCCTAAAATTTAAATCACTTCCAATATTACCCTTACTAAATGCTTTAAACTCTAATATTATATTAATTATTACTCTTACCCACTACCCTTATTAATTATGGGCATACATGAAAAAAATAATTAATGCGCTTCAAAAAAAGTAAGTGCCTTATAAAAAGGACTAAATACAATTATTAGTTCGTGCATTATACGACTTTAACCGTTTTTATTTGTATGTCAGAATTGTTAGTTTTTTTTTTTTTTTTTATAAAAGTGAGAATTGTTAGTTGATAGATTATACTCCCTCCGGTCCTAATTATAAGAGTTAGTTGACTTTTTTGGAGAGATTAATAAAGCTAATTAAATTATTTAAAAGTATTTTTATGTTTATTTTTTTCTTCAAACTTATTAGTTTGACTAATAAACTAATATATAGGCTAAAAATATTTAACATATGAAATGATTAAGTAACTTATTTAACTTCCTTAATTTCTCCAAAGAAAGTCAAATAGCTCTTATAATTAGGACTGAGAGAGTGACTATGATCTAGAGATCAATGGATGAAAAGGAAGCCCTTCATGGCGAAGGAAACTCTGCGGATGAGTGTAAAGTCTACGTAATGAAATTCTGCCACGTGGCAGGGCCCATTATTGTCGCAGCTCTAAATGTGCCACGTCATCACCTCATGCATTGAGGATATTACCATTTCCTCCTTGGAATAGTTTCTTGGTTCCCACGTCAAATATGACGTTTGTGATGACATCACTGGAACACAGGAATACAAAACCCTCACAAAACCCTCAAATAGTCATTCACAACACAAAACTCACTTTTTTCAAACTACTCACTACAGGATTTGAAGGCGCATGAGGACTGAAACCCTTTGTGTGTAAGTTTTTAAAACTACGTTCATCCAGTTATTCATATCTCCATATTAATGAAATCTTAAACTTCTCTTTCATTTGGTCTGTATTGGTATCTGGGTTTTTCTTTCATATCCTTTTCCTCTTAACTTTCCGGTGTTAAATTTGTGCACTTTAATTAGTTCCTCCATAAGCTTTTCTTGTTTTCCGAATGAAAACTCATCTTTTTATGATTTCTGGTAGGAACAGAGTACTTTCTATACTGATGCCGGTAATGAAACTATGAATAGCAAATTTTGAGCTTAGACTGTTTATCTTAGACTTTATCTGTTTTTAAATTTCTGCAAATGATTAATGAAACTGTGTAAATAGTTTCTTGAATGTGTTAAATTTGCTGCTTTTTGTGAATCTGTCTCTTTAAAAACAGAGTTTGTCACATAAAAACTTGTCTGTTTTCGGGCTGGTGACTTGCTGCTCCATAACTTTTTTTTTTCCACATTAAAAAGAATCTGTTATGAAAATTTTGTCAATGATTTATGAAAGAAACTGAATATGGTTTTCAGAAAAAAATAGTTGCATCATCACTTCAAATTGTACCAGAAAGCTAATATTTTAATACTTTGTCATCTTCTCGTCCTGTATTGTATCTCTGTTTTCTTCTTGTCCAAGTATGAATATTAATTTTGAGAATTCTAAATAGACTTCTTTTATGGATGGTAACTGTAGGAACAAGACATCGAGTAAGGGACGAAGAAGTGGGAGTGGCTCTGTAACAGACACTCTTGAGAAGTGGAAGAAGTACAACAGTGAGCTTGAGTTTGTCAAAAATGGAGCAAAGAAAGTGAGTCACAGAGTGCCAGCGAAAGGCTCAAGAAAGGGATGCATGAGAGGCAAAGGTGGGCCTCAAAACTCAGATTGCAACTACAGAGGAGTGAGACAGAGGATTTGGGGCAAATGGGTGGCAGAAATTCGCGAACCCATTACTGGAAGTCACAGTAACCTGGAAAACAGGAAACCAAATCGCTTATGGCTTGGCACTTTCCCTACTGCACTTGAAGCTGCTCTTGCTTATGATGCAGCAGCCAAAACCATGTACGGTCCTTGCGCTCGCCTGAACTTTCCTGAGTATAATATGGAAGGAGAAGTAGAAGAAGAGCCCACATGCTCTAATGAGGAAACAGAGAAGAAACATGAGGTTGTTCAGGTGAAGACTGAAGAAGAAACAGAGGATTCTGGTGTCAATGAAAGTGAAGCTTCCTTTGGGAAGAAGCAGATGGAGGAAATGACTTGTGAGATTCTGCGATTTTGTACATCAAATGAGGAATATAAAGCTTCCACAGAGAGAAAATTTGAAGATGAGGAGGGTTTGTACAATTCTGGTGATGGAAACTCCATGTTTGAAGAAAAAGAAACTGATGAGTGGCAGAGTGGTCATTTGCCTCTGTATCTGAATAACGTGAAGGAGGCAGACCAGGAAGCGGGTTATTATGACTACAGTTTCTTGAGACCTGATTATGACTTTGGCTTATTGGAAGAGAAAAACTTACTTGGTATATGGTTTCCACATATAGGTTCTTAAATTTGTCAAAATGCTTATACTTGTCTGTTTTGCTTTTGTTTCTGTTTCTTTTTGAATTTTAATGGGGTTGTTGCAAGCTGCTTTTTCCTCCCTTGAAATGAGTCAAATAAGATGCAATTTATACTCTGTACTGTTTCCATCACCATCACTTTACACAAAAATGTACACTTTACTATATACATTTTCTCTGTATAACTAAGTTGGTATTAAAAGTTATGAACTGTAAAATCTGCGCTTCTGTGTTCATGGTTGTATCATGTATGGCACTTTCTTTCAGGGTAAGATAGGTTCTGCCTTTCCAACTTATTGGCCATGATTTTCCAACTTTTATGTGATGTTAAGCTGTAAAACAATTTTCAATATTATATTTTTATTAAAGAATATAAGTTATATTTAGAAGCTATATTTAAATTTGGTATTCTTAAGTTGCTTAGAGCGCAACAGAAGTGCCCCTGCCAGAGAAAGATGGGAATGTAAATGTGAGGTGGCTTCGTTTCATGAGCTACCTTTTGTTTTTTGCTTTAAAACCCAAAATTCCTATAAGAACATCAATATAGGTTCACTAGAAGACACGAAAAGATTAAAAACAAAATCAGCATGAAAATGGGAAATGGCAAAAGATTGGGTTCACAGTATTGCATTTGAATCTGCCACATAATAATGAATATTATTATAAAGTTATTGTAATAAGATAATCACAACAAAATTTAAATTACAATCTAACAACTTGGTTGATCATCGCAAAAGAAACAAAGGAAGAGGTTGGGTGAATATGAGAGTGACAGCTCCCCAAAAAAATTTCATAAATTCCGAAGAGAAAGTTAAGATTCAGATGATGACCTGTCATCCAAGAAAGAAAGAATTTTGTGCAGACACCACCTTCATGATGCCCCCCAAGAAACTTTTTGAATGCCCACCACAACGAATGCATCATGGCACAGTATGAAGTTGCAGTATCTTGTAAGAAAGATTTTCAAGTATGACTGTTTAGAAAGAAAATAAGTAGACTAAATTAATCATGAAGATATACATAAGCATCTCATAAGAAACTTTTTAATGAGATCTAAACATGCTTATGTATAATCTCTTGGTTTAGTCTATCTATTTTTTCATAAACAAATCTACCTAAAAATCATTGCTGGGGGTATATATTTTGAATGTCTTCAAGTTCTGAATCATGTTCCGATCCTTTCAAGATTTTCAGAGACAGATTTTATTCTAGGCCGAACCTCGGGGTCGCTATCAGTGCAAGCTAGGGCTACATGAAACACAGCTAGAACCTCTTTCTTGGCATGAACTTCTTGGAGCAGTGATGGATCAACCATTTCTGATAATGGACTTTCTTCTTCAAATCCTTTCTTCACCCACCTCACTAAGTCAGGGACTTCCACAGAAGTTGATGTTGTCGGAGATGACTCTGGAGATTTCCCGGTGACGAGTTCGAGCAATACTACTCCGAATGAATAGACGTCCCATTTCTGGGTTGGTTTGCAGCCAGGGACTCTAGCTTCAGGGGCCTTGTAATTGTTGGTTTTCTCTGTTTGAGATGGTTTCATGTATGGAATAGCTCCGCCCATGAAGCCTCCGGAGGAAGGGTTGTTTCCGGTGATGGTGATGAGGCGGTTGAGGCCGAAGTCAGAGATGTAAGGGTGAAAGTCGTTGTCAAGTAGAATGTTAGAGGGTTTTATGTCGCCATGAACGAACTTTCTTGGACTGCATTCATGGAGATAGGCCAAACCCCTAGCTGTTCCTTTGGCAATTCTTAGCCTGGTGGACCATGAAAGATTCGGAGATGGCTGACCATTTCTGCCTGCATTTCAATCAGTATTAATCACCGTCTGCACTGAACCATATATGGCAAATGTAAAATTTTTCGATGTACCTAAAATCTGATTGATTTACTGAAGTACCCACACAAAACCGGAGTATCGATATAGACCCTGATTATGTTACACACCAAATATACCAATAAAGAGGAAGAAAAGAGAACATTCTTATGAGAGAATCTCTTCTCTTCCTCTTTTTAGTGTATTTGTTGTGTAACATGATCGGGTCCATATCGGTGTTCCAATTTCGTATGAGCACTTCAATGAGTCGGTTGGATTTCAAGTATGTCCAAAATTCTCACAGCAAAAAATGGATTTGACCATCTAATAATGCAAATGTGGATTATGTAGCAATTCAATATAGAGGAATATGTCCTTTTACTGGGTGAAAGCACAACTAGTCTAAAATATGAAGGATGTTGTAAGGGATAGGAGACCTGAGGAACAACATGTTACATGTCCTTGAAATCTTTAAGAAGGAAACTTGGACTTTAGATTAAGGAAATGCCTTAAAAAGGCAAAATCACCGAACCCTTGAGATTTCATTTTATTTATTTAATAGTAAAGACGGGGTACAGTGGAAGCAAGGAAAGAGAAGGGTCCTGGTTCAAAAAGCCGCAAGTTGAGCAAAGTTGAAACAACGAAAAGCATCCAATTTGGAATAAGAGGTTTCAGCTTTTACTTGGCATGATAGAAAGTCACAAGAGTGGCACAAACTTGTAAATGTTTTGTTCTGTCTAAAAACACTAGGAAAGACACTCAGACTTTATACAAAGCTGCCTTCTAAGATACGAATGAAGCTGCAACTTTCTTGACATAAAGGATGGTTGGTAAAGATTTGACCCTTACATATTTTTATTTGTTTGAATCTCGATCTACAGAAACAAGTGCTTGGTGGTCTATATGTATTTTTGTAATAACCCTTTAGCATCTGTCGCCTTCTCAGGATCTGCAGCTCAAGCTGTGCAGGATTAAGGCTTTGCAATCAGAATGTCTATTTGAATGATCTTTTTGAATAATGTGAGATGTGAAATCTATAAGTACACATAACTTAGGTAAGTACCTGAAACTTAATTCATCCAAAATTATTTTAACCAAGAGATCTCTCCCCCTGGATCCAAAAATTAAAAAAGTTCCCCAGCCCACTTGTAGATTAATAACAAATATATATGGTAGGAATAAAATTAATTTAAGTTCTAAATATTAAACACAAAATGAAACTCTACTGACTCTTCCCATTTTTCTAATTTTGCAATGCCACCTAAACAGAATTCGCTGTGTTGAGTGGCTCAAGATGGTGTCTGATTGAGTAATGCTTCAGAATATGTGTTGGTCCCCCCACATGAATGCCACTTAATTCCCACACACATGGTGAATGTCTTTAGCCATGTCCTTCTTCCTGGAAGCCAGTTTCATACTCATCCTTTAGATGATAGGATGAGCTCTTCCCACATCCCTAATTTTGTTTACTTTTTTATTTTTTAAAAAAATTATTTTAATTGGTAAATAATCTTTCAACTAACATAAATTTTGAAAAATGATTTTTTCCTTTAAAAATCAACAGTTTAAAAAATTAAATTTAAACCGTCTAGATGACTAGATTGGAAGAACTCATCCTACATAAATTGATTCATTCTTCCTGCCCATACTTGACCCTCTGTCATGACCCTCCTTAGAGGGACGTCTTTACGCCACGTTCTCACCAAACATTTCCTCGGATCTAACGCCTGCTACCCCATTCTACATAAATACTACTCGTATTCATTAACTCAAAGAAAGGCTTCACCTAGACTCAATAATTCTACAGTCTGATTCTTTTATTTAGGTCAATCTGAGCATCTATTGTCCAACAAATCAACAACGAAGCAGTTGGCCAAAAAAAAAAAGACGCGAAAAAATGAAAACCACATGCTCTAGGTTGAAAATTTGTCGGATCGGAAGTTCAAAAAAATGCAACCTTTCCTAAAATCACTAGCAATCCAAGCTAAAAGTAAAATTAAAATTAATCAACAAACCGGTTGGCATGAAAAATATAGAACTCAGAACAGACTTCGAAGTGCGCAATTCAAAGATTTTGATTTTGCCATCTTATGTAAAGCCAATAATTTCTGGGGATCTAAACAGAGAAGGTGCCGGGAGAAAGAACAAACCAACTCAACCATATTCCGAATCATTATATTAAAATAATACGCCAAGAGAAAAACAATAAATAAAGTTCATACTTCATATTCCGTTCACATCCCACATGGGTAATAATTTTTTTTTTAAAATTAACCAACATGAACATTTCTATTTCATTTAAATTTGCTATCATTATTACTCTGTCATGCTAACTACAGAGTAGAGTAGAAACTAGAAACGGAAGTCAACACCCCCTTCAGAATGATTGCAGGAAGTAATAGCAAACATGATAAATAGAAGAAAATTGGCATGAATGGGGAAAAAAATCAAAATCAAAAGAACTTACCTCGGAGAGCAGTGGCCAGATTGCCATTGGAGATAAAATCACTGATCAGAAGCTTTTCATCTGGAGCCCAATAATAAGCTCTCACTTCACAATGTTAGGGTGTTTCACTTTCCCAATGGCCTGAACCTCAGCCGCAAACTCCTTGTACCTCTGTTCACCACCTTCTCCGAGTCTTCTAACAGCTACAGGTACACCATTTCCCAGAACCACTTTGTACACAATCCCTAATCCACTCTTTCCCAATACATAAGCTGAAGCACGAAGAAGTTCATCAAGCTCGAAGTTAAAACCCTTGTCAATGGCCACCAAATCACCTTCCCCTCTGCTATCCTCTGCCTTGTCAGGTTCCTCTATTTCAGAGTCATCACGTTTTAGACCATTGATACATGGGAAGGAACAAATATGTCCTTTCTCGTTCCCGCCAAACTTGCTCTTCCCTGTGCAGCTACATCCATTGGAATTGTCCTTCTTCTTCCAATAAATGTACACAACTACAAGGCCAATTAACGCAACCGCAGCTGCGTCAGCCGCTGAAATTAGTATGATCAAACCAGGACTCAGGCCATTATGGTTATCGGACTCTCGAGATGTACTTGGATTCCCCGAAGGGCCCTGGTTCGAATTGCCGCAAGATTTCTGGAGAGGAAATCCACATAGCTGTGGATTGTTCAGAAATGCTGTAGGACCCTGATTAGCGAACGAACCCGTTTGGGGTACCTCGCCGGTTAGATTGTTATTCCGAAGATCAAAGCTCACTGCAACTGGCAAATTCCCCAGCGATTTCGGTATTTTACCAGACAAGTGATTAAAAGATAGGTTGAGCGTACCCGAAAGAGACTTCAATTGGCCAATATCGTCTGGAATCGGCCCGTCAAGCTCGTTGGTGGAGAGGTCCAATTGAACCAAATTATCCAATTCCGACCACACACCTTTAGGTATCTTACCGGAAAACTTGTTCCGAGCGAGAATCAGTCTCTGTAACTGCTTGCAATTCTTGAGTTCCCCAGGGATATTACCGGAGATTGAATTATTGGAGAGATCGACGTTTTGAAGACGCGGGATGTTACAGATCGAAGGAGGCAAAGGACCGGAGAGGTTGTTGCCGTAGAGAAAAAGACTGTGAAGTGAGGTGGCATTGAAGAGCTGAACAGGAATAAAACCATAGAAATTGTTGCTATGCAAATTAAGCCTGCGAAGATAATCCAAGCTTCCAAGCTCAGAAGGAATATACCCCCGGAGATTCTTACCGGAAAGCGTGATTCCAACAACGCGAGGCTCGGGGGAACCAGAGACGTTCATGCAGGAGATACCAGACCACTGGCAAGGAGTCGCATCACCGTCATTCCAATCAGGAAAAGCGGAGGCTCCAGGAGGTTGATCAATGGCGGATTTGAGAGACAAAAGGGAAAGGCCATCGGATGAGAGAGAGAAAGAGAGAAGAGGAAAAAGGAACAGTAACAAGAAAAAAAGAAGAAGAAGCAACAAAGAGTGTTCATAGGGTGGAGATGAAAGGAAACAAATCAAAGTGCTTGAAGAGAGTGATACAGTGAAGCAGAGAGTGAGAGGAGCGGAAGAAGAAGAAGGAGGGGAAGTTGGGGAAGATGAGAGAAGTAAAGAGAGAGTATTTAAGAGAAAGAGACGTGGAAGGTCGAGATTTTAATCGGTGGGGCCCATAGAACAGCCCCCGCCAAAAAGCATGGATGGGATGATGAGACGATCGGACTTGCCAACGGTAGATAGAGTAAAGTAGAAGAGAAGCAAGTCGTCGTCGTTGGAAGCTTTCTGCTTCTTCCTTCCTCGTTTCCACTTTCAGAGCCTGGATTCTATTTTTCCTTAATGTGCTTTTATCTTATAATGGAGTGATGTTTCTTTTTGTATTAATTCAACTAAACTAAATCAAATCAGATAGAAGTTCGTTTGACGGTTTAACTGTATTAATTCTTCTACTAGTAAACACAATTTTATAGTAACTATTAATATATACAAGTTGACGTTGGCAAAAAAAGAAAAAAAAGAAAAAAAAAAAAAAAAGTTGAAAATGTAATTAAAATGTCAAACTCAAAAATATGAAATATGAATATCATCTGCATTTGACTAGCACAAGTCAAAATTGAAAAATAAAATAAATAATATAGAAAATTCGATTTAAAAAAAGTAGTTGATGATATTTTCTTAAAGGGAAAAAAACAGAAAAATAAATTGAAAATTTTTAATTAGGTATATTTAGAAAATAAGTTGTGAATTAATTATCAAGTTTCTTTATTCTCTTGTTAACTTTTAATAAATATAATTTGAGATTTTACAATTTTAAAATTTTTTTAAGTGTTTTTTCCTTTCTTAAATAAGTCATCTGCAATCTGTTTTCCTTCCAATAATATTTTACAAACAAGCATCTAGCTCTCCATCCAATCAACAATGATATGAAAAATCAATGAATGGGATGAAAATTAGGAAAAAGCTTGAGTCTATTTACTTATTTATATTTATTAGGTTGAATTCTCTAATTAAATCTTGTCAGGTAGACTTTTGTTAATAACAACAATTTATATTAATAAAATGTCTAAATTTTGTTGGATCATTATTAATACTCCTCCATTCCTAAATAGAATTTAGTCTGAGGATGAATTTTGATTTTAAATGTAAAATATTTTTTCATTTTATCACTTATATTTACTATTTTTTCTTTAAACTAATTTAATTAACATATAAATTGATATATATAATAAAATGTTACACAGGAGCATTTTAGAGATTATAATAGAATAATTTATTTAACCTTGTTAATATTATTAAATTAAATAAATAGGTCTTACATTAAAAATCAATAGTTTTACTAGAAAATTTAGTTAACTGTTTACAATAAATCAATAGATTTATAAGACTTTCTCTATGAAAACAAATAATGTTATAAGATATTGATAATACCAAATTTATATTTTTCTATAATTTAAATCTAACAACATCAAATAAATTTTATCTAGATAAATGTAAAAAAAAAAAAAGAATGAAAAGTTAAAATCTTATTTTCGAGCCAGTTTCATTTTGTCATATTAAGAAAACAATAGACTTTAGTTTAGTTAACTTCAATTAATCAATAGATTTATAAGCTATGAATAATATGGGAACGTTCTAATTTTTCTACATTTTGTATTGCCTAATTACAAAGTAATTACAATAGCGTAGTTGTATGGAAATAATTATAAAACAAGCCTTGTGAGGTGGAGGACAGATCATATTTTTTGAAAATTAAAATAATAATAATAAATTAAAGCTTATTATGAACTGTTATTGGCATGACCTATATATTCATTAGTGACACTTATACAAATTCCCTTTCCGCAACCAAACACCACTTTGTTCTCAAAGCTAACAATAATAATTAATGGCACAACACTTCACAAACACTTTGAATTTGTGTATCTCATTATTTATGGAAAATTCCAACTCGCTTGTATGGCTATTGGTTCACTTTCTTGCATATAGCCGACGATGTAATTATTTAATGGTTGAGTTGTATAACTCTTTGTTGATTATTGCATCTACTTTTTAATCATTCTAAACAAACTTAGAAGCTAACAAATATATTTGTCTCGCATGAACTTCTATATATCTTTCTTCTTCTCCATCTTACTCTATTACCCATCATTTCCTTGGCCAAAACAACAATATAAGAACAATAAGCCATGATCAATCCTTTATGGGTAATTTATTTCTTAATCTAGAAAAATAAATGACAATAGATGATATTTGGAAAAAAATATATGGTGAAAATTACCAAAAAAATCTCTCCTTACAAAATTTATTACCACTTAAATATCATTTCCAACTTATTAAGTATGTGCAACTCATTTTTTGTATAGTATTTAGAGCCTACCTCTTTTTAATTGAAGGATTTATTAGGGTACGTAGACTCATCCGGATTTGTCATGGGTCGATCTCCTGGTGGAAGAGAAGAGTTACCAATGTCATTTATTTCATTCATAGCTTTAAACTGAGGACTTGCGTAAGGGAGAATGAGAACTTTACTACTTGATTCCAGTGAGTGTTAGTCATGTGCAACTTATCTTTAGTTATATTCAAATGTCTTATATTTTATATATAATTGAAGAAAAGTTGTAGCCGCTATGAAGATAGATTGAACATGGGTACTACAACAAATTTCTGATACTTTTGAGTAATAAAATTTGTCATTGGAGATTTTTTTTTTCCATCATTATTTTCAATATTTATATTGTGCATGTTTTAAAGTCATGTGATGGGAGGACATAAAAAAAAAATCATGTGTAATGAATTTACTATATATGTTCATGAGTTGACTCGTACAGATGTTAAATTTTAATTACTAAAATTAAATTTTCCTATATAGTAATTGATTTATGTATGAACCTAATTTTCACTCTTTTTATTTTGGAATAATTCTGAAGAAACAAACAGTCTTTAATAAATGAAAATTTCCTTCCCAGCTGATTCTATGAGCATTCTAAAATTGTGTTAAAACAAATTTAGTCTAATTAAGTTTTGAAGCAAAGGCAGCTTAACACAAATTGTGTTTAAGGTTGGCAAAAACAAAAACAAAAGTTGAGGATTCAAGATGAACTATATGGCCTCATAAATGTAGAATTAAATCCTTGCGAACATTCCAAGTCTCATCAGAAATTGTTTGGATTTATGTAATAAAATTTTGAATCAAGTTAAGTTTTCTTTCTTTCTTTCTTTTTTAAAAAAAAATATACATTAGATATTAAGATTTCCTACTATTAACACCTTGATAGATAGGGTTTCGAGTCCTTTCCTTCCTATTAGTTTTGTTTTAAAAAAGTTGAAATTTTAAAATAATTTCGTTTAATAATTCACTGGTGAAATTATGAAATTATTCAAAACATAAAATAACCTCTTTTTTGGCCATAAACATAAGATAACTTCAACCATTTTTTTGGAATTTCCGGCAAAAAAAAAAAAGTTAACTTTGACCTTGGTAAAAAAAAAAAAAAGTTAACTTTAACCATGGATGTATATTCATATGCACCGAAACAAGACATTATAAATATTTCCAACGAATAGTTTATTTATTTCTTGGGGACCCACTTTCCAACAATAAAATATATGTAGACAATATTTTGAGAGAGAAAACAAGGCTTTGCTTTGGATTTAAGGTTGTGAAGATAGGTAGGTACACATTAAATTCCAACAATAAAATATTTGCCCCATGGGTCCTCTTTATTTTATGTATTTTTTTAAGAAATACAACACACAAATTTAATTTAATATTAAATTTATTACAAGTTGTAAGAAATTACAAAACTATTGTTTTTTCTTTCGAAAAAAATAAATGTTGAATGATTTTTATATGACTTTTATTAATGTTATAATTCGTTACAATTTTATTATTGCTTTTAATGTAGACTATATGGATGATGAATGTTATCTTGAAAATTATTTAATATAGTATAATTTTTGTTAAGTTCAAGCTAAATTTATATTCTATTTCTAATGATTTCAGAGCTCAATTTCTCAGGTCAGTTTTTGGACCTTCTTCAAGTTTAAGCCACCCCTATTTCCACAGACCTCCTATTCCAAGTTCCTTAGAAATATATCTTCTCATTGCTATATTAAGAAGCATAAACTCAGACATAAAATATGATATTTAATTTGTGATACAAATTTTGGAAAAATAAAAATAAAAATTGTGTCGTATTGGACATAGCTTGTGCTTTAAGTATATTCATACTTAATTTGCATTGTGGCTCTATCCATTTTAATAACTCTTTATTATTTCAAGTTTTAATTAGTTTGTCCGTTTAGAATTTGAAGAAAGTACATCCATTACTTTTTAATATCATTTTATTCTTTAGAATTTGATTGATTTATTATTTTATAAAAATATTATTTTTATATTAAAAAAATATATTAAATTATTAAAAAAAAATAAAAAAATACTTTTATAAAACATTAGATTACTTTTTAATATCATTTTACCCCATCAAACTTTTCAAATTTAGACTTAAACGTAGTACTAGTATTAGATTTTATTATAATATAAAATATTTAATAGCTTTTTTTTTCCCTCTAAAGTGTTGCTTGGTAAGGGTATGGGGAATATATAACATTCACTTTTATTTGGTTTCAAAAAGAAAATTATAACTTTCTTATAGACACGTATATCCTTCTATTCAAGGCATTATATTGTTGGATACTAAATACTAATGCATCTTTTAGCTATGATTAGAACATAAGGTTTGCCACTAGAAAATTATTAACCTCTAGATCAAAGACCCTAAAAATTGAACTTTCCAAGAGATTTGAAACCTAAATAACTATAGATAGTGGCAAGATATATAAATATATATATATGTGTGTGTGTGTGTGTTTAGTGTACTTTCTTTTCTAGTTCAACCCAAGAAACTCTAGAGGATATGATAATGTAGGAGATGAAATCAAACATAAGACCAAAGCAAAGGCAAACAAATCCATGTTGGAATCCAAAACAAGAAAAAAGTAGTTTTGGCTTAGCTTCATCATATCGTCCGTGAAGCGAGGCTAACTGATTACTAGTTTTATGGCAAAGTTGCGATTCTCTTCTAATGTTTTTGGTGCAAAATATCTATTAGAGTAGGGCATAGTGGAAATTGCAATTTATAGTGATATGTGGTTGAAGCCTCAAACTTTGTCAATAAAGAGTTCTTTAAATCTCACCTCTAAATAAATGAAGATTTTGAAACCCGGATCGGCCACTAAACCGGTCAGAATACTGGGTTAAGATTGGAGTCAAACTAGTAAAAAATTAAAGATTTCATAATAATTCGTATAAAATTCTAAAGAGATTTTTTTTAAAAAAAAAGTTATCGATTTTTTTTTTTTTAAATACCGAACCAAGTTGATGCCGGACCAAACCAGTTTACTGACCGGTTTGCCAGTTTTCAATCCAGTCTAGGTTTCAAAACAATGAAATAAACTACATTTAGATGATATCAAGAGAGTTGCTTATATATGTGAGATTGGTTTGTTATTACAGGACACATGTTTACAAAAGCTAAAGAATGCATATTGACCAACTTAGGAATGCTCATTCAATTTTATTTTTTTTTTGGCCAAAATAAGTAAATTTTATTAAAGCCTACCATACAAGCTAACACACGTACAACTCACCAACAAGCATAAAAATAAACAATGAAACAGCCTAATGACTATAAGACAAAAGAGTTAACCTATATAATAAGCAAAAACCAAAGTTTTTGATGTCTAGAGAATCTTGAGGTTACAAACGGATTATCCCAACTTGTGACCTTCCACTAATGAAAAGCAAGAACATTTGGTGGTTATATGAAGCTTTTTTTGTTTTGATAAACATTATTAGCAGCATGTTCATATGGAAACCTATTAAGAAGTCCTCAGTTAAAAAATTGATGTAAAAATTCTGAGAACCTTTTCTGTCTCTAAGTGAGAAGAGATCAACAAGAGAGGAGTTTTGTCACTGAACAATATAATTTTTTGAATAATTAAAAACTCTGCTGTAAAATTTTTTAGCACGAGATACAAGGAAGGAAGAAATCATGGCCACACATGAAATTTAAGATTTTTATGTATTTCACATCAAACAATTATTTGCACACATGCCTAGTTGTTCATGTACTTAATGAATCTTATCATCTATGGATATGCACGAATATAATAAATAAATAAATATGTCGCTCATCTTTTAAAAGATTCCCAAGCAAACATCAATGGGCAACACACACATATAAACTATTAATGTAGATGCAAATGTGAAAAGAAGAGACAAGACAATAATGGATGACGCAAAACAAAACAAAACAAAAAGGAAAGAAAGAAATTAAAGAGGAATCGGTTTTTAAAATGAACACTAATTTTAAAACAAATAAAATTAAACAAAAAGACAAAAATCAGTGCTTTCTCTTTCACTACAAACGGTGGATAGACTATACAACCTAAGAAAAGAAGACAAATATAATGAGATTGTATTTAAAATGTGGATTTCATATATATATGAGCAGTGTCTCTCTTAGAATATGATGTAAATTGTTTATCAAGCATAAACATGTTTTAAGATAAACTATCAGTACTTGGAATTGCTTACAGAAGGACAGAAGACAAGTACGCACGTACATAAGAGAGGAGCTAAACAGATCAAGATTTCATCCTCCTTTTAAAAAAAGAAAACCTCGAGTTAATATAATGAACCCATAACTATAGAGGCCATTGATGTTTGAGGATTTTGTAATAAACATGATTGATTATAGGAAATTATAATTTAATTACTAATTGTATGATGCCATGAATTATATATTGAGATGATGTGATCAACATCATCTTTTAAATGATATTGTGGATTATATTATGCTACAATTTTTTTTTTTTTTTTATAGATATGGACAAGTTATGATCATTCATAGATGTAAAGAGATAATAACTATTGCTGACCATTTAACCCGATACTATCATAGCATAAATGAGGATTTTTGTTTATTTGATCAACATCCTCCTTTTATTCAAGAGGCGGACGTTGATGAATAGTGGGAATCTTTGTTAAAGATGTTGAATGTATATGTTGATAGTTTGATTCTAGTAGTATTTTTTTAAAAAAAATTAATGAACCCTAAAGATGGATTTGGTTTCACCCTTGTTTTTACGTCCTTTACAAAACGAGTTGAGGGACTAACTAATAAACTCGTCTAGTTATTCGATTAAACTCACTAATTTATACACCAAGTTTATCGTTTTTTTACGTTTTAACATATAAAAATTAATTTACTTTTTTATTAACATTTTTTATTTAATAATCTTTTTTTATATATAAATTTTATAAAAATTTCTTTATTAAATATGATAAATGATGAATCTTTTAGATTTAATTTCAATTATTCTATGGATTAAAATATATTTAAAAAAATAAAAAAGTATTTTTATATTTTAATTATTTAATTATACACTAGTTATATCTATTTAATAATAAAAATAAACTCTTACGAAGCTTTCTTACAGTAACGTCGAGTCCCCTAAAGACGATTGTAGCTATAAAAGAAGGGAAGTACTTCACCAACCAGCTTGATCTTATCCTAACCTAACCTTAACCTTATGCCCACAAATCATTCATAACACAACAATGGGGTGGGCGCTTATGGTCTCCAATTAACGAGTTTTCAATTCTAAGTGGATTGATAAATATCAAGAGTTCATCACTAACACATATCGTGCCGATCTAATTTGAATTTGAATGATTCAGATTATTCTTATTAAATTTATTTTAAAAAAACTATTCTCATATATTTAAAATAAAGATAATATATTACCCATAAATTTTTCAAAGAATGAACTTAAAAATCATTAGTTAAGAATTTTAAACATACACCATTGAAACCGGCCGGGTTTGAATGGTGTAGATCTTATCATAATATGGAGCACCAAAATTAGTTCCAATAATTAATCTGCAAAGATTAAAAAAAAAATTAAATTATTTATTTGTAAGGTTAAAATATACTCATAGTCCCTTAAGTTTTACATTATATTTACTTTTGTTTCCTTTAACTTTATAAATTATAATTTTAACTCTATATTTCTAACATCGTTAATGTTATTAACGAAAAATGTCATACAAAGCAAATTCAATTAATGATTATGATTGACAAACCATATGTAATTTTTATTTTTTTAATATAATATATTTTGATTATTAAACTAAAATAAACCCATAAATTCTTACAAATGAAATTGAGGTTTTGATATTTAGATTATTAAACTAATTTTTTTAAAAAATAAAATCAAGGTTTTGATATTGAATTGCTTCATTAAGTTTTTAGATTTTTTTTTTTAATTTACACACATTTAAAATTCAAGATTAATAATGTTTAATTACAATATTATCACTTAAGTTTACACAATATGAGTTTTTACGTTATCGTTTTAATGATGTAGCGGTGTTAAAATTATAGGATCAAAAATATATTTTTAAAGTTAAAGGATAAAAAATATACTTCATTTAAACTTAGAGGACTGAAAATATACTTTAGCCCATTTGTAAAAAGTGTGTGTTGATTTTTTTTTTAAAGTACCCATTTTTATCATTTATAAATTGGAAACTAATTTTTTGAAGAAAAAAAAAATCCCCTTAATATATGTAAACAATAGGGAAATCCTAATAGAGAAAAAAATATAAATCTAAAAAATAAAGTGAACTAGAATCTCATATTTAAAGTAAATTACTACTAGTAGCTTTCATATTAGGATAAAAACAGGATAATTTCGTCCACCTCCAAATATAAAGTAAAGCCTTAGTATTCACGTAAGACGGAACTAAAATCAAGTTGAATATATAAATTACCAAAATTGAGAGCGTAATTGAAACGGGCCTGCAGCTATGTTTGTCATTAAAAAAAATAATTTTCTAAGGAAAACAACAAAACAAATCAAGTACTCATCTCCACGATCAGGAGATGACCATTACTTATCTAGAACAATTTTATTCATTTATTTATTTTTTAAAAACTCAATTTTTTTAAGCAATATTCATTTAAAGGGGTTTGGATGTAGCTTTTGAAAAATAGTTTTTGTGATTTACGAGGTAAAAATGGCTTTAGGAAAATAGCTTTTGGAATTTACAAGATAAAAATGATAGTATTTGAATAACTTCAAAAACCTAGATTTTGCAAAAAGTTTTTGTCAAACACTCCAAAAATGTCGGAAAGTTTATTATGATCAAAACCTGGTTTTGGTAAGAAAAGTTTACTTAAACACTCTAAGTCAAATCTTTATTCTCGCATCAAAAAACCAGGTTTTGTAAAAAACTATTTTTTTTTTCAGTTTTTTTCTCTCCTCTACCATCATTAGTATTTTTTTTCACTACCAGTTAATATCTTTTTTTTTTCAGATCTCGAAATATTTTTTCAAGATCAGTTATTACCTTGAAATATTTTTTAATATCTTAAAATAAATTTTTAAGATCATGAAATATTTTAGGTACTGAAAAAAATACTTTATGGTCTTAAAATTTTATTTTATGATATTAAAAAAATATTTCGGGATATTGGCTCATCTTGAAAAAAATTTCGAGTCTTAACGGGTACTCAAACAATACCTAAGGATATTAAAAAGACACTTTATAATCTTGAAAATGTTTTTAGGATATTGAAAAAATATTTCGGGATAATGACTAATCTTGAAAAAATATTTTAGCAGAATCCTTAAGGAGATTGGTATTAAAAAAATAATGATGATGACAGAGGAGAGAGAAAAATATGAAAAAAATAGCTTTTTCTAAAACCTATGTTTTGATGGAGGATGACCAACAATTTTTAAAATGTTTGACAAATTTTTGCTAAACCTAGATTTTGATGCAGAATAACGCTTTCTAATTTTTTTTTTGAAGTATTTGATAACACTTTTTTTTTTTTATGGGGTTTAAACAACGTTTTATTCATTTATTTATTTTTTATAAACTCATATATATATTTTAATTATATATATATGCAACCATTTCATTTGTAGAGTTAAACACTTCTCCCTAAGTGTTTTTCATTTTTTTTATATATATAAATTTAACAAACTTTTATCAAAACTTAGGTTTACAAAACCTAGATTTTGGATCCTTCCAATCGGATCCATTATATGGGGCTTTGAGGCCCAATTAAAACTGGCCCAAGATTAGCCCCGCTTCAGTCCCTCTTTCTCTTCTGGTTTACTCAGCACACTTCTGTTTCAACCCCTCGCTTCTCCGCCTTCCGTCGCACCGTTCGTCCGTACAACCCCGCCTCCGCCCCATACTCCAGCATCTTCTTCAGAAACAGAAGCAGGCTTAACTCTCTTTCGCAGTGGTCTCGATTTTCCAGCAGGTTGGTTGCTCTTTCTTTCTCCCTTCCTCACTCGTTGCTGAGTCCTAATTTCCTCTCTCTCTTCCATTCTTCTTGAATTATGATGGTATGTTGTCTTGTTCTTTATCTCATGGCTATTGAGTCCTGTCTCCTTCATTCTACCTCCTCCTCCGGGAACTGCTGCTGTGTATTTCGTATTTCATGATATCTAAATTCTCGGTTAGCTTTTTGAACTGGTAGCTTCATAATGTTCATTGTCGTATAGGTAGATTACAAGGTGGTCCTTGGCAATACTTGCTTCATGGAATGCTTCCATGTTGTTACTTTGATTTTTAGAATGTTTCTAACTTAAAAAAAAAATTGATTGATTCCGATCAACTGCATAGTTTGTCAATTTGACGTGCTGATTTTAATTTTTAAGGCTCTGTTGCAATCTTGAGGAATAGTTAAGATCATATGAAAGGTGCTGTTTTGTTTCTTTGGTAAATAGACATTGCAAATATTTATAGGTTAATGGGATACCATTGTATGAACGTGTAAATTCAGAGGCAGTTAACTCGCAAGTTATGCAAATTGAAGAGAATATTATTAGTTGTGAAAAAGAAAAACAATTTAATGAAGATTTTGAATCTATGAACGTGTAAATTCAGAGGCAGTTAACTCGCAAGTTATGCAAATTGAAGAGAACATTATTAGTTGTGAAAAAGGAAAACAATTTAACGAAATTTTGAATCTATGGTTTACATTCTTTTGCAAATTTTATTTCATGAGAGATCAAGAAGAGATACTTTATGTACCATGAATGTGGATTTAAATGGTGCCACAGGCAGATATCTGGTCATCGAGGAACAGGTACGGGTAAGGAGGACCTTGTGTAGCTCAAAAGGTAGGTGCTTCTGTGATGGCAGGAGCTGATGTGGGTTGAGGGAGTTAGATTTAGATAGTGGCTGTTATGGGATTTCAACATTGCAATATAAAGTAAAATTGATGATTTTTATGCTTATATTCTTACAAAATGAGGATTGCAGGTTGGGGAGAGACAGGAGAGACAATGAAGCAGGTGGTAGGAATGGTGGTGTCAAACAAGATGCAGAAATCAGTGGTGGTGGCAGTGGATAGGCTATTCCACCACAAAGTATACAACCGTTATATCAAACGCACCTCTAAATTTATGGCACATGACGAGAACGATGTTTGTAACATCGGTGATCGAGTAACTAACACGAACTCATCCATCCACTTGATTGACTATACCATTCATCTTTTCACAAAAAAGAAGAAGAAGAAAGAATTAATGCCTTTCCTTTGTTATTTCAGGTTCGACTTGATCCTTCTAGGCCTTTGAGCAAGCGTAAGCATTGGATTGTTTCTGAAATTATTAAGAAAGCAAGAATTTACGTTCCACCATCTGCACCTGTGACTAAAGAGCCAGGCTCCAGCTCTGAAGCGCCTGCTTCCTAGTATAACTTAGTTCTGAATGTATGAGTCAATCCTATCGGCAGCAGCTTGCATTTTTGCTTTTATATATTATTTTTTCCTATGAATTGTGAAAATGTTGCACTATCTTGAATATGCTTCTGTGTTTCTGTGCGGTTGTGTTCTTAAAACATTTCTCCCTTATGTTATCTATATGTATATTTTCATGACTCTTCTTGCTTTGCTTCTTTTATTATTCTGTCCTAAGTTAATCACAGTTAATTCTGGGTCACTTGTGAAAAATATCAGTCTATCCCAAATCCCAAATACATGAGATATACATGTTGGAGGGTCATTAATGTGCTTTAAATTCTGGAATAGGTTTATAAGTTGTTAGGATTGAGAGAGAGGAAATTGTGGGAGAATATGAAAATTGATCATCATTATACCTGATTGATTAAAGCGAACAAAAGTTTGGTCAAGTTATGGGCAATGTATGGATCCACTGGCATTATCAATTTCTCTGCCTTCTGCTCACAGCCCCTAAAAAAGTGAACAAAGGGGAAGATCTATTTCCTTGTTTAGTTTTAGCTTCTCCTCTTGCCAAGATAGTCAATCTCCTTATGTTCTGATATTACAGAAACTCCTTATTGCTTCATTTTCAATGATGTCCTTATTAATATAAAAATGTGGAGTTTAATTGTTTCAATTCAATGTATGGCCTAATTATCCGTACACTTACCAATAAAATGGAACCCCCACTTGGTGATTTGTCCTTGAAAGTAGCTTGCTTGTGACTGGAAAGGTGTCTGTTTGCAGCTTGACTTGACTCTTACTGTTCTGTACTTGTGTTTGTAAGATAGGAATGTATTGAAAACTTGAACCTTTTGCTGATGTTTTCTTCGGCAAAATTTAAACCTTCTACTATTTGACATTCTGACTTCATTTCTAAATTGTCATGGCAGGGGAAGGCTTAGTGCAGCACATGTAAGGTTAAATAACTTATATTTCGTGTCATAAAATCAATTGGTTGCGATTTTTTACTTGTAGCTCTTCATCAGATGTTGAGACTGCTATTGTTTGTTGGATTTTATTGACATCAGTGAAATGTATTGTACCGTTTATTAGTGGATTCGTTATATGATTAGAATTCAAATTTGGTCTGTAGACTTCCCTTGGAACATCTTTATGATGCTTTATGCTTTTGTATTTTCTGCAAAATTGTAATTTTCACCCCATCTTCATGTAGTGAACACAATGCCTGAAAAACTTTTTTACCCAAAATTTCTATTAAAAAAATTGAGGATAAGGATAGTAGATTCATTGTATGGAGAAAAAGGATTTCAGAATGAATGCAAGGGTGAGATTCTTTTATTTCTGGAGCTGCGTCAGGAAATATCAACAGATCAAACCTCAGGAATTACAAGTTTTATGGCTTCTCGGTAATGAGAATTACGGGATGATTGGATTACTCATTTCCTTCAGAATCCAATGCTGTATAAAACTAATTTAAAAATTATTGATATGAAATATTCAAAATAAAAAACTGAAATGGGATTTTTTCTGCATAAACTTTTACTTTTTTCTAAAAACAAAAATGTGGCCTCCCCACTCCTCGCATTCTTGACCTGCCTCTTCTCATGTACAAGGTGTAGTTTCTGTATAAGTTTGAATGGTTTCTTTAACTTCATTTAAGGTTTTATTTTGATCCATTAATTTTACTAATCTTTAAAGATTTAAGGTGGAAATGGTTTTCGCAACTTCTAATAAGTGCGCTTCACAAAATTTGAAATTGTGTTCTTCTTCTTATAAGGTAAACTCATTCATCACTTCAACCAACAATTTATTTGTTGGTTGGCAAATATATTACTTAAAACAGTTAAAATTTTAACAACACATATTCCTTCCTCTAAAAGTAGCAGAATCAAATATTTTGATAGGTTCGGTTAAAATTTTACAAGCCTACTCAACAGAGTCTATGTATATATTCATAGTGAAAGAAATGGTTGTGCAATTTAGATTATTTCCACACACACACAGAAAAAAAAAAAAAAAAAAAAAAAAAAAGCCGAAAGAAGTTAACATGTCATGTAACGCCTGCTTCAAAAATAATTTATTTATCCCTAAAAAAATGAACTTGATGGTATATTTTTTGAGAAACATGATATGGTATACTTCAAATTGATACAATAAAATGCATAGCCATAGCCCAACTGACTTCCTTCTTCAGGATTGCCTCAGTAGCGTTATAATTGTGTGAGCAGATTGACCGCAGATTCCTTTAGTTCATGCGTGTCTTGTCCGAAATATACTTTTCTCAAATACGAAATATTGCAAAATCAACTCTACAAATAATATGTTTTTCCTTTTCTCAAAAAATATTGAATAAAGGAATTGCTTTATGCCCACAACAAAATAGCTGTGATCCGTGGCTTGTCTTTCCCTCTCATAATCAGATTCTTTTGATTAAATGCGTGATTTTCATTTTGACAGGTAAAAATAATTATACTTATTTCATACAAAATATATTTATAATTTATTACATATATAATATTGTAATACCAAAGTATATCTTTTTATTTAATATAAAAACATCCATTCATTAAAATTTATAATAACTAATTATATGTTTCAATATAGAATAATAGGTTATAGTTTAAGCTAAAAAATCTTACCTTTAAAACATCCATCTTTTTCTATTAAAAAAAAGGTATTCATCCTTTAATTTCTGGAAAATTTGCTTTTTAAAAAATAATTCAGGCCATATCTTTCATTATGCATGACAGTACCAGAAACAAAGATGCCTCAAGAAAAAGAATAAACATCTTTTGCATGTCTTGTTGAGGGCCCTGATAACTAAAAAGGAATCAAATTTGTCGCCTTTATAAATGAAGGGTCCTGCTATAGTGAGAGCTAAGAACAAAACATGTCTGAGAAATGGAAGAAAGGTTGTATTAAGACTACTAAGGGACCTTGGATAGTTAAGAAAGTCACTAAAGATGGTTCTGTTAAACAGACTCAGAGATTTCCAAGTGAGCGAGAGAGACAAAACAATAAGCAAAGAGAGAGGAATCGAAGAGCGATGAGCCGGAAAATATTTGCTGGTTTGAGAGTTCATGGAAACTATAATCTTCCCAAACATTCCGACGCTAATGACTTACTTATGGCATTGTGTGAAGAAGCTGGTTGGCATGTTGAAAAAGATGGAACCATTTATAGAAAGGTATAATATTTTTCCATTAATCTTCAAGTCATTAATATCACTTAAACAATATACTAAATAACGTATATATACACCTATGAATGGTGTCTTTGAGTAAATCATAGGATAAAGTCTGGTTATAATAAGAAAGTGTTATAAATTTTCACCAGAATATTAGAAAGATGCTTAATATTTATTATTATTATTTTGCAGAAAAAGGATTTAAATTCAGCTCAAAAGGGGTATCAACCATATCTTACTGATGGTGATATTAAAAATGAAAATATTCAAGGCAGGAAAGGAAGGCAACGGTTCATTGGAGGCTCAGGAGGCAAGGTTAACCTTGAACTTTCACTCTAGTTGAAGGGTGGATATTATTATTATTAGTGTTATTTAGTTATTGATGAATTAAAAAATTTATGCTTAATATCTTATTTTAGGTGTGAATGAGAAGAGAACTAAAAAGTAAAAATATAATTAATGTTGCTATTATTATTTTTAGATATTATAATACTGTTAACAAATATGTTAAGTTAATACCTTTACTGTTTTTACCAATAAATTTAATTTAATTCAATTATATTATTTATTATAATTATAAATTATAAGTAAAAGTATATAATATACCATTTATAATCTAATTTATTTATAAGTTATGAAGATGTGAAACACATCAGCAAGCTCCCCATCTCATATTTTCATCCAAAAAAAAGTGGCAATTCGGCAGAGATAAATAAGGATCTGTGATAAACTTTTAAAATTTTATATATAAAAGGCTGGCTTTCGTGCAGTGTGTTTTGATTCGTTAAAAATGATCTTTTTAAACTTATCCGGAGTCCATATGTCTTTAAAGAATTTTATTTTTCAAAATAATCAATTATAAACCCATAATGATAAAAATTTTAAACAAACAATTTAGTCATAATTATACGATTTTTTATACTAGTGACCAGTAATTTTTAGTAATTTAAAATAAATAAATAGGAGAAGCTCCTGGTTCATCCAATAACTTGAACTTATATATCTATCAACGTGATAAAAGAAGCAAATTTGAGTCATACGATGTTTGAAGAAGCTGCTGCTAAAAGATGAAATAAGAATTAAATAATCAAACACGAGTAATATAAAATACTAGTATTGTATAATAGCATGTTAATTTCTCCTACTGAGAGTCTGGTTTACTGGTAAATGTTCATATTGCTCAGAAGAAAAGAGGGAAATCAATGGCAAGATCACCTCTTTGGGATCATTTCTACTTGATTTTAGGAAAAAGGAAGGGAAAATCACGTCAAAGGCCCAATTAACGAAAATAATAATTAATTAGTCTTATAACTTGTCAATAGTAGTTCATTCATTTATCAATAATTCATTTATCAATAATTACTCTTTCATTTATCGTTGATATAAGACTTTTCTAATACTAATTTTCTTGGTTTAAACCATACCTTAGTGTGTTTTTCCCAAAAAGAAATTGGATCAAATATCTCAATATTGTACAACATTTGTCTTTTTTTTTTTTTTTTAAAAAAAAAAGTCTGCCACTTAATATGTGCATTACCCCTTCCAGTCATTAAAGTAGAATATAAGTGGAGTGTTGATATCGGTCTTAAATATAAGACTTATTTTATATGTGTATCAAATTTCTCCAAATCAACCATATTGTCATTCATTCAATAGTAATTAAGTAGGAAAGAGATGAAGATAATTAAGGAAGATTATTAGAGTGTTTTTAAAAAAATTATCATATTAATTAACTTAACTACTTTCTTTAATCTAATTAAGTTAGCTAATTAGGTCTTACGGTTTGAGGATAAGAGGAGTGTTTAGTATTTAGGGAATTTCATTAAAAGACCACAGCACAAAATTAATTTCAGTTAAGGGCCAAAACATTCTGAAATTTCACTGCAGAACCAAGAACCAAAATAAAAATAAGTTTTGTAGTGAAAAAAAATAATGCTCCTTGATTTATATTTATTTTTTTTTAAAAAAAGGGTGGGATTGTCCCTTGAGCTCCGTCGATTAGTAATTGGCCATCGGAAAAATACCCCGGGCCGGTCGGCCATCATAGTTCTGTTGTTCAACGACTGGAGCTCCGACTATTGAAAAATTAATGTCTAGTTCATAGGAGGATTCCACTTATTTATGAAGAGTTGTAGATTTATTCACGATCATAAATAAGTGTGCAACTCTTCATGAACAAGTAAAATCGTTTTAAGAATAACACATTAATTTCTGGTGGTCGGAGGATAGTTGACCGGAGCGGCCTCCGTTGACCAGCCGTTGCAGACTCTTGCCACCAAAAATTAATGTGTTGTTCATGAATAATAGAATCATGAACAAATGTAATCCTCCTATGAACAACATATTAATTTACGGTGATCGAGCTGACGCGGCGGCGGCACTGCGGTAGTCGCTCCAAACCGGTTGTCGGAGCTCTAGCAATGATTACACCTTTTAAAACAAAATAAAGTAAGGGGCATTATTATTATTTTACCTACAAAACTTATTTTTATTTTGGTCTTTGGTCTTGCAGTGAAATTTCATAATGTTTTAGTCCTTGATGGAAATTAATTTCATCATGTGGTCCTTTAATAAAATTATCCCTAGTATTTATGTATTTTCAATAATTAAAAAAAAAGCATTCTTGGTGTATTTAGATTATTTTATTGTGCAATTCATTGGATAAATAATAATTTGATACTATCTCCGGTCCTAATTATAAGACCTAGATAACTTTTTTTTTAGAGAGATTAAGGAAGCTAAATAAGTTACTTAATCATTTCATATGTTATGTTTTCTTAGATTATATATTAGTTTATTAGTCAAACTATTTAGTATGAAGAAAAAAATAAAAATACTCTAAACTAATTTAATTAGCTTCCTTAATCTCTCCAAAAAAGTTAACTAGGTCTTATAATTAGGACCAGAGAGAGTAATCAATAAGTTGTTGGTTGATGTGGTAAGCACTAGGCTAGTAGGTGCATCACTTTCATAAAGAGAAAAATACAAGTTCAGATATTTTGTGCTATAAGCCTCAAAAGGGAGACCCAATAAAAAAAAAAAACTACAATTAAAGGGTATATAGATTCAAATAAAATTTTAGTAAAAAATTAAAAAATTCAAATGATAAAACATATGCAGAAAAGCTAAAAATTAAAGGGAAAATGACACTAAGGTTTCAATTAAGGAAAATAATATCAGAAAAGTCTCATAACTTATTATGATAGCTCATTCACTTATCAATAACTGCTCTTTCACTTATCATTGATAAATTATGATATTTCACTTATCATTGATAAATTATGATATTTTTCTGATATTATTATTTTTTAATTGGAAAGTTGTTGCCATTTTCTCAAAATTATATTATAAGGGTAGAATGAAAAAACTGAAATTCAACTTTCAACCTTTGTCATAGGTGAAAAAAACCTTCATCCTTTCTTCAATATTTACATCTGAGTTAAATATTGTTTTTTTGTGGGGGTTAAATTTAAGGGTTAAGATGTAAATTTAGCAACAAACTATTCCCTATAGCCATCTACACAATTAACTATTTTGAGGTACAAAAGTAGGCATAATGCATTTTTTTTTTGGTAGCATATATAGCAATGCCGTTAACCTTGGTTAACTTTCGTTACTTTTTGCATTGAGTCTTACTCGTCTTCTCACTCTCTATTATTTTAGTATATTTTTAGAAGAGTAAATGTGGAAATTTAACACTAAACTATTTCGCTATGAGCACCTAACACAATTATCTTTTGTTGGGTTCAAAAGTAGACATAATTTTTTTTTTTTGTTTTATAAATGTTCACATTTGTCTTGTAAATTTTTTTTATTCTTCTTGTAAATGACATATTTGTCTTGTATGGGGTTTAAAATAATCTAGGATTTTTAAAAAAATGGTCTTTCACATATTTGTTTTAAATCTATTTATTTGTCTTATACATGTTTTTATAAAAAATAAAGTAAGGGCATTATCGGTTTTGACTCATAAAACTTATTTTCATTTTAACCTAAAGAGGTACATTGAAATTTTAAAATCTTCTATGGATTGACTAAAATAAAATTACTTCAACGGAATCTAAGTAATATTTTTCATTAAAAAAAGGCATATCTTTATAAAAGTATATTAAAATAATACAGGGTGAGAAAATTTATGAGACCCATAGTTCAAAAAGTAATGGAAGTTAATCAAGACTAATGAGGTTATTACGTCAATATATATGCTACCAAAAAAAATTGATTATTGTTATAAATATATTATTATGTGGATGTCCATTGCATAGTAACTATTGAAGGTCTATAAATAGAGGCCTTGTGTAAACATTCAGAATACACTTCAAATGAGAATTCCTCCATCTCTCTAGAATTTCTCTCTGATTTCTCTATACTTTTCTTTACATTTTTTTCAGTTTTATAATACGTTATCAGCACGAATTGCTCTGAATCAATCTCTGGGCTGCTGGTAGGATGATTGAGATTCTGAAGCTTGAGCACCAGTTCTTGAGAGTTACTTTTGAGCGCTACAAGAAGACGATCCTCTTTCTCTTGGGTTTTTCTTTCGTTTGAAGGCATTGCGTGGCTCCTCCCATGGCCAACGCGCTCGCGCTCTTGTCGTGACCCCAACCCGAGCCATTTCCATTCGCAAAGCAACCTCGCAATTCTTACGCACTCTCTCACCATCTCTTCCTTCAAGATTCAGTTCTGGAGGCGTGTATTTGGTATGAACCACAAAAAAAAAAGGATTGTACAACTCTACAAACAATTGCACCAGGTTCTTCCTTTGGATTGCCATCGTAGAACATCTGCAAACCGACTGTATGGAGTTTTCCCAGCTCCTTTGTGCAACTGACGGTGATACTTTGATCTTCGAGCTTGGACCGAGAGAATGGACGGAAGCTGTAAGGTCCTGCGCTAGTGAATCCATGGGAACACGGCCACCAGAAGAGCGGCGGGAAGCACGAGAGAGGAGGAGAGGAGCTGATTGAAAATGGAAGAATGTAGAATTCCTTGTTTTTCCAGGGCGATCTTCACACTGCCGTTGATGGTGACCTCGTGCTTCTTGAGCCCTCATGCATTGAATCTAGCTCGTGTACGTTTTCTAGATTATTCAAATAATAGCCAAAATATTTGACTACTTCATGTTTCCATAACATATAATATTCAAATGCATGATTTCAATGGTTGTGCGTTTTTATTTCAAACTTTGATTGAAATCATGCGCCGGAAATCTTGAACAAGAGGGTCTAATTATTAATAACTCCATGTGATCATGTTGAAAATAGAAATGATAATGATTTCGTGATGAGATATAAAGCTAATAAATAAATAGCTAATTGAAATATGAAAAGATAGAATATCTTTCTTTAACTTTATTTGTCTAAAACCTATTCTAACTTTGACTATAGGTATTTGTGTTTGATTTGTATTTGTCTCATGCACAAGTCATAGTTATGAGGATCTCATGCTTAATTATACTCCCGTCAATTATTCTTTTCCGTCAACTTATTAGAACCAAATATATATTTTTTTTAAAAAAAAGTTTTAGGCGGAAGTCACGGAGAGTTAGTTTTGAAAAATTGCATGTGGGTCCCATATATTTTATATGTTTTATTATTATTACTATTTTCATATTTTATAAATATTATTACTATTTACCTATTTTATTATTATCATTACTATTTGTATATTTTATTATTATTACTATTTGTATAGTAATTACCATAGGGTAATTACTATTCACACGGTAATTATTATAGATGCAGTAGATTATAATGGTAATTATTATTTTACCATTTACATAATAATTACTATTTATATGGTAATTACTATTAGTGCATTAATTTACTTTAGCAATTATTGTTTTACCTTTACTATAGTTATTATTATAAACTTAATGCATATGATTATCATGTATGAGAATTAGAATAATGGGATATGAGAAGTAAATTATATAGCACCCCATATTCGGAAATTAATAGATCATGAATGTTGGACTGAAAAGAAAATTAGAAAGTGTCCTATTTACCAAAATAAAATAAAGAATGATATTTCAAATATCAAGAGCAACAGTCGGTACAACCCCACCACAAGCTACGACCATCTCATGTTTAAGTCTACTAATTTCTCTTTCAGCAGTTGCTCTTGGGACATGATCACCAGAAGAAAGCGTTCTTTTCCATCCTGCAATTCGACTCATGGTAGTTCGAACCTTTACGTAAGGCCAATGTATTTTTCCCCTACGACATATTTTCTGTATAACATTTTTGCATAGACGGACCGTTTAGCCGCTTCTTGTTGAGGTAAATGGAAGAAGTCTTTTAGATCATCTATTGACATTAATTCACCCCTAATGTTTTGTTCAGCCCTTGACCTATATGAATCTCTAGGTATGAGGACTAAAGGATTATTATGTATAGGGATAGGAGGATTATTATTTACAACCATGGTTCTTTACCTTTATTGGTTATGTTTTCAGTAGTGGTTGGAAATGAACTACCGATGGGTTCATTTTGAGTTTTGGTCCATTCCAAACCAACACAAAGAGCCTCATAGTAGGCTGATAGGGGATCTGACACCAGGACATATCCTAAAGAGTTTTGATTCAAACAATAACTATTCAGAAAATGTTTGATTTCTTCTATATTTTTCTTTCCAAAATTGAACATTTGAGGTCTGGAGGAACCTCCTTGTACGTCCTGGTGAAAGATAGCATGGCTTATCATACCGATCTTCCCATGAACTTCAAGTTTATGGTATTGAAACCCATTGGTATGAATGATCTCCCTCAGAACATGGCAGCAACTACATGAGAATGGATTAGAAGTCTCAGCTAAACTGGAAGCAGAATTCCTTGGTTGAGCGGGCTTGGTTGATTCCATAAGTTCGGCCATGTTACGACATCTTTTGACTGGTCGTCTTGATGGACCTGCTTCAGATACTTCTTGGTTTGTAATTAAAGAGTCGGATCTTGAATCCTAGGGGATGGATGAGGTTCATTAGCCCCTGGAACATAAGACATTGAAGTAAAAAGAGGAACGTATACCTCTAAAGGATTATAAGAAGGTAAGGAATGACGTACATTGTTAGATAAATCAGCCAATATATTAGACTGGTTATCATTTAGTAAAGCTTCAAGAAAGAAAGGGTTGTATGACTCAGAAACTGGAATGAAGTTACTTGGACCGGCCATATTTAAAGATAATATGAAAGATATAGAGAAAGGTATGAATGCAGCAGAGGAAATGGGTATGCTGAAGTTTTGAAATACTTGATAGTGAGTAAGGCATTTACCCTTCGTCTTCCTCGATTTATAACTGAGCCTGTAACATCTAGATTTATTTTAATTAAGCAACGTCGTTTTCTAATCTGTCGTTAGCTCAGAACCATGTAGACTTTTGATCACGCAGAAATTTACGGCACCGCACCCTAAATGAAACCTAATGCAACCTAGTAGTTGCTAGTTACGTACCGTTTGGATTTTTGTACGCCACGTAGTGATTATTTTATGATCGTATCTCGGGAAATCTATCTTGGATGTGCGGTGATTCGAGATGTCAGGCTGGTTTTTGAAAATGGAATTCTGATCTTAAGCGTGCTAAGATGATAGTAATCTCGAGAAGGGTGAGTTTCTGGGAAATATTTGAAAATTTGAAACCTCTTGATTTAAGATCTGATTACATTGGGGTATGCAGAATATTAGAATTAATATGGTATGATTGAGGATTGGTTTGAATCTAAGCTGAAATAATAGATCAAAATATGACTAAAGTTGATCTGCATTAAAATGCATTATATTCTAATCATATCCTGATAAAATGAGATCATTTACCATGAATATTAAATGACCGAAGTCATAAGTTTTAAGTTTGTATTCTAATCACATTAGAATACATTTGATTGAAGGCTTCGAAAGAGCTAATATTTTGTTACCCTGAAGGAACAAAATTATGTATTAAGATATCTGCAGAAATAGATATCATATAGAAAATACATGTTTTTGTAAACCAGAAGGTAATGTAACGATTTTAAATTTGTGTGATTCTACATTATTTTAATTATGAATATCTTCATATATGATGTACTACGTATTTAGTGATGCAACATTACATGTTTACTCCTGAAGACTAAACATAACTTTTTCGAAAATGATTTTGAACATGTTTATATGACTCACACTTGAGGAGGAGATTGTTAGAAAACAAGTGTGAGTTAGAATACAAGTGTGAGATAATGTTTGAAAAGTTATATACTTCTCACATTATCTAATAGATCTCCCAAAATGGATGTCATAGTATTGAAAAATTTATGATTGATTGAAATATATGTTACAGTAAATAAGAAGTTTACTAATTTAAATTAATTGTTAGCATGACTTGTTTTGATCATCCAAGTCATATATACATAATGCAAATAAGATTATGTATTGACATTCATTGAAGAACTAGAAGATTCTTCATGAATAACCAACATATTGTTTATATGTTATATGATGCTTGTTCTCATTGATCATGATTTGTAATGGATCTCAGTATCTCTGGAAATATATCAAACATATTTATTTGGGCCCATCAAAATAACATGTAAATCTGAAAGATGCATCTACAAAATGATTACATGTGATATTCTAAGCTTACAACCAGAAGTTTGTAAGAATGCAATATGAAGTTTGCAATGATGTTTGTATATATTAAAACACACTATTTCCAGATTATACGATTTAGAAATCATGTATTATAGCATCCATAAATAGCTAGATCAATGCTTATGAGAACAAAGTTTTTATGTTGGTATATTTGATTATTGTATCGTTTATATAAACCAACAAAACTCTCCCCAGTAAAATTGGTTTTGGTCAAGAACAGATTAATTCTATCTTAGAATGTTTGAATGTGCAATACTTATAAATTCTCCACAATGCACATAGAGTGTTATAAAATGAATGTTAGTTTAAATGCAGTGTAAGGACCTCCTTCTTCTTGTTTGTCTCTAAATGGAACAAAATGATGTTTCTAAAGGTAACAAATGGATTTAGGAGACTTACACTGCATGATTTGTTAATTGAAATTTGATATTGTTTTCCCAACATGAGGGGGAGAAAATAGGAAGTTGGGAAAAGATATTAGCTGGAATGAGTTATCATTGACTCATTTTGATTATTGTACAAAATAATCAGCTGGAATGAGTTATCATTGACTCATTTTGATTATTGTACAAACGATTTGAGCTGGAAGTTCAAAAGATAATTCTTTTTGCGAGAAATTAGCTAATCAAATGCCGGAAGCATTTTGACCTAAAGAAAGTGATAAAGTCACATGTTTCAACCTGCTAATGCTCCTATCGAATTGATGTACGTGAAGGACAACATACTATAAATAAATTTAAAGCACGCTTTCAAGCATAGTAGGTCCATCGATTTTAAAGATAAATCCTCAAAAGAGAAAAGGAGCTAAGAATATAGATGATCGAGTTGAGGATAATTAATAAAAGTTAAATGCTCCGAAGAGCTATCTCTCGAAGAGTTATTATCTCCGTAGAAATATCTCCAGAAGAGAATGTTGTAGTCCCAGAAGAGACCAAGATACATGAAAAATGTGAAAATAATGAGATCTCAATAAACTATGAATGTTATTCTATGAGACCAAACGAAAGTCAATGTTGACGATATATTTGCTTATGATATAGCATATGATATAATGAATGATAATGTGGGTCATTAAGACAAAATTAATAAGAAGGTGCCAGAAGCACATGTCCCGGAAGGACTTAAGGTGCCAGAAGCACATGTCGGAAGGAAGGATTAAAAATGCGGAAGCATATATCCCTAAAGGATTTAAAATGCGAAGTATATATATCTGAAGGAATTAAAGTCATGAAGCACAAGTCCGAAGGATTCAAGATGTTAAAAGCGTTTAATTGAGTTTAGAACATTATTAAATAATGTCTATATATGGCACGAAGCCTAAATATTTATTGAAAGAATGATGCACAAAATAATTCTATATGTCCATGCATCTTTATGAAAAGATCTTGAAGTATATGATATTTATGTGATTATTTAGTAATTATGATAATATTTATTATGTTTTTATTGGCAAATTTAGAATTTGCAGGTACACAATGGACAATGAATGATAAGATTGGATGTTTTTATTGTTCCATAGCGAACAATACAATATTCGACTACTAAAAGAAAGAAATTGAAAAGAAGATGAAGAAGAACTACATGGTTCAGAAGTACCATAAAGCACGAATATATCTTGATTATCAGCAAAATATAGTTCTTCATCTTTACAAAGTTATTGTATGTTATGTTGTCATCAGGGGGAGAAAAATATGATGTAATGAAGAGGGAGAGTCGATACACGGCTGTGCTCTTTTTCCCTTATCTCGGGTTTTTGTCATTTTGGGTTTTTTAGAAAGGTTTTTTTTAATGAGCGTTAGGAAGTGTATCGATGAATGTTGTCTTTCTTTTTTCTTTTTTTAGGTTTTTTTATTTTTGGGTTTTCTAGTTAAAGTTTTTAATGAGACATTCATAATGGACATCCAAGGGGAGTGTTATAAATATATTATTATGTGGATGTCGAATTTGATAAGAACTATTGAAGGACGCCTATAAATAGGGCGCGTGTAAACATTCAGAATACACTTCAAATGAGAATTCCTCCATCTCTCTAATTTTCTCTCGATTTCTCTATACTTTTCTTTACATTTTTTTCAGTTTTATAATAATTATATCTATTTTCCATCAAAATAATTAATTACATTGGGTGCCTATTCGAAAACAGTTGGTTACAACTTAATACTAAATTTATTTTGTACCTTGCATGGAAGACGGAGAACTAAACTGTATCCGTATCTGGTGTGAAGGACTTTTTGGACTTTCTCATAAATAAATGAGAACAAGTGATAATTACTGAGTCGAAAGTCGTAAGGAAGGAAAAACCGAGCAAAGGCGAGGACTCTATCCCTCGCTTGTTGAAATCGCTCTCTTCTCTTCTTCTCGGGAAGAAATCTTTTTTTATCAAACTGGTTATTGTGTTCCTAAGCGTGGTGGAATTGGGTACAGCGAAATGGATCAGATATTGAACAAGGTGGGATCGTACTGGTTCAGCCGAAGGGCTAACAAGGAGATCGACTCCGCTGGCGACGATCTCAATGTTCGTTCACCTTCTAACTCTCCTCTTCTTTTCCTTGCAAATTCAAGATCTTGTGATTCTTTGCTATTATGATGACTTCCTTGGCGATAGATTTTCAGTTTCAGTTTTGGGGGGCTATACATCTTTAGTATTGTTATGATGAGAGTGAAGCATAGTTATATGGGTTGGAATTGGGGTTTAATTCTCTGGATCTGAAACACAACGCCAAGATTTTGTTATGGTAGGAGTGGAAGTGGGGTTTAGACAAGAATTGGTTCACATCTCAACAAGGGTTTTAGGAAGAATAGCTAGACTAAGAAATTTAGGATAGGGGATTGGAAGAGGGAGAAGGCAGGAGAAGCTTCGTTGTTTCGGGTCTGGGTTGGTTATGAATTAGAAGACACTATTTCATTGATCTATCAATTGGAAGCACCTGAAGATGGTTTTGCGTTTTATCATCTGCGAGAGATCATGAATCTGATGAAACCAAGCTACTATTACGAATTAAGAATTTAATTATTTCGTAGGAATTCAACTATTCATTGTTTTTGTTCATATCCCTTATTAGCGAGTTGGGAAACCTATTATGAGTATAGATCCAAGCAATGGTTCTGTATTTGCTTTGATTCCGAAGCTGTTGTGCTGTAATATATAATCAATCAATTAGATACTTTGAAATTGCAAAGAAACATGTGCATCACATAAACATCTAGTAAATGTTTCACAAATAACCTAACATTGTAAATCATCTGTGATTATAATTTTTCAATCACAACACTTATGAGCATCTAGGGTTTTGTAATCATGATAAATTTTTACCAGAATGTAGTTTTGGTTAACGTTAGTGACTTGTAACGTTCACTTATCCTATTCTTCCTATTTTGTGTAAAAGTAATAAACTGTCTTGCTGTTAGAAGCATGCTATTTAACGACTGTCTTCTGTTGTCTAGCAGTACTAATCTGGGAAAGTCATCATTTTGTCAGTGTTGTTGAGGTTGCAATGGGATATGGCTGCCAAATCATCAATTAAAAATTGTTTGTTCTAATGGCCACCAAAAGATCTTGCTGTAGTTCTCTTTAGGGGGAAAAACTTTGAAAATACTATTGAGGTGATACAGTGAAGCTAATATGAAAGAGCTTCATCAATTTATGGTTGTTATAGAAATGTGCAAGGCAGTGAGATTATTGGTTATATAATGTACAAATTGTAGATGAGAGAGAAATGGAATTTTTCTATGTTTAATTGTGACTCTCAATGCTGTTCACTTGAATTTGTGTTGTCTGTTTGAGTTACTTGAGTAATGTTTATAATTGACACCTTTCTCTTTGGTGTTTACTGTTTAGTCTCTGTCAAACAGTATTGGAGAAGGAACAAAATGGTTGGTCAACAAATTAAAAGGTGTTGTATCCCTTTCTTATTTATTGTTTGCTTAGGCCTTCACTCTAAAAGTATATGATTTGTGCAATGGTGAGGGCTTTCTTTATTTTAATTTTCCACGAAATGCTAATGGAAATTGGAAGATTCAATATTAGATAAGGGGACTCAAAGAAGCATTTTGGAAATGATACTTTCTGCTATTAATAAATGTTTATTTGGCTGTGTTTTTTGAATATCTATTTGCAAAAAATGTATTTTAAGGACAGGTTCCATTCCATCTTATTTTCCAAATCCTCCGACGTCCTCCCTCCTTATGCTTATATATGGTGTTCCATTTTAGAGGAGAATGTTTTCTCAAACAAGAGGAAGGGAAATTATCCTTAATGTTCCCTTTTCCTTTCAACTCCTGGACATACCCTAAAGAACTGCTAGAAACTCAGAAGATGAAGTTGAATCTGTCTCTATTTTAAGTACAATGTTGGGTAATATGCTCAAAAAATGCTTTCATGTGTTTGTCTGCTCTTTAAACTTTGAAGGTATCATAATACTGGTTCTTTTGCATTTGGTTGTTGCTTTGTAGTAGAATTGCTACCTGGGAGGAACTTTTCACTTGCTTTAACCATTTTCCTTTAATCCTTTCTTGAGTTAAATTCATACACCGAAGAGAATTTCCGAAGCATCAGTAGTTAATTCTAACATCTAACTTTAGCAGTATTTACATCTAACATCTAATCTAATAATTTCTAAATCTTTAATACTTCTTCTATTGCAAAGAATAATCTAGAACGTTACAACATCTTAGTTTATCTGGCTTTCAAATTTGATGGGCCTAAATCTTTTAAATGATGGTAAGTTGGTAACTAAACCGTTCTCCAGTTTCTGTGTTGTGATACTTGTGTTAGTAAGCTAAACCGACAGAAATCAGAGTTATCCATTTGTCTGAGACCCCTTATTTATTGTTTGAATATATTAGTTTCGTAATTCTCTGGCAAAACATCAACTTTACAGGAAAAATGCAAAAGCCATTGACAGACTTGCTTAAGGAGTATGATCTTCCAGTAGGAATATTTCCTCGTGACGCAACAAACTATGAATTTAACGAAGAGACAGGGAAGCTTATTGTTTACATTCCTCAAGTGTGTGAAGTAGGCTACAGGGATTCATCCGTGTTGCGCTTCTTCACCACTGTGACTGGCTATCTGGAGAAAGGGAAGCTTGTAGATATCGAAGGAATAAAGACCAAGGTACTGATCTGGGCAAAAGTGACCGCCATATCTTCTGAGGGACCAAAGGTCCATTTCACAGCTGGGATGAAGAAAACAAGGAGTAGGGAAGCATACGAGGTTTCCAGGGATGGAGTAATTGTGGATAAATTCTAAACTTGAGATCCTTTTGTGATTGGGTTGTTAACACTATAAAACCCATATCTGTTCTTATTAGCTGTATTGCTCTCCTTTTGCATGTTGGTTGTAAGTATAATGTTAGTTCTGTATTTCAAATACTGCTATTACATTTACATGAGTGCTTTTTATCAAGCGAAACATCTGTTTGATCCGTTTTGATGATCTTGCATATAATAATTTTAGCATGTTAGCGAAACTTGGTCAGGGAATATAAGGAGTTTTTTCATGCCAAGCGTTAGTGACAGAAGCACGAATAACAAGAGTGAGTAGACTGTCAATAACTTAAGCACTGGTTTAAACTTTAAAGAGTGGAAGTCTATTGGGAAAAAAAAGTGATGACGATGCACCAGCCGGGAATCGAACCCGGGTCTGTACCGTGGCAGGGTACTATTCTACCACTAGACCACTGGTGCTTGTTGATAGATTGTGGCGCTATTAAATTAATTTTTAATATGCGAACTTTTAAACCTGTGCCATGTAATTTTAAAGGATGATTAATCTACAAGTCCTTTTAACTAATTTTTAATGGCTAAATTATACAAAATCTTCTTGAACTTTGGGTTAGTTACATATAACCCTCTGATCTTTCATTTTTTAACTGTTAACCCCCTGTCATTAAGTGATCGTTATGCTTTTAACGAAAAATACCACGTCAGATAATGAGATGATATATGTCATCATACGTGACATTCTGTGTAAATTACTAATTTCATAAAACCTCATAAACTTTGAACAATTGCATAGAATCCTCTGAACTTTGATCAATTACAAATAACCCCCTGACATTTTAAAATTTAAATTTGATTCCCCTAAATTTTGATTTATAATATTAAACCACATGCCGTTATTTTCTATGATTTTAATAAATTTTTTAAAATTTTATTATCATATGTCAATTAAAATAGTTATTTTGTATGGCAAAAAGTAGAAGAATAATTTTTTTAAAAATAAAATAAACATTGAACTTCTAATTCAAGAAAAAATATGCATTACTAATAATAATAATAAAATTAATGAGGTCAAGAGACATCCTTTAACAAAGAATGTAATATTTAAACTATCAATACTCAATCATCCCAATAATATATTTAAGACAAATGATGACAATTTTATACTATCAATGCTTAATTAAGCCAAGAAAATAGTAAATGTTATACCAATGATGACATTTTTATTTTTATATTGTTTAAATATTATTCTTCTAGTTTTTTTCATACAAGAAAACTATTTTAATTGACAAATGATAGTAAAAAGCTTAATAAATGTATTAAAATGATTAAAGTAACAACAAGAGGTTTATTTATTATAAACCAAAATTTTAAGGGAAGTAAATTTAAATTTTAAAATATCAGGGAGTTATTTGTAACTGATTAAAGTTCATAGGGTTATCTGCAATTATTCAAAGTTCATAAGATTTTATGAAATTGGTAATTTACACAAGATACCATGTAGGATGACATGTGTCATCTCATTATCTGACGTGACAATTTCCGTTAAAAAGATAACGGTCACTTAATTGAAGGGGGCTAATAGTTAAAAAATGAAATATCAAGGCGTTAAATTTAAACTTTGAAATGTCAGGGAGTTATATGCAATTGATCCAAAGTTTAGGGGGGTTTTGTATAATTTTACCATTTTTAATTGGTTCTCTATATTTTTTTATTGGATCCTAATACTTTCACTTGTTTTTAATCAAGTTCTTGTAGATTTTATTTTTATTTTTATTAATTTATGGTGATTAGTGTTCCTAGCGAAATAGTTCATGGGTCACCTTAACCCATTTAGTAATGTACAATATACACAATAAATAGTTCTAAGACGGTTGAAGCCTAAGTTACTAGACACAAGACTAAAAATAAAAATGGGGGATGTAGTGAGCTCTGATTTACTTGCTTTCGTCAGGGGTGCTTTCGAGGGAAACATTGTTATAACAGAGGCCAATCGTACTTTGGTTTCCTTTATTCCAAAGAGAGACCAACCTCAATGTGTTGAGCATTTCAGACCAATATCCTTATGTACGGTACAATACAAGTGTATTATGAAAATCATTGTGCGAAGTCTCAGGTGTGTCATGGGAGAGCTGATTTCTCCTTTTCAGTCCAGCTTTGTTCTTGGAAGACACATTCAGGATAACATCATTGTGGGGCAGGAGATATTACACAAAATGAAACGGGCCGGGCAAAAGGTAAAAGAGGTATGATGACAATGAAAGAGGATCTAGAGAAAGCATATGATATAGGATTAGATGGAGTTTTCTTTCCAAAGTACTTGAGGAAGCTGGATTTAGTGAGAAGTTTAGAGATATTATTATGAGATGTGTTTCTACTCCTTTGATTAATGTGATGTGGAATGGAGCCAAATCTGAATTCTTCCAATCGAGTAGGGAATTAGACGGGGATCCTCTTTCCCCTTTCTTATTCGTTATATGCATGGATAAGCTTACTCATATCATTAGTGATATGGTGAGAGATGGAAAATGGAAACCGATTCTAATCTCAAAGGAGGGACTGGCTGTTTCTCATTTGATGTTTGTTGACGATCTACTGTTATTTAGAGAGGCATCTTCAAGTCAAGCGGAGGTGATGATGGAAGCCTTGAATAAGTTTTGTAGAATGTCAGGAGAGAAAGTAAGCTTATCCAAGTCTTCTATTTTCTTCTCTCTGAAAGTTCCTGGGGCCTTGAAGGGCAGAGTTAAGAGTATTACAGGAATGAAAATTGCTACAGATATTGGTAGGTATCTTGGAGTTCCGCTAACCAGACAGTGAAGTAGTAGAGAGACCTTTAATTATGTTATTGAAAGAGTCAAAAGTAGATTGTTGATTTGGAAATTAAAGCTAAGTGTTTGACTACTGCTGGAAGAATTACTCTTGCTAAGGCTGTCGTTGGAGCTATTCCAACATATCCGATGCAAGTGGTTCAATTACTGGTTTTAGTGTGCGAAGAAATTGAGCGCCTCCAAAGAAACTTCATATGGGGGAACATTGATGGTGGTAGAGGTTTTCACCCAAGATGGAGTAGATTAACGGAACCGATGCGCTTTGGAGGATTAGGGTTGAAAAAGCTAGCTTCGGTTAACCATGCCTTTGGAGCAAAGATGGCATGGAATCTAGTTCAGGGAGCAACGGGATTGTGGGCTGATGTGCTCCAGAAGAAATACATGTATAGGAGTGAAAATTCCCTCTTTGAGGCTAGAGCTTCAGACTCTATGCTCTGGAAATTCCTATGTAAATAGCAAGAGGTCATTGACGAAGAAACGAAGTGGCAGGTCCGAAATGGGAATTCAACTTTATTCTTCTCGGATTGTTGGCTCGGGCACAAAAGGAAGATAAGAGACATGTGTATTAGAACCTTGAATGTAGAGGAGGAGCTTAGCAAGGTTGCTGACTGGGTCAAATTTGGAGCTAGGGATTTTCCTCGTCTTTCTGGTATAGTAAGCAACGAGGTAATCCAAAGCCTTATTGCTATTATGCCACCTAGAGAGGGAGCGGGGGAGGACGTGATGGTATGGGGGGAAACTTTGCATGGCACCTTCACTGTTAAGAGTGCCTATTTTATAATTGAAAAACCCAATCAGCATTTCTTTAGTAGGGCTTATAAAGCCATCTGGTCTTGGAAAGGTGCCGAAAAGATTAGAGTTTTCCTTTGGCTTGCGTTCAATAACAGGTTACCAACTAATGCATTCAGAAGCAGATGGTTCTCGTCCTCGGCTGTGTGCCTACATTGTCAACAAGGATTAGAGGATCAATTACCTATCCTTCGTGATTGTATTTTTGCTAGAAACATTTGGCTATGTCTAATCAAGCAAAGGTATGTTTCTACCTTTTTTTCTATGTCCTTTAATGATTGGATGAAGTTGAATCAGACTGAGGAGGTAGGGATTACTACGCTGGGAGTTTGGAGTCAGCTATGGGGAGTCTCTGTTTGGCTAATTTGGAATTGGAGGAATAAAGCTACTTTTCAGGACGATTTCCACAAACCAATCTTTCCTGTGTCGATTATTAAGAATTTGTGAACTTCTTTCTGCTCTTGTTCGCTGACTGATGGGATGACTACCAGAGATGAGGGAAGGAATAATGAGGGACGTAGCTGGACCCCCCTCCTATTGGATGGGTTAAAATGAGTGTGGATGGGACATTAAACCAATGATGTGGACATGTTCTTGGGACTTGCTGTTCAATATAGCTATAAGATAGCGTAAGAAGGCGCATCAAACCCAAGACCCAGCCTTTCTGCCCAAACTTCCAGTCAAATGGCTCGCCTCCTAAGATCCGAAATAAAAGGATCTACCTCCTAGTTAGCCCAAGACCCATGCTTAGTTAGTCCAATATATAAATAGGAGTCATCATGTAACTCGAAATACTCTCATCTCCCCCATTTATTTCTTCACTTGCTGCTCTGTAGTCAATCAAGATCCATAATAAAGCTACTTTTTATTTTTCATATTCAGCTCTTTTTTTATGTAGTAATTTTTCGCCTTATTTATTACTAATCTCCGCATTGCGGTATCCTCTCAAAAAAAAAAAAAAAAAAAACTTCAGCGACAAAAACAAGAAACCCATTAAACGAAGTTGGAATGCAATACATCTAATGAGGTACGATTTATAAACCCTTACCTTCTAAGTTTCTTTTTGGATTTTACACACTTACTAACCTCGTGGGCAACACATGATGGTACAAATCGTAAATATGACCAAGAAAAAGCTACTGACGCACTAAGCTATATAGTCTGGTTATATTCGGTATTCTGATATTACATTGCCCCACCATCAATCAATACACTCTATACTGTTACAGGGTTTCTTTGTATCGGATTCATTGCTCAGAATTCAATTTTATAAGTCTTTATCACTCAATTGTATGGTATTGTACCCATGCGACATACCTGCCAAGATGTTGTTGTACCATTAATAAAACATTGTCATTCTTTATAAGATTTGATTTGATACATTATCTTTCGCCTTATGGTTCCCATCTTCTACTTGAAATAATATGAACCAACCAACTCACTAGCTTATACTCGGAGTGCAAAACTGACCTACTAAGCTAAAAGACATACAAATGATGCATCATATAATTCACGAGCACTCCATATTGACACTTCAAAACGTTGAGAATGCAACTTAAGGGTGTCTCATGGCGGAACACAAACTGGGCCACAAAGATGTGACGTACATACCTTTTGACTAAAATCTGCATGCTTGGCCAAACATTATCTCAACACTATAGTATGTATTAGCATACATAAACATTCTGGCATAGCAAAGATAAACATTCTAGCAAATAAAGCTTTATACTGACACTTCTAGATGTTAATAACCAAACTTTAGGGGTCCTGTGGCGGAACACAAACTGGGCCACAAAGAAGCAACGTACATACTTCATGACCAAATTCTCATGTTTGGTCAATCATTATGTCAACTATGTATTAGCATATGTAAACATTATAATGGATGAAACACGCTACCAACACTTACAGACAAAGCATATTTTGATATGCGAGACCTACTAGCCTACGAGGTAAAACATTTGCACAAAACGGTATGTTCAAATTGCAGTTGGTTTGTCATAAATGATGACTGACGTACAAAGGACACTCGACAACTAAGATGAAGCACTACTCTGTTTATTTTTTTTTGTTATAAGAATTTTAGGAAAGGAGTTGGGCTCATCCATACCCATAGTCAAGTCCGGCGGTTGGGCCGTCCATGAGGCATCTTGTGCAGAAAGACACATCTCTCCACCTCTACTTAGCGTTTTTTCTTCACCAGACGCAGGATCTTCCCATGCCAGTGGCCAAAGCGGCCTCAAGACTACTCTTAAAATCAATTGCCTAATGGACTTGAAGAGCGAGGGGTTTAATGTAGGGCCAAATTCCACCACCGGGGGCCCAAATTCAATACAAACATAACGTGGCCCAAGAAGACGCATCCAGCCCAAGACCCAATCTTTCCGCCCAAACTTCCAGTCAAATGGATCTACCTCCTAGATCCACTCAGATCTACAGAAAGCAGAACTAACCCACCTGCTTAGTTAGTCTAGTATTATAAATAGAAGTCACCATCTCCGCCATTTATTTCTTCACTTGATGCTGCTATGTAGTCAATCAAGATCCCTGATAAAGTTGCTCCTTTTTTTATTTATTTTTTATTCAGCTCTTTATTATATAGTAATTTTCCGTTTTATTTACTAATCTTCGCGTTGTCAGTATCCTCTAAAAGTAAACTCACCCTCATGTAAATTACTGCATCAACATACCTACCCAAAAAGGTGGAGCATCAAACGACGTGGAAGAGTTTACTTTTTAAAGTTGTTCTTCAAAATAAATCATAATTCAAATAATGCTTCACAACAATAAAATTTTGGTTTGCACTGTATTTTGAGACTTGAGAGTGTTTTGCAAAATCTATAAGTTGCAGTGTCAAAATTAATCTATATTTCTTTTTAAATATGTGGATCCTTTTAAGTTAATGTTTTCCTAATGCTATAAGATGAATCAAACTTGCAATCTTCCACTTACCAGGCAGCTTACATATTAATAGGCTACAAGGCAATGTTTTAAAAGTTGAACTAGAAGATTGAGCCGAAAATGAGGGTCACGGTTCAAACAATTATAACGATTAGGCCTGGTCGACATGTTAACATAATAATTAAATAAAAATAAAATTATATACATATATAATGATATATGAGTTGGAAATATAAAATTAAAATGCCAATAAATACCATGTATGTCTATTTACCAATATAACAATTAATAAAATAATATTTTGAAAATTTTGAAACAAAAAATAAAATACAAAAGAAATTAACTTTAAATATATAACATCTAATTATAAATTATTGGCCTATTTGGTATGATATTATTAAGAAAAATTCATAAATATTTATCCCTTGATTTGTTGAAAAAACTACAGATCTAATTATTTGGAGGGGAAAATAACCAAAAAATATATATATTAATCAACATTAAATAACATATAATAATATTAATTTTTTTAAATGAAGCAGGAAGAATATCCAAATATGAAGTTGTTCAGCTTATAAAATAATGTCAAATATTAAATTAGATTTATTGCCATGTCTGATTTTGTCCCACAATTAATGAAATTACGGAAATTTTATCTCTTACACGATTAAATCTCTATTCTGTTTTAAAATCAAATGATCAATATATATATATATATATATATATATATATATATATATATATATATATATATATATATATATATAACGCATGTTTCAAGCCAATCTACTCAACGGCTTAGCACCGACTCTCGCCACAAAACATTATAGCAAAGCTGGGTTGAATTTTTCGTAAATAAAATATTCATGCCTGGCTTCTCTTCAGCCATGTCATTCAATTAGTGGGATAGCAGTGGGACATATGGCTTCACACCGGCTCATTGGGACAATATTGTGAAGTCCCACATCGACTGGGAAGGCGAACGAAGCATGCCTTATAAGGGTGTGGAGACCTTTCTCTTATAGACGCGTTTTGATGGGCTAGGCCCAACCGAAAACAAAACCGTGAGGCCTTGTGTGTGCCAAAGCGGACAATATCCACAAACGAGCGCCTGAGATGTTACATATGGAGCGGACTTGACCTAGGCGCGTTGCCTAGGGCCTACGTACCCTGTAGAGGGATCAAAGTCCACGTAGTTCGAGGACACACGTTGGCATTTAGCCAAAGGGGTGGTGTGTATGCTCCGGCAAGAGTGTGTTCCCTGCGCACCTTAGGGTTAACCTCGTATTTATAGGGTGTGCCTCGGGTGGGATAGTATGGGCGTAATCCTTTGCCCTAGTATCATAACGGTCGAATCTATCTTTAGATAAGATAGATCTCCCTTTATTATCGATCGAGATAGATAAGATATGATTTCCCTTCATTATAGGTAGATCGATACGTGATATATTCCTTGTTGGGCCATCGGGTATTGGGCCCTATTCCGGTCCGTAACGAGATGCCCCCGGCCCCGTAGTTCGAGATTTCGAGCTGTAGGGATGTATTTTATTCCCAAGCGGGTTATCGGGGTAGGTTGTTGTGAACCTTACCATCTTCGTATGTCTACCGCGCATTGTCGGGTTGGGCTATTCGGCCCAGCGGCGAAGTCTTTTCTTTTACTCCCGGATCCGAGATAATGTCTCAAAGATCCGAGGTAGTAGTCGATGCTCAAAGATCCGAGGTAGTATCTCGAAGATCCGAGGTCTTGCCTCAAAGACCCGAGGTAGCGTCTCGAAGATTTGAGGTACTCTCGGGGAACTTGCTTGGTTTCAAGGCCGGGGTTCCTGTTGTGATTGCCATCATCTTGATGAATTCGGATTCATTCGTATTCCGCTGCCGATTTTCCCATTTAGGCGATACTTTCTTCCCAAGGAGGGATAAATTTGTATTTCTCTCATTCTTTGTTTTCACTTGCCTCGGTCTAGGCTGATGGTGAGCCCTTATGGGGTTTCGTTAGTTCTTTATCCGATTTGACAAGCGACGGTCGTGGGCCTTACCTTTGCGAGCTTTGTTATGTTGATCCATTTGTCAAGGCGGCTTACTTCGAGGATCCGAGGTCTTATCCCACATATCCCGAGTAGTGCCGAGATGGTTCGCCTTGCATTTGAATCCGGTGTTGACCCGGTTATCGAAGTCGAGATCTTTCGTATCCGAGTTGTTCCGGCTTGATTTGCTTTTGTCCGTGTTTTGATGAATTCGCTTCATTTGTATTCGATCGAATTGCCCCCGCCATGTCAATCCGAATAACCACGAAAGGGAATGAATCGAGCTTACCAGGCTAGTTTGTTGTATCTCGGATTCTCACGGGCCTATTTGTTGTAGCATCGGATTCTCATCGGGCCTATTTGTTGTAGCACCGATTTTCCTAAACCGAATTATCGAAGAGGAATGGATCGGGCTTGCTTATATTGCTTATAGCTTTATCGTGCCACACTTGTCTTGTCGTCCCCCCGGCTGGCGGTCAAGGGTTACGGGGCCGCCGGGGGTGCGCTCGGCTCTTCCGACCGGGATGCACTCTTACCCTCGGCCGAGGTGTTATGCCGAGTAACGTGTTTGATTCATGGACCCAAGGTTGTTTATCCGACTCCTGGACCCGAGGTAGTATCTCAAAGGTCGATACTCCCAATGTTCCTAGCCGCCATTGCCGAGGAGTCGAAATCCCGGCTCAACTGTGACATCTTGAAGGAGGCCGCATCAGATTGCTTTAAGATGGCCTTAGCTCAAATCTGTCATTTTAACCCCGGAGTTGAACTGAAGACTGACGGGTACGATCATCAGGCTTACGTGAAGGATGGCATTTTTACCCTCCTCCCCTTCTCCCGAGGACGAATCGGGTCGTTTGACGAGGAGGTTCGAGGTGGGGAAGAAGATCCTTCTTTGGGTGACGATGGTGGAGAAGAGACTTCGAGATCTGCTTCCGGGGCCGAGGTGGTCCCTTCAGAAAACATTGCTCCTCTGAGCTAAGAGCCAGAGTCTTTTTGTTGTTGTTCATACCGGTGTATCGTCTTAGGGTTTGTAATTGTAAATTTGTAAACATTGATCTCAACCTATCAATATTTATTTTGCCAACTTTTGTTTAAGTTTGTGTTTTTATGGCCAGGGCCGGGGGTCTCATGTGCGCGATATCTGCTAATTATTACTTCCGATAGGTTGATTTCGGGAATAGGGGTAGGGGAGTAAACCCGAGGCGCTACCGATATCCGGATTTTTTGTCGGGGATGTTTGCCGAATAAGGGCAAAGCGTCGGATGCATAAACGTGGTGTCTAAATGCACATTTATACATGTCGGCACTGATCGGGACTGCGCATGACAATTCACCTCCTTATTTAGGAGCATTTTTTGATGCATATACTTTTTAATAGAAATAGTGTTTTTACCATCTCGCGGCCGGGCGTGGTAGCCGGGTGTAATGACGCAAATTGGGCTATACACAATGCCGCAAATTGGGCTATACGCAACCTGGGCGTGGTAGCCCTGGTGTAATCCCTTCTTTTGGGGTTTTAGTTTGACCGCGGCTTATATGCCTCGGTGTATTCGACAGTGTGATACCTCGGTGTATTTTTGACTATCGATAGTTTTTGCCATAACGCGGGCATTATCGCATCCCGGAGGAGTACCTTTTAACCATAATCTTGGTTTTACCGTGCTCCCTTGGAAACACGTTTGTTTCCAAGGGAACACGTTTTAACCTCTATCTTGATGTGTGTCGTAAACCGGAATTTGCATATCCGAGGTGGGTGTCGTAACCCGAGAATCCATTATAGGTGTCGTAACCATTGATTTGTTGTTACGCGGGCCCCGGATTTTAACTAGATTTAGTTAAATGGGTTTACCTTTAAAACTTATACTTGATGACGGGCGTTACCGCATCCCGAGGGAGTACGTTTTAACCTTTAGCTCGGTGTTGTCGCATACTCAGGTTCATGCATGTTTAAGTTCGACATGATTTCCGGAAACGGGTTTTAGAACCTCGGATTCCTACATGTTTAATTGAGACATGGTTTTGGAAGGCTGGGCTAGGATGCCTCGGATTCCTACATGTGTAATTTTGACATGATTTTTGGAATTGAGTTTTTGTATCTCGGATTCCTACATGTTTAATTGGAACATGGTCTTTGGAACCGGGCTAGGATGCCTCGGATTCCTACATGTTTAATTGGAACATGATTTTCGGAAGCGAGTTTTTGTACCTCGGCTTCCTACATGTTTACACGGATCCGGATTTAAACTAGATTCAGTTTAAACCGGGTCCGCTTCATCCCTTTCGTAGAGACGGGACTCCACACGGATCTCGGTTTAAACTAGATTCAGTTGAAACGGGTCCGCCTTTTCTCCTTTCTTGCAACTTTCAATGGGTCTATCCCATTAAGTGCTCAGGGTAATTACCAACATTGATTTCTTGTGTTCAATAGAAGAACAGTACGATTTCAAAAGAGATTAAAATAGATCTATAAATGAAAGTAGACATCTTGTTTGAGGCTACAAAGCGAGAATGGTGTTGTGAAAGAATCTAGGCAAGTGCGACAATGTTTGCTCTCAATGGTGCGGGAACCATCTCGGCATCACGGGAACCATCTCGCCGCCTCGGCCATTACAATCTCGGCCATTAGTAAATGACATAGAGAGTTCAAATGTTGTGATTGCTTATAATCCTATGCTCTCGAGGAGAGAGGATGACGATCTGGGTTCTCTCTTCCCAAAAGAGAGGATAAAGATCCTTCCCACTATCTTCTCGTCATGTGGATACAATCCAATTGCCAAGCTTGTCCAATGAGAGTCTCGTATGAGTGACAGTAACTTTGAGGAGTTTTCCATATTGGAGCTTCTCTTAGAAGAATTCTCAAAGAGAGAACCTGACAATCTTCCTAATGCTTGAGTTTATTCCATAGCAAACCATTTGTTGCAACAATAGAGGTGAATGACTTTGTTGTAGGGTTACATATAATAAATTCGTCATTATCTAATGCAGAGGAGAAGTCCATTGCTAGATAAGAGGATTCTTCCAAATCTTCTATTAGGAAATCGAAGAAAGCTTCGGGAATAATAGGCGAAGAAGAAGATTTTGATGCCATGGATTTTCGGGAATTGCCGTGCAAAGGAATTCCCAAAGAGAGAACACAGCGATCTTCGGAAATACCCAAGTTGAGATACAAGATGTAGAAGAGTCTCGTATGGGTGACGGTAACTTTTAGGAGTTTTCCATATTAGAGTTTCTCTTAAATGAGTTCTCAATGAGAGAATTCTCAAAGAGAGAACCCGCGATCTTCCAAGCTTGTCTAATGAGAGTCTTGCATGGGTGATGATAACTTCTCTTAAAAGAATTCTCAATGAGAGAATTCTCAAAGAGAGAACACAGCTCTCCTTCCAACTATCTTTTTGCTCTTGCATAGATGAAGGCCTCCAAAGATCACCAAGTCGTAAAAATAACCCATTTGGTTGAATCAGCCTTGGTTTGCCAACAACCTCGGCTATCTCTATTTGCTCGTTTGGAATTCTCAAACGAGTATTGTGCGATGGGCCCGGAGGCTGCTGCGGATTTCCAGGAATTGCCCATGCAAAGGCATCTGACTGCTGCTTCTAGTATTGACCATCTTTGGTCATGGGAATCGAAATTTAACGATCCCCACGGTCGGCGCCATGTTCTAGTGTGGAACCAGATTTGGCTAGCCCGGATGGACTAGCCTGTTTGATTGTTTGCTTATATGGAGCGGACTTGACCTAGGCGCGTTGCCTAGGGCCTACGTACCCTGTAGAGGGATCAAAGTCCACGTAGTTCGAGGACACACGTTGGCGTTTAGCCAAAGGGGTGGTGTGTATGCTCCAGCAAGAGTGTGTTCCCTGCACCTTAGGGTTAACCTCTGTATTTATAGGGTGTGCCTCAGGTGGGATAGTATGAGCGTAATCCACTGCCCTAGTATCATAACGATCGAATCTATCTTTAGATAAGATAGATCTCCCTTTATTATCGATCAGATAGATAAGATATGATTTCCCTTCATTATAGGTAGATCCTGATACGTGGTATATTCCTTGTTGGGCCATCCATGTATTGGGCCCTATTCCGGTCCGTAACAGATATAATTCATTACTAAAGGTATGCTTCATTTGCTGTTTATCTTTTTTCTTTGTTTATAAGACATGAACGGTAATATCCCAAAATGTATACAAAGGCTAAATGCATTGGATAGACAATGGTAACGTTGTATATCTGTTGTCTCGGGTATGGGCAAACGTGTAATTTATAAAAATTACGGGGCACGTAAGGGTAAATTTGGAAATTATGCCTAGAATTTTAGGAAAAATTCTTGGAGACAAACAGAGGAAAGTAGAAAATAATTTTTCAAACCATATTTGAGGCTTGATTGAGGTATAAATGCGAAAGTTGCCTTAAGAGGCCTCAAATAATTGGGCAAAAGTAGGGAGTAATTGTTTGAGGATTGGATTGACTTAACTAATCCAAAAGTTACTTCTCAGATAATGAAATTGTTAAAATTCATGTTTATTATTGGGCCAAGAAAATAAATATTTTCCTCCTAAAACCCAAACCTATTAAAGTTTATTGAAGTCCAAAAGGAAAGGAATTTTATAGCGGTGATGGAGCGATTACATTGGAAGAAATATTTGATTTTACTTGGACGAAAAGATGGTAAAAAAATTGTGGTTAGAAATTAATGAAGGGAATGGAATATGTGGAACATTTTGATTGGAGGAATTTGTGAAATCATGAAATGTAATTGAATCTTTTATTTTTAAACTTAATTCTCATTCTTTATTTCGTCTAGACCAAGGAAGGCAGAGAAGAGACAAAACTTTCATGGGTGATTCTTACAAGTAGAGAGAGAAAGAGTTCTAAAGCCACTTTTACCATCAAAACCGCAATTCTAACTCAAAGTGTCTTCATAAATCTTGTTCCTCTTATAAAGAGCAACATTCATATGGTTTTAGTTTATTGAGAAGGGGAGTTGAGTGCAGCTCAAGAAGTGTAGAAGTTGGAGGAATCAAGAGAAAGTTATAGCAAAAGAAAGAGGTAAGCATAAGCTTTGATTTGAACTATGTATCTTAGAATTTAAATAAGTTGTTATGATGATGAAATTCTGCCTTGTATTTGCAAAGAAAAAACGTTAGGGTTTTAATTAGTGGCAGAGCTAGGATTTAATGTTTGTGAGTGTACAATTAGTGGTGGGATTCGGGGGTTCGAGGGCAGCGCCCCTGAATTTTTTATTTTTTTTAAAGGAGGAAGGACTTCCAATCTTCTGAGAAGTCCATTACTTGAGAGAAGTAAAATAAGAAGAAAAAATAAAAAATGAGAGAATTTGAATAAAAAAAGGAGTGAAGAGGAACAGCTGCAAAGGCTAGTCATCTAACTGTTGGTGCCATTTAAGTTATGTAATTTCTAGTCAGCAATAACCTCCAATACAAAGAAAGAGTATAGGTGAAAATTGTTTCTATTTTCATGGATAAAGCAATTTGACAGAAAAAAATCTAACGGTAAAGGATCCAAGAGAACGGAAAAAAAAGGGCGAAACAGAGGAAAATAACATAAACCTTGAGATTATGCAGAAAATAAGAAAAAGGGGAAAATATAAATAGTAGTTAGATGAGTATATTGAAAATCACAAAAGCAGAGATTGCACAAAAAGGAGAAATCAATGACAATATATAATCTCTCATTTGCATTGGCAAGATATAACCAATAAGGAGGCAATTTCCCTTCCAAGCACAACATTGTAATGAAGGCTGTGTATTCGATGTAGTTAAATTTACATGTATATTTTGCAAGATCTACTTTTGCCAAAGTTATGAACGTTCATGTAAGAAACAGACATGCCATTTATTCTTGAATTTATAACATCTTCCATCTAAATAATCATACAAATACACAGAAAAAATGTATGCATATATAGATATCAGTAGTTGTCCAAGATTATATTGAAGCAGTTTACCTTAGATGTGCTTATCACAAACTGCAACAATCTTGCCTTGTCTTCTTTGTTAAAACTATAAACGACCTCCCAAATCCATTGGATAATAGGTGATGCAACAGTGTATCTAGAATAATCTGTATTTGCTCTCAAGTCATCCACTGAAAGATTGATGCAGAAATTGTTTTAATCAACTCCATAATGGTAGTTTTATGCTGCTGCATAGAATCAACAGAAAGCAAAGTTACTCCAACAAAGTACAAATGAAGCAATGAAGAGCTTTTACTTCTGAAAGCATGGGTAGCTATTTGTTTAGACACATGCCTTTAATGAAAAGCAAAACATTCAAGGACTCTAACATTGATATATATATATATGAGCACCGCCTTTTTACAGCTTTTTTCGTGTATTGTAAAGATGTTCCCTTCAACATGCAAAGCAAGCATTGTTTAGACTTTGTTCGAAAAGTATAGGGGCACCAACTCATAAAAATACAAAAAAGAAACACGCCAGTCCTACTTCACTGATTGTAGTGTTGCAAACACCTTCTTTGCCAATGCTTCAAAAATATGATCCAATTGAACCACATAGTTAAAAAGTTTGCAACATATCTTAAGACATTTTCTCTTCATGTTGAACAGAGTTTTTAACTTGTATATGAGAAATAGAGAAAAAAATGCCTCAGCGGTAATGATTCATGTATTTGATTCTAAAAAAACAAGATAACGATGAACTTGATAAGTATGTCGTCAAAAGTGAGGAAGAAAGTATAGAAAGGCAATCAAGTGCATAAAGTTAAACCATATAGCAAGTCATTATCAATCATCAAGTTCATAAAGTACAACTCCTGAATAACTAAGTCAACAGAGCAAATAATAAATTCCCAATACTACCAAACCGAGACAATATTCCTCCCGGCCTTATAGTTAACAGTAATCTCATCCCATGAAAAGAACACATTAACAACTTCAAGAGGATCTCTAGTAATGAGATTAGTAATTACAATAAAGAACACACCAGCATGAATACCTCTTGCTGGAATGTTTTCTTTGAAATCCCGTAAAAAACATTTATTATTTCCCAATCTCAAAACAAGAGCAGAAATCAGAAAACAAGTTTTAATTGATTTCAAGAGTGAGAGAGGAAAGATGCAAAATCTACTCACCATCAGCTGATTGCTTGACAAATTAAGCATGACCAGCCGTCAAATCTTGCCAAACACCTCAAGAATGAGAGGAGCACAAGATTCGAACCGGGGACCTCTTGTCAAGTGTATAAGCTTATAACCAACTACACCACCTAACAAGTTGATACAATAATCCTTCACAATATATATATATATATATATAATCAAAATTTTACTATGCTCGCACTTGCCCACACTGGCACCAGTGTGGCTCCGCCACTGGTTTTAATGATGTTCAGAACATGAAAATGATGCTAGAAGAGGTTTAGGTATGGTAGAATGAAAGTTTAGCAAGTTTTGTGAGAGGATTAGTAGTTAATGGAATGAAAGTTGCAAAATCACTTTGTTTCCCTAATAATATGTTTCGGTCAATACAGGGCAAGGGGAAGAAATGAGATTTTGATATTTTTGAGATTTCCAATGAATTCTTTAGGTAAAATTGTGTAGGAGTAGGTTGTTAATATAATTTTAGAAAAAATGGATTTGAAATTCAAAAGTTAGCATAATGCTACCATCTAGGGTTCCTGCGTGGCAGTCTAGTTATGTTGTGTTTTTGGGTACATGTATGTTGTCCAATGGCCATGATATTGCTAGTGGTAACGGCGTACCAACTAACATAACGTAACCAACTCTGAATATGGAGGGAGGGATCAAGCCTTGGGTCATAATGAATATAGTAGAGCAGAACCATGGGCGATTGCCGCTGTTAGAGTAACTGCTGCAATTGAATCTGTTGTCGGAAGGGCTACTAGAGAGGAAGATTTGGCATCGACAGAGATAGAAGAAATAGATTTGAAACACAAAAGAAAAAGCATTTAGAAATTAGGAAGCCAAAGAAGGAACTATCAATCACATCTAGAAAGAAATTTTCCAGAATAAAAGTAGACTTGTCAAACTTTAATTTGATAGGTTATATGCTTAATTTGGGTTTGTACATGTGGAGATATGAATTTTTGAAAATGACCTACAATTTTGGAATGAAATTTGGACAGAGGAAACTGTTTTATTGAATTGGGAATAGTGTGTATGAGCTTATCTGATGGAATCATTTTTCCTTGAAACTAGATTTCATAAGGAGTCCATAGGCTTTGGAATCACCTCATGTGGACACTTGTACAAAGATATATGATTTTTCAAAGTTTCTATAAAATCTGGAGAAAATGTCCAAATGTACGAAAAATAAGCAAGTCAAGGAACTTGATGATTATAGTTAGGTCTAATAGTTCTGTATTTGTTACGTTGTACTAGATGACATTTGAAATGTCAAGAGTTAGAAAGAGTATTGACCATTGTCCATGATGAATTTGTATAGGGACTTGTAATTGCTTGAAACAAGCAGATTTCTTGAAATCAACTTGGATAAAGCAATCAGGTAGTAACTCTAATCTCACATACTTTGTATGACTATGTATGTCTGTTTGAATCAAATATGTGAATGTCCCAGTGGTAAAACTAGGTGTAGGACCTATTGGACGGAAGTCCTTAGGTGGCTAACCTGGTTACATTCAGGCGACTTAAGATACTTCTGATTGAGAACTTTGACGTACAGGAGGACTCTCGGTAATTCTCAGTCGATTATTCTTAGTTGGGTATCCTGATTAAGAACTTCGATGTACAAGAGGAATCTCGGTACACACCAATTTGTTATACCCAATTGAGAACTCTGACGTACTGGAGGATTCTCGGTACATGCCAATTTGTTATACCTGATTGAGAACTTTGACATATAGGAAGACTCTCGGTGCATGCTGTAACATCCCAAATTTTATTAAGTATTTTAAGTAAGGTTTATTGAGCATTTTGAGGTTTAAATGAGATAAAGCATAGAGATACAATATATATATATACGGTTTAAAATAATATTTTTTATTAAAATAATATTATTATACTAATATATATATATATATATATATATATATTATATTATTTGATATTAGATTTTACATATAGAATATATTGTGGAACGGAGGAAGGAAAAATTGGGAAAAGAATGAAGAAAGAAAGGAAGTGAAGAATTGTATTATATATAATAATATATTAATATTATTATATTATAAAGAGGAAGGCGACGGAGAATGAGAAGGAAGAAATTGAAGGAGGAGTATGTAGAAAAGTTTGTGGGCCCCATGTTGTTTGAAATTTGGAAGAGGAGGTGGACAATTGAGACGTGCTTTGAAATTGGAAAAAGGAGGTGCTGTGATTGCTGTCCATTGTTTCAAACGGTGCCCACCCTTTTTGACATATGGGCGATCGGTGAATAAAAAATAGGGCACCGTTTCCTGCCTAATGCAAATAGTAAGGGGGAATTTCAGTATAAATACCCCCACCCCAATGCACAAACACACACACACACACACTTTCATTGTACGCAGAGGAGAGCGTGAGAGAAAGAAGAGAGAGAAGGAGAGTAAAGTGATAATTATTTGGGGATCGGTAGTTGCTTTTTGGTGATTACTTGGGAATTAGCGAGTAATGGTAACTCGAATATTCTTCCATATACTTGTGAATTGTGTATGATTGTAAATTATATTATTTTTATAGGCGAATTATGTGTATATGTATTATAATATTATTATAATAAAAGTGGAATATTACAGTTTGTACCCACAAAAATTATAGTTTTGTGCCCAAGAAAATTACGAGTTTTGTACCCAGCAAAAATTACGGTTACGCCCTTGAATTTCAAAAATGTCGGTTTAGTCCCGAATTTCAAAAATGACAGTTTAGTCCTTCGAAATTCAAAAATGACAGATTGGACCGATGAGTTTTATGAGATGTTTGGTTTACCTTGTGATGATATTTTATATAAATGAAAGTTTATTTTAATTCACTTTATTTTATTGAATATAATTATCATGGTGGATGTATGTGTGATGGGTTGGAGTAAGGAGAAATTTGAATGATAAAATTTCTTTATGCCGCCACTCGGTGCACAGTGGATGGTACTTTTCAGGGCCCCATCTTCCATGTTTTCCTCTGACCGGGATTGCATTGGATTTGTGGGACATGTGACACCTCCTTAGTTGTTATTTTTAAGGAGGAGAGCCGTAGTCCATACTTAAGCTCTATACCTTTGGCCGGGTGTATCTTAAGTTTGGTGAGCTTGGAACCATCCAGTCAAATGAATGAGTTTCTATTGGACTATGTGTTAGCCTATGGCTCCAGTCAGCGGTACAAGGGTGGACGGTGATATAAGGGAGGCTGCATATTGCATATTGTATAATTGTATAGTTCACAGTTTGACATATTGATGATTTCTTTTGCAAATTAATTTTATATGAGAAATTATGGTTTATATAAATATATTTGAAATCAGCCCCATGCTTTTTCATATGTAATTTGCTTGTGTACGGTAGAAACTTTCGTAGTTCGAGACGTGGAATCTCATCTCATATTAACATTTTTCGGTGAATATCCTAGTAGAGAGCAAGGGAAGGCACCTATGGAGTGAGCTTTGAAGGCTCTTTTGTACTCCTATAGTTTATGTTATGTTATTTTATTTGTCATGACCCTAAGATTTCCGCTTTGTATTAAACTATGAAATATTTTTGGAAATTTATTTTGATCATGTATTATGGATTTTATTTGAAATGGTTATGTAATTTAATGATTTGGATATTGATTATTCCTGTTAGAGGTATTTCAAGTATTTTGGCCAAGTTTTCGGATGTTGAATTTGAGGTGTTACATTTTTGGTATCAGAGCCAAATGTTCCATAATGATTTCTTTTATTTTCTAAAATGATTTCTTTAAATTTTTTAGAGGTCATGGAAAAATAAATATCATAACATGTGCACTTCCCTTTATTTAGATTTAGAATTTGTTGGGATAGTTTCTTACCTAGTACCCTTATGGTGTAAATTATAGGAGGGGAGGATGACGAGAACTCGAAGGACTAATTCAACCCCTGCTCCTCTACCAAATGGTCCCCCTCCCAAGGATAACAATGCCCTTTTAGCAGAGTTACGAGATGCAATCCTAGAAGTAAGAGAGAAAGTGAATAGACATGAGGACAAATTAGCAAAGAAAAGAGGCCAGGGTAGTAATCAAGGAAAGGAGAAGGAACCAATTAGGGAAGTCACTCCTCCTGATGATCATTCTAGGGGTGGAAGCCGTACTTGCACTTTGAATCAAGAGGTGGTAGCAGTTCCCATTCTCGCATCACCCTCCACCTATTGCGAGGTTTGGGAAAAATTTCGAAAGTTCACTCCTCCAATGTTCGAAGGAAGCTAGATCCAATCGAAGCACTAGAATGGTGAAGCGTCTAGAAAATATTTTCAAAGTTATTGAGATTAGCTCACAACAAAAAGTGCTAGTTCTTGAGCAAGCGATTTGGCAGTGAAGAATGGTGGGAAAGCACCAAAATGAATGATAATGCTGAGATGACTTGGGAAGAGTTTAAAGAAAAGTTTGAGAATTATTATTTTTCCCCTTCAATCAGAATAGAGAAAGAAACTGAATTCCTTACATTCAGACAAGAGGAATTACACGAAGACTAATTTATTACTCGCTTTTTAGAGTTGTCTAAATTTTGCAAATATTCACAAAACAACTCTAAATGGTTGAGTGCTCGATTAGTGGAGAAAGCTAGACCAGATTTAAAAACGGCTTTATCACCATTTCTTGATGGAGTAAGGGATTTTGAAGAAATATGTGACAAATTACACACGATAGCTAGAAACAAGCGGGAAGAAGAAGCTGAGAAGATTAAGAGCTTCCAAGCCAGATCTGCACCTCCCATGAGACCTACGGGGGGAATCACTAAGAAGCATAGTCATAACTTCAGTGGTGTGAATACGCGATTTAGTCAGCCATCAAGAAATCATTCTGGTGGACCTCAAAGGAGCCATTTCAGGAGACCTCAGAGGAGCCATTTCAGTGGACCTCAGAGGAGTCACTTTAGTGGAGGACAGAACTCTTATAGGGGATCCACAGCTCCTGTTGCAAGCACCGCTAACTTGATCGAAATGTGCCAAATGTGGAAAAGTACACCAAGGACATTGTGTGACATGTTTCAATTGTGGAAAGCCAGGGCACATCTCTAGATTCTGTGAGGAAGAGTCTCGAGGAGCCAATAATGATAGAACTGCAGTTCCAGGGAAGGTGTTAGCACTATCACACCAGGAGGCAAGTGCCTCACTGATCGATTAAAGGTATCCTCAAACTCCAAGGCCTTGAAGTTGAAGCTTTATTTGATTCGGGTGCTACACACTCTTTTATATCATATGCTTGTGTGCCTCGATTAAATTTAAGTATATGTGAGTTGCCTTTTGATATGATTATTTCTACACCGGCGGGAGCTTCGGTGAAAACTACTAGGGCTTGCTTAAATTGTATAATTGAGTTTGATAGTAGGACCTCAAATATAGATCTTGTTTGCCTACCCATGAAGGGTATTGACGTGATAATAGGAATGGATTGGTTGTCAGCAAACAATGTCATCCTTGACTGTAAGAGAAAGACTATCTCTCTTGCGGATGACTCTATGAGTCCTAGTAGACCACAGTTGTTGTCTACGGTACAAGATGAGAAGTCTATTCGTAAGGGTTGTCTCGCATACATGGCGTTTTTCTCCATTCAAGCAGAAGTGGAGGAAGGGATAGAAGATATCGAAGTGGTGAACGAATTTCTGGAAGTATTTCCAAAAGAGATGACAGGTTTACCCCCAGAGAGAGAAGTAGAATTTACTATTGATCTCACACCTGGAACAGGACCTATCTCTAAAGCTCCTTACCGAATGTCTCCATCGGAGCTAGCAGAATTGAAGAAGCAGATAGAAGAGTTAATGTAAAAAGGTTTCATCAGGCCTAGTGTATCTCCTTGGGGATCGCATGTACTCTTTGTGAAGAAGAAAGATGGGAGCCTGAGACTATGCATTGACTATCGCCAGTTGAATAAAACGACTATAAAGAAGAAATATCCTTTACCCAGGATCGATGATCTACTTGATCAGTTGAATGGAGCATCCATATTCTCCAAGATCGACCTCAAATCAGGCCACCACCAGTTAAGGGTCAAACCTGAAGATATCCCAAAAACTGCATTCAGAACTAGATATGGCCATTATGAATTTCTTATTATGCCATTTGGGCTAACAAACGCTCCAGCTGTATTCATGGATTACATGAATAGAATTTTTAGGCCATATTTAGATAAATTTGTAGTGGTCTTCATTGACGACATCCTTATATACTCTAAGGATGAAAAAGAGCATAAAGAGCATCTTAGAATTGTGTTACAAGTGTTGAGAGAACATAAGCTTTATGCGAAGCTGTCTAAATGCAAATTTTGGTTAAAGGAAGTAAAATTCCTAGGCCATGTCGTATCAGCTGAAGGTGTTGCGGTGGACCCTACCAAAGTCGATGCAGTTCTTCAATGGGAACAACCAACGTACGCGGATCGAGATCGGGAGTTTTCTAGGATTGGTGGCTATTATAGGAGATTCATTAAGGGTTTTTCACAGATAGCTATGCCCTTAACAAAGTTAACTAGGAAGGGTCAACCATACGTGTGGGACGAGAAGTGTGAAGCAGCTTTTCAAGATTTGAAGACTAAGTTGACCACGGCACCGGTACTTATAATTCCAGACCCTACCCAAACCTTTACTTTGTACACTGATGCTTCCAAGAAAGGTCTTGGGTGTGTACTAATGCAAAATGGTGGGGTAGTGGCCTATGCTTCTCGACAGTTGAGGCCACATGAAGGGAACTATCCTACTCATGATTTAGAATTGGCAGCAGTGGTGTTTGCTCTGAAGATTTGGAGGCATCATCTCTATGGTTCAAAATTTGAGGTTTTTAGTGACCATAAGAGTCTAAAGTACCTGTTTGACCAAAAGGAGCTTAACATGCGGCAGAGGAGGTGGATGGAGTTTCTAAAGGACTACGACTACGAATTGAAGTATCATCCAGGAAAGGCAAACGTTGTAGCAGATGCCTTAAGCAAAAATACAATCCATGTAGCCCAATTGATGATCAGGGAACATAAATTACTTGAGGATGTACCGAGTACATCTATTGATGTAATGACAGGTCTAATTGCTACTATGGAAGCATTAACTATTGAAAGTACAACTTGGAAAGAAATAAAATTCGCCCAGCTTGATGATGAGTATCTGTTAAGTGTGAGGGAAGATGTTGAAGAAGGAAAAGAGTCGAAATTTGAGATTGGCGAAGATGGGATATTAAGGTATAAGGGAAGAGTGTGTCTATCTGATGATGGAGAAATAAGAAAGCTCATACTAGAGGAAGCTCATCGGAGCAAATACACTATTCATCCTGGAGCAACCAAGATGTATCAGGATCTCAAGAGGAATTGGTGGTGGCGAGGCATGAAGAAAGATGTGACTGAATTTGTTGCCCGTTGTTTGACTTGTCAGAAAGTCAAGATTGAACATCGGAAGCCTCCTGGATTATTAAACAATTTGGAGATCCCAGAGTGGAAATGGGACAGCATCTCTATAGATTTCATCATGGGACTTCCTTCAACGACATCTGGACATAATGCCATTTGGGTAATTGTTGATAGGCTGACTAAGTCAGCTCATTTTCTGGAAATCGCAGCAGAATACTCCCTTGAGAGACTAGCAAAAATCTACATGAAGGAAATTGTTAGATTGCATGGGATACCAAACAACATCGTATCTGATCGAGATCCGCGATTCACTTCACAATTTTGGAAAGCATTGCAGGATGCTATGGGAACTCGATTGAGGTTTAGTATTGCTTACCATCCTCAGACAGACGGTCAGATGGAGAGGACTATACAGACTCTAGAAGACATGTTGCGAGCTTGTGCAATCGAACTAGCAGGAAGTTGGGACGATCATCTTCAACTGGCAGAATTTTCGTAGAACAACAGTTATCACTCCAGCATTGAGATGGCACCTTATGAGGCCTTGTATGGAAGGAAATGTAGATCTCCTATTTGCTGGACGGAAATGAATGAGTGAAGTTTACTAGTTCCAGAATTGGTGGACGAAACAACTCAAAAGATTAAGGTGATCCAGCGGAAACTTCTCACTGCTCAGAGTCGACAGATTAGTTATGCTGACAAGAGAAGGCGACCATTAGAGTTCATGGTGGGTGAACATGTATTTTTGAGAGTCACATCAATGACTGGCATTGGTAGAGCAATTCGAGCAAAGAAGCTTTCACCTCCTTTTATGGGTCCCTATGAGATTTTAGAGAGGATAGGACCAGTAGCTTACATGATTGCATTACCTCCACAGCTTGCGAACCTTCACGACGTCTTTCATGTATCACAATTGAAGAAATACCAACTAGATTCTTCCTATATTATAGAAGTAGAAGAGATAGAACTCCAAGATAACATGACATATAAAGCTTAGCCGGAGCGGATTGTTGATGCAAGGGATAAGCAATTAAGAAACAAGACTATTAGACTTGTAAAGGTTGTGTGGAAAGGAATGGCTCCAGGAGATGCTACTTGGGAAACTGAGGAGAACATGCGACAAACCTACCCTCACTTATTTAATTAGGTAGGTAGAATTCTCACTTATATTGAATTTTGAGGATAAAATTCTTTTTAGGAGGGGAGAAATGTAACATCCCAAATTTTATTAGGTATTTCAAGTAAGGTTTATTAAGCATTTTGAGGTTTAAATGAGATAAAGCATAGGGATACAATATATATATATACGGTTTAAAATAATATTTTTATTAAAATAATATTATTATACTAATATATATATATATATATATATATATATATATATATATATATATTACTTTGATATTAGATTTTACATATAGAATATATTGTGGAACGGAGGAAGGAAAAATTGGGAAAAGAATGAAGAAAGAAAGGAAGTGAAGAATTGTATTATATATAATATTATATTAATATATTAATATTATTATATTATAAGAGGAAGGCAACGGAGAATGAGAAGGAAGAAATTGAAGGAGGAGTATGTAGAAAAGTTTGTGGGCCCCATGTTGTTTGAAATTTGGAAGAGGAGGTGGACAATTGAGACGTGCTTTGAAATTGGAAAAAGGAGGTCTTTGTGATTGATGTCCATTGTTTCAAACGGTGCCCACCCTTTTTGACATATGGGCGATCGGTGAATAAAAAATAGGGCACCGTTTCTGCCTAATGCAAATAGTAAGGGGAATTTCGGTATAAATACCCCCCCCAATGCACAAACACACACACACACACACACTTTCATTGTACGCGAGAGGAGAGCGTGAGAGAAAGAAGAGAGAGAAGGAGAGTAAAGTGATAATTATTTGGGGATCGGTAGTTGCTTTTTGGTGATTACTTGGGAATTAGCGAGTAACGGATGTAACTCGAATATTCTTCCATATACTTGTGAATTGTGTATGATTGTAAATTATATTATTTTTATAGACTGAATTATGTGTATATGTATTATAATATTATTATAATAAAAGTGGAATATTACAGTTTGTACCCACAAAAATTATAGTTTTGTGCCCAAGAAAATTACAGTTTTGTACCCAGCAAAAATTACGGTTCTGCCCTTGAATTTCAAAAATGTCAGTTTAGTCCCGAATTTCAAAAATGACAGTTTAGTCCTTCGAAATTCAAAAATGACAGATTGGACCGATAAGTTTTATGAGATGTTTGGTTTACCTTGTGATGATATTTTATATAAATGAAAGTTTATTTTAATTCACTTTATTTTATTGAATATAATTATCATGGCGGATGTATGTGTGATGGGTTGGAGTAAGGAGAAATTTGAATGATAAAATTTCTTTATGCCGCCACTCGGTGCACAGTGGATGGTACTTTTCAGGGCCCCATCTTCCATGTTTTCCTCTGACCAAGATTGCATTGGATTTGTGGGACATGTGACACCTCCTTAGTTGTTATTTTTAAGGAGGGGAGCCGTAGTCCATACTTAAGCTCTATACCTTTGGCCGGGTGTATCTTAAGTTTGGTGAGCTTGGAACCATCCGGTCAAATGAATGAGTTTCTATTGGACTATGTGTTAGCCTATGGCTCCGGTCAGCGGTACAAGGGTGGACGGTGATATAAGGGAGGCTGCATATTGCATATTGTATAATTGTATAGTTCACAGTTTGACATATTGATGATTTCTTTTGCAAATTAATTTTATATGAGAAATTATGGTTTATATAAATATATTTGAAATCAGCCCCTGCTTTTTTCATATGTAATTTGCTTGTGTACGGTAGAAACTTTCGTAGTTCGAGACGTGGAATCTCATCCCATATTAACATTTTTCGGTGAATATCCTAGTAGAGAGCAAGGAAGGCACCTATGGAGTGAGCTTTGAAGGCTCTTTTGTACTCCTATAGTTTATGTTATGTTATTTTATTTGCCATGACCCTAAGATTTCCGCTTTGTATTAAACTATGAAATATTTTTGGAAATTTATTTTGATCATGTATTATGGATTTTATTTGAAATGGTTATGTAATTTAATGATTTGGATATTGATTCTTCCTGTTAGAGGTATTTCAAGTATTTTGGCCAATTTTTCGGATGTTGAATTTGAGGTGTTACACATGCCAATTGGTTATACCTTGTGCTATGGTTATGTGATATATGTATGCTAATATAGCTGCATATGATATGATTTCGGAATGCTATACATGTTGTTGTGGACTATTTATGTTGATGATTAACTGTTATATATTGTTTATACTTTGGTTGTGAGATTAATCTGTTACTCTGGGATCCTTCGGGATTCCATCCCTTGTTACTACCTGTGGAATCTTAGACATTCCCAGAAAGGTTGGACATGGTCAAAGTGGCGGGCAAAGCTCCAAAGGAGCCAAAGGAGAGATAGAAGACGTAGAAATTTAGTGGCAGCAGTTTGAGATTTTAGATAGTACTATAGTGTATAGTATAGACTATTTAGTTAAAGTTATTTTGAAGCTAAAATATTATGTCAATAGTGTTTTGGATCACTGTAGTGCGAACTCTGTAGTTTAATCTTATTTGTAACCAAGATTAGTTTTTTATCAGTATATTGTACTATACCTGTGTTGCTCAACATATTTCGCTGAAATATTCTAATAAATGTCGTAATTACAAGAGGTATGGCATGAACCAAAGGCTTTTCATTGCTAGTTACTAAATTATCTTATTAAGAAGAAATTATACCTTTTTATATTCTCTAAGATCACATTCAGTAATGAGTTTCTTTAACATTCATCTCAGCATTTGATCCCTTCATTACATTAATAATATATCCATGTTGAAATACATGGATGAAGAAATATCACCAAGCTTGTGTGGAAACTGGAACCTATAAAAACATAAATTACCATATAGAAAACTGACCCCTTTTTTGTTGACTCATCCAATAAAAAGCAGTATAATGGATTGGTGCAATATAGAAATTATTTTAACAGTTTTTTTTTTTTGGCAAGCAATATGGTTGAAATGCAATGGTTGCTTTGTAACAGGATTTCTTTGATGCTGACATGGATTAATATAATTCATATATAGAAGATTAAAAAGATTTTGGCTGCAAATGATATGGAAGAAAGGAATATTTCTTAGCCTCCTTACCCTCATACCTGGATGGTTAGAGATATGACAAAGCCAAACTTGGCCAGGGGAGTATGGACCTTGATGACAACTATGTATAAAGCTCAAAAAACAATTGCACGGTCATTTTCCAAGAACTGAAAGGGTAATAAGGTCCAACAAAAATTGACCCCACAGTTCTAACATGTCTGAAAGCTAATTAATTGACTGTGTAGTCAAGTAGTAATTAATTCATGATAAAATATTGAATTCAGAAGGGTAATTAATTCACCTACCTCATGGTACAACTAATTAATTGAATTCATACTTCATGTCAAGATAAAATATTATCCCATACGGTTATGCCTGTGACTTCATGTCAAGATATGTCTATTTTATCTTTGACATGTCTGAAAGCACCAGCTCACAGGTATAGAAATATTTTTTCATTGTCAAGATAAAATACCATCCCTTCTGACATTTCCCTTTGGACAAAGTCATGGACAAGAAGAAGAAGTTATGGCTTAGGCAACTGACTTTGGGAGTATCCCAAATGCTTCCACTATCCCAAATACTTACACAAATTTTGCAAATCATGGATCTAGGTGTCATCTTCTATAATTCGAAGAGGCGTGGTTGGACTTTGATTTACCTCAGTAATAAAATATCTCAGCAACTTACATTGGTCCTTATTACGCCAACTGATTTAGTTATGGATTTAGTTAAATGACTCATCTCTTGCTTTCTAATTTGTGTAGATGGTGCTTCATAGTGTTTTTATCTCATGTCTACAAATGATGATAGAGAAGGCTTTAATACTTTCTAAATCTGATTAAGCACCAAAAGTTTCCATAAATTCCCTGGTGAATGAGTCCGGATGCTTATGCTATTCCTTTATTTATCAAAACTCTTTGCAGTGTGACACACACACCAATCTCTTCATTCATTCCATTTTAGATTCTTAAAAAGGTTCTCAATCTTGCTCTGTTCCTTGCTTTGTTTATATTATGTCCAAACTTTTGTTTCTTCCTTATGTTTTATTTGCAAGCCAGTATTTACACATGACCAATTATATGTTGCATTATCTAAGGTTAAAAGTCTGGATGGTTTAAAGATTGTTGTGGATCATAATGGTTGTGGCAACAAGAACACGACAAGGAGTGTTGTGTGCATAGAGATATTTAGGAATGTTAATCAATTAGAAGACATTATTGTTTAACATTGTTGAGGTTTCGTTTGTAATATGTATTTTGAATCGATTGGAGGATATTATTGTTTACCGTTGTTGAGGTTTCATTTTTAATATGTAGTCATTCATTGGTAATGATGTTTTAATATTCCTTAAACATAAGAAAGTTGCATCACTTTAGAAGCAAAATATGTTTGAGTAACTGTTGAATTTAGAGGGATAAAACATACTCTATTCATCTATAAATAAAAGAAGGCCTTTATAATGACAAACCTAGAACTAACCCTAGAATCTAATCTAATTAATCAAAATAAATCAAATCAAAATGATTAAGATATAATATCTTAGGATATAACATCCATATCTAATTCTAAGATAAAATAAATATCAACCTTAATAATAAGATAATGATTAATCTAAATAATACGAGACAAGACAAGTCTCGGATAACGAGACAGTAAACCGGTTAAGAGAGAATAGTACTGTATGTTAGTCATCCTCGTGGAAAGGAGTGAAAGTGAGACGACGGTTTGTTCAAGAGAAATACAAAAAATTGGTATCAGAGCCAGGGGTGTCACACTATTTGGTATCAGAGCACAGTGTCCCAGAGTGGTATCAGAGCCTGATTAAACTCCAGGGACCTATGGGTTATGGGCCCACTTCTCCCTCCCAGTCGCCGTCCATGTCATGAGGCTCCTCATATAGGAGGAATATTGGCCCGCCGTCCCCCTCCCCTATATTCTGTCAAAATCCTCCCCGCTGCAAAGCTGCACACATTTTTTTTTTTGGAAAATAAAAATTGCACACATACACAAAAAAGAGAGAGAGAGATAAATATAGTCCTTGATAGCACCCTACCCTAGATGTCATACTTCATTACAAATGAAATGTTTTCAACAAAACAAGATGCAAGTTGGAAATTCAAAAGTATATTGTTCTGAGATTGTCCAAATATTCCACACAAATTTAAATCCTTTGTTGCTTGTTGGGCACACAATTAGTAAAACGGAATTTTCATGGTCCTATATTTTGTTTGGACTAGTACTCATTTTTGAGTCTCAAAACGGAATTTTCATGGTCCTATATTTTGTTTGGACTTGTACTCATTTTTGAGTCTCAGAGGTGTTGCCCAAAAGAATCTCGAGTCTCATTCTATAGAAGTCCCAATCATCCTCTTCCCTTTTAAATCCGGATTGTACCAGATTCATACTAAGCCATTGGATAGACTCTAGGTGTACTGGAGTTTTGAGGTACTGAACCAAATAAAGGAGGAAAAACAGAAGGATCCATCATTCTAGTAAGAAAAGGTCGCCAGAGGCACTGTTCATGCCGGCACGTGGGTGTCACGTGCCGAGAAAGTGGTGGTGCATGATGGTCACGCGCCGAGCAGATCGTCGGCACTCCTCTTGGTTTTGCCGATCGGCGGGCTCTGGCTTTGCCTGTGGTGGTGGTGATGCGACATGCAGCTGAAGCTCAGATCAAAGATCTCATTCTTTGCCTTTTTCCTCTCGTTACTGTGCTCTCTGTCGTCGTTCCTCTCATCTCCTCTGGCCACGTCGAAGGTCACGCTCAATCCACGTTTATTGTGCTCTCCGTCGCTTTTTGTCACTATGTTCATGTCTGTCCTGTGTCTCGCTCTCGCTCTCTCTGTCCTCTCATGTTTCCTTTTTGTGAAGAGTTTTTTTTTCTCTTCTCAGTGATGAAGGAACGTCGAAGATCACCTTTTTGTGAAGAGTTTTTTTTTCTCTTCTCAGTGATGAAGGAACGTCGAAGATCAGAGGGAGGACTATTTAATATAGGTCTGAAAGAGACAAAGCTCTGATGGAATAGTGGGATGGTTAGGGTTTTGACAATCACAATGAGTATCACTGTGTCGGACAGAAGCTGACGGAATAGTGGGATGGTTATCACTGTGTCGGACAGAAGAGAATTGTTTTGTTGCTTGATACCATGTTGAATTTAGAGGGATAAAGCATACTTTATTCATTTATAAATAAAAGAGAGTACATAGGAGCTTTTATATAGGCAAACTTAGAGCTAACCTTAGAATCTAATCTAATCTAATTAATCAAAATAAATCAAATCAAAATGATTAAGATATAATATCCTAGGATATAATATCTATATCTAATCCTAAGATATAATAAATATCAATCTTAATAATAAGATAATGATTAATATAAATAATCCATAATATTCATTATCTAAATAATCTCTAATATTCTAACAGTAACCTGTGAAGTACTACTAGCTTGTGCAACACAAGCTTATATAAATTAAAGCAGATCTACATGGTGAGAGAGAATGCATTTGTCAAAGCCCCAAATAAAATCCAGAATGAAAATCTTTTATATATATATATAATGGATAAAATCTAATTTTCTGGTTACTTTTATTTTATTATTTGTCTTTGTTAACGTAAGTTTGAATACATCTTTTCTAATACATACACGTATGACACATATTTGTAAGACTAAATAGGGTCCTCAACCTTATCCTCTCAAGATGATCAAGCTTTTCTTCCCGGTTGCATTCCACGTTTCTTGTTGTGATTGGATATACCAATGAGATAATTTCCAAATAATTAACTCTTATTAGTTAGCCGTTTTTAGTCAAAGAAATACCCTTTTTTTAACACTTCTTATTTTGTGCTTTTGATTTTGTTTTTAAATGATTGCCACGCTATAATTTCAATACAACTTATGTTTTTACTATTTTATCCTTCAATTTAATGGAGACATTATAAATACAGATATTTTAGTAATATGACATTTTTTTATCATATAGAGTATTTATAAGCATTAAATTGCTTAATTTGTGGGCATGAGTAAAAACAAGGGGGAAGCAAGTAACGGGAAATGAGTGTTTCCACTAATTTCTCTCTTCACTTAATGTCTACACCATTAGATTATGTTTTAATGTGTGAGATTTATTGCTATATAACAATAGATATTTCAGCACGAATAGATATCTCTTTTTTATTGTTTTACATTTAATTTGATGTCATATTATTTGGAATCACAACTTAGTAAATTTTATTGTTCATTTATCATGCGAAAAAAAAAAGTGTTGTTACTTGTTAGGGTAAATGACATATTACATAATCAAACCATAGTATAAGATAAAATCTGAGTTGTGATGATCATGGATAGTTTTTAGATGTTGTTTATTTTTTCATGCATTTATGTTTTTGGTTTTCCGTTTGTTTGTGTTTTTATGATCAATGATAATATTTCTTTTCTGGCATGAAAAAAAAAATCTGATTTATCCATAGATAAATAAATGGAAAAATCTCAGAAAATACAAACAAAATTGGGAAAAGACAAAATGGTACTGCCAATTTATAAAATCTCATGTGAAAATTGAAAGAGAAATCTGGGATTTAAAATTGTGATCAAAAGACCAAATTGCCCGAGTTAAGTGGCGGGTAAAAAACAAAATAATGCACACGAGTGCGAGGAAAGAAAGGGAAGGTGGCACAAAAAGTGAGGAGATGGAAGCAAGGAAAAGTGACGAGAAAGCAAAGTTGAGCCACGGGTAAGCAATTTTTCTACATAAATCATCTTTAATTTGTGTTGTGAGCTTCCATATAGATCGTGGAACATTGGTTCTTGTTTGTGGTTGGGGTTTCTGATTTCTGAGGTTTTGTTTTATGGGTAAGGGGGGTCTTAGGTGAAGATGGATATAAGGTAGTGGCTTTAAGCTAAGGGGAGAATCTCCATGCTTGTGTGATCGATTTCATTGTGTTTGGTTGCATTATTATTAAAGATTGTCCCTTTTTTGTTAACGGTGGCTGATTAAGGGTTTAATGCCGATGGGTCTTGCGTGGGTATAAACTTTGGCCATCAATAGTAAGGTTGGGGGAGGGTGTTGTTAATGGTGAAGATGGAGATGTGAAAAGATATTGTATTGTTGTTAATAGTAGATGCAAAGTGATGATATGATGAGTGTTGTTAATAGTGAAGATAGAGATGTTAAAATATATTATGTTTCTTGTTAATAGTAGATGCATGGTAATGATATGGGGGTGTTGTTAATAGTGAAGATAAAGATGTTAAAATATATTGTGCTGTTGTTAATAGCAGATGCAGGGTGATGATATAGGGAGGGTGTTGTTAATAGTAAAGATAGAGATGTTAAAACATATAGTGTTATTGTTAATAGTGAAGATGGAATATCAACTAGAGGGGGGTGAATAGGTGATTTCAAAAATTATTTTCGCTAAGAAATAAAGAACACCAAAACAGAGACAGAGAGAAGAATAGAGAGACACAAGAGATTATCTTGGTTCGATCTAACTCTTCGACCTACGTTCAGTCCCCAGAACTCCTGGGATTTCCACTATCTTTCAAAGGCAATTACAATTACACACTGTACTCGGATGATCCTCTCACTAGGGCTCACTCCCCCTTACAAGCTATAATTGTACACCCACACTTAAGGTTCTACAACCTTAAGATTTTACAAATCAAATAATCAGATAAGTGTTTAGAAACTCCTCACGACTAGATAAAAGATAAACACTAAAGTACACAAAAATATCCAAAGATATTAGCGAAGTTAATGAAACAGTAGATTGTAATAAATTTGAGTTGAATGCACAGTGTTTCGGTAGTTAGTAAATTCAATGCTTCTGGTATTTATAGATGGAGTATTGATGACCGTTGTTGAAGACATTGGTGGAGTCCTTGCTCATTTATCTGTTTAGACACGAAAGCTTTCCGTTAGACACGAACTGTGGCGAAACTCATTTTTGAATGTTGCTTGGTCAGCAAAAGTCGTTTGACATTTCTTATGCGTTTTGCCCGTTGTGAGAGAGCATTGAATGAGGAATGAGAATTGCTAACATGCTTTATTTGGGCACAGATGGAAGTTTCCATTTTCGTGCTTCGTTGCGGTTCAGCATTTAATGCTTCTGTCAGAATTTTGCTTTTCACCTAAACAATGATTAATAAACTGAAACACACTCAAAATGATGATTAGTACTTAGTCTAAATAGCTTTGAGTGAGATAAGAGAAGGATTGAAAATAACACAATGGTTTTGAAATTAAAACTTCTTATTTTCCTATGATCATGCTCGAGCATGACTGTTAGTATGCTCGGGCAACCAGTAGCGGAAATACATTGGAAGAGTAGTAGATCATCCCATGCTCAAGCACTCAACTGTGCTTGCTCGGGCATGCCTTGGAAGAAGTATTTAAAAAACATCAACTATCACTGATGCTCAAGCAACTACGACTTCATGCTCGGGCATCATTGTGAGCCAGCGTCGCTGATGCTCGAGCATCCCAGAGACAATGCTTGGGCATAAGGCATACAGAATCGATGATTAAGAAACTTAGCGATATTGCTCCGATTACTTTTCCTTTGCTCGAGCATGGTGCTCGAGCATGTCATAATCATGCTCGGGCACAAGTCATACAAAGACAATGAATAAGGAGTATATTGATCTTTGCTCGAGCACACTGCTTACCTCTGCTCGAGCATGACTTTTATCTTGCATCTATCTCTGAACTCTGCTATCAGCCCGATGATGCTCGGGCACGCCAGTCTCTCTGCTCGAGCATTCCTGGTCAATCTATTAAATAATGCTTGGGCATTTAAAATCCTTGCTTAGGCAGTCTTTCTGAAACACTTGAACAATTTATCGGATCGAGTATACTCGGGCATGAACTAGCTCTTGCTCAAGCAACCCGTAACTTAGACACAAATTACTTAATTCAATAACTCAGAATTTGTAATCATCAAAACACCGAGAACTAACAAATAGTAGGTGCTGGGTGAGGATATAGACAATTATTTGGTTTAATAAACATTGTATCACAAGCTTACCGAACTGAAATTATGATAAGTGGTGTCTTTTTGTTGTTGTTGCAGATAGGCATGCAAAATGACATGTAATAAAGGGTCATCATCTTTAAAGAACTATGTTGTTATTTCCATGTTGGAGGGAAATTTGTGTGTAATGATGAAGGTGAAATTAAATATAATGGTGGTCTTGTGAAGGTAAAGTGCATAAAAGAAGTGATAACACTTATAGATTTGAGGTTGATGATATCATCATGGCTTGGTATTGATTGTAGGGGCAAGATTTATGTCCATACCAAATATGGATCATTAAATTTTGATCTTGGTTTGTGTCTTTGCAGTTGCGAAGCGTGGCAAATGTCGGGGATCCCTTGTGCACATGTTTGTGCAACCATCAAGCATGTCCATGGCACTTTGTCTATGACTACGTGGAAGAATGCTACAAAATCACATTCCAACAAAAGATTTATATACATAGCATGTTTCTAATTGCCACAATTGATAAACAGACCCAAACAACTATGCTGGAAAATATTTCAGGTCAGACTTTTTTGTTGCCACCTAGGACCCTCCGACCTGGTGGAAGGCCAAGAACCAATAGCGTGAATCACAATTCCAGAACAAGAAGATATACCACTGTGAAAGATGCCATGAAATCGGTCACACTAGAAGGACATGCAAAAATCCAAACCCAAATTGATATTGGATGAAGCCATCTTTTGAAGTTACCCTTTTGAAGGTATAAAGACCTTTAATCTTTTGAAGTTACCCTTTTGAAAGCAATGTTTATGTTGTTGTGAACTTACTGTTGTCAACCCACTCATAATTTTTTTAGAGATGGGTTGTTGTCATATGCCTAATCCATTTTGTAAGTAATATATTCATAATGTCTTATGTGTAAAAGAGTCAATATCACAGATTTTTTGGTTTTAGGTTATTAGTGAATGTAATTATGCCAAATGTTATTAAACAGCATATGATAAATGTATGAAGTTATGAAAAAAGAAATTGAAGTCATTAATTTAAAATATGGTGTAGTTAATATATATGCAAATGTTGTTATGTTTCCATGAAACTTGTTATTTCAAATTTATCTCTGAGCATGTGTTAGTTTTTTAGATACGAAGTTGTAAAATAAGAAAGCGAAGTCGTTAGTGTAAAATATGGTGTTGTTAATATATATGAAAATGTTGTTATTTTCCTTTGAAACTTGTTAATTTCAAACTTATTTTTGGGCATGTGTTGGTTTATGAGATATGAAGTTGTGAAACAAGAAAGTGAAGTCGTTAATGTAAAATGTATTGTTGTTAATATAGATACATGTATTGTTACTAGCCCATGAAACTTGTTATTTTCAAACTTTTCCTTGGGCATGAATTCATTTTTGAGATACGAATTGTGAAACAAAAAAGTGAAGTCGTTGATATAAAATATAGTGTTGTTAATATAAATACTCTTCATTCAGCTAAGGAAACAATGAAAACAAAACATAATTTAGTCATTTCGTTAGAATTGGAAATCCCAAATTCCTACTAAAATTCTTACCGGGATTTCAACAATTGACAGCACCAATTTGTCTTTTCCCACTTTTAATTGTATTTTTATGGGATTTTCCCTAAATAAATCAAACAAAAAAATGGAACCATATATAAAATTCACCATGTTTTGTAGGAGCGTTAAAACTAAAAACCAACTACTCCCTCCGGTTTTTAACATAAGACATATTTGGAGAATTGATTTTGATCATAAATATAAGACATAGTTTCTATATTTCTGTTTATATTTTCTAAATTTACCCCTATTGATGTTTCCTCAATAATAATCAATGAGGAGAAGGAATAAGAAAATTAAGGAAGATGACAAGATTCTTTTTAAAAATATATATCATAGTAACTAGCTAACTCAACCAACTTTCTTAATCTAATCAAATTATGAAAATATGTTTTATATTAAAGATCGGAGAGAGTATTGTTTTCTTTTTGAAATACAAAGGAATGACAAAAACCTTGAAAGATGCCTAAAAATACTGCTATGTAAGTATTTCTTAGTCCAATCATGCATGTGGCATCTGACTAGCCTTATTTTTTTTTTAGGTAAGTATCATTTTATTGGAAACAATCATATTCAAGATACGATTAGACACTAAATATCTACACATATTCAAACGGAGATTCAAATTTTAGTTCATTACATTGTAAAAGACTAACTCATTTCACTATATCTAACCTCAGTCAGTTATGGCTGGCATGTTCATTTTACAGTTCTTAAAGCACAAGTTTTTCTAATAATCAGCTAGAGGGCTTGGGCTATCTTTTTCTTTAAAAAAATTCAAATCAACCTACGTCATCTACATCATTAAGAAGAAAAGAATTGATAAAAAGAAAAAAAAATCAATATACTTCATTACGGGGCAAAAAACCTCTCCTTCACTAATGATTTTGTCGCACACAATGGCGGGAAAAATCACTCGGCCACCTCACTATTGGCTTGATTGGTTTACGAAATCGGAAATAATGTAATAAAATGTAATTTAATTATGATTATATGAATTTGTTTGATTCATCATTAAAGACAGATAATGCATATCCATAAAAATATTTGGTTGGATTATATAAAAAAATGAGTATATATAAAAATAATATAAAAAGAAATAAAATTGCCTACATGTACACATACAACTACAAGTATAATGTACAATTTAGGTTCATAAAAATGAGTACACATAAAAATAAGGTCCATTTTTACCCGGAAGTATATCTGTAGGACCAATTTTACCCTAGAAGTTTTTCTTGGAGCAATGTTGCTTTGCGAGAAGTTTTTTTTTTTGGAGCAATGTTGCCTTTTCACAGTCCGATCAACTAACTAGTTGACCGTTAGGTTGTTAACGGAGGCAACATTGCTCCCAAAAAAAAACTTCCAGGCCAAAATTGCTCCTGTGAGGGAAAAAAAAAGTTAAAAAAGTTATTTATGATATCATATATTTAAAATTCTTATTTATATAATATCTAGGGGTGGAAACAGTCGATCGAGCTTCGACACCCTTATGCAGTCGGGTGCGTTCGACAACAAAGTGACCTATTTTTGGCTGTTTGAAGTAGACATGTTTGCGGTGAGGACTGGCGCTATTAGCCTAATTATAAAATTTTTAAAAATATAGGCCACCTTAACAAGGCACAAAGCCAGGCTCGCTAAAAAAAGCCTCTAACAGCCACGCGGGCCGGACTCGAGCCACTTTGTTGTCGAGCGGGCTACGGCTTTATTAAGGGTGAAGTCGGGAAATTTGGTGAACTGTTTCCACCCCTAGATATTATATAAATAAGAATTTAAAATATATGATATCATAAATAACATTTTTTTGGGTTAAATAGCACTTTTGCTCGAAAATTTTTTGGGAGCAATTTTTGCCCGAAAGTTTTTTTAGGAGCAATGTTGCCCCTAGATTAAGCGGTCAATTAACCGTTGACCGTTGTGAAGGGCAATATTGCTCATAAAAAAACTTGCAGGGCAACATTGCTCCAAGAAAAACTTCCAAGGTAAAATTGGTTCTTGGAGTATCTTTTCGGCGAAAAATAAACCTTAACCACGATAACTTTTTCATTTTGTGTTATGTATACGTTATATAGTAATTTTTTAATATTTAATTGTTAAAATATTATTCAATGTACATGTTGGGGTTTATGAGAATTATTTAATTTGTAATGGTAGAAATATTATTTAATGAGATATTTCATTATTTTTTAACGGTGGAATATAATCTTTTTAATTTTTTATGGTGTATTCTTTTAAATTTATATATTATCAAATAATTATTTAATATCTAAAAACATTTATAGGTAGGCACTCTGATTATTTAAAATATTATAATGACAATTATGTCTTTTTTACTTAATCATAAATTCATAATATATTTACATCAACATTCATTAGTCTTAATAATATAATCTTCTTTATGTTATATAAACGCAACCAAATATCATAATACATGTAATCTATACCACATAATCGAACCATACGAGCGATAAGAGTTTGTCACAAGAGACGGTTAAATAAAAAAATTTGGATGGCAAGAAGGGAAAAGAAAGAGGAAAATCTCCCGTGACCTTTTAAATGTAGATCGTAAAAACAAAACGATTTTTTTAAAAAAAAAAAACAATAATAAATAAAAATATGAAATAGAAAAGGCAGTCACAGGCCACAAAGAATAGAGACAATAGTGATGGGGCCCACCCGTGGCTTTAATGCTAGCCTGTCATCTGCATCTGGCCTTTTCTTCTTTTACCCCACCCTCACGCGCCTTCCCCAACCCGAACTCTCACCCTCACACTCTCACTAGTCACTCCACTTCTTCAACCTTGCAGGGTTTTTTTTTTTTTAGTATTTCCAGATTGATTTCTTGTGATTCTCATCGCCTCTCTCAGTCACAACTCACAAATATCTCCGTCTTCCCCCTTATTTATGCGGTAGAATTCCCTCCGGCTTAAATACTTTTAAATACAGTCGGTTTCTTTCCATATCATCCTTTCTATCCATTCTTCATCATCGGTAAATTTTAAGCGTCGAAATCTTGATCAAGGAATTAAAACAATTTTTAAAAAAGCTGTATGCGGTAATTTTTACCGCATGCGGTTTTTTTTTAAAAAAAAAATGTTCTGGACTCTTGGATCAAGATTTCGACGGCCATGATCAAAGATGAGGAGGGATGAGCAGAGTATCTCCTTCCCTTAAATACAACGTCTAAGTAAATTTTAAAGAAATTAAATAAATCACTTAAGCATAATATATATATTATATATCATTATATTAAAAAAAAATTATTATAAATATTTTAATAGAATTTATTTGCTCCATTAAACTTTTTTAAAAAGTCAACTGGGTTATATGTTTAAGATAAGAGGTACTCGTAATATATATTTTCTGGCAAAAAAAAAAAAAGTAGTAGTGTGTGTGTGTTAATTATACACCTTCTTATGGTAAATATAGCATCTGCTTAATCAAGAAACTTGACTCTACCTAAAATATCTCTTTGTCTAATCATTTAAATTTTGGTGAATTACATTTAATTTTCAAAATGTTACAATTACGTTCCTAAAAATCCAAAATTGAATTGGAAATATCCATTGATTCCATTCATCCAATTGCATTTAAACTAAGACCGTATATTAAGGATTAAAATGTATACATCAATTAGATCTAATATTTGTGATAAGAGTGATTACATACCATGAAATCTCCTATATATAAACAAGACTAAAATTTTGGTATATTATTAATAATTAAAGTTGTATGAGAGTCTGCATATCGTTTATGTGGAAATGAAATTATGAGGTGCATAAAAAGTTTAGGATTCTCATAATACTAACCTCAAATATTATTTGTATGAGAGAATTACAAGATAATACGTAAATTATCCAATAATATTTTTCTTTTCTCTTCTCTCTATAATAAGGCCTCTTAAATTTTATGTGAGTGTGAAAGAAAAAATATTTTTAAAAAAGTAAAAACATTAAATCCTTATTTAAAAGTCTTGCGACAAGTGAGAAATATGGAAAGGGAAATGACATTAAGGTAAATATTTTCCATTTATTTTGATATTTTTTTAATTCTCTATTTTTAATTTAATAGTGAAAGGCACAAGTTCCCAATCTCAGTAATTTGTGAAAAGCTCCTTTCCTTTTGGTCATGGGTTGCTCAATCTCAGAGCGAGTATGTCGGCTTAACATACTCGCGCAAGTCTGAGAGAGTGAAAAATGAACTTTCCTGAAACCTGCAAGATTTAACGATTGCTATGTAGACCGAATATTCTACTTTCACACTGGATTAGGCCACGAGGTCGCCACACGCCCGTGCCCCACACGAAATCTCCACCCTCCACGTGGTTCTTCATCCAACGGTTCTCAGTAGAGACCAGTCCAGCTGGAACTACGAAAATGCCCCTCGCCCCTCCTACATATACCACCCCTGTCCTCACTCCTTCCACATCCTCCTCAGAGCCGCCTCTGATTCATCTTCTTCCTTCTTAGATTTCCAATTCTCTTCTTCTTACGAGTTCTCGTTCCTGAGCTTTACCGAAATGGCTCTCACTTCTTCCAAATTCTCCTCCGTTTTTCTTTCATCCATTGCTGGGGATTCTCTGAAAAAACCCATTTCTACTACTACTAATCTGAGCGTAGCTCTCTCTGTGACTTCTCCTTCTTTGTCTCTTGCTCCTAAGGGATCGGGATGCAGAAGTTTCAGGGTTGTTGCCGCCGGGACTGAAAATCCCACTGCTCTCACCGGCGTCATATTCGAGCCATTTGAGGAGGTCAAGAAAGATGTTCTTGCTATTCCGATGTCGCCTCAGGTTTCCATGGCTCGTCAGACCTATGCTGATGAGTGTGAAGCTGCTATTAACGAGCAGATTAAGTGCGTACTCCTTCTCTAACTCTCATTATTAACCTTTTTCTTGATCGTTTCAAGCTGGATTTCACATTTCTTTGAACAGTCTTTCTAGGTTTCGCTTCGAAGAACAGTTTTGATATGTTCTTAATAGCCTTTACTCTCTTTAGTCTCTATGATGCTTAATATTGCTTGTACCATATCAGATCTCTATATTTATGTTCTCTTTTTGTGAATTATTGGTACTTATTGCTCTTGTTCCTGACGGATTTTATTTTTCACTCAAATCACAGCGTGGAATACAACGTTTCCTATGTGTACCACTCCTTGTTTGCGTACTTTGACAGGGACAACATAGCTCTTAAAGGCTTTGCAAAGTAATGAACCGAAATCCCATAAACCTCGCTCATGTTAATTTCTTCGTTTCTGAAATAGGTTTGCTCATGTTTATTTTGCTGCGAACAGGTTCTTCAAGGAATCAAGTGAAGAAGAAAGGGAGCACGCTGAAAAGCTAATGAAATATCAGGTCCATAAAAACTTCTTCTCCCCTCCTTGCTTTGTCATCAACCAGGAATCTGTCTATTATGTTCTATTGTTGGATGTATTTACTCATACGAATGTTGTTTTTTCAGAATATTCGTGGTGGACGTGTGGTACTTCACCCCATCAAGGCTCCCCCCTCTGAATATGAGCACCCGGAAAAGGGTGATGCGTTGTATGGTAAGTTTGTTGACAGATTGTTTATGTCCTCTTGTTTGAATAATGATCTGTTTCTGACCATCCCTTTGGGTTCCCTTTTTTATTGATCCAGCTATGGAGTTAGCTCTTGCTTTGGAGAAGTTAACAAACGAGAAACTTCTGCATGTGCACAGTGTAATGCCTTCTTAACTTCTTAAATTGAACGTGTTTGTTGAAGAATAGTCATTTTTTTGTTTTTTCTGCTTTAACAAGCTGATTTTCTATATACTTATAATATTTAGAATAATAAAATTGGGTGAGATACATGAAAGCTTAGTTTGTTTGTTATTTACGTATCTAAGACACACGGTACATAAATTTACATTTTACATGCCTTTTTACCAAATATCTTATGAATGGATTTTTCAAGTACAGGAGAAATTAAAATCTCGATGCCTCTGTTGTTGATCTTCTGTTAGTTGACATGTACCAATTGCAGTGCATGGATCTTTGAACTTCTGAACAATTTAACTGAAATTTGATTTTCAATTGTCTAGAAAATATTTTCATATATCAAGCATCACCTAACTCAGGTGTATAAAGCTAAAGGACACAGTAGTTCTGTATATGGCTTTGCCAGTGGTTAAAGATAATCTTCTTCCTACGCTCTTGATGAATAACAGGTGGCTGCTTGCAACAATGATCCTCAAATGACTGACTTCATTGAGAGCGAATTTTTAGCTGAGCAGGTATGAACCCTTCTACTTCATGTCCTCTTTAGCCCTTGATAAGGTTGACATTCACCGAGACTTGTGGACATGGGATGGGTGAAAGATAAGATACAGATTCCCTAGATCCCAATTATTAACGATTATAGTCCAACTGCAAAGAGTATGGACTTAAATCCCACGTTCGAAGATAAATTTTGGGTTTTCCAAAGTCACATGCTGCGTTTTGCAGTATGATATTTTCGAAAGTTCATATTATTATACTTGTTTCCTAAAGTCTCAAAGTAGCACTAGGGAAAGCGAGATTTACCCATAAAGCTAACGGTAAAGATGACAATTATGTATTTATGTTGATAAAAAGGTCTAGGGAAAGCAATGAAAAGGAAATTGGCGGTAAAAGCTAAAAATATGAATATTGTAAATATCAACAAAGTGAAATTGACCTATCCAAAAGTCATGTGACTAATTCCTGTGTACAGGTTGAAGCAATTAAGAAGATAGCAGAGTACGTGGCGCAGCTGAGAATGGTTGGAAAGGGTCATGGTATGTATCCAGTCTATTCAGCTCACTTTTTTCTTGTGGAAACTTAGCCTTTCACATTATTTGTAAAACCTCATCCCAAATGGATGATATTTGCCTACACAGTAAATTCCAATTTTAACATGGTAGAGGTTCTTGAATTATGTGTAGAAAACACTGGTTGAAGAGCTTGATGTAAATTAAGCTTACAAAAGAATTTCCCTATTGTTGCCCTAACAAGTATCAAAAAGCACCTAAGTAATATCTTGATAGCCGCTTCCTTATAAAGACACAGAAATTAAGAGAATATATATAGAGACTGATGTGTTCTGAGGAAGTTACTGTTTGGTGATCTGCAGGTGTGTGGCACTTTGATCAGAGGCTTCTTGAGGAAAATGGTCACGCATGATTGCCCTGTGTTGGTGATCGATATCGCTGTTTCTGAAGATGTGGTTTGTTTGGACTTGTAGGATGGCGTAGTTAATATTCCTTAGGTGAAGTAGAAGGAAGGAACTATGAAACTTCTAGTTTGTTATCTGTTGTAGGTAGCTTTTCATGTAATGTCATCCTTTGGCAGCTATGGATTTGAATGTAAGAAATAAAAGCCCTTTTATGTTTGGTTATTCAGTTTCCCCTTTCAACTCGTTTCAGAAATTAACCATGTCTAGCTTTTAATCCTAATTCCTCACTGAACTTTTTCAAACTAAAACCTGTTTGTGTGTACCAAAATCAAAGGCAGCAAATTTCTCAAATATAGGGCCTACATGAAGATCACAAAGAGAGTCAAGGTGGATTTGGATTCAGTTCACTGCGGCTTAGTGTCCACGGCCATCCACTCCGCAAAAACAACACTACAACATTGATTTCTCTCTCTCTTTTTTAAACAAATATTTTAGGATATTGTAGGTACTAAAATGATATTTCGGATATCTGTTGATGCGAAAAAATACTAACAGGTACTTCATGATTTTTAAAAATTATTTCAAAATGTTGAAAAAATATTTCAGGGTATTGTGTCTAAAATAATTTTCCAAGATCATTAAGTATTTTTTCAGTACCAGCCAGTATCCTCAATCATATCCTAAAGTATTTTTTTAGTACCAGTCAGTACCCTGAAATATTTTTTCAACATCTTAAAATAATTTTTCAAGATCATGATGTATTTTTTAAGTACCGGTCAGTATCATGAAGTATCTTTTTTTAGTAGCTACAGTATCTTGAAATATTTGTTAGAGAGAGAGAAAAAAAAAAATCAATGTTTTTTTGTGCAGTGGAAGGCATTGGACACTAAGGCGAAGTAGATTGAATCCAAATCCGTCGGGAGCACATAAGGTGCTTCTCCATATTATGGGCACATCCCTTAATTAGAGGGATGGGGTATTTTTTATATATATATAGTATTTATTTATATTTAAATTATATGTGGCTTTAGAATGTTTTTGCAGACTTTCAAGTATCTCAAACTAATTAGTTTACGGGATAATATTTACGTATGCGGGGATTTGGAAACTAATTAATATGAGATACACTGAGTGAAAAACATTCCAAAAAGATCATATAATTTAAATCTAAATAAATAGTATATATAAAAAAATAAAAATGTGCTCATCCCTCTTATAGAGGGACAACACATAAGGTGCACATAAGAGATGTGCACCTAATGTGAACCCAAATCCGTCAAGGTGCCTGGTGATAGTACCATAGTAATTTATCGAAAATTTGGAACAAAATCCAGACTATCAGATGCAGAAAAAAAAAAACGCAAATAAAGGTTTCAAGATGGGATTTTTTTAAAAAGGGAAAATTTCAGAAAAATATAATTAAAAATGAGAAATGATAAATTGATGCTGCGAATTTATTATCATGTAAGAACTGAAATTGTAGTAATAATGAGATTTTTAATTATGACTAAATTACCAAATTGTCATGTTAAGCTATGAAACATGAAAGTAAAGTGTTAACGTCAAATATGATGTTAATATAGTTAAAGATGTTCTTATTGACCCTAAAACTTGCGGCCTTAAAATTATCCTGATTTTTGGGATATGAAGTTATGATCAAATTTTTAATATAAAGTATGATGTTGTTAATATAGATACAAATGTTGTTATTAATCCTTTAAACTTTTGTCCTCAAAATTTATCTCGATTTTTGGAATATGAAGTTGTAAAACATGAAAGTAAATTCGTTATTGTAAAACATGTTGTTAACATAAATACAGATGCTTATTGATTTTGAAACTTGTGGACTCAAAATTATCTCTCATTTTTAGGATATGAAGTTATCAAACATGAAAGTAAGTAAAGTCGTTAATGTAAAATCGATAATATAAATACATATGTTATTGACTCCTAAAACTTGAGCCATTAGTTCGGGGCATTTTCGACATTTGGTCGAATTGGAAATCACAAATTCTTACTTAAGTCCTGACTTAGAATTTGATAAATTCAAAGCACAAATTTATCTTTTCTCATTTTTAATTGTATTTTTCTGAATTTTTCTCATAAAAAAATGATTATGATGTTTTTTTTTTCCAAAGTTCCAAATAACGACTTTCATCTTTATAAAATTACACATATTTTGGTGATTATATTCAGACTTAGGGCCTCTGAGTCATCATTCTAAAAGTAGAAGTAGGAAAACGGGTAGAGCCGCCAGGTTTGGGCTTAAACGGATTTGGTTTTTAGGCCGACTTTTATAAAAGGTTCTTATTTTGAAGCCTAGCTCGTTTACTAACGGACTCAGGCCGCCCATTGGCTTGAAGCCCTTTAACTAAATTTTATTTTATTTTTTTCATTTTTCTAAAGAAATTAAATTAAAACACTAAATTTTTATTTTAAGATAAATATTTTTAAAGTATTAAATGTTTTATCTTTTCGATTAAATAGAATAAGTGACCATTGCCTTAAAACAAAATTTTTCATGAGATAGAAACTCTACTTTCTCATTTTTCAACTTGTGTTATTAGTTTCCCTTTTTGATATAGTTTGCATAATATTCGGATCTCTTCAAATACAATTAAAAAATTGTTCTCTTCATTTACCTTACATCAATTTAAAAGTAATTCTTTCAATATTTTATAAGGAAAAAATTATTTGCAGAAATATTAAGAATCAAATGAAAGATTCTTAAATATTGAGTAATGATTTTTTTAAGAAAATCAATCAGAAGACTTTTAACTAACTATAGTGTCATCAACAAGCTTTTGTTGACTTTTTAATAAGAATATAATCAATTTTTTCCTTTGAAAATGTTCAAATAGCAATACTATATGATTTGAAAAACATTTTCAATTTTAAAAAATCACTAGCCTCAAAGCAAAACTAAACTTGTAGTCATTTAATAAAAAGGTTGGCCCTTTTAGGTCTGACTTCTTCTAGAGGCTCTAAATCATAAGTTCGGTCTTTGACATAAACGGGTTGGTCCGATGAGCTCAGTTCGATTTTCCGGTTCTATCTAGAAGTGCATTCATGTAAGTCGAGACAAAATCCTTCTCACATACTTATTTCACACACCATAAATCACATTGGATTTACTGCTAATCCAAACAAACACAAAATAATATGCCCATATGATTATATTCATTCGACAATATAGAAACCATGATATATTGCCTGTTTTCATTTTCTCCTTCCCTCTTCCACTCTTTCTGTTTTACTTCCCTACCAAACACGCCGTAAAACAATTTGCCCAGAGAACTACCACTTATTCGCCCAGAGATGTAGGATAATTTGTCTTATACGTGCCAAAACAATTCAAGCTGGCCTAAAACATAGGAGCCAATATGAAGAAGACCTCTTTTTGATGTGACCATATTGAGAAGAAGAAGAAGATTGAATCATTCTCCACATCACTCTTATATCTTCATATTCCCCACAAGATTCCATGTCCTTACAAAGATCAAGAAGTTCATTCCTGTACCCTACAGTCAACACCATGACAAACGCAAAATCAGGGACAGTCCTACAGAAAACCAATTCAACGCTTCAACAATGAATACCAAGCAAAAGAATACTCCTAAATATGACCTTACTCTGAGTTAAACACTTTATTAAAAGACTGAAGCAATTCAGTTACTTACTCTTGGGTCTGAACCTTAAGTGTGCAGTGACTTTGAGAAGTATACTCTTTGTTGAGCTGAGAGACCAGTGCTTGAAGTGCTTCCATCCCTTTAACTTGGCCATTTTCAGCTCAGATAGGTCTTCTCCTACTCTCACTACCATTTTATAGATCCATCTTACTATCTGAGAATTATTATAAATGGTCCTGCAAGCAACAACAAGACATATCCTGCCATAGCAGAAAGCAACAAATAAGAAGACACAGTCTCTGGGTATGGTTTTTACCCATTTATATAATGACAGGAAAATTGGCTCCTACCCAAAAGATTCTGCATCAAAATATTGAGTTAATTTTCTCTTTAGATCCTAACCCAAATACCCAGTTGACCCACGTACGCTGAACCATAGAAAAATAAAAACGTTGGGCGTGAACACTTCATATCTTTTATTATCTTTGCTACTTAATCTTAAGCTATGAGAGAACTAAGAATCAGATTTGGTAAGGATAAGCAGTTAAGCACTCCAAGGTCAAACCAACTCATTAGGTAGTGATAGGATTTTAATGAGTTAGTTAAATACAAAATTACAGTGAAATAAAAAATAAAATAAAAAATAATAAAAAAAAAAAAAAGTGAGTAGAAGAATTCATTTGGATTTTGCTTTTCCCACTTATACTCTCACCAAACATTCTCAACTTCATTATAATTCAATAGAGTGGAGATGGGGCCCTAGTCAAGCGGTTGATTGGTTTTTCTTTTAGTGCCTTTGTGTTTGTATCTTCCTCTCAATTCAGTCTTCTGCAGAGTAATAATAAGGGTTCATTTTGGCATCCAAGGAAACCATATGATATTCACAAGCATAATATTAAATCCCAAGATGCTTGTTTGGTGCTCTTGATAAGACTAGAGAAGTGATTATAAAAATTATACTCCCTCCGGTCCTAATTATAAGACAACATTTGAGAGTTGGTTTTGGTCCTAATTATAAGACAACATTTTAATTTTTGTCAATTTCTTCCTAACATACCCCTATTTTATTTGGTGAGTGTATATATGTTGATGCGTAGACTCTACGGTAAGTAAAACTTTTAAATTGTTAGATTTTAATTTATTTATCAATCAGTTGATATTAATTTTTCAATACATACATACATATGTATACACACACACATTTACATACACATAGATATATGTGTGTGTCTACACACAAATATATATAGACACACACATGTGTGTGTATTTATACATATATGTATATTTGTGTATCTATATGTGTGTACATGTATGTATATCTTTGTGTGTGTTTGTCAATGTGTGTGTGTATAGATATATATAAATGTGTATGTGTGTGTGTTTATACATATATGTATATTTGTGTATCTATGTGTGTGTACATATATGTATATCTTTGTGTGTGTTTGTCAATATGTGTGTGTGTACATATATGTGTGTGTGTGTGTGTGTTGTGTGTGTTTATACATATATGTATATCTTTGTGTGTGTTTGTCAATATGTTTGTGTGTATACATATATATGTGTGTGTTGTGTGTGTTTATACATATATGTATATTTGTGTATCTATATGTATCAGTGTATGTACATATATGTATATCTTTGTGTCTTTGTCAATATGTGTGTGTATACAGATATATATATAAATATGTGTGTGTTTACGTGTGTGTCTATATATATGTGTGTAAATATATGTACACACATATATGTGTGTGTATAATATACATATATATATATACACGCACATATATGTATATATAACAAAACCATTATTTCAATTAGAAAACATGTAAAAAGAAAAATTTTAGGTTAGGGAAGTATGTGGTAAGGGTTGTTGATTTACTTTTACTTATGTCATTTTAATTTATATGAGGGCATTTTAGGAAAATGAGTAAAATTAACTAATTTAACTCATTTCCTTAATCTCTCCAAAATCGGTTAAATATGTCCTATAATTAGCACCGGAGAGAGTAATATAAAATAGGATTTGGATTCCATGGCAATGCAATCATTGTCCGTAATATATAGCATATTAGTTTGAGTCAAAGCAATTTTTAATGTTACGAAGTGAAGCCATGTGGTGGGGGACTATTTCTGGGGATTACCTCATCAGTCTTGACATTGCACCTACTATACTATTGCCTCGCTTGGCACATACATTTATCGAGCACTGCTGAAACTTCAGTTGTCTCTTGTCAAGTTCACTAATGTATAAACATTCTACTACATCTCAAGAGTTAAAAATGCAACATCAAAATTAACATTTGTTAACAAATCATATGGCTTCATTTTAAAAAGTTGAAAGTATTTTGACACCCAAAAGCCGAAAGTTTGATCCTACAATACATTAATCTCACACTTCCATGTGGATTGGCTGCTCTTGGGCTAAATAAACAGAAAGCATAGTAATCTTGGTGTTTCGATATTAATAGGGTTTAAATGCAAAAATACCCATCAATCTATACTAAAAATGCACCTAACACTATAAACTCTTCTTAGATGCAAAAACACCCACAAACATTTAAAATTATAGTAAGAATGACGCATCCATTAAAATGGGCTAACGTCAATTACTTTTTTATAGTAAGCCCCACTCTTTTTTTCTGGAAGTACCAAAATGCTCCTACCTCAAAAATGGTAAAAGTACAAAAATATCTATAAACTTTTATCCAAAATGCGTTAAACGTCATATCTTTTTCAAAGGTTTAAAAATATCATGAACATTCAAAATAGACAAAATACCATGAACATTCAAAATAGACATGGAAATATCAAAATAGTCATATATCAAATTTTGTTGATTATTCTTTCTACCGATCTCATCTATCACGATAAGGCTTTTATTGTTGTACTGTATCATATTTATATTTTTCGAGGGCCGATCCTAATCTCTTGCACAGTTAAAGTTAATAACAGCTATTTTGCATGGGAAAGCCTAATATTCGGAGGGCAAATAAGAGTTTTCCAATGGCGCACGTTACTCTATTCAGCAAAGCCATGAAATAAATCATTCTGATAAGCTAGTTTCCAAATTCACAAAAACCATCCATACAGCCTGTAACACAATGTAAAACACAGCTTAAATAAAGAACATGTCACTCAGACCATCCAAAATTCAAAATTGTTTTGTTGGCTTATAAAATAAACTATTCTTAAACGCAGCACCAGAGCTGTCCATAAAGACAATCTAATAGCTAAATTGTCCAACAAGATGTAGTAGTCAAATTTATGCAGCTGCCTCGTTTTGGGCAGCCAGCCTCTTCCTAGCCTCCTCAATGATGGATAGCTTGATACCACGACCTTTGGGAAGGGAAACCCAAGGCTTTGTACCTTTGCCAATGGTGTACACATTTCCCAAACGGGTGGCAAACTCGTGACCGGTAGCATCCTGGACGTGGATGGTCTCAAAACTTCCCTTATGCTTCTCCCTGCTCTTGATAACACCAACACGACCTCTGTTCCTTCCTCCGGTAACCATGACCACATTACCCACATCAAACTTGATGAAGTCAGTGATCTTGTTAGTTTCAAAGTCCAGTTTGATGGTGTCATTTGCCTTGATCAATGGATCAGGATATCGGATTGTGCGACCATCATAGGTGTTAAGATAGGGGATGCCCTTCAGGCCAAATTGCACAGATCTAACCTTGCAAAGCTTGAACTGCATTAAGCAAAATCTCATATAATCACATCGCTTCCATGGGTACAAGTCTACAGAACTAAAGTGGAAAGATGAATGAGAAAAAAAAATTAAGTTCAACGATTAAAGGATAAAGAGATGCCACAATAGGTTTTGGGTAAAAACAATCACTTCCTGCTATTAATACACATTGATTTAAGAATGTTGACAAAGAAATATCCAAATCAGAAGCATAAACAACCCTTGTGAGAAGTCCAAAATTTATCTACCGCCTAGCATACACCTTCCCCAGCATAGTTCAAAGCATCAATAACTTTAATTAATGGCTATAGCAAAAATGAATCATTCATGAAACAAAATAATGGTACAATATAGACAATACAGGGAGCAATCAAAACAAACCTTTGCTTCTTCATCCCTGATAGATTGGAGACGGAAACGACCTTTTGTATCATAAAGAAGACGGAAGTTTTCATTGGTCTTGGGAATGGAGACAACATCTGGCAAGAGTGAAAAGTTAAGTACAATTGAATCACTGTTAAAAATGCAACGTTTTCAAAGCCATGATTCATTAAAATCAGTGCAACATACAGAAGCAATAATAAGAACATGTTGCTACAATGGTACAAGACTACAGAGACAAATGCACTTTTCTGAATAAGAAATATGAAAACCATGTTTTGTTTCTAAAAAACTTCTACAGCAACATGAAAGACACATTTGAAGGGCAACATTATGAAACACTTCAAGCAAGAATAGTTTATACATCGAAATACAGAAATGCGGTGCGGCCGTCAAGTTTGAAGTCACATACCCATGAAACCAACTGGATAAGTCTTGTCTGTCCTAACCTTGCCATCAACCAGAACATGGCGCTGCATCAAGATGGCAATAACTTCTCTGTAGGTGAGAGCATACTTCAACCTATTACGCAGGATAAGGACAAGTGGCAGGCACTCCCTTGACTTGTGGGGTCCTGAAGATGGCTTAGGTGCCTGCACAACCACGATGGCGATCAAATGAATATGATAGAATGTCACAAATGAAAACAAGTCAAATAAGATTTGCTTAAACAAGAACTACTAAACATGTACATACAAAAGCACCACCAAGTTTGTCCAGCATCCAATGCTTTGGCGCATTGAGCCTCTTCAAGTGCTTCTTCAAACCTCTGGCCTGAAATACACAATAGAATATATACAAATTAAAACATGAGGGACACAGAAATGGATATTCTTAACATCTCATATCAACTACATGGACTGAATACAATTAATCATAATGAACAGAACAAGAAAATAAATAAATGAATATCAAAATTCACAAGTTTAAACCAAAAAAATTGAGCACAGCCCGGAAAATGGGGTATCAATGAGTAACATCACCAACGTCAAGGGCATGGACACAAGGCAGCTTTTCAAGACAGAACTTGAACACACGTTTTCAAAATTAATATTCTGGAAGAAAAACTTAAAATTGAAGTCACAAAAGTAAACAGAAAAATTTCTTGTGAAGCCGAACCATTATCGTATCTTCAATGTTTGACTGTCTAGACGGTAGTAGACATGGTTTTGAGATTAACAATCATCCACGGCCCTCATTGTCACAAATCCAACAAATATCATTTCAAAATTTTATATTGAAAATTGACTGACAGTAATGAGTCAATAAAGGAGAGGAAAGTGTAAACACAAAGTCACAAACATTTATTACAGAAAAAAAATTGGTCAGCCTGAAAAAAAAAACAAAAACAATCTGATCATAGCATAAAAAGAGAGAGAAACGCCTTTCTATGATATAATCGCCTCAGATAACATAAACGGCCTAAAGATGCCAAAAAAAACCAATAATTAGCGAAACACTAAAACCAAGGCTTCGTCATTATCCAATCCACAGCCTATTCCATTCAAATAAACACTAATATACACTAGCAAATAGGATCTCAGATCCAATTAAAATTCTTCGGCACAAGCAACACTCCAAAATGCAAGCACTCAAATTGGAGGAAAAAAAAAAAGCCGAAACAAATGCAGAGTGCAATAACCGTAATTCCAGAAACAAATTACAATGAAACTGAAGACAAAACTGAAGGTAGTAAACAACAAGAAGCTAAAGCGAGCAGATTTGAGTAGAGAGAAGTATGAGTACTGACCATTGTTGTGGTGTGGTGCTCTCAGAAATCAAAGCTGAAATGAACTTGAGATGCGGCTCGCCTCCTGCCTCCCCCGCGCAGCAAGATGACCAGAGTTTTAACCTAATGGGATAGGGATTCTTATTAAACCTACGCTCAAACGAATCGAAAGCCTTGAGTTATGGGCCGACACTTGGGCCTGCTTCCGGTCCGGTAATTTTTGGGAGAAAACAATATTATTATTTGACCAAAAAACAATATTAGTGTATCAAAAAACAGTGTTACTATTTGACCTTGACCTTGTACCAAAAAAAAAAGTAATATTATTTTACCAAAATATGTATATATTATATGGTTAGACTGAAAGTGTTGTAATTGTTAAAAAAAATGCTAAAGTGCAAAAATACCCATAAATTTATATCTACTGTGTAAAGACTCCAAAACTTTTTTTAGTGCAAAAATACCTATAAAATGAAAAATCAAAGCAAAAATGACTTAACCATAAAAAGTCAAAACCACATAATGTCCATTACTTTTGAAGAAGAATCCCACCAGCAAAAGTAACAAACATTAGGTGTTTTGATCAGTGGCGTCATTTTTATTATGATTTTAAAGTTTATTGGTATTTTTGTACTTGAGAAAAGTTTAAGAGTATTTTTACCCATTGTCTATAAATTTATAAGTATTTTTACATCTTAATCCTCGAAAAAATAAATAATTTACCCCAAACTTTCAAAATAATATTGACTACGTTCATATAATATTTTTAATGCATTCAAAATATTTTTACGCCCATATAATATTTTTTTGGCCAAAAAAACAACATTAGCTCCCATTTAAATATTTTGCTTATTCAGCAGTCAATTAAATTAAGAAACCTAATTTAATTAATATATTACTCACAGCATGACCTTTAAAAATTATAAGTAGTTACTAATCAGAATTTACTTCTAAATCCATTTTAAAATATCAATGATTAATTTTTATTTTTATAGATAAACAATTATTTAATCATTCCACATTCCATTAATACACAAATTTTAAGTCAAGACAAGGATATGATTATTTCAGTGTTTGGGTAACTCTGGATCAAGAGCCTTTTTCCGTAAACCGAGATAAAACTCCCTTTACATGCTTAGCTCGTAGATCATAAAAATTATTCTCCAAAAAATAATCCAAACAAACACTTGGACAATACACCTAAGTACCTCTCCATAAGCACATTCTTTGTTATGCCAAAAAGTTCACAAAAACCATGAATCCCACCAGGGCTATGTAATGCAATCTATAAAGAGAACAGATCAAAACAAATAGCATGTCGCTCAAAACCAAATGAAACCTCTGATTCAAAAGGGTATAGACTTGGAAAACAAACTATTCTCAAAAGGAAGCCCCAGAGCTGAGAATCTAATAGCTAAATTTTCCCACAAGATGATGCAAACAAAATTATGCGGTTGCCTCATGTTGAGCAGCAGCCAGCCTCTTTCTAGCCTCCTCAATGATAGATAGCTTGATACCACGGCCTTTGACAAGAGAAACCCATGGTTTTGTACCTTTGCCAATTGTGAACACATTTCCCATACGGATCGCAAACTCGTGACCAGTTGCATCCTGGACATGGATGGTCTCAAAACTTCCCTTATGCTTCTCCCTGTTCTTGATGACACCAACACGACCTCTGTTCCTTCCTCCGGTCACCACTCACCATGACCACGTTACCGACATCAAACTTGATGAAGTCGGTGATCTTGTTAGTTTCCAAGTCCAGTTTGATGGTGTCGTTAGCCATGATCAAAGGATCGGGATAGCGGATGGTGCGCCCATCATAGGTGTTAAGATACGGAATGCCCTTCTGCCCAAATTGAACCGATCGTACCTTGCAAAGCTTGAACTGGATAACCAAAATCCATGTTATAAGATCAATTTTGCAAAAGAATCTATTCGACGGAACTAAAATGAGAAGAAGCATGTGAAATGGAAAACAGAAGAAGTTATAGCAGTTGGCAAAATACATTGGACGTAAGAATATCACATCTTGCTAGAATTACCCATGATTTAAGGAATTATATATACAACCAAATAGTCATCTCTGTCAAGTCAACCAGTGACTTGTTGGCAAGAGCAATTTGTTTTCATCCTTCATGTCTTGAGTTAAACTTGGGAGTGATGACATTTTATCGAACAACTACAACCAAAACACATGCTTAGGCAACCCAAGTTTATCTATCCAACTATATATCTCTTTTCAGCAGGACCCAAAGCATCAGTAATTTTGACTGGGCATAGTACATAACAATTATTCATCAAAACAAACTAAAGATAGTTGAAATAATAGGGAATAAACAATAACAAACCTCTGCTTCTTCGTCCCTAATAGATTGCATACGGAAACGACCTTTTGTGTCATAAAGTAGACGGAAATTTTCATTGGTCTTGGGGATGGAAACAGCATCTGGTAACAGTAAAAACTTATGTAAAATCACTGTTCAACAAGCAACATTCTTAAAATCAGTGACGGGAGAGTCGACTCCAATTTGATCAATATCGAAACAGGTAGACTACATAAAGAATTTTAGAGCAGTCTAAAAGAATCATAAAAGCGGAAATATTGGGAAATCCTTGGGGCAAAAATATTTTTGACTTAGAGGCCATTCTGTTTGGAGGCACACACCCATGAAACCAATCGGCCGGATATGTCTTATCTGTCCTGACCTTGCCATCAACCAGAACATTGCGCTGCATCAAAATGGCAATAACTTCTCTATAGGTGAGAGCATACTTCAACCTTTTACGCAGGATGAGGATGAGAGGCAAGCACTCCCTTGACTTGTGAGGTCCAGATGATGGCTTGGTTGCCTGCACAACCATAGCATTATGCAAATAACTTAATTTGGATGCCACAAATGAAAACAAGTGAAATAGGATTTGCTGAAACAGGAATTTATAATCATGTACATACAAAGGCACCACCCAGCTTGTCAAGCATCCAATTAGTGGCGGAGAAAATGACATAAATATTAGGGGGGTCAAATGTATACTTATTAACTAATAAAAAAGGAAAAATATTTGGGGGACCAAATGTATAAATTTTTGGGACAAATATATAAAGTTTTTGGGTCAAATGTATAAAAATAACCTTATTTTCACTAAAAATTTATGATAATTTTTTTTTTTGGGGGGGCCATGGCCCCCACTAGTCATTGCTTTGGGGCATTGAGCCTGATAGGAATGTACCACATGTACCACGCTCTCTCCTTGTTTATTCAAGAAAGAGGCAGAGGCACGTGGATAAAATTTAAGCAGTAGTTGTTTTTAGACAATTATCTTATCTTATCTTTTAGAAAGTTATGTGTGTCTTATCCATAGGAAATTAAGTATAGGGAAGTTATTATCAGTTATTTGTTTTATTCTATTTGCATAATTATTGTAAGACAGTGATACGTTTTATGAATGAATATATGAATATTTATGTATCTTGGTCAAGGACTTAGATTCTTTGTTCTTGAATATATTGGTGACTAATCTGGATCTCAGATCCATCAATTTTTAATTCCTCAGGAGTTTGATAATACCAAAAGTATTTTTCTGCCTTCATAATCCAACCTCTTGGGTCACCACCTTCAAATTTTGGAAATTCCACTTTGGTGTGAGGGCGGTTATTTGGCTTCTTGCTCCAACAAGGTAATTCACTATCAATTTCTTCATAACAATTATCTTGCTCTTTCTCTTCCTAATCTAACATGACGACTATTGCCTCTTGTTTCTTCACTTCTTTCATCTCAGCATCTAAACTTAAAAGTTTAGATACAATGAAATTCAATTGTTGTGCCACTTTATTTGGGGCTGAAGAAGGTAACTCAGTTTCTGGGGATTTTGATGACTCTGCTTCTCGATTTGGAATAGCAGAATCGGTGGATTGTGTTTTCTTCCTATTATTGCCCATAACTCACAAAAAATTGCCCAGATATTGATTTGCTTTGATACCAAATTGATGGATCTGGGATCCAGATCAGTCACCAATATATTCAAGAACAAATAATCTAAGTCCTTGACCAAGATACATAAACATTCATATATTCATTCATAAAACTTATCACTGTCTTACAATAAATATATAAACAGAATAAAACAAATAACTGATAATAACTTCCCTATACTTAACTTCCTATGGATAAGACACACATAATTTCCTAAAAGATAAGATAACATAACTATCTAAAAACAACTACAGCTTAAATTTTATCCACGTGCCTCTGCCTCTTTCTTGAATAAACAAGGAGAGGGCGTGGTACATTCCTATCATAGCCTCTTTAAGTGCTTCTTCAATCCTCTAGCCTGAAATGCATAAGAGAATATACAAATTAGAATATGAAGGGCACCAATGATGATAATCTAGGCACCTTATAGCTACTTAATAGTAGAGCCGGGAAATCGGGCGGGCCCATTTAAGCCCTGGCCCTGTAGGGCTCGGGCTTGAAAATTAGGTTAGAAATTTGAAATTGGCCCTGTAGGGCGGCCGGCCATAGGGCGCACCCCGCAGGCCTGTCGATCGGCAGCCGTTAGGCCTATTCTTTGTAGCATTTTTATTTTTTTGCTAGACTTATGTTTTAATTTAGATTATGCATTTTCGGCCAAAAGTAAAAACTAAATTATATATTACCAAAGCAGTTTTCCTGTGTGTGTTACTGTTCACTCAATCATGTACGCATCTACGTACTTAGTCCAACCTTCTTTCCTTTTTTTTGTGGCTTCAATATCAAATTCACTAATTTGGGGCTCTTCTTTATATATTTACAGTTACACAAAGGTTCGTATTAAAGTCCTAACATTATGATGCTAGCTCCTTTTGTTTCTGATTGAGACTAGTTTGCAGGTTTAACGGTGCAGTATTTTGTCTTTCTATTTTCGATCACATATATCGTCAACAACCAACACATGCAAAAATCTCATTGCTTTCCTTGTTTTTAATACAAATCTAAATAATTTCTAAATATTGGTTTTGTGCATCTTATGAATAATTAGAAAATAAGTCTCATGATCTACTACTTATAACTCATAATTAACTAAAATGGTTTTAGAAAAAACTCAAGGGACTAATGAATCATTAGCTATGCGGCTAAACGTACATCATCTTCTCTTCAAGAGACCGATGAATCAAAGCCTAAGAAGGCAAGAAATTTGACTTGATGTTTGGAGGTATTTTACTAGAGTTGAAATTGAAGGGGTACCTAGGGCACAATGTAATGTTGAGTTATCTAATGTTCTCGGTTTAACGCTTCTTTACGTTTTATGTGAGTCAATTGTAGACAATGGTTTGTTTTTTATTACGAATTAATGAATGTGTTTATTTGTTGGATGATTTGTATTGTTTAGATATTAATGTTGATAACATTTATTTGATAGATTAGAACTTTAATGGTTGCAATTTACTAATTATATTTCTTTGAAAAAAAAAACAGAAGAAAAATAGTTAAAATTTGGAATAGTAATTTTAACCCCAAGCCCTATAAGGCCGGCCCTGATTCCCAGCTCTACTTAATGGTCTCAAAAACAATTAATCATGGTGAATAGAACGAACAAACAAACAAATAGTCATAATTCATACATTAAAATATCAAGAAACTTGAGCGTCGACCCAAAATAGGAATATCAATGAAAAGCATCATAAACATAAAGGCCAAGAGCTTAGGGCAGCATGTCAAGACAGAATTTGAACCCCCGTTTTCAACATCAACTTTTCTGGAAGCAACACTTTAATTTTCTATCACAAAAAGAAAAACAAAGGAAAATCTATAGTGAACCTGGACAATATCTCAAATATTTGCATGTCTAAACACTAATAGTCAAGTTTTATGACTTTCAATGACCCACCGGCCACATTGTCTCGTATCGTACATAATTTATGATACTGTATCGAACATTAACAGTACCGTACAGCAAATAATTGCAAGAACATAGGAACATTGAAATCAAAAGGCCATAAGATCAAATTTGCTGCATACATTTCATATCAAGTCAATAAAGTATGAGGAGGAAAGAATGAGCATAAAAATTCACCAATGGCAACTAAAAGATCACAATATTATAACCTTAGCCTAGAACTTTAAGGATAAACACCTTGTCACCAGATAAATTCCCGGAAACCAATAATTCATGAAATACTAAATGCCAGGACTCATCATAATAAACAACAGATTACATTCAAATAAATGCCAATATACACTATCGGACAGTATCCCAAACCCAATGAAGAAAATTTCGGCACGAACAACTATCCAAGTGCATGCAGTAAGACTTAATACATTATTACTGATGGGGAAACAATCAAAATGAATAGAGCCGAAACAGATACAGATTGCAGAGTAAAACAAATTAAACATGATTACGGAGGGAAAAAAATAACAGTGAGTCTGAAGGCAAAACTTAAGGTAGAAATAAAGAAGTTTTAGCAAACAACTTGACGAAGAACGTCTAACCATTGTTGAGGTGCGCTGTCCTCAGATCCAAGCTGAGTCTGAGAGATGCGGCTCGCCGGTAAATTTGTGCAGTGTTCAGTTCCGGAGACTCAAAATCGGGTTCCCATCCTGGAGCGAATCGGGTATCGAAATGTAGAAATTTATGTGCTCATGGGCCGAAGCTTGAGCCTCTTCGATCCAATAACTTTAAAATAGTACGTTATCACCTATCGCTAGATATTGGTATTATACGAGTATTATATTTATATTATGACTTTTATAATTATCGTTCAAATGGAATAAATTTGATATTTTAAAACATATTAATCATATAATATAAACTGATAGTCCCTCCAGTTCTTTTTTTTTTCCCCATATCCTTTTTTTAAAACACCAAATTTATCCTCCTTCATTCTCTAATTATCTCTCCTCATTGATTATTATTGAAGGGGTATTAATAGGAGCAAATTCAAAAAAGATTGACAAATATAAAAAATATGTGTTATATTTAATATTAAGATTAATTCTATAAATATATCTTATATTAAACACGGAAGAGTAATATCTAATATGATGTGGTGCTTTTTTCATGTAGGATATTCATATTAAAATCATACTTGACTCCCAAAATTCACCTGTTTAAAAGTAATTTTTTAACTTATTCAAATTCCAAAATCTATGTTCTCTCTCTCTCAACTTTGTTTCTACTTTTTATATGCAAGGCAAAAGTCTAGATCCCCTTTGGCCAATAAACTATTAGGTACCGGGAGCGTCCAATACAATTAACTATTAAGTGGACTAAAAATACCAACAAACTTTTAAAAATGTGCAGTCATGACAACGTCGTTAGAAAAAGTTAACGTCTGTTATCTAAGGTGCAGATTGACCAACGAACTTTTACCTAAAGAGCGCAAAGACAAAAAAAAAGTTTTACTTTCGGGAGCGCCCAAAGACAAAATTCTAAATTTTACTAAATTAAATAATTTTTTTCTCAATTGTCATTATTCAAAACTACTTATATAATAGATATCTATAGACAAAAATGACTCATTCTTCAATTTTATTAACATTAAATGATTTTTAAACTCACATAAATTTCTTCTAAAATAAAAATAAATCACATAATTTTTTTGTTTAACATATATAATAAACTATAAAACACCTTGAGTTTTATTTAAATCATATAATTATATTTTTAATTAAAAAATTTGTTTATTTTAGAAAATTATAATTTTGACAAAATTGAAAAATGAGTAATTTTTGTCCATAGATATCTATACAAGTAGTTTTGAATAATGACAATTGAGAAAAAAAAAATTATTTAATTTAGTAAAATTTAGAATTTTGTGTAAGGCGCTCCCGAGTAAAACTTTTTTGTGTTGGGCTCTCGCAGTAAATGTTCGTTGGCCAATAACTGCACCTTAGATAATGATATTAACTTTTTGTCTAATTGGCGTTGTCTTTAAGCGCCCCCGAGTAAAACCTTTTTGTCGATGAACCTTTTTAAAAGTTTGTTGGTATTTTTGATTCACTTAATATTTAATTGTGTTGACGCTCCTTAATAATTTATTGGCCAAATCGCACCTTAACCGTTAAAAAATACCAAGCCCAAGCAATTTTATAATTTTAGCCATCTATTCGCTGTTTGTGCCAACTTTTTGATTAATCTCATCTGAGTATATGTGGAAGTTCTTAAGGAAAATATTTGATAACTAACTTATATATTAAAAAAATTAGTTAAATAAGTTATTTATAAGAAATTGTGTATTTATTTCATTACAATACATTTTTTAATCTATTTGCAATCTTTCGATAAAAATATATCAAAAATTTAAATATTGATTCATCATAAGTTGTTGATTAATATAGTAAATGACCTCAACCCATAAAGAAGAGAATACAAGTTCAAATTCTAGGAAGCATACTTATTAGAAAAGGTAAAAATCATTTTCTTTCTAAGCTTCAAAAGGAAAATCCCTAGATCAAATCTTAAAAATAACAAAGAAATTATGTTTTAGAATTTCGACCCAGCTCACAATTAAATATTGACTCTACTCTTAGTTGCAGCTAAAGTATGACTGCTGGAATCATTGTTGATTTTTTTTATAAGTAACAATTTTCATTAAAGAAATAAAATGATAGTACATCATACTGGAAAATTTGCAATCGTATAAGAGTATGATTGCAGAGAGTTAACTACATTATAACTAACATTTATTCATTACTCCACAGTCAACATACCTCTCCAAAATCAAATAAATTCAGCTATATACCAATGTCCGTGTATAAACTATTTATTGAGTTCTGTGTTGTCTCATTTAATGGCAAAATAAAATTTCTTATGAAACATTCCAGAAACGTTTTAGAGAAGAGGTTGAATAAAAAAAAGGATTTTGAAATCAGTGCGAAGATCCTTAAAATAATGCAATGAGCATTGTTGATAATCTACTATGTTAAAATAAACCACTTAACACAAAAGTTGGACTATTGTTAATAGGATTTTTGGGAAATTTTACCCTATAAGTTTTCTCTAGCAGCAATTTTGCTCGGGAAGTGTTAAAAATAGAGAAAATGGGGCAATATTTCCTTACCTCAGTTAATTTTAACTATTAGTTGATCAAATACGATAAACTAGCCGTTTACATGTTATCCACATCATTTTGGTTAAGGTACAAATTTACCTCAAAAGTTTTAAATCTAATTTTTTTTAAAAAAAATGAAGTAGATGTTGACTCAAAGCAAATTTGCACCTTAATAAAATTGGCATTGGCATGGTGTTAGCTCAGCATATTTGATCAACTAACCGTCAAAATTAACTAAGATAATGAGGCCAGGGTGGACTTGGCTTCTCTCATTTTCTTTTTTGGTCTGCTCCCATCCTTTACCCCTTTTATGACCATTGGATCAAAGATCTAATGGTTCACATTTAATTTCATCCCCATCATTCTCTCCATTTCCTTCTCATCCTTCTCTCTCTTCCTTTTATAAGAGGAAAAGAAATATTAACAAAGATTAAACGCGACCATTAGATCTTGATTGATAGTCATAAAAGGAAGTAAAGGATGAGAGTAATTTAGAAAAAAAGAAAGGAAAGAAGCCAAATCCAGGCAAAATTACCTCAAAAAAAAAACTTTCTCGCAGAATCACTATTAAGGAAACTTTTAGAGCAAAATTACCATAAACATAAACCCATTGTGGGCATACACATCACAAGATGGAGTTGTTTTTTACCTCCATGTTAGAAGAATAATCACAAGTCCATACCAAAAGCAAAAGGGAGAAAAAAAAAATTACAATTGCACACTATAAAAAATAATTACAATATGAAAAACAAATGCCTGTGAAGTTGAATAAAGCTTCCAATAACCTTAATCACGAACAAGAGAGTTGATCAGAATGGTGGCTTCATCAGCTGTGGGAACTGCATCATCTGATATAACACATATCCAAGTTCTAATTATAAGCCATTGATGCATATTCTAATTCACTTCTTTATACTGTTAAAATTAAAATTAGTTAAGAATAACAAACATGTACTATTTTTTTTTTCCCTTAATTATGCCTTTGTAAGGAGAGTGATAAGTGAGAGAGATGCAACAAATACAATAATAAAAGGTAAAGTTAGAGACAAACCTAAAATAAAATTTATATTTTAAGACACACCTTATATTTTGAAGCGAGGGAGCATATATCTGCATAAATTTAGGAAAAAAAAATGAATAAAATCGTTAAGAAGATTATACCTGGGATTGAAGTAGGGAAGTGGGAAACGATGTTTTCAATGACGCCGCCGCCATTATTAATCTCCGCCTCTGTTTTCACTTTCTTCTTCTTCTCATCATCAACAACATCCATTTTGTGGCCTTGTTCATTATCATTTTGAGGAAACAAATTGGAAATTATATTATTGAAAATCCCTCCTCCATCTTCATCATCTTCCTTCTTATTAGGAATCTCATCTCTAGTGGGGTCCTCTGTTTCAGCTTCCCCTGTTTTCGTTGCCAGAGGAGTGGCCATGGTGGACATCAAGCTCCTGATAAGGCCACCACCGACTTTATCTTCTTCTTCTCTCTCCTCTCGGGCTTTTTTATCAGAGTGAAATCCAGATTTCTTTTCTCCTTCTTTTTCCATGAGATTCATTGGAGGAAGCATACCTTGGCCTTCTGTAACAGAGTCTTCCATATTGATGGAGATGATTGTGAATCGAAACAGAGAAAAGGAAAACCCAAAAGAGGGCAAGTTTACGATATGTAATACACTTGAGAAAAGAAGGACCGAGAAGTCTTAATAGAGAATGAAATACAGGGCTTAAAATATAAGGAGTGAATGCTGAGTAGTACTCTGTTTTTAAAAAAGAAATGAAATAAGAGGAAATCAATGAACGGGGCTACGTGGGACGCAGGTGATGGCTCCGAGTCCCAACAGAGGGTCGGTGGGATGAGAATAAAGACGACCCTTGGATTTCGTAGCCACCCTGCCCTCATTTCCTTATATTAAAATAATTTTAAGATTCAGAATTTTACTTTTTTTTTATGCTAAAGGAGCAATTTTAGTTTGTCGGGGGGCGTCAAAGACCACGAATTTTTTTCGGAGAAAGAAAAGACACACGAAGTTACGTTTTGGGAAAGAAAAATACCACGGGCGATTAGTTGACCGTCAACTTGAATTAACGCCGACGCGTAAGCGATTTGACCGACGACCGTGGCCCGTGGAATAAAAAATTCAAACAATTAAAAAAAATTAAAAAAATTAGGAAAAAAAATTCAAAAACTTTGAAATAAAATAAAAAAAATTAGACAAAAAAATTCAAAAACTTTGGAAAAAATTTAAATGATTAGAAAAAAATTTAAAAAATTAGAAAATAATTCAAAAAATTAGAAAATAATTAAAATAATTAGAAAAAATTCAAATACCCGCTTGATGGGCCCCACCACCTGCCGGCGGCAGTGATCGATGTACCCGGGGGCCACCACCGGGGCGGTCGGATAACCAACTGGTGGAGGAGGAGTTGTATATACACAGGTCGGTGCAGTTGTTAAAGATCTTATTTAAGGTAAAATTTGTTCATTGAAATAATAATAATAATTAATTAATTAAGATAATCTTCTTTGTCAATTCACCCTAGAGATAAATCTAATCGATGTGTGAAGTCGATAAGAACCTGGATAAGGAAAATTTTAAACTTTATTAATTCTATCACAAAATTTAACATTTTTTTAACTTTAAACCTATTTAACTATACATTTTTTTTTTTTTCAAAAAAATAATTATCTGAATTTGTTTCTAATTTTTTGCTTTTTTTTCTAATTATTTGATTTTTTTTCCAAAGTTTTTGAATTTTTTTCTAATTATTTGAATTTTTTTCCAAAGTTTTTTAATTTTTTCTAATTATTTGATTTTTTTGAATTTTTATTTCGCGTTAGCGTGTCGGTCAAATAAGCGACACGTCAACGTTCCATCCAAGTTGATGATCAACTAACCGCCCGTGGTATTTTTGCTCCCAAAACGTAACGTGTGTACTTTTGCTTTCTAGAAAAAAGTTAAGTGGTCTTAAGAAATTTCCCGAAATGAAACTTAAATGTATAAAATTGCTTCCTTTACCCTTTTTTTAATTAAGAAAACTAATAAAATTACCTTAAAATATTTATGTTTGTCGTTTTTTCTTTAAATTATGTTGTCTAACTTATAAATTAATATATATTCTAATGATATACAATGATTAAGTAACTTATTTAACTCTATTAATCTCTAAAACAGTGTCAACTTTGTCTTATATTTAAGAATGTAAAGAGTATTTATCTAATTTGGTCAGACTAAGGAAGTTGGTTAAGTTAGTTAATATGACATATATTTTCTAAAACACCCTAGTCACCTTCCTTAATTTATTCATTTCCTCTTTTCCTTGATAATTGTTGAAAAAGCATTAACAGAGATAAATTAAGAAAATGTTGATAAATATATAAAAAATTATCTTATATTTAAAATAAATATCAACTCCCAAGGAGTATCATTTTACGTGATGCTATCTTTCTGTTTCATCACTGAAAACAGAGACATGTCTCCCAAACATCATGAACCATGTAAAATCATATTACCTCTGATCCTAAATATAGGATGCAGTTTGTAGCGTGATTTACACTACAAACTATATTTTATATTTAAGAGAAGAGGAGTATAATTTAAACACTCCATGTACTAAAAACAAACTAGAAATGAGTTATTAAGCTGCTGAACAACTGATATCAAGCCCTTCAACTTATGGTAAATTCTCATACAGGATTATAATCTATAAGTATATGACTCATGACCATCAATCACTTCAGCAAAATCTAAGTAATTAACCAACTCAAACACAGAAACATAGGCTTATGAAGATGTTGTTGGGTGTAGTAGTGATGATTTTGTGGTATTGTGAGATGCAATTGGTTGCTAAAAAAGTTGGCATGCTGGAGGTACCAAAGGGCCTTTATAAGCCTCGCAAACATGGGTCACGAAATTCTCATAGTCCTGCATAAAACCAACAACAAGGAATCTTGGTGAGAATCTCCGCTAGAATCTAGGAATTTCATATGCATCTAAGGGTGGGAATAAATCAGACCCCTATCAGGCAGCATATGGCCTGGCCTATTTAGGGCTTGGTATGGTCTTAGCCTGTTTGTTAAAAAGGTAGCGGCGCTATTTAAAGCTGAATATGTAAATAGACTAGTAGTTTTTTTGTTAAAGGCTTGGCCAGTAAACCTTCGCGCCTACTTTATTTACACATTTAATAAATATAATTATATTTATATCATATAAATAACACAATAATTTTTTTTTCATTCTTATATTCTAATTTCAAGTATAATTAGTTAATTATACTACTACTCCTATTCTTATATTAATTAACTATGGCCTTTAAGGCCATCAATATGAGGCATTTTTAAAAGTTCTCTACATTGTAAAGTAAGCTTTAAAAAAACTTTAAATTTTCACCAGTTCTTTATGAAGTTTCAGGCTTGAACCTAAATAAAAGCATGCATTCAGACTCAGACCTTTTATCCCTATTACAGGTTTAGGCCTATTTGGCCAAAGCCTGACCTGACTTGGCTTATTTTCATCCCTATATGCATCTCATGTCTTTCTTAGTTAGTAGTAGAAGCTGTTTTTTCAACGTAATTTACAGCTTACGAGGTAAATGTGTGTGAGGAATTTTATCTAAACTTGTGTAAACATGTTTTTCAAACGTCAACTCAAACAACCAAACAAACGTAAAACAAGTTTCTTAACTAGAACGAACCTTTTCAAGAGGTTTATCGTTAACGAGCACCCATGGTAGAAATTTAAAGGGTGGAGAGAGCCTAGAAACATGACTTACATAATCTCTTCCAAGCTGCACACACACATATAAATTGCAAGTCAATTGCAAAATCCCAAGTTGGCTTAGGACATGCTACCTTGATCTATAATACTTCTCTGGTCTTAAATATATGGCATAGTTTGTAGTGTAAATTACACAACAAACTATGTCATATATTTAGGACCGAATGTATTATAAGACCTTGTTAACTTTCTTAAAGAGATTAAACAAGCTAAATAAATTATTTTAGAATATTTATATTTATCCTTTTTATATCAAACTAACTTGTCTCACTTATAAATTGATATATAATCAAATAATATTAATTAACTTATTTAGTTTATTTAACCTCTCAAAAAATAGAGTCACATAAGGTTTTTTTTTTCCTAGTTTTAAAAATAAGACCCCAGTCCACTTTTAATATATCCTTCTATTGAAGAGAATCTTATTCAAGACATGCATTAAAGATGAGTATCTCTTCAATGGGAATTCGAACCAAACTAATTTAGCTAAATTTTTTTAATTTCTGTAAATTAGTCATTTGAGGAGGGAGTAGTTATAATTAAAAGAGAGAGGAAGGTGAAGGACCAGAGTTCCATTGCCAGCATTAAAGCAGTCAAGATAAGGCTTCTCAGGCAAACCCAATTGGTTGAAACAGTTCTGCCACTTCTCATGTCTGCCTTCCAGTGCCGAAAACTCAAAGCAGTATATCAATGCATACTGTTTGTTCTGCATTTCATTATCATATTCAATATTATATATATATATATATACGTGTGTATAGGGCATAGAGATTGTGTTATCATTCTCACACACTTACCACATCATTTGTGACATTCAAGACGCAGGCTTCCACAGAATTTAGCTGACATTCATCCGGTCCATTCTGCAAATAAATTAATGATCATGGAGGCCAAATCAGTAATAATATTATAGTACATTGAAAATGTTTTGTGAAGCAAATAAACTAAAATAATTATATTTTACAATTTGGATATATGATGTTTCGTCAAGATGAATTTTCAAGATAAAAACAAGGAAAAATGAATCTTGTAAAACTAAGAAATTATAAAGTTGATAGCTAATTACTTCAAACAGAAAACAATTTTTCCCAAAGATAATAGAAATAAACGGGCAGGAAAGCTGTTTAAAATTACTATTTATATTTTATAAAGTTAAAACTCTATTTTCTCAATATTATAAGAAACAATCCTATTAAAAGTCAGTTGAACTATCCAAATTTTGAATTGAATCACTGAACTTAGCAAATTATTAATCAGGAGGTGATATGAAACAAAGAGGGATTTAGAAATTAGGTGAAATTGCCATCATGCCCCTTAACCCCTAATCTTTCTACTTTTCATAATTCAATCCTTTTTATAAATAAATTATTTTGAGTCATCAATTAATTATCTTATGTGTATTGAATTTTTTAAAAAAAAAATGAGGGGAAAAAAGTATCCGCCCAAGATTTCTTCAACCCCACCATGTGAAAAATCCATGTCACTACATATAAAAGAAACTAATAGTCTTCTTGACCTTCAACATACTTTTTATTTAGAATATTCCATAGAGTACTAAACTGAAGTTAGATTCATAGTTTTATTGGAGTGAAAATGTCATTAAAGTATCAATAAGCCAACAATGTAACTTTTATTAAATGAAAACATGACGAGAGTGGCAGTATATTATGTGTGAAAAAGATTATTAAAATGTCCATCATGTCCTCGGCATTACATTGAGAAAATTGTATATGATCAGACTCCACCAGAGATTTCTGCAACTTGTTCATCTCTGCAAATTAAAGTGAGATACAGAGAGAGAGAACTGATGTGAACATAAAGGACTCTCCAGACAAGTTCCATGATGTTCATGGTGATTAATTATTCATTGTCCTTTATTTATATTTTCTTTAATAATCGTGTTGAAGAAATCATGGGCTGATGATGCTTTTTTTACCTATTGAATACACATAAGATAATTAATTGATGACTCAAAATAATTTTTAGAAAAAGGATTAAATTATGAAATGTAGAAAGATTAGAGACTAAGGGGCATGAATGTAATTTAACCCAATTTCTAAATCTCTCTTTGCTCCATAGACTTATCAATGATTTGTTAAATTTAGTGATCTAATTTAGAATTTGGGTAATTCATCCGTCTTTTAATAAAATATTCTCATATTATAAACTCATTTTTTATCCAAAAACAATAATAAACACAAAACACTCCCACATTATTGAGTAATTTTAAGGAGCAAGAATATTAATTTTAGAAACAAAGCAGACTCAATATCAGCAGAAAGCTACAAACTTTCCCCTCTTTTGCCCATGCCCATAAGCCTTCAAAAGCAACCAAACTTGTGTATGAAGAAGCAGTTTGTTGAAGTGTATTGAGAAATGAAAATGGGTTCAAAGCAGAGCAAGGTTTTATGGCAGAGATTTAGGCTATGTTTGAATGAAAGAGAAAAGTGAGGAGAAAATGGAGGAGATATACTAGGAAGAAAAACTTCTAAATATAGTAAAAAAGTTACTATTTTTTAGAGTTTTACCTCCTAATATTCTATCTTCGAATTTTCTCTCTATCCAGAATGAGGGTTAAAGATAAAGAAAATAACCTGACATAAAATGGTTTTGTTGATGTTGCTGATAGAAGCATTGGCCCAAGGAATAAGTTGAAGATTCACAATGTTGATGAGATCTTTGTTGAAGATCTCCACAAGGTTCTTGATTATGAAAGTTGCACAGGGCTCACTTAAGCTCTCAAAGTAGACGGATAGATTCACTCTCTCACCAGGAGAAGCAAACTCTGTAATCTCAATTCTTTTATTATGTAAAGAAGAAGAAGAAGAAGAGCCTGCAGATGCAAACATAAAGAAGAAGATGAAGAAGAGAAGAGGCCAATTTGCCATCATAATGATGAATGCTGGTTTAAGGGGGAAAATCTTTTGAAATTGCAGATAATTGAAAACTTTTCAGTTTTCTGTCAAAGAGAGAGATTGATATAGGGATGTGAATAATGCTTCCAACAATTCTCTTAAGCTCGGGGACAAAAAAAAATCATTCCCTTGAGCAATGTGACACTTGATATGCTTATTTTCATTTGTATATTACCCTGAGTTGCATGTGAAAAACAACTATTGATGAATAGAGGCCTGATCACTTCTTAGACAGGAAAAAAATAGTTATTTTAAAATTGATATAAGCTATTTTTAGTTTTAGCTAATTTGTTCATAGATAATCCAATAATTATTTGAAATGTGAACATAAAAGTCATATGGTCATTGATTTATAGGACCTACACAAGTTGGTGTGTACGTTAGAAAGCTTCTGTGGGTGTATTGGTTTTTTTAGTAAACATCAACATCAATCACCATTCAATATCAATACTAATACTCGTAATGCCTTATTAATGTTTAATGAGTCGAGTTGTCATTTGCCAATTTCATGAGTCGTATTCAATGTCTTTAGAAAAAAATGTATGCCATTTAATAATTATTTAAAATTAAATGGTTTAAACCATTGAGTAGTTATTTATAATTTTTCATTTATTATTTAGTCACCATTATCTTGAAAAATTAGGTGTGTGACTTACTTCGATTTACGTGTGATTTTGAGTTTTCCCCCATTTAATGAATTTAGGTGGGATATCAATTTAAACTTTCTGATTTGTAATTGATTTGAATTCGTTTAACAATTGTTTACAAGTTACCATATATTTAGTCACTATTTTCTTAAAAATGAAGTGAATGGATTAGCAGCCAATTGATTTCCCAATTAGATAAATTTGATTTGATTTTATTATTTTTTTTTTTTTTAAAAAAAAAGCAAACAAGCAAACCCTCACTTTGATGGGAGAGGGTTGTCTCCATTGAGTCTCCTCTCCATTTCCTTCCATTGATTTTCCCCACCATTGGATTAACTTACAATGGTTGGGATTTAAGATTTTATAATAGTATATTTTCATCTTAAATAAAAAGTATATATAAATAAATTTAAACTGTTAAAATTTAACCAATTTTTTTTTTGGCATGTCAGAAATAATAAGTAAAAAATTATAAAATATTTCACTAAATATCTACCAAGTTGAAGTATTTAAATTTAATTTTAATAGCCTAAATTAATTTTTCTATTTAATATTATAATTATGTTGATTATAAAATTTTAAATCCCAACCATTAGAAATTGATCTAATGATGGGGAAGATCAATGGAGAGGGAGTTCGATGGAGACAACCTTCTTCCCGTTTTGGATTGGTATTTTCAGAGCCAGCTCTTGATTTTTGAAATTAAAAAGATCCTTTGTGCAACATATTAGCATTTGTCCATTTTAGTTAGGTGTTTAATTAAATTACATGAAAAATATTTTCCACCAACTAAGTTCAAGCCTTCCTTATTAGTACAAGCCTATCAAGTTTCAATCTACAATAGTTTCAGGAAGCTTACTAATTAATAGGAAGACTAAAACCGTACCAGAATTACTTTTAATTATTTCATGATGTTGATGCATACTAAAGTTTTATACAAGTTTATTCAAAAAAAAATTATAAAATAGTCATGTTTAACATTCAAGTATTTCTTCCAATTTTTTTTTTTGATAATAAAAAGTTTTGGAGGGTTCGACATCGATCTCCCACTAGCGCTGGACAAGAACACATGAAGACTTACCATCGTGACTTACGAGATCGCCTACCAAAGCGAGTCCGTGACGGCGAGAGAGGATCGAACCACGACCTAAGGCCTAATCCTAAATCCCTTACCATCTACGCCAACTCACACGGCATTTCTTCCATATTTATCTTAACAATAACTTCGTACCCAAAAAAATTCAGGTTAAAAGCACAGTCCTAATTTTAAATCAACATATTCAAGTGTCCTACCCCTCATCTATCTTTAGATTCAACTCATCTATCTTTAGATTCAACCCAGAAAGGTTTCGGACACTCTCACCAAAAAGGAAGAGATTCGATCATGGAGAAGTCAGGCCAATTTCGGGAAGATCTTAGGGATCTACGAAGCAAGAATCCGGTAGAACCTGCGCTTAAAGTAGATCACGTATACTTTTAGTCCTGAATTCTTTGCGAGGTGGACTCCAAACGCCCTGCCCTTGGATTGTAGGTGAACCCAGGTACTGAATTTAAAATTGAAGAAAACTACGAGCACATCAAGAATGGTTTTGTCAATCATTTCGAACATTCATTTAGATCAGCACACCCATTTTTACAAGCAAAAGCAACTAATCAACACGCCATCACAGGATGGTCATTCCTTCATAATAAATCAACAAGTCCAAAACTCACAACATTAAATAAATGAAATTGCAAGACACAAGCTGATATATTGTTACAAAATATCATCTAAGAGAAGCACGCCCGATATTTACTATGAACCTACAATTTTCCAGATCTCATTGCATACATCAAGGGCAGTCATCTTTGAGGGGTCAAATTCAAACTTCTCTACTGTGTTTTTATCCTTTTCCACAATATCTGCATGCAAGATTTAGGAAATTCACGGTTTTTCTTTTACTTTTGATGGAGAGATAATATTCCATAAGAAAAAACATGAAAAGTAAGGGGGAAATGGATAAAAATGAAACTAATAGAGCCAACAAAAGGATACAGCCTGAAATTTTGGACTGGTCATCCAAATTTGGGATGATATTTGTGACAGAAGCATACATTGAAAGCATCATCCTGCAACAGAACAGAAGAACATATTAAACCCTAATGAGTACAGAATCCATCTAATAATATGAAAGTTATACTGTCTAATTCCAGATGCAAAAGTTTCTGAATTTACTTGAATTTCTATAACGTTTTTCTTCTCCAGTAATGAAAGAACAGTGTTCCTAAACGAGGATGAGTTTAATCTGCTGTGATGCACCGACGTTTTCAGGACTAGGCATATTCTGATTCTCTAAAATTAAACAAACTATGACCATTGGTAATGCTAAGTCCGTCTCAATATTTAACTTTACTACAAAACTTCATACATGGCCAAAGTTTGGAATACGCAAAGTATTCAAGGTGCATTTTTCTAAATATTTTTTCTTTTATATAACAACAAACTAAAATAATGTAATGATGCATTCAAGTATTTATATTGAGACAGCCATTTGTAATAAGCTCTCCGACTATACATAAATCAATTAACTTCACAAAGATAAGGGAGCCACATGTTTAGAAAATGCAAAACTAAAAAAATTGTCACCACCTTCTAAAAATTAACTGACTTCACTATTCTAACTCAGGATGCATATTTGCATGATTCACTCTCAGATGGGTTGATGTTTTGTAATGCACTTACTGTGTCCTTAGCTCATCTTGCTCAAGTTTCTGTAAATTTTTCTTTCGCTCTAGGATTGAAACCCTTTGCTGTTCAAGATCATTAAATTCAATGCTGCAAGCTGTGATGACACTAAAGAACAGGTTAGAAATATCATTCCAGAATATCGATAATAAAAAGAGAGCATGCCCTTGAAAAGTTGTAAACAAACTAGAGACTTATCTAAGCTCCTCCACAAGCATGCGTTCTTTTTCAAGTTCTTCATCCAATTCTCTCTGTAAAAGGTTCAGTTCTGCATCAGCGACAACCTCAGATCTAGCTTGCTCTGTTTTCTGTTTGCACTCATCTATTTTCTTCTGGTAATCTGATTCATGTATGATATAAGAACTATTCAGATGAAAGACATTTAATAAAGAAGATATACTCATAGTACTTAACATCAAATGTGAAAGATTGAAATTGAAATCCTTCCAAACAAGTAAAATTTGAAGTGCAGCAGTAGTTTTAGAAGATAATATGCAGCATGCCAAGCTCAATTCCATTAGAATATCAAGCTTGCTCTATCAAATCCAAAACTAAGTTTTTACTACCCTATCACCATTTAGATGTTATATAAGATAGTTGCATGACTGAAAAAGGTGATACAGAGAACCCAGACAGAGCAAAATGGAACACAAAACCTAGCTTCAGCAAGAATCACACAGACAGTTTGTTTCATTAAAAAAGAAATAAAAGAAAAGAAAAGGGCAGTTTGCCTGGAATTGGGAAATTTTAAGAATTGTCCATTTGTATTACACTCTTTTAATGAAATAGACAAATAGTACACTTCCTCCCTGGGAAATTGCAACAGTAGATAAAAGGTTACTTGTCATGATATGAATGCATCCCTACAATCACTAGGATATACAGGTGAGGGAAATTCAAGATTCAACCTCTCACTTTGAAGCAATTGATCTGCCTGTCAATTCTATGGGAAATTCACTTTCCCTTTCTGGTTTCATTCTTGGTACAGAGGGTTTAGGAAATGAAGGCTATGAAATCAGATGTCAGCAAGCAGCAACTAAAATGGTCAATTTTGATCCTTTGAAATACTTTATGGTGTGAAGTCGAGAGAGATCTTGGGTTCACATGAACCTAGGAAACTCATCTTATTTCTCTCTACTTCACCAAGGGGGGATACTTTAGAGAACTGGCTGAAGTTATTAAATTGTTAGGCAATGATCCCCCCAGACAAACAACAAGATTAGTCATGAGATTGAAAGGCATGCAAAAGCCCATACACAGAGATACCTTTGACAACCTCTCCCTAAACAATAACGAATCTCCTACATTTTTTTCATTCATGAAGATCAACAATCTTGTACAAATTTGACAAATGTTGACAAAGACTAAGAGTTTGAGATGATGTTGGAGAACAAAACCTTCACCACAACTTTAAGCATCTCAAAATAAGAAAAGTACCATATCCTGAAAAAGACATCCTTCTCCAACATAAAATTTACAGCGAAATCAGTGAGAAAATGGAAGCATGAATCCACTTGACTTGAATCAAAACAAGGAAGCCGCAAAATTTGCAATGTGCGTATGATTGAACTCCATTCATCATGGTCTTCAAATTATATACATGCCAATAACAACATAGTTTATAATGATGGGAAAAACTGGTTTTTAAGTAATACAAGAAGAAAAAACCCCAAAAAAATCGAACTTTAACATTATGATAATTTCTGTTTGGGATAATCAATAGCTTTCCACAAACTAGTAATGCAAGAGAAGATTCAGGCAATAAAATAAATTTTTTTAAAAAAATAATCATAAAATAGAGATCCAAAAATCCATTCTTAGTAAGGGTTAACTCAGCTACAAGAGACGGAGTTAGAAGCAGAGAAAGGGCAAGAAATGACCTTCAAGCAATGATCGAACCTCGTTGAAGTCAGCATTGCAGGATGAAGAAAGTGAATTTGACTGTTCTAGACACAGCGTCAAGCAGTTGAGGTCCCGTTTGTCCTTCAGTACCTTAACGAGGTCGTCGCTGTAGGAAATTAGCTTGTCCAAGTCAATTTTTCTAGATGAATCATCCATTTTCTCAGAAGAAAATTGTTGGTTTGCCTTTCAAGCCCTAGGTTTTGTGGAAACAGAACCCTTCGAAGAAACGATTGTCGAATTCCTTGCTAACGTCAGAACGCGTCGCCAATGATGGAATGACAGCCGCCGGCGTAAACACACACCCCCGCCGGTTCGTATCTGAGTAGGGAATAGGGAAGTCTTCTTCCAGCACGGCGGAGATGCAGATATTTGTGGGTTGCTTTTCAGTTTCTCTTTGGCGGGAGCGGCAAGGGCGATTTTTGAGTTAAAGTCGAGACTCGAGAACTGTGATTTGGTACAGGAAATTGATGAATTCATATAAACGATGTCGTATCAGCAGTCCTTATTAGGGAAAGTATGGAACTTTCTTACTTCCCAGTGACAAAGAAAATGTCGAAAAAATTCTAAAGAACATTCTGATATCCTAAAGGTCTCATGGACAATTCCTTCACTCGAGCATTAACAAGAACTTGTTAAGCCTATAAATGAAGTTGTTAATGCCCTACTGAATAAATTATCAATGAGACCATTTTTACATCAAAATTTTCTTTAAAACTTTTTTGATATTTTTTTTGTCCGGAACCTTAAAGGGATTTTCCTAAAATTAATGAAGAGAAGCTAAGTTTCAAAATGTTATGATTTTCAATCTGCAGACTCTATTATATAGTATTTAGTTTTTTAACACGATTTTCTGATCACAAATTTATGATCAAATATAAATAACTGGGGAATTATAATGAGGTCCAAGTAAAGGATTTAATTATCGGGTAGTCTCAATAAAAAATGAGGCGTTAACATTTATGTACCTATTTTGTGTGGCGTTTAAAGGCCTTAAAAGTCCAGTGTCGTGGAGTAAAAGCCCAATGGGGAAAAAGCACATTTTTTGGTGTTTGGGTTAGCATCACTAAGGCCCCGTTTGGTTCACTGAAAATCAGAGAAAGGAAATGGAAAATCAGATTTTCCGGCCTGTAGCAGTGTTTGGTTCGCCATTTTCCCAAGAAAAAAAATTCCGGCGGCGGCAGATTTTCCTTTAAACACGGAAAATTGCTTCCCACCAATTTTTGGGAACCCATTTTCCAAGAATTTCGTAAAATGTTGAAGACAAATTTACCCCCTCACCTTTCGGTCGATGAAGAAATGACCCCTCACCTTTCCCAACAACACAATACCTGGAATCGTTCGATGCAATCATAAATGAAGAACCCAAATTATTCGAAGCAGATTCGGATCACAAAAAAAAATAATTTTCGATGAGGCATATTTAGAACCCAGATTTGAACATATGGGATGGGAAAGAAACCTGATAATAGCGGTGACAGCGATGTCCACGGCAACAACGTCTTATACGCGCAAAACTTTCGAGGTTTGATTTGGGGATGAAGGATATGACGGAGGTGGAAGAATAATGAGCAGCAAGCAAGAAGAAGAACAATGTTTTTAAAAAATATATATAATATAGGCCATTGAGTGTAATGGATTCTCGAGAATCATCTGGAATTCTAGAAAATTGGCAAGCATACTTGCCAATTCTCCAGAATTGGCAAGGTATTGCTTGCCAATTCTTGAGAATTCTCGAGAATTGGCAAGGTAATAATGCTTGCCAATTCTCGTACCTTGGTAATGTATTCTCGTATTGTGCAGATTTGCGTGATTGGTTTTGTGTGGTATAAAAAAAAATATTTTATCTGTAAGGGTAAAATGGTATTTTGCCTCATTTTCCTACATTATTTTCTTCCAACCAAACAAAAATTTTCCTTATCAACCCATTTTCTTTTCCAGTCTTAACCAAACGATCGGCGAAAATATTTTTCATTCTTTTCATTTCCATTCCCACCTTTTCTTTGATTCAAATGGGGACTAATAAATAGGCTTATTTGAAAAAAAGCAACTTCTGAGAGCCAAAATATGCAATGTCTGGTGTCCAACTCGACCGTTTGCAGCATTAAGTCCCCACACACTCATTTATCCTTTTCGGTATTGATGAAACGAGCTACCTCCTCTTCCATTCCATACGAGCTACCACCTCTTTTCTTCTTCATTATCGGGTCACAGCGTGCACAGTCCTATTCTTCATTATTGGAGCTACCTCCTGCCATACGCTAGCTACCTCCTCTTCTCTTATATACCGGGTCTCAGTAAGCACTGAATGGGAAATTGATTCCCATGCCTTCATTTGTTGGGATCCTGCTACGAGCTACCTCCTCTACTCTTCTTCGTTACTAGGTCCCAATAAGCATTGAATGGGAACTTAATTCCCACATCTATGTTGCACAGTCGGTTTCCGGCTATATACGGATCTCACCTCCGGATATGTTCTTCATACCTTGTCTCAAAGTATCATCAGCCACAAAAGAAAAGTCTGATACTTAGATTCAGTCTCATATCTTGCATGCACTGAGATGGCATTGCGTCGCCGTTGAAACTCGTCGGATCACCTTCACTAATCCTAAAACTGGTTGGATCTTTGGTTCAATTTGGGGAGCACAGGTGCTTCTCCCTTATGTGCTTCCCAAATTAGAGGGATGAGGCATTTTTTTTTATTTTTTATATATTGTATTTATTTAGTTTTAATAAATCATATCTTTGTTTTTACGGAATGTTTTTTTTTCACCCAAGATCTTAAATTAATTAGTTTAGGGATACCTGGTGTTAAGACAAACATTTTTGAATGCAGACTGAAACTAATTAATATGAGATCTTGGGTGAAAAAACATCCTAAAACATCATATAATTTAAATCTAAATAAATAAATATAATATATAAAAAAAATGTACTCATCCCTCTAATAGAAGGATGAAGACATAAGGGTGCATAAGAGATGTGCACGTGAACCCTTCAATTTGCCTCTCTAGTTATTTCTTCTTGCAATTTTTTTTTACTCGAAAATCATGCTTCTCTGGCCGGATCTTCGGATTTGTTGTGGTGCCAAAAAAGCATTCTTCTTTGGGCGAATCTTGTTTGTTGTTTATTACTTGATTTGTAGTTCGATTTGCTTCTCTGTTGATTTGTTCTTGCAATTTGTTTGCCTCTCTTCTCGTTCGAGTTGGTTCTCTGGCTATTTCTTCTGCTGGTTTTTTGTTCTGTTTCGATTTCAAAGTTTTCTTCTGGTTCAAGTTGCTTTGTTAGTCATTCCTCAGGGTTTAGATTCCAAATTGATAATAAAGTAATTTCCTTTTTGCTTTGATCTAATTATTCCAGCTATTTCAAGGTGAATGAGGAAATATGGGTAATGAAGATAGTAATGATCCACTTGATGTGACATCCTCATCAAATATTTCTATATTATCTTAAACACAAATGAATCATAGTGTAATAAAATCAACGACCAACTTGTTAGGGTGTGTGATCCAATTGGCAATGTACTATTACCTTCCGGTCCTAAATATAGACATAGTTTGTAGTGCAAAAAATTGCACTACAAACTATGTCATATATTTTGAACTGAAGGAATATTATTTAGTATCAATATGTTCATATACATTTGTTTGCTTTCTAATTTATATACAACTTTATCCATTATTTTTTTAATACCAAAAAATCGAACTAATAGAAACAAATTGACAAAGAAACAGTAAAAAATGGGACTAAGGTCCTAACCCCCCTCCTAATATGAACTACTCCCACCACATCAGCTAGAAGAAACTGATAGAGTCCAATAAGAGGGTCTGAAAAATGGGCTTCATCAAGGGTCTCCACATTGGAAAGAACCATGTTAGCCAACCAATCCGCACATTGATTCCATTCCCTCAGGACATGACAGAATCATATATCCCATTGACGCCGAGTAACTGCTCGTATCTTAGCCACCAAATGTGACTCACGAGCTGCACTACCTTTTTTAGAAAGTAATGCAATGACTGTTTAACAGTCCCTTTCAACCACTACATGTCTCCAACCTGCTTCCCATACCATCTCTAGTCCCTTCAGAACTCCCCACAACTCAGCTGCTATCGCCGAGCACCTTCCAAGTCGCGTAGAAAAACCTCTAAGCCAGTTACCAGAACAATCCCTCAGCAAACCTCCACATGCCGCCACCTATAATGGACCTTTTGAGGCCCCATCAGAGTTGAGTTTCACGAATGGGGCTTCAGGGAAAGCCCAACAAACAAAAGTAGGATAGTGTCTTGATCTGCTAGTCCCCACTTTAATAGTTGCCATTTTAATATCTTCTAAAAAGCGAAAGACAGGACACTGGCCGATATCTCGTGACTCTCATCCGCGAGTTGTAGATGGTAATATTCCTCCACTTCCGGATGAACCGCAAGAAACAATAAATACAAAGCATGCCACAGATATCCGTCAGATCCTACATCATCACACATCCAATTTTCCCTAACCCAGTCACTCCAGTCACAATGGCGAAACGAGTGGAACCGATCAGTAGGTAACACTTCATACCAGAAAGCACAAACCGCAGGGCAGTCCCTAAACGCATGTAAGGTAGTCTCTTTTGCTTGATGACATCCTGGACAAAGGCCATCATTAGCAGTCTAAGAACGGATCCACAATCGTAGAGGGAGTCTCTGGTGGAAAAATTTCCAACAAAAAATTTGTACTCTATGGGGTCCCTCCCACTTCCATAATTTACTCCATATATCACAACTGATATCTGAGTGTTGAAAGCCAGATTTAGCTAAATACCTGTAACAACTTTTAACAGTAACACCAGTTGGCTCTCCAGCCAACCAGAAAGACCGGTCCGGACCATAATCAACAGAAGGAGGAAGCATACCTCTAATTAATCCAACCACATTCTGAGGAAGAAGCCTGTATAGCAGTGACAGGTCCCAGCGGCCATCCTGACCAACAAATCTAGCAACCATGCATTCCCGCGTATCATCTGGAATGGGACTCAACGCATAATCTTGAAGGCATATGGTAGATGATACCCATTTATCTTTCCAAAATGAGATCGAAGCCCCATCTCCAATCTCCCATAGTACCCCATCCTTCATGTTATTAAAAATGTTACATAACGCGCTCCAGAAAGGTGAGCAGTCGGCCTTAAGCCAAGGTAATTGACCCTTTTGAACCTTGTATTTCCCCCGTAGAAATCGCACCCAAAGGGCATCTGTCTCATTTTGGAATCTCCAACCATACTTCATAAGAAAAGCATCATTCATAAGCATAGTTGATTTCAAACCAAGCCCGCTCATAGGTTTCAGAGTAGTTAATACATTCCAGCCTATAGCATGGTGAGCTTTCCGTAGATGGGAGTCACCCCAGATGAAATTTCTTTGAACTCTATCAATCTCAATGCATATATTTGATGGGAGACTTGCATATTGCATATGAAAGTAAGGGATAGTAGATAATACTGACTTGACCAGAGTTATTCTACCTGCCTGCGACAAACACTGATGTTGCCACCCACCTAGCTTCCTCCGTAGCTTGTTGACAATATGTTGGTAACATTGTTTAGTTGCTCTCCCATGAACCATCCAAGCCCCTAAATATCTTCCAATACTTTTAACTCTCTTGAATCCACTCTTAGATGCCAAAGAAACAGCCAATTCTTCCGGTGTGTGCTTAGGAAGGTAAATCACCGTTTTCTCAATGTTTAGTTTTAAACCTGAAATATGTTCAAACAAAGATAGACACTTCATAACAATATCTAGTTGCTCAGGCCTTGCCTCTGCAAATAGCAAAAGATCATTAGCAAACATTAAATGGGAAATTGGGGGGCCTGCCTTTCCCACCTTAATAGGGGTCCAAAGACCACCATTAACACTGTATGGAAATGATATGAGACAATTTTTCCATAACTAAAGTAAATAAATACGGTGATAAAGGGTCACCCTGACGAACACCCCTAGACGGTTTAAAAGTTGAAGTTTTATCACCATTCCACAAGATGTTAAGAGAGGAAGTAGAAATAGCCTGCATAATTAATTCAACAGTAGGGCACGATAATCCAACCTCCCCAAGGATGTTATGTAGGAATTTCCAGTTAATACGATCATACGCCTTTTCTAGGTCAACTTTAATTGCCATGAATTGTCTACCTCTCATTTTATGCATTGAGTGAATCAATTCTTGAGCAATGACAATGTTATCATGAATCTGTTTATGGGGAACAAAACTAGCCTGAAAAGGCGAGATGACAATCTCCATGATTGGTTGCAAACATCCCACAATCAACTTGGTGATCAACTTATACATAACCGAGCAAAGTGATATGGGCCGAAACTGAGACATAGACATTGGTACCTGTACTTTAGGGATTAAAGCAATCAAAGTAGCATTTAAAGAAGCGAATATGAGAGGGGTTGTGCCATACATCCACAATTAATCTCATAATCTAGTGCCTAATCACAGTCCACTGTCTCTGGAAAAACACTGCAGGGAAACCATCAATACCAGAGGCTTTATACCCTCCCATACTAAACAAACATTTACGGACCTCCTCACAGGAAGGAATCCGATGCAATCCCTCCATAAGGTTATGAGGAATACTCGGCCAAGAGGAAGTAAGCCACCTACGAGTGGGTTCCGCATCAAAAAATAGGTTCTGAAAATAAGAAACGGCCATACCTTTGAGTTGGTCATCTTGTTCCACCCAAATATGATGCTCATTTTTCAACTCCGGCAATTTTATTAAAACTCCTCCTAGTTACCGTCTTAAGATGATAGAACTTAGTATTACGGTCCCCTTGAGTTAGCCATTGGTGGCGAGACTTTTGAAACCAAAACATCTCTTCCCGCTTTAAAATCTCATTTAATCGATTCCTACACTCCAACTCATTTGCACCCAAGAGAGAAGAATCATTATTCAAACACTCCTGCTGTAGCACTTCCAGCTCCGAGCTTAGGCTATTTTTCATTTGGAAAATATTTCCATAAACCTCCCTATTCCAGCGACTCAAAGGTGTAACCAAACGAGGTAGCATAACAGGAATGTCAAAACAAGTCTTCCATTGAGATAACATGAACTCCAGGAATTCGGAGTGGTTTATCCAATCAGCTAAAAATCGAAAAGGTCTATCATGCTTACCTTCTGGAGGACTAGCCAATCTCAACAGCATAGGAGAATGGTCTGAGCTATATCTTGGTAAATTAATCATGTCCGCCTTGTCAAAATCCATTCACCAAGAAACATTAGCAATAACACGATCAAGCTTCTTGTAGACACGCTCTAAATGGGCCCACTTCGGACCCATCCAGGTAAAGAAGCTACCCGACACCCGAATATCATCAAGCTGCCATCTCGCCAATCAATTTCGAAAAACCCGACACGGGCCAATAGCAGTAGCATTACCCCCTTTCTTTTCCTTAACATCCGCAATCTCATTAAAATCTCCAGCTACCAACCATTTATCAACATCAATACCTGCAATAACATCCAGACAATCCCAAAGAGCTTTACGTTCCTCCTCCCTAGGGCTTCCATAAATAGCCGTAAAATGAAAAGCATGTCCCATAATGTCCACGATCATATGAACATGTTGGAAAGAATTATTTATAACAGACACCTGAACATCCTGAGATTTCCAAAGAACCCAAATTCCTCCAGAAAAACCACTTGCTTCCTCCACAAAGGAGCTATCAAACCCAATTCTTCTCCGCAATTTCAAACACTTTTCCCCACTAGTTTTTGTCTCAACCAAAACCAAAAGTTTAATATGGTACTTTGAGATTAAAAACCTCAATTGACGTCCAAGATCAGCATTGGCCGCCCCCCTACAGTTCCATATGAGGAACGAGGTCATGATAAACGTGATGAAGGGCCAGATGAATCGCTCACCTGAGACACTTTACCATTGTTTCTCACCTTTGCTTTCACCTTTCCACTTCCCAATGGTCGACCTCTCTTTTTATGTCCACCATTCTTCATAGTTTATTTAGAGCATGTTCAGATAACGATATTCTTAGGGAAGATGTTATAGAGAGGAGAATTCATAGTTCTCATGCAAACCAAATTCAAGATGAAGAGGCCTTCATCAAAGTAATGTGATTGATGACTCAATATTGGAGGATGGAAGGAGTGGATGCGGAGGTTACATTCGGGACAAAAATGTTAGATGACTTGTAGGATTCAGCTCCAAACTAGTTAATGTTCCTTCGGCTATCGCAGAAATAATTGGTTGTATTCAGGGACTTCAATTATGTTGGTCCAGTGGGTATTAGAAAATTAAGTTAGTTACTAATTGTATAGAGGCTATTAATTATATGTTGAGAGGATATGTCAACATCATCCTTTCAAGGATATTGTAGATGACATTAGGATCTTCTTTGTAGAGATTGGCAAGTTGTGATTACTCGAGATATAAAGAGATCATAACTATTACAGATTGATTAGCAAGATAATAGATGTGACTTTTTGTCTATTTTATCAACCTCCTCCTTTATTCAAGAGGCCGAAGTTGAAGAAGGTTAGTAGTCTTTGGTAATGAGGTTGTTGTAATGTCCTTGTGGACATTTTGATTACAGTAAAAAAAAATAAGTTTGTATGATGGGCTAGTTTTAGCCCCGTATTCTAAAAAAAAAAAAAAAAAAAAAAAAAGAAGAAGAAGAAGAAGTGTGATGAGGTTGTTGTAATGTCCTTGTGGACATTTTGATTACAGTAAAAAAAGAAGAAGAAGAAGAAGTGTGATGAGGTTGTTGTAATGTCCTTGTGGACATTTTGATTACAGTAAAAAAAAAGAAGAAGTGATGAGGTGTAATGTCCTTGTGGACATTTTGATTACAATAAAAAAAGAAGAAGAAGAAGAAGTGATGAGGTTGTTGTAATGTCCTTGTGGACATTTTGATTACAGTAAAAAAAGAAGACGAAGAAGTGATGAGGTTGTTGTAATGTCCTTGTGGACATTTTGATTACAGTAAAAAAATAAGTTTGTATGATGGGCTAGTTTTAGCCCTGTATTTCGTTTTCAAACTGTTTATCTTGTTAATTTTAACTGTCTTGCAAATTAAAATATTCAGTCATCTATAGTGTGATCAGTGATATGAAGGGATATATAATCCAGATAGAGAAAAGTGAATTGCATTGGCCATTTATTTATTTTTCCAAACTTTTGATAGTAACCAGCTTGTCTTTCATGAGTTTACTTGACCTTGTCCATTCAGAATGAATGGACCTTATTGAGTCAGTGTCACCTTCTTTGATTTTTCTTCGCAATGATTCTGATAATTTTTCAGAGTTGTTATTTGATTTCTTCTATTTTTATTAAAGATTTTTTTATGAGCTTATTAAAGATAAATAGACATAGAATGTGGAATTTATGTATGCCTTCTCAGGGTTATCAAATCCTTCCCAAGATTCAATCTTTTGCAGAAATTTTCTATTCTGCAGATGCTTGGTTCGCTGATCGCCAAGAAATTTGATCGGTTTGCTTTGTTTCAGAGTTCTTCCGGTCCGTGGCGTGATAGGGATTGAAAATGTTGGGTGATTTCTTAACTCGGATTCATATGCAAGTATATTTCTTTCCCTCGACGATTCTGCTTCTGATGATTGAGATTTGAGTCATTATGTGATATCTTTATATGCTTTAATTATTTTGTTCTAGTCTGCTTCTGGTGTATGCATACCCTGGATTTGAATGCTATAAAACTGTGGAAAAGAACAGGGACCAGATTCAGGAACTTCTCTTCTGGTGCCAATAATGGTAAGAGAAATCCACCTTCGCCTTCTTTTGAGTTCAAGTTTCAGGAAACGAATTTCTGCTTTTCAATTAGCCTATTCCCTCCTCTGATTGGTTGTATGATTGTTACCGAGTTTGTCATTCAAATTGGATGATGCTCATCATTTTTGCTTTCTTTTTACCCCAACTACTGCATTTAATGTACACCCAAATTTATGAAGGTTACCTCTGTGTGGAGAGATGAAGGTGGCGTTCTTTGTCTACATGTGGTATGCCAAAATAAAAGTAAGAGCTTGATCTTTTCATTTACAAAAGAACATGGAGATATAGCGAATACAAGCTAAGCATATTAAACTTAAATGCAGGGTTTATGTATCAGGCCACTCAATCTATTACATAACAAAACTAGATTCATATTAAGTATTCTCTTTTTTCTCTCTCTAAAAAAAATAGAGGGAGTTTACGCAAGAAGGTAAAATTATATTAGGAGTGAGATTTTTAGCTTAGAACTTAAGAATATGTATGTATGAACACTTTGAGAGAGACTAGTGACAATAATGATGTGATCAACGTCTTCACGTTAAATACAAACACACGCACATACAGGTGGGGCATGCCTTCCAAGTCAAGTTCAGTTTTTAGATTATTAATAATATATATGATTGTTCCTTGCGATTTTTCACTGCTCATATAATTATATTATAAAAAAAAAGGATAAATACTAATTTTGTCCCGAAGTATATCTCCGGAAGTAATTTTGCCCTCGAAATTTTTTTCGGGTTTAATTTTTAGGAAGTATGAAAACTTTTGCCCCGTAAGTATGAAAATGAAAGATATTACTTGATTGTGCACACTTGAGTGTGCATTTGTGCACACTCTCGAGTGTGTGCATTTGTGCACACACTGATTGTGCACTTTTTTTAATAAAAAAATCCGTATACACTCGAGTGTGAGGGTCACACTCGAATGCGCTAACCCCGTCAAAAGCATTACATTAGGGAGAGAATAACATTAAGCATGTTTTCATACTTTTGGGGTAAAATTCAAAAAAAAACTTTCAAGCAAAATTGCTTTTGAGGATATACTTCCGAAAGCAAAATTGGTATTTAACCCAAAAAATATATATTTAAATATCACTTCAATTTCTAAAATTTAAAAATAACAATTAAAACTTATAAATGATAAAAAAAAAAAAAAAGATAGCATGGGAATTAAGGTTTTTCATATTTTGGTTTAAAGACTAAAATACCCTTTTCACACATTTTTTGATACTAAAAGATTTTGTCAAAATCATTACGATTTTTGATTATTATTTTTTTAAGTTTAATTCGATTTTTTTTCGGAATTTCATATTAACAACATTGAAATCTTCACTTTCTCACCTGGATTTGGCCCTGAGTGAGATCCGATTTTACTTCAATCGACCCTTAACTCGCATCTCAACCAATTCAGCGTGGTTATAATAACTTTGTTCCTTCTCTAAATATGTTGTCATTTGATGAATTTGGTTTTGGTCCTTTTGTAATTTGTATTATTGACCTTCTCTCTTGTGGGGATTCGGGATTCGTGGAGATCTGGTGATTCTTTTTTTTTTTCAAAAAAAGGAAATAAAAAAATCTCCTAGCATATACATAATTATATAGATAGTGTTTTTTTTTTTAGATATCCTTCTTCTATTAGGGAAAATAATGTTCAAGGCGATAACGTGAGCACATCTTCTAGAGAGAATTTAAACCCCTAATTTGTTAGGTTGTAAGAGACTAGCATTTTTTTTACTAAACCCATTGGTGTGTATAATTTTTTTTTTTGGTTCCTCACCGGGTTAACTGTAACCTTTGGTTCTGATTAATCAGGATTTCGTCCCAGTAGGGCCTATGGTCGTGAGATAGAGCTCTCAACACTATTTTCTTAATTCTCACCTCTCAAACTGAGGATGTGTTAACAGAAAGTAAGTCCATTTCCACTAACTCATGGTTAGTTATTGGTGGGTATATAATATACGGCATATAGTTGAATCTGGAAGTGTTTGAGGAATTTGGGCCCATATTCTTGAACCCGTCCTTTTTAAAAAAATTTAACGTACCAAGACATTGTTTGGTTAAAAGCTACACTTAATGCCAAGGAAAGTTGGCATAGATGGTAAAGGATTTGTTCAAGTCCCAAAGGGATGTGTATTCGATCCCTGCTGCCGTCATTGGGACTCCTTTGGTAGGCGATCTCGTAAGTCCCATTAAGACTAAAGAAGCGCAGGGGCGTCTTTCAGGCACAGTGTGAATCACGCGAACCCTCCAAAACGTTTTTGTAACCAAAAAAAAAAAGCTACACTTAATTCATAATGGGCCTAAGCCAAAAATGGAAGAAAACATTAGAACATAAATAACCTGTAAATAGCCGATGAGGAGCTGAGGATTAGCACAGTTGACTAAAGTGTTGGCTTTCATCCCAAAAGGGAGGAGGTTCAACACCCGCTGGTCGATGTGAGGGCCTCATTGGTGGGCGATTGTGGGGTACTGGTGTCTACCCTCACCTAAACTTTTTCTTCTAAAAAAATAAAATATATTGTAAATACATTAATAAGTACTTTTTGAATCCATAAGTACGCCCTAATCCTAGTAAGAACTTTTTTATATAAAACAATTATTTTTGGTATCATCATTTAAGAATAATGGCACTTTAATTTAGAAAAAAAAACTTATTTATTTTAAATTTCATTCCCCTTAATATAACATACTCCCCGGTCCTAATTATAGAAATACTTTTGTAGTGTAAATTACATTATAAAAGTGTTCCTATAATTAATACCAGAGGTAGTGCAAAGTTTTTTCTTTTTAACCTAAATACAAAGATAAGATTGACTCAAAAAAAACATTTTGTGGAACAAAGGAATAGCAACAGTGAGATGCTGAAAATGTAGGACGCGAAATTGGTCCTATGCACGTTGCCATCCGTTACAGTCCTTTGCATAAAACGTCTTTGTTTTTTGTGCAAAACTGAGGTTTTCCTCTTTTTGTTTAAAAAAAAAAAATATTTCAAGTACTAATTGATACTTAAAAAATGCAAAAAAAGATACTTCAGGATTTTGATCGGGTATACTTCATAATCTTAAAAAATATTTGAAGTCAGATCGATGATATTAAAAAGATCTTGAAGATCTTGATCGATACTAAAAAAATACTCATGATCTTGAAAAATTATTTTAGGATCTTAAAAAAATCCTGAAGTGCACCACCGCTTTTTTCAGGATCTCTAGTCAAGACTGAAATATTTTTTCAAGATCTTAAAATACTTTTTTAAGATCATGAAGATTTTTTCGATCTGGGTCAAGATCTCAAGATCTTTTTACACCAATCAAGATCCGAAATATTTTTTTAAGATTATGAAGTATTTTTTTGTCTGCAATCAAGATTCGGAATTTCTTTTTAGTATATTTTAAGTATTACTCAGTGTCTGAAATATTTCTTTTTTTTTAAAAAAAAAAAAAAGAAGAAGAAGAAAGAAAGAGGGAAAGCTCAATTTTATCCTAAAAACGGCGACGTTTTATGTTAAGGACCACAGCGGATGGCAACTTGCATAGGACCAAAGTTGTGTCAGAAAATGTAAGTAAGATGATTCCAAACTTATCACTTTTGGCCTTATTTATATGCCTACTTTGATTAAATCTCACATACCAACGAGAGGTAGTTAACAATGATTAAGGGGTAAATTTTCAACTTTGTCTCATTTATGATTGGGTATTTTTCAACTGCTTTCTTTCTCTCTATTTTCAATGAGTATAATTAATATGACTAAAATTATCACAATCTCATTTACTACGTGAAACTAGATTTATAAATAGGACCAAATTTTATTGGTCAAAATAGACTTATAAATAAGAACAGAATGGTATACTCTATACCATAATAAAATATATTAAATGAGATCCGGCAATACGTAACCCAATAATCATCCTTAGAATGGTCAATGTCGGTTTGTGTTTTTTTTTTTGCTCAATGTCGGTTTGTGTTGACTAAATTGAAAACTTCTTTTGTGGCTTCTTGGAAAGGAAGATAAACTACCACAAGTGTAAAATGGGTTGGGAAACTACTCCCTCTTGTCCTTATTATAAGGCACCAACAAGCAAATTTATTTTGTCATCTTTTTTATAAAGCGCATAACTTTGTTCCCAATAAACATTGATTATTTTTTTCCACGTATGCCCTTAATTAATAAAGGTAGTGGATGAGAGTAATAATTAATATAATATTAGAGTTTAGTGCAATTAGTAGGGGTAATATTAGAAATTACTTAGATTCTAGGACAACTTTATTAATTTTAATTATTTTTATTGGTTTGTGAGAAAATGTAGTTGATGCCTTATAATAAGGACCAGAGGAGTAATAAAGTGGAACAAACGGGAAAAAAAAAATTATATGTATGTATATATGTACAGGATTATTGCAAGAGTTCTAGATGAAATTAAAAGTCAACAAAAGTAAGAAAAGTGACCAAATACATATAGTTAGAGACTTAGAGTCAATCCCAACAAACACACCAAAGTAGACTCCAACGTTATTAATCACGCGCAAACCATAGTAAATGTCACGAACCATTCCCACATGTGTGTACACACATACACACCTACTATATTGGATTTATCCTCTTATTTTGTTTATTAAAAAACATGACTTTTCGTCTTTGATACGCGTCATTTCCTCATTCAATTTATTATATATAATTCTACCTTTAATTTATTGTTTATGGACTTTTCAGTTCTCACTGTTTATTCATATTAATTGTAGAAAAAAGTTGAAAAGTTAACAAATTTGCAGACAAAATTTAATTACATTTAATTTTTTTTATTCCAATATGTAACATATTGGAAATGTCTTACATATAATATTAGAGGAGTATATTCTGGTCGGCAGGCCTCCACGATAGTGTATATATGTGTCACTTAATGAATGTTTCAACTTTAACTCCACAGTTAATTGATTAATGACAAGGCATAAAAGAAAAGGAATAGAGTTTAGCACTATCAAGAAACAAAATTACATCAAGTAAGGTTAGTTACATAAATTACATGATACTCCCCCTTATCTTAATTATTGGTTAATATTTAGGAGTTGATTTTGATCCTAATTATAAAACAAAGTTATAATTTTTATCAAATTTTTGACAAAATACCCTTATTATTTTCATAGTGGTTGAGTGTTTTATGAATCTATAACGGAAGCTAGAGTAGAACAAAACAAGGTGTGGGGGAGAGGGGGAAAACGCAGAAACAATTTTAAATAAAGGTATTTTAAGAAAATAAATATAATTAACTAATTTAACTATTATCCTTAATCTCTCTAAAATTAGATAAATATATTCTATAATTAAGACATAAAAGAGTATCATTTTATTCCAAGAACAACTAACACTACTAGAAAAATGTGAAAAAGTGACGGAATTTGCTACGGAAAAAATTACGTAGCAATGGTGTCGGCTTTTGCTACGGATTTTAAAATCCGTAGCAAAAAAAAAAAAAAATGATGACGGATGACAAAATCCGTCGCAATAGCAACGGATTTTGATCCGTCGCTATTTTGTGCGACGGATCAAAGATCCGTCGTACCCATGGCATGGCCAAAAAGGCCGCCATTGTGACACCGTCTGCGACGGATCATTGATCCGTCACATAGTATTGCGACCGTTGCAAAATGGCGGCCAAAAAGGCCGCCATTGTCACACCGTCTGTGACGGATCATTGATCCGTCGCATAGTATTGCGACGGATCAATGATCCGTCGCAAAATGGCGGCCAAAAAGGCCGCCATTGTCTGCCGTCTGCGACGGATCATTGATTCGTCGCATAGTATTGCGACGGATCAATGACCGTCGCAAAATGGCGGCCAAAAAGGCCGCCATTTTGAGGCCACAATTGCGACGGATCAACGGATCCGTCGCAAAGCCAATGTTTGCGACGGATCCCTAGATCCGTCGCAAAAAGGAAGTCTCATTTATGAGACTTTCTTTCTTCTTCCTCTCGCGATTCCTCCCCCACCGCCCCTCCCCCCCCAGGCCCGACCCACCTCCCCCACCGGCCCTCCCCCGGCTCCGACCACCTCCCCCAGTCCGATCCTCCCCACCGGCCCTCCCCCGGGTCCGACCCTCCCCGCTCCGACCCCCCGGGCTCCGACCCCACCCCCTTTGACTCCGCCCCCACGCCCCTCGCTCCCCCAACCTCGCCCCCGCTCCCCTCCCCTACCCTCCGGCTCCTCTCCGCGGCTCGTCCCCCTGCGTCCCCTAGCTCCTCCACGACTCTCGGCTCGTCGTCCTCTTCTCCGGTCCGGTCCTTTGTCGGGTTGGTCTCATTTGTATTTTTTTTACTATATGGATATATCTATGTTAGATTTTCTTTATGTCATAATTTAAATATGCATGTTAGTAGAAAATAATTCTTCTTTTGTATTTTAGTTTTTCCTTAGCTATTAATTACATAATGATCTTGATAGTTTATGAATTTGAATTATGCTTATAGTTAGTAGGAGATTCCATGATTTTTTTTTATTGGGTTTAGTGATTTTTATTAATAATATTGATTTTTTTTTAATCTTGTATTATTTTTTGGGACGAAATGTGTATGTTAGTATAAGATAAATCTTAATTTTTGTTTTGTATATTAGTGGAATTTACTATTTGATTTAGGCTAATATAAAAATGACTGTTAATAATTTGTTTAAAAAATATTCTTTTAAAATTTTGTATTTGAATCTATCTTTAAAAAGTTAAACAATAAATTTGATTAAGTGTTAAATAATCTCTTTGATCTAACCCATATATGTTAGAAACTCTAAAATACTTAGCTTTCTATTCTTTGTTTGCCCCTCCACATGCATGTCCCCATGTTTCGGTGTCTTATCCTCATTCTCTCGGTTGCTTTTGCCGGAATATATACTTTGTTCAATGCATGTGTTTGTTTTTCACTTTCTTGATTAAGTGACAATTGGTAGGCATAAGAGGCAACTTATATATATTTGTGGTATGTTGAGATGTTAATTAGGTTAGTAATCGAACTAGCTAGGAAGAATGGAAGGCAACCATGATAGAAGTTGGATGTACAATCGTCTAACGATAGAAGACAAGTAACAATGACATTCTTCGCGGGTTTGGAAGAGTTCGTCCAATTTGCTTTGGCGAATTCAAATAATTCAAGAAGGAGATCGGTGTCCGTGTGCCAAATGTAAGTGTTTAAGATTTACGAGATGCGGACACGGTCGGGATTCATTTGTGTCAAAGGGATTCATAAAAGATTATGAATGTTGGGAATGTCATGGCGAAGTCCGACAGACACCGAGTGGTTATTACGGGGACGGTAGTCATCGAGAAAACCTTAATCAATATGAGCGGTTGGTTATGGATGCCGCGGGTCCGTCGATCGGCCAATATTTTGATCCCGTTACTCATCGAACCGTCATACATGGGAGAGGAGACCGGTACCCATCCTCAACCATCAAACATGGGTGAGGATCCTCATCCGAAGCCGCTAGGTTCTATAAAATGCTTCAAGAAGCAACGTCCGTTATGGGAAGGTTGCGACCACTTTGAAAATAGTGAATATTCATCGCTATCGGCTACCCTAGCAACACTAAGCTTGAAGACTGATCACCATATGAGTGAGAGGAATTACAACGAAATGATGCAGATCATGAGTAAGGTTGTTCCCAAAGACAATAATTTGTCGAAGGACTTTTACCAAGCGAAAAAAAAGGTGAAAGAACTTGGGCTTGGATGTGAAAAAATTCATTCGCCCCGGAGGATGTATGTTGTATTACAAGGATGATCTTTGAGTGACCAATTGCAAATTCTGTGGACATGACGATATATAAAGTTGTGGGGAAAGGAAGGAAAATGACCCGTCATGCATTAAGCAAGATGTGGTACTTTCCTCTGGTGCCCAGACTTACGAGATTGTATGCATCCGAACAAACAGCTGCTCACATGAGATGGCACCGGGAGCATCGTAGGGATGAGAACTTTGTGACGCATCCATCGATGCCGAAGCTTGGCGTAAATTTGACGAGGCGAATCCTTTCTTTGCTATGGATCCCCGTAATGTTCGTCTTGGTCTATGTTCGGATGGGTTCGCTCCTTTCAACAATACGGGCAGGAATTATTCCTGTTGGCCAGTCATTGTGACTCCGTACAACCTCCCACCTTCTATGTGCATGAGAAGAGAGTTTTTCTTCCTTAACGCATTAATCCCTGGGCCGTCGAACCCAAAAAAGAAGATAGATGTGTACCTCAGGCCTTTGATAGACGAGTTGAAGATGTTGTGGAGTGAAGGTGTTCTTACGTATGATATATCATTAAGTCGAATTTCACCATGCGGCCGCCTTAATGTGGACGATAAATGATTTCCCCGCATATGGGATATTGAGTGGCGGGCAAACGTCGGAAAGCTCGCATGCTCGGTATGTCTTGAAGAACATGGGTTTTAGCTTGGAACACAGTTGCAAGGTCGGTTGGTTTGACAGCACCGACGATTCCTACCCCGATTATCCGTTTAGGAGAAATAGAAAAGACTTCACGCGGAAGGTTGTCGAATGAGCAGATCCACCTCGTCGTTTAAGTGGACAAGAAATATGGGACAGGGTCAGGCACATTCCAAGTGTCGAAGAGGGGGCTGCTTCAAGCGAACCTAAGGGGTACGGCATTGATCATCATTGGAACAAACGCAGTATCTTCTGGGAACTACCATATTGGAAATATCAATTGTTAAGACACAACCTCGATGTCATGCATATTGAGAGGAATGTGTTTTGCAATATTACGTACACCGTGATGGACACCAAGGGCAAGACGAAAGACACGATCAACGCAAGATTGGACGTTGAAGCGATTTGTAGAAGGCCCGCTTTGCATTTGGTGGACAGTGGCATCGGATGAATTTCCAAACCCGAGAGCGCCGTACACATTCAATAAAGAGTAGAATTTAGAATTGTTGCAATGGGTTAAAGATCTGAAACTCCCGACGGTTATGCGTCAAACTGGAAAAGATGTGTCGACATGCACGAGGTGAAGTTGAGCAAGATGAAGAGTCATGATTGTCATGTTTTTTTCCAGAGATTGTTGCCGTGGGCCTTCAAAGCACTACCGAAGCATGTATGGTCTATTCTAACGGAGTTATCCATGTTCTTTAGAGAAATTTGTGCTTCGGAGCTTAATGTTGAAAAGTTACGACACCTGGAGGCGAGCATGCCCATAACACTATGCAAGTTAGAAATGGTGTTTCCTCCTAGCTTGTTTGACTCAATGGAACATTTGCCCGTTCACTTGGCCTACGAAGCAAAGGTAGGAGGCCCCAACAAAGATAGATGGATGTATCCGTTTGAGAGGTAATATATATATTGATTTGCGCTGTTATTAATTGACCGACATGGTACTTTAGCTCTGATATTCCATTGTAGGTTTTTACGCACACTTAAGCACAAGATCAAAAATACAAGGTACGTTGAAGGATCTATCGCTGAAGCTTATCTAGTCGAAGAGGCCGTAAAATTTGCGTTATACTATTATCCCAATGAAATGATGTCAAGATGGAGAGGGGTACCTCGCAACGATGATGCAGCTGATACAAGGGATCAAACATCAATATTTAATTTTCCAGGGCGAGTCGTGGGAAAACGTTGGAGGTCAACTCTTGACGGAAAAGATAAGCGAGTTGCGGAGTGGTACATTCTAAACAACTGTGAAGAGGCCGCCCAGTACCTAGAGTAAGTTTTTTTTTTCCTTTTTACTATTACGGTAAGTATTAAAATATTAACTTCAGTTTTTTGTTACAATTACTTCTCTAATTGGGTCCGATCGGAAAATCCTTCAATGTCGGTGTCCCAAGTTGATCAATTCAAGAATTCTGAGTTTCCAAAATGGTTTCGATCCTATTTCTTGGAAAATCCATCAGATCCCAATGAAGTTGCGTGGAGTTTATCTTATGGAGCTACAATGACAGTTACCGATGCAACAAATATATAATCAATGGGTATCGATTTGTAATCGTTGACGCGAACGCAGTACACTATGTTGCAATTACGGTGTATGTTGTCGAGGTGACCAAGTTAACGGGGTGGAGACCGGCTACTACGGGAAGTTAGTTGAGATAATTCAACCGAGTTACCGGTGGGACAAGGTGGTGACCCTTTTTAAGTGTGAGTGGTTTGATAACGGTCCGCGTGGGACAAAAGTGGACAAACATGGAAATATTGAGATCCATCTGGACAAGGAGATATACGGTTGGTTATGACCCATTCATCCTTGCTCAACAAAGCGGAACAAGTTTACTATACACCATACCCTACATCTCGCCAAGGGTGGACGGGAGTTATTAAAACCAAAGCACAAAATATTATACCAAAGTCGAAAGAGCCGGAATCAAATGACAGTATGGCTGAACCTTTCCAAGCTGATGTGGAACATGTGTTGCCCATAAACATCTTCGATGACGAAGTACCAAGCAATCTCTTTGATTCTCGTACGGAGTTAGAGTTGATTCCTATACAAATTGACGATGAGAAATCGACGATGAGGATGAGGCGAGAAATGAGCTTCTCGATAGTGAATCGAGTTCGACGACTATGAGAGTTCGAGATGAAGACATGCAAGTAGATGTCGATGAACGGGAATCGTACGGTTGATTTGTGTTAGTTCTTTGTTTATGACGATGTGTTATACTACATACTTTGTTTCTTTGCTATTGTCATATTAACTAAATATCTTTTTTATATATATTTTTTGCCATGATGTCTATAAGTGTTCAGAGATGGAGCATCCAGGAGGACGTTCAGGTAGTGGACGTGGCAGTGGTCGAGCCCGACCCCGTACTATAAGAGGGGGTAGGGCGACGCCAACTGCTCCATATGGAGGCAGAGGACTCACTCTTCTCCCGAGGTGCCACTATTTGATTTTTCGTCGTCACCGTCGGGATATTTGTCATCTTCACCGTCACTTTATACATCGTCGTCACGGCGGCTACCCCCGATGCACGCAAAGGGGACAACGAGTTTACTTTACCATTTCGATTGATTTACATTTGTTTAGTTTCTTGAAACCATCTTTGTACAAACATCTTCAATATTTCACATTTCTTCCTTAGCACACTGCGCGCCTCGAGCCACGTCGGGGAAGAAGGTAGTTCTTTAGAGGTACCAACGGGGCTCAAGAGATCCCGAGACGGGGTTTCTTTGGATCCGTCCCGACGCAACGAGTAAGTCATGCCAAGTTACCTATAATGTTACAATTTTCTTTTCTAATTGGTTTGTATGCTAATATTTGCATGATAATATCTTTTCAGATTTGTGCTCGATACTCCGGTGGCGACTTTCATGTCGGACCAAATATTCCGTAAATACACTCAAGCTTGGACCGCGTGGACAGAGATTCCTAAGACGCAACGAGAGACGTGGTTCAAGGAGTTCTTGGTAAGTTATTTTTTTTATGCGTGTTAATTAAGTACTTTTAAAATTTTGAGCACTAATTGTTCGTTATTGATTTTCGGGATAAGCATTTGACGTTGCTCGAGCATCTTGAAAATGAAAAAAAGCTTATAACCACGGGGCCGGCGTGATGGTGCGTCGAAAGCTCTATGCATTGAGAAGGTCGAGAGGCAAGACAAATTGGCTTCCACAGGACACTAAAGATGAATTATTTGGCAATTGGGAAAATAATGACAAGTTTAAGACCATAAGTGCGAAAAATAAGCAAAATAGGGCCAAAATGGAAGGACCATCATATGCTGGCGGCTCCATATCAATTAGTGAGCATCGACGCAAAGTTGTAAGTACACGTTATTTTCTATTTACGTATTCAATATTTTGTACTTTGAAGTAATTAATTAAGGTCATCATTTGCGTTTGCGGGTAGAGTCCGGGAAGCTCCAGTTGGATCGGTTGAGTGGGTTACCTTTCGGCGGACCCATTCCCGTGGCCCTGAAGGAGTGAGAGGAAATGGATTAACCCAAGGACGCAACAAATAGCGGTTAGACATTTATTGCCTTTATTACTTGTTTTATGCACCACCATATTTATTTCATTTTACATGTCTTATTTGTTATGTATTTGTTTGCTTGTAGAAAAACTTTGAGAAGTTGTCGCGGGGAGAGAGCCTCATAGCGTGAGACGACCCCCCTCATCCTCTATATCCGATAACGAGAGTCTCGTTTCTTTGAGGCTACCGGCGGATTTGACAAGAAAGGGAGGGTCTTCGGATACGGTGAGTCGCCAAACCAACCGAAGCAAACAAAGCGCCTCATCCGGCACCGTAGGCGGGGACGAAGGCACACTTGTTTCTTTGGGGGCAAGTGAACCCATAAAAAATTTAAAAAATATATATATAGTATAGGACTTTTATTGCAACTTATCTGGTTAGAGTAGTTGGTTATGAGTTTTGATATCCATTTAAAGGTCCAGGGTTCGAACCGTCTCTCCTTGTTTTTTTTTCAATCTCCAAATCTCACCACTCTCGCGCTCCGTTCCCCCCTTCTTTTTTTTTTCAATCTCCAAATCTCACCCACTCCAAATTTCCTTCCTCCAAATCCCTCGAGTCCCCAATCGATTTGTCTTCAAACCTCTCACCCACTCCTAATCGATCCCCAAATCGATCAGTCTCTCACCCACGGCGCTCTTGGCTGCCCCCTCCGTCGTCGAAGGAAATAAAGAAAGTGATTGCGATATCGAACAGCGGAGGAGGAGGAGTAGGCGGAAAAGGATCGGAGAAGGCTACTAGTACGGCGGAGAGCCGGAGACTGCGGTTGCTGCAGGAGGTCGCCGGATTTCCTCAAGTAGGCGGAAAAGGATCGAAGAAGGCTACTAGTATGTCTATGATAATCACTACGATCAATCCAATCATTTAAAATTTTTACCCGCAAAACCCTAATCATCATTTTATCCTATAATTTCGTGTTCATTGAGAAGTTTGGAACGCATGTCGTAGTTGGGGTGAAAATTGGGGAACGATATGATATATGCAAAAGCAATTCTCATCTTCTCTCCAACCAACCGATGTACGAGAGAAAAAATTGAAAGAGATTCACGATGGGTTCTTTGTAAGTGGAGCCTGGACAACATTACACAAATGATGAAAAAATTAATCGGAAGGATAAGGTCCGAAACTTTTGGATTAAAATTTATTTATTTTTTTCTCGTCTACTTGAAGTGAATTTTGAGAGTTCTCAATTGAAAATCTATTAATGCAATCGAGACACTATCATTGAATCCAAAATTGATTAGGAAGTTGGAAGCCATATGCCTTTAATCTCTCGGTAAATAATGAAAAAGAATATTTGAATCCTTCACTAATAGAATTGTAAATTTCCATTAAAAACGTCGAATATATTGGTAATGAGTTACCACCTCCTAACCTTCTATATTTTGTCATAAATCGGAATCCTGGTTCTCAATCCCTTCGTAAAAAAAAAAGAGAGAGAGAGAGAATTATTCACTTTTTTCGCACTTCCAAAAAGAATGTTAATACTTCAATTATATTCGATAGGTTAAATTAGTTGGTTAAAAAACCTTAAGTCCGGTATAGGGAAATTGTGGGGTAGAACTTAAAAGATGACATAGAAATACTTTCAGATTGATTGAGCTTAATTTCATTTTCCTTCTCTAAAATCTTTGAAAATCAAGAGCAATAATTGTGAAAAAAACACATTTTTCCCTTAATGAATGATAAGGTGAAAGATAGGAAAACAGATCAAATGAGATTAGGGATCTGTTTTATTGAAGACCTGTATGTCAGATAGATGGATAGATGCCATGCATGTGTGGTAAAGCTAATGCACTTAACAGCTTTCACGCATATCTTTGATACGATTGATGATGAGGATATAATGAAATATTTTCAAGGAATGAAGAATCGAAGAATGATTTTGTAATCCTTCTGATGTAAAGGTTAGTTGACTCTTGATTATTATTTTTCTATGTTAATGCATTTGTGTTCTCATTGTTTTCCTTCCTCCTTTATGTAGGTGTTTGGTGTTGAACCTATTGAAAGTGTCGTCTTTCTAGTGGATAACCTTTTTGAGGCATCTTTGAAGTTGGAGTGTCGGTTTGTAACTATCCTTCTCTTATTCCTTTGCTCTATGGTGAAAGCATGATAATAAGTCTTATTTGTATTGAATATTGGCATGACACAGCTTCATTTAAAACTTTCCTTTAAAAAAAAAAATTAGGGGCGCTGCCCCCGAACCCCTACACTAATTGTGCACCCATTAACTTCAAATCCTGGCTCCGTCCCTGACTGTAGGGGTTTCTTCAGGTAAACATAAATACATTTGTTTTTGATAATTTTCATTCTCTTGTCCATTCAAATGAAGTACAAATAATAAATGTACTAATCAATTCTGTAGATGAGCTAAAGAAGATGAAGGCATTGGTGGAGGAGCAAGCAACACATATGACCCAAGAACGGGAGATGATGAGTCAGCGGCTGGCTCAGGAAACAGAGATGATGAGGCAGCAGATGATTCAGGAACAAAATCAGATCAAGCGAGCATTGCGCAGAACAAGATCGATCAAGCGGCGTTACGCGAGAACGGGGCGATGATGCGACAAGAGATGACTCAATGAGAATGAGATGATGAGGGCGACGCAGTTCAAATCATGTCCCTTATGAAAGACAGAGGTTCCGGGTCGACTCACGTGATGATGATGACCATGCGGGTGATGACGATGATCACAATCTTTCATTGTTTAGCCTACTTTTTTGTATTTGCTTGTTGCTACTATTTTTTTGTATTTTTTTGTTGCTACGGATTATATATATATATATATATATATATATATATATATATATATATATATATATATATATATATTGTGTTTTCACTATGTAAATTCTTTTTTATCGTTAATATATTCATGGTACATTACTTTACTATTTGTATTCAATTTTCTATTAAAAAAATTAAAAAAAAAATAAAATTTAAAATTTGCTACCGAAAATAAAATCTCCGCAAATTCGAAATTTGTTACGGAAAAACAAATCAAGCTACGGAACAAAATCCGTAGCAAATTCCGAATTTGCTACGAGAAAAAAATCCGTAGCAAATTCGAAATTTGTGAAATTTGCTACGGAAAAAGTATCCGTAGCAAATTTTCAAATTTGCTACGGATGTTTTTCCGTAGCAAATTGCTACGGATTTTTTTTCGTAGCAATTTTCTACGGACTTTATTGCCGTAGCAAATTGCTACGGAAAAAAAAAGTAGCAATTGCGACGGATTTTCTCAAATTCGTCGCTATTGCCACACGATATTTTTTACGGATAAAATCCGTAGAAGAAACATGTTTTGCTACGGAAAAATGGGTTTTTCTTTACGGATTTTTTCCATAGCAAAAACCGAAATTTTTAGTAGTGTAAATTTCTAAATAAATTATTAATCAAAATATTTCTCTTAATAACTTAATATTAAGTATTTTCTTTTATCTTTCTCTAAAAGAAACTCTATAGTTGTTTGATTATAATCCTCGTCCAATAATTTTGTTTTACAAAAAATGGAGGGAGTTTACGTAGGAGGGTAAGTGAGATTTTTAGCTTAGAACCTAAGAAATATATCTATGAGACTTTGAGGGAGACAAGTGAGAATAATGATGTCATCAACGTCTTCACGTTAAATACAAACACACGTACATACAGGTGTATGTTGAATGACTTCGCCAAAAGCACCAAAATAAGTTTTTTTTTTAAAAAAAAATTTACCTAATAAAAGCACTTTAGAATTTTTAAGGATTAACGCTTCACGCCACTAACGACGTAAAAGGGGTTCACACCATCGACACTTCGACACAAAAGTGTCGGTGATGTGGAGAAGGTTCACGCCACTAGTGACGTGAACGCTTTCACGCCACCTAGTGGCGTGAACAACATTCATGCCACTAGGTCTTAGGTGCCTGAACAATCAATCTCTATTATTGTTCACCGTCCCGCCACCAATCGCATTATTTTAGTAAAATGTTTTAATATACTTTAATTAGGTAAATTTTTTTATAAAAAAAAAATCTTATTTTAGTACTTTTCCCCTGATTTCTAAGTCAAGTTCAGTTTTCATATTATTAATAATATCCTTGCGATTTTTCACTCATAATTATATTACATCCTTTAATTTCAATTTCTGATTCAATTTTTTTGGGTGGAGTCGTCGGGGACCAAGCAATTTGCCTTTTCTTTTTCCACTTTTAACTTTTAGTTCCTAAATTCCTCTAGCATGTTTGAAAAGTTGCCACATGGCTTCAGAATTAGGTAATTCAACATTCCCACGTGTTTGACAATTCAATACTTAATTACATTAATTAATTCTCTGAGCTGAAACCAAAATTCACAATAGACTTTAATTAAAATGCTAGGCTTATTAATTCCAACTTTCCAGCTGAAGCAGTTAGCACTTACTCCCTCTCTCTCTCTCTCTCCGATTTTTATTATAAAGCACTAACGTAACTAATCATTCTTATAAATTAATAAAAACAATTGAAGTTAATAAAGTTGTCCTAGAATTTAAGTAATTTTTAATATTACTCTTACTAATTACACTAAACTTTAATGTTATATTAATATTACTCTCACCAACTACCCTTATTAATTATGGGTATATATGGGAAAAAAATTAGTGTTACTTGGGAAAGAAAACGCCTTATAAAAAAGATCAAATAAAACTTTTAGTTGGTGCCTTATAATAAGGATTAGAAGGAATACATAAGTAGTCAATAACGACGGGCTGCAACTTGGGAAGTTGAAGTTGTCAATATTAATACTAAAGTTATTAATTGTGATTTTTAAGTTGTTATTCTTTGTGCCTAAGTAGTCAAAAGAATATGTGTAATAATTTAGAAACATAAGAGTATAGATTGATCATTTGAAAACATTTATTAATTCTATATTTCTCCCAACTCAAGATTTGTGATATTAGACTCCCTTATTTATTTTTTTGTTATTTCTTTTAAGAAAAATGTAATTTTTTTCCTTTATTTACCCTATTTTCTTTTTAAAAAAATATTAAATAACTAATTACATTGGTTGGTATGGTGGAAAGTAGAAACCATATTATATTTATTGTCTGACAAAACATGCATCATCCCCGGGAGCACATAAGGTGCTTCTCCCTTATGTCTTTCCTTCATACGCACATCCCTCTAATTAGAGGGATGAGGATTTTTTTTTTTAATTTTTTTATATATAGTATTTATTTATATTTAAATTATATGTGGCTTTTACGGAATTTTTTTCAAGACTCGATCTCAAATTAATTATTTTACGAGGATATTGGTGTTACGGGATAATATTTTCGTATGCGGGATTGAAAATTAATTAATATGAGATCTTTAGATTAAAAAAATATTCCAGAAAGATCATATAATTTAAATCTAAATAAATAGTAGATATAAAAAATTTAAAAAAATAAGAAAAAATGTGCTTCATCCCTCTTATAGAGGGACAAGCACATAAGGTGCACATAAGAGATGTGCACCTAATGTGAACCCATCATCCCCAGTTCCCCACACTCCACTTTCAGCTGGAGTTTCCGATTATAAAATCACTCAACTCCGTTTCCTTTTTCGCAGAACAGCGTCTTCCAACTCCAACAATGGCTTCCAAATCCCCCCTCGTCTTTTTGCTTTTCCTCTCAATCTCTCCTCTTATCATTTTCGTCACCGCCGATAAACACGAGTTCGGCCGTCCGATCGATCGGAAAGCCCTCGGTCTGAAGAAAGAAAAGCTGAGCCACTTCCGATTCTACTGGCACGACATCCTCAGCGGTCGCAATCCGACCTCCGTCCGCGTCGTCCAGCCGCCGATTAACTCAACGACCTTCTTTGGGTCGGTGAACATGATCGATAACCCGATTACATTGGGTCCGGAATTGAGCTCCAAATTGGTGGGAAGAGCGCAAGGGTTTTACTCGTCGGCGTGCCAGAACGAGGCAGCGCTTCTGATGGCGATGAATTTCGCGTTCGTTGAAGGGAAATACAACGGAAGCACAATCACGGTGTTGGGGAGGAATCCGGTGTTCCATACGGTGAGGGAGATGCCGGTGATCGGAGGAAGCGGGCTTTTCCGATTTGCCAGAGGGTATGTGGAAGCTCGAACCCACTGGTTTTCTCTCACTACAGGGGATGCTACTGTGGAGTATAATGTTTATGTTATGCATTATTGATGCTTCTTCTTCTTCTTGTAATTCAATTTCAGAGTTCTGTTTTTTGGGTTATTTATGTGATGTTAATTTTTATTTTTTTTCATAATTTCATGTTAAAATATTCACTACATCCATTTAGCTTTGGGTTAGTTACAATTTAACTCTGATATTATCACTTAATATCTCGACTGCTTCACTTCGAGTATAATAACCTTGGTCCTTCTCCAAATATGTTGTTATTTGATGAACTTGATTTTGGTCCTTTCGTAATTTTTATTTTTATTCTTTAATATAAGTGGCAAATAACTAAATTTATCCTCAATAAACTATGAACTGAGTTTTACGGATGTACTTCTAGGATTATCCTAACTGCATATCCTCCACATGCGTCTCTTTAGTCAAAATATCTTCACATTGAATAATCTTTCTATTTGAACGGGACAAAACATGCCAATTGCTATATAATAGTTGACGTGTGGCTTCAGCGTGGCTTCAGCTTTAAAAGGATGCTTTAACACACTATCTCTTAACAAAATATCTAACGCCCCAAAAGAATAAAAGAACACCTATATTCTTGAAAATTTATATAGTTGACAAATCTCGAGTCCCTGTCCCTGTCTTGTGGGGATTATTGACCTTCTCTCTTGTTGGGATTCAGAAGAATTCGTGAAGATCTGGTGATTTTTTTTTTCTTTTCCAAAAAAGGAAAAAAATTTAAAAAATCTCCTAGCATATAAATAATTATATAGATAGTGTCTTTTTTTCTTTACCCATAAAAAAAATCATATTTAAAACAATAATGTGAGCACATCTTTTGACAAGAATTTAAACCTTTAATTTGTTAAGCCGTAAGAAACCGGACCGAACCTTTATTGGTTTATATATATTAGGGTAAAAAAGAAAAATATACATACGCTTTATCCCGGAAATATTTCAACACCATATATTTTTTTTGTGAGCAAAAATACACATGTAGTTACATAATAGGTGCAAAAGTCACATTTTCCCTTAACATCGTTGGTTTTACCGTTAGTTCTGCTGTTAGTTTTATTGATCATCATTCTAATATTGAGAACGAAGAAGCAGTGGCGCGGTATCTGGATAGCCTTAACTTCAGGTTTCTTCACCATAACGCGATGGCATCCGCGATTGTTTCAAAGATATATATACATATATAACGGTATCTGGATGCGTTGTTTGGCATTTTTGCCAACAAAAATAATGGAAGACAAATTAATCTGACTACATATGGAAAAATGGGAAAACAGAGCATACCCGCTCTGCAATGCTTCGGCGGTGAGTGGCACAGCCTCGCTTGGCACGAATTTTGCAGGGAACAGAATCTGAGTACTGCAATAACTTCTCGATGGCTGCCATCTCCATTGCAGTTTTCGGCAAACTCAAGTGATGTGTCAATGGAGGAGGGCCACAGGCCTGGCCTCCCTTCTCATTCTAACCAATCACAAACAACAAAAATCAGATCAATCGCATTCCAGTTATCAAAAAAACGACACCAAGCTATTGTTAAGAAACCTGAAGAAGGTGTAATTATGGTGAAGAAAACGTCTCCATTATCATCACTTTACTCATTTAAGAAAAGTCACGCTTTCTTGGGATGCGTGGTTCTCTGAACTGGTAAGTAAAACTTCTCTCACTTTACTCTCCATTATCATCACGTCAAGCTTTTAAATTTGTGTGTGTGTATTGTTTTCAAGGAAATGGAAAACGACTCTGTTTTTTTAAGAGGAACAAACTCAGAGCAAGATGAAGAAGAAGCTGGAGAGTGTTTTCTCAGAGATATCTTATAGGACCCGATTAATTTATTTTCTGAGAGTGAGGCCATTTTTTCTTCGGCCACCGTGGAGGGGTGGTGGCACCACCACCAACTTCATCGTGAATTCTCTGCAGTGTGCTTCTCAAACACCACCACTGATGCTACGGATCACATAATGGCTGAGAGAAGAAGGAGACAGGAACTCACAGAAAGGTTCATAGCTCTCTCAGCCAATGTTGTCAAAAATGAGTTTCTACGTAGACACGGAAAGGGGTAAAAACAAGACGATACGTAAAGTTTTCTACTTTCTACTACTTTAGGTCAAAAGTTCAAAATTATATATATATATATATATATATATATATATATATATATATATATATGAATGGAAAAGAAAATCATAAATCACTACTCAAAATTGAATGAAAAAATTGGGTTAAGTTGCAAAAATATACGTGTCTTTTGTCGGAAAAGCGCCGTAAAGAAGTGTTTTTTGGGTGCGAAAGTGTACATAGTACAAATTAGGTGCGAAAATATCGTTCAATCAAGATTAAGTTTGACTTTTTTGCGACCAGGCGATGACGTGACATTTTCAAATATGCAAAAATACACATGTGCTTTGGTCATAGGAGCGCCCAAGAAAGTCTTTTTGCACATGTGAATTTTTGACAAACCGCATGTCTATTTTTGCAGCTTTGAAATGCTTACGTTATCGTCCAGGTCGCCAAGAAAAAGTCAAACTTAATGATCAAACGATATTTTTGCACATAATTTGTAACCACGTGTATACTTTTGCACCAAAAAAAAAAGACTTACACGGACGACTCCTCTGACAAAAGCACATGTCTATTTTTACACCTTAACCCATTAAAAATCATAAATCACTACTCAATGAAAAACTTCATATCTAAAAGATATAACATAGAAGTCATATAAATAAATAAAACATAAGTCCAACAACATGAAATCATACAAGAGGTGAGGTCCTGTTGTTTTTGCTTATCAGATGCATTAACTATCATGATACAACAATGTGGTGAGGTGTGAAGACCATAGGAAACTATGCTACAGGCATACAACAATTGAAGAATTTCACAGAATATTGACATACAAACTTCTTGTTTTGTTTCTATAAAGTAGCAGCAAGATGAAAAGGAGGCCACAGAAAATCAATCAACATCCACAAAGAAGAAACAGGTAGGGAGGGAGCCAGTCAGCCAAATATTGCCTCAGTATACAAATCAGAGCACAAAAAACAACATGGTTTATACCACATTCCAGATACACAGGGACAGGGGAACAACTAAAGCAAATCGGAGCCTAATTGTCGAAAATCGAAACAGCTAAAGCACAAGAAATAGAACGGTTTTAGCCTTGTCAAAGATTTATCTAGGTGACATTTATCCTAATTCCTACATTATGTTCAAATTTTACTAAAGCACAAACATAGGAGACTAGGAGAGAGCACAAGCAAGGCAGGGTTTCAACCTAAATGTTGCAAATAGAAATCGCAACCTGGTAGCTAATCAAATAACTGAGAAGAGGAAATACTTGAAACTGAAAGAAAGTGAGAAACAAGCACCTTGGTGATGCTGATGGTTTGGGTCCAAGACTCCAAGCAGAGGAGCAACGCGACGATTTTGGGTCCAAGCAAAGGAGCGAGCGTGAGAAATAAGCACCTTGAATCCTTGATGCCGATCGGTAAACTTGAAAGCCTCTCAAGGGCGATGCCGATGGTTTGGGTCCGACGGATGACGATGGTTTAGGTCCGATGGATGACGATGGCAAGGGCACAAGGCAACTCCAGTCTCTAGAGGTCACACTCAGTCGCGATACCGAATTAGGAGAATAGGGATTTCAATTTCAACTTTCCCATTTTTTGTGTGGTTGAAGTAAAAATGGTTGACTCGGTAAAAACGTGCGTTTTTACCGAGTTTACGTTTCTGCACGCCGTTTCTACCCGTTTTTGCTCCAGACCGTCTTTACCTACGTTGTAGCACGTTTGGCCCTAGTAGAAACGTAAAAACGTACGTTTTTACGCTAGTTTTTGACAACATGCTCTCGGCCACCATCCCCGTCTTTGCGTCCGATTGGGTCTTCTCATGTTGAAGAAGACGCAAGCTCAGATGGATGTTTTTGGTCAAAGAAGAAGGTGTAGGATCAGAAGGACGTTTTCTCTTTTAACAGTAAGTGTGACTTTTGCTCCAAAATGGTAACCACATGGGTACTTTTGCACCCAAAAAAAGCATGTGGTGTTGGGCGCTCCTTAGGGCAAAGCACATGTGCATTTTTACACCTTTACCCTATATATTATATACCTCATAAAGTTGAATCTGGAAGAGATGAGGTATTTCGGCCCATATTATTGAACACATCTTTTAAATTTTTTGAACGTACTAAAACATTTGCTTGGGTCAAATCCACACTTAATTCATAATGGGCCTAAGCCTAAAAATGAAACAAAACATGTGAGAACGGGATAATCTGTAAGTAATTTTATAAATACTACAATACCCCCTGTTGGCTCACGGAGTTTTGATGATAACAAGACTTCATTATTTAAACCTTTGGTTAAAAGGGATTTGTGTTTTTGAATCAGTAAATGTTAAGTTAATTACCAAGGTGTTCTTGGTTATTCAAGTAATTGTCCGTATAAATTGACACCTTTCGAAAGTCTCGTTGAAAAACTATCCAAAGATTACTTTGGACGTTACTCAAGTAATGAGCACTCCTTTTGCAAGTAATTATTTTATTCAACATTACTCTGGAGTTACTCGAGTAATACCTTTTCATTTGCAAGTAATATGGACCTAATCGTGTTTTACTCAAAATTACTTTCGAAATTACTCGAGTAATGAAGTTTTTCTCCGCAAGTAATTTTATTACTTTCAAGTGTTACTTGAGTAAGACTTAATAGCAAAGCAAGTAATCTCAAGTCAATCGCTTTCTCCCGAAATTATTCGACATTACTTGCGTGGTTACTCAAGTAAGCTTTTTCTTCTTTGCAAGTAATTGCATTACTTTCCGACATTACTTGAGTAAGGTCTCGCAAGTAATCCAAAGAACGTTGTTCTTTGTTCAAAGCCTCTCAATATTACTTTCGAAATTACTTGAGTAATGTTTTTCAAACTTCGCAAGTAATATAGTTCTTTCTGCAGAGTCTTATTATCTTTGATATTACTTTCAAATTACTTGAGTAAGCTTCGCAAGTAATTTCCCGAAAGTGATTCTAACGCCTCTGCTTTCTTGAACAACTTGATTTTACTCAAAGTAATATTTCTCCAAAGTATTTTATATCTTGAAAATATAAGATATTATTCAAGTAATCTTTTAAGCTACCTAAGTAAGTTCTTGCAAATTTAAAACCATCGGTATGTACTTAAACTCGCTCTAATCATGATGGGTAATCTTTTAACTACTCTTAATCACTCTCAAACTTATATCTAAACATCTTTTTGAGTAGATTTCAGTTGATTAACCTTTGTTTAATGTGAGATTAGCCAAAAGCATTTCAACATGTCAAAAGTATTTATTGCGCTGAAAAAAGCGAACACGCAAACGAAATTAAAGCGTGTAGCATTCAAGATATTCCAAATGTTATTCCGCACAAGTAGGCGAAGACATTTAATGAAGCAACGGTCGAAGTCTCTCAACGGCTATCACATTCAAATATGCCAACTACCCATCTACCGAAGCTTTGTGCAATTAATTCGACTCAAACGGTCATCAAGCTTCATTTGGTATAAATAGGCGATGAGCTGAATTCATCAAGATTTAACAACGAATAACACGAGACGTAGTATTCAAAGTGATCAAATTCTATTCGTTTATATCTTCAAATATCATTGAGCTTCAGTATTTATTATTCATCTACTCAGAGAGAGATTTATCATTTCTTTTATATTTGTTCAAATCTCAAGATAGAGGTATCTTGAGTGTGGGTGTACGATTACAACTTGTAAGGGGAGTGAGTCCTAAGGAGAAAGGATCATCCCGAGTTACGAGTGTGTAATTGTATTTGTGAGTTAGTGAAAATCCCGAGTGTCGGGACCTGGACGTAGGTCAAGGAGTTGGACCGAACCAAGATAAGTCCTCTCCGTGTCATTTCTCTTTACTTCTTTTCTTGCTTTCATCGTTTATCCGTGAAAGAATTTTTGAGATCACCTATTCACCCCCTCTAGGTGATATTCCACCTTCACCCCCTCAAGTTAAGATCCCTTTACGTGATCCTCTCGAGAAATGGCGATAGTTCCGCGTAAGAAAAGCTTTATGCTGGTTCCGGTTTCTCGAAGAAGATGATCTCATTGGTAGGAGATCTAAGAAACTTAAGAATTGCGATAGTAGTGGCATGGATAAAGAGTGGGCGAAACTGGTTTGGCGAGAAGAAACAAAAGGAAGGGGTCGATCCTTTGCGACGTTTTATAGGGCATTAATCAAAATGAGCGTGAAGCCGGTGAGCTTGAAGGTGAGAAGACCTTGGCTAATGATGTCTTGTCCGAAGATGCTATTTCTTAATTGGAAGAAGAGGATTCTTAACCTCTCGTGTTTGATATCTCGAGGACATGAACGTAAATTTCCAAACATTTGCTTTTTTTGAGAAAATGAAAAATCGTCTCTATAAAGCATGGAACAATGCCGTGATTGTGAAATTACTAGGTAGGAACATCGGTTATAAGATGCTCCTATCTATACTACAATGATTATGGGCTAAATGAGGCGTGATTCGTTTAATCAACATTGGTAATGGTTTTTTTGTGGTTAAACTTACCAATAAGGAGGACTATCTTTATGCACTAACTTGAGGACCCGGCTTTTATTTGATCACTATCGACCGTGAGGTCGTGGGAACCTCTCTTCAATCCTTGGACAACCACTATTAATAAAGTGTCGGTTTGGGTTAGAATGTCGAAGATATCTATGAAATATTATGATCGTGAAGCTTTAACTTGGATTGGTATTAGAATTGGGCAGATGATAAAAGTTGATATTAACACCTCCGATCGCCTTAGAGGACACTATGCCTGGATGTGTGTGTTGGTTGATCTAAGTAAGTGTAACATCCTCATTTTTAATTTTAGGATTTAAGTATAATTATGAAATTAATTATCAGAATTTAAGACATATTTCCCATAAAATTAAAGACAAATAAATAAGAAATAATTTTTTTTTGACATAAATATTTTATAGATAATATTTTAAGGCCTAAAGAAATTTAATTGAGGAAAGAATAAAGACAAAGAATATTTACAAGGAATAAATTATGGCCTAATAATAGGAAGAAGAGGAGAATAAGGAATTGGTTAGTATGTGTTGTATTATATATATTCTTTTTTTTTTTTTTTTTTTTGGCCAAAATATTATATATATTCTTTACTACCCATTATTCCCACGTAGCATGTGCAAGTCACATGATTTTATATAATACTCATTCATTTCTTTCCTTATTCTTCTTCCTGCCATGCACGTGAGCAAATCAGCCCAATATAATACCCCTTCTCATTTGTTCATCATCCAATTCATTTGATTCATCTTGGCCCAACATGGTAGCAGTAGAAAATAACCATTAAGTTTGCTCAGCCCACTCCTATAATATGTTGTTAGTATTTATGAACTCCTATATAATAGGATCTAATCTAACCCACTCCTATATTATCTCATTTATAATATTAGTTACAAATAAATATATATATATATATCATAATAAAATACATTTTTATGTTGTTAATATTTATTTAAACTCCTAATTTAAATAATATATTATACCTATATAGCATGATAAGACAAAAATCTGTGTGTGTATACTCGATGCATATGGAATAGAAGTAAGAAAGCTTGCTAATAAATATATAAATATATGAAAGCATGAAGAAATATTTTGGGAACCAAAAGCTCACTGTGCACTACTAGAAAAACTGCAAATAGTGACGAAATTTGCTACGGAAAATTTTCCGTAGCAAATTTAGTAGATTTTGCTACGGATTGGTAAATCCGTAGGAAACAAAATAAATTGCGACGGATTAACTAATCCGTCGCAAAAATATGAGAGTTTGCGACGGAATAGTGAATCCGTCGCAATATGGCGGACCGCACAATGAGTCCGTCGCAAAAGGGCGGCCATTTAGGGACCGCCTTTGCGACGGAATCTGTCCGTCGCAAAACGGGCGACCAAAAGTCCGCCATTTTGCGACGGTTAAGTGTTTCCGTCGCAAAAAAGTTGCTTTTTTGCGACGGATTATCCAATCCGTCGCAAAAAACCACCAACATCTTGCGACGGATTGTCAAATCCGACGCAAAGGAACTTTTGCGACGGATCATCCGTCCGTCGCAAAAAGCCGAAAGGTTATTACCTTCGCCTTTTTTTTCCCCACTCCCGACACTCCTCCGGCCGAAGCTCGCGACCCCGGCTCCCCGGCTCGTCGGACCGCGCCCCCCGGCTCGCCACCCCAGCTCAACCCACCACCCCCAGCCTCCGCCCTCTCCCACTTCCTCCCGGCTCGGCCCCCACCCCCCACGACCCCCGTCCTCCCGGCTCGGCCCCCACCCCCACGCCCCCCGCCCGCCCCTCCCCCACGTCCTCCCGGCCGGCCCCCAGCTCCCCTCGCCGCCCCCACGCCCTCGCCCCCTTCCTCCCCTCTCCTCCCCCGGGGTCCCTTCTCCCTCCTCGCCTCGCCCCCTATTGTCGTCTTCTTATCCGTCGGCCACCGCTGTGTTAGCTAGCTTGAAGTATTTTTTTCTTATAATTATATGGAAATATATATGTTAGATTTGCTTTATTATATATTTAAAATATATATGTTAGTAGAAGATATAAAATACAGGATTTTAAATCTTTTTTTGTTTTTTGTTTTAGTGTCTCCTTTAGTCGAATCTGTTAATTACATAATGATTTTGATACTTATTGTGTTTATTAATTTGAATTATGTTTATAGTTTGTAGGAAATTCCATGATTTTTTTAATTAGTGGGTTTTAATGATTTTTATTTATGATATTGATTTTTTTAATCTTGCATTGTTTTTTGGAATTATTTTATGTGAAGTATTTTATCTAGCATTTTTTAGGAATTTAGAAATTTCAATTCGATATTGGTGTGATAAAATTATGATTTTGTATTAGTTGGGAATGATACATAAATCTTTAAATAGGATGGTGTTGAAATTAGAAAAGTGAAGTATTGAGAAATGAAATTTAGGGATACAACAATTAATTAATTAATGTAAAGTAGGAGGAGGAAGGTGTGACATTGAAGAAGAATCAAATTTGTATGAGTGATAAAAATTAGTGGAATTTACTATTTGATTTAGGCTATTATAAAAATGACGTTAATAATTTATTTTAAAAATATTCCATTTAAATTTTTTATTTGAATCTATTTTTAACAAGTTATACAATAAATTTGATTAAATGTTAAGTAATCTCTTTGATCTAGCCCATATATGTTAGAAACTCCAAAATACTTAGTATTCTATTCTTTGTTTGCCCTCCACATACATGTGTCCATGTTTCAGTGTGTTATCCTCATTCTCTCGGTTGCTTTGTTGGAATATGTTCTTTGTTCAATGCATGTGTTTGTTTTTCACTTTCTTGAGTAAGTGGCAATTGGAAGGCATAAGGGGCGACTTATATATATTTGTGGTATGTTGAGAAGTTAATTAGGGTAGTAATCGAACTAGCTAGGAAGTATGGAAGGCAACCATGATAGAAGTTGGATGTACAATCGTCTAACCGATGAAGACAAGTAACAACAAGATTCTTCGCGGGTTTGGAAGAGTTCGTCAATTTGCTTTGGCGAATTCAAATAATTCAAGAAGGGAGATCGGTGTCCGTGTGCCAAATGTAAGTGTTTAAGATTTACGATGCGGACACGGTCGGGATTCATTTGTGTCAAAAGGGATTCATAAAAGATTATGAATGTTGGGAATGTCATGGCGAAGTCCGGACACCGAGTGGTTATTACGGGGACGTAGTCATCGAGAAAACCTTAATCAATATGAGCGTTGGTTATGGATGCCGCGGGACCGTCGATCGGCCAATATTTTGATCCCGTTACTCATGCGCCGAACCGTCATACATGGGAGAGAGAGGGTACCCATCCTCAACCATCAAACATGGGTGAGGATCCTCATCCGGAAGCGCTAGGTTCTATAAAATGCTTCAAGAAGCACAACGTCCGTTATGGGAAGGTTGCGACCACTTTGAAAATAGTGAATATTCATCGCTTATCGGCTACCCTAGCAACACTAAGTTTGAAGACCGATCACCATATGAGTGAGAGGAATTACAACGAAATGATGCGCAGATCATGAGTAAGGTTGTTCCCAAAGACAATAATTTGCCGAAGGACTTTTACCAAGCAAAAAAAAGGTGAAAGAGCTTGGGCTTGGATGTGAAAAAATTCATTTCTTTGCCCTGAGGATGTATGTTGTATTACAAGGATGATCTTGAGTGACAAATTGCAAATTCTCGTGGACATGACAGATATAAAGTTGTGGGGAAAGGAAGGAAAAAGACCCGTCATGCATTAAGCAAGATGTGGTACTTTCCTCGGTGCCCGGACTTACGAGATTGTATGCATCCGAACAAACGGCTTCTCACATGAGATGGCACTTTGGGAGCATCGTAGGGATGAGAACTTTGTGACGCATCCATCCGATACCGAAGCTTGGCGTAAATTTGACGAGGCGAATCCTTTCTTTGCTATGGATCCCCGTAATGTTCGTCTTGGTCTATGTTCGGATGGGTTCGCTCCTTTCAACAATACGGGCGGAATTATTCCCGTTGGCCGATCATTGTGACGCCGTACAACCTCCCACCTTCTATGTGCATGAGAAGAGAGTTTTCTTCCTTAACGCGTTAATCCCGGGCCGTCGAACCCAAAAAAAAAAGATAGATGTGTACCTCGGGCCTTTGATAGACGAGTTGAAGATGTTGTGGAGTGAAGGTGTTCTTATGTATGATATATCATTAAGTCGAATTTCACCATGCGGCTGCCTTAATGTGGACGATAAATGATTTCCCCGCATATGGGATGTTGAGTGGGCGGCAAACGTCTGGAAAGCTCGCGTGCCCGGTATGTCTTGAACGTAACATGGGTTTTAGCTTGGAACACAGTCTCAAGGTCAGTTGGTTTGACAGGCACCGACGATTCCTACCCCCCGATCATCCGTTTTGGAGAAATAGAAAAGACTTCACGCGGAAGGTTGTCGAACGAGCAGATCCACCTCGTCGTTTAAGTGGACAAGAAATATGGGACAGGTCGTGCACATTCCGAGTGTCGAAGAGGGGGCGCTCAAGCGAACCCGAGGGGTACGGCATTGATCATCATTGGAACAAACGCAAAGATCTTCCGGGAACTACCATATTGGAAAGATCAATTGTTAAGACACAACCTCGATGTCATGCATATTGAGAGGAATGTGTTTTGCAATATTCTCGTACACCGTGATGGACACCAAGGGCAAGACGAAAGACACGGTCAACGCAAGATTGGACGTTGAAGCGATTTGTAGAAGGCCCTTTGCATTTGGTGGACGGTGGCACGGACGAATTTCCAAACCCGTGAGCGCCGTACACATTCAATAAAGAGCAGAATTTAGAATTGTTGCAATGGGTTAAAGATCTGAAACTCCCCGACGGTTATGCGTCAAACCGGAAAAGATGTGTCGACATGCACGAGGTGAAGTTGAGCAAGATGAAGAGTCATGATTGTCATGTGTTTTTCCGAGATTGTTGCCGTGGGCCTTCAAAGCACTACCGAAGCATGTATGGTCTATTCTAACGGAGTTGTCCATGTTCTTTAGAGAAATTTGTGCTTCCGAGCTTAATGTTGAAAAGTTACGACACTGGAGGCGAGCATGCCCATAACGCTATGCAAGTTAGAAATGGTGTTTCCTCCTAGCTTGTTTGACTCAATGGAACATTTGCCCGTTCACTTGGCATACGAAGCAAAGGTAGGAGGCCCGCAACAAAGATAGATGGATGTATCCGTTTGAGAGGTAATATATATATTGATTTGCGATGTTATTAATTGACCGACATGATACTTTAGCTCGAGATATTCCATTGTAGGTTTTTACGCACACTTAAGCACAAGATCAAAAATACAAGGTACGTTGAAGGATCTATCGCGAAGCTTATCTAGTCGAAGAGGCCGCAAAATTTGCGTCATACTATTATCCCCCGAAATGATGTCAAGATGGAGAGGGGTACCTCGTAACGATGATGCCGGTGATACGAGGATCAAAAATCAATATTTAATTTTCCAGGGCGAGTCGTGGGAAAACGTTGGAAGTCAACTCTTGACGGAAGAGATAAGCGAGTTGCAGAGTGGTACATTCTAAACAACTGTGAAGAGGTTGCAAAGTACCTAGAGTAAGTTTTTGTTTTGTTTACTATTACGGTAAGTATTAAAGTATTAACTTAAGTTTTTTTTTGTTACGCTTACTTCTCTAATTGGGTCGATCGGGAAATCCTTCAATGTCGGTGTCCCAAGTTGATCAATTCACTAATTCCGAGTTTCCAAAATGGTTTCGATCATATTTCTTGGAAAATCCATCGATCCCAATGAAGTTGCGTGGAGTTTATCTTATGGAGCTGCAATGACAGTTACCGATGCAACAAATATATAATCAATGGGTATCGATTTGCAATCGTTGACGCGAACGCAGTACACTATGTTGCAATTACGGTGTATGTTGTCGAGGTGACCAAATTGACGGGTTGAGACTGACTACTACGGGAAGTTAGTTGAGATAATTCAGCTGAGTTACCATTGGGACAAGGTGGTGACCCTTTTTAAGTGTGAGTGGTTTGATAACGTCCGCGTGGGACAAAAGTGGACAAACATGGAAATATTGAGATCCTTTGGACAAGGAGATATTCGGTTGGTTATGACCCATTCATCCTTGCTCAACAAAGGCGGAACAAGTTTACTATACACCATACCCTACATCTCGCCAAGGGTGGACGGAGTTATTAAAACCAAAGCACGAAATATTATACCAAAGTCGAAAGAGCGGGAATCAAATGACAAGATGGCCGAACCTTTCCAAGCCGATGTGGAACATGCTGCCGCCCATAAATCTCTTCGATGACGAAGTACCAAGCAATCTCTTTGATTCTCGTGCGGAGTTAGAGTTGATTCCTATACAAATTGACGATGAGAAATCGGACGATGAGGATGAGGCGAAATGAGCTTCTCGATAGTGAATGCGAGTTCGACGACTATGAGAGTTCGATGAAGACATGCAAGTAGATGTCGATGAACGGGAATCGTCCGGTTGATTTATGTTAGTTATTTGTTTATGACGATATGTTATACTACATACTTTGTTTCTTTGCTACTCTCATATTAACTAATTTTTTATATATATATATATTTTGCCATGATGTCTATAAGTGTTCGGAGATGGAGCATCCAGAGGACGTTCAAGTAGTGGACGTGGCGGTGGTCGAGCCCGACCCCGTACTATAAGAGGGGGTGGCGACGCCAACCGCTCCATATGGAGCGAGAGGGCTCGCCTCTTCTCCGATGTGCCACTATTTGATTTTTCGTCGTCACCGTCGGGATATTTGTCATCTTCACCGTCACTTTATACATCGTCGTCACGGCGGCTACCCCCCCCGATGCACGGCAAGGAGGACCACAGTTTACTTTTACCATTTCGATTGATTTACATTTGTTTAGTTTCTTGAAACCATCTATGTACAAACATCTTCAATATTTCACATTTCTTCCTTAGCACATCAAGCGCCGCCTCGAGCCACGTCGGGGAAGAAGGTAGTTCTTCGAGGTACCAACGGGGCTCAAGAGATCCCGAGACGGGGTTTCTTTGGATCCGTCCCGACGCAACGAGTAAGTCATGCAAAGTTACCCGTAATGTTACAATTTTCTTTTCTAATTGGTTTGTATGCTAATATTTGCATGATAATCTCTCGTTTTCAGATTTTTGCACGATACTCCGGTGGCGACTTTCATGTCGGACCAAATATTCCGTAATTACACTCAAGCTTGGACCGCGTGGATGAGATTCCTAAGAAGCAACGAGACACGTGGTTCAAGGAGTTCTTGGTAAGTTATTTTTTTATGCGTGTTAATTTAGTACTTTTAAAATTGAGCACTAATTGTTTGTTATTGATTTTCAGGATAAGCATATGACGTTGCCTGAGCATCTTGAAAATCTGAAAAAAGCTTATAACCACAGGGCCAGTGTGATGGTGCGTCGAAAGCTTTATGCATTGAGAAGGTCGAGAGGCAAGACAGATTGGCTTCCACAGGACACTAGAGATGAATTATTTGGCAATTGGGAAAGCAATGACAAGTTTAAGACCATAAGTGCGAAAAATAAGCAAAATAGGGCCAAAATGGAAGGACCATCATATCTTTCGGCGGCTCCATATCAATTAGTGAGCATCGACGCAAAGTTGTAAGTACACGTTAGTTTCTATTTACGTATTCAATATTTTGTAATTTGAAGTAATTAATTAAGGTCATCATTTGCGTTTGCGGGTAGAGTTCTGGGAAGCTCCATTTGGATCGGTTGAGTGGGTTACCTTTCGGCCGGACCCATTCCCGACTGCTGAAGGAGTGAGAGGCAATGGATTAATCCAAGGGCGCAACAAATAGCGGTTAGACATTTATTGCCTTTATTACTTTTTTTATGCACCACCATATTTATATAGTTTTACATGTTTTATTTGTTATGTATTTGTTTGCTTGTAGGAAAACTTTGAGAAGCATCGTCGCAGAGAGAGCCACGCGGCGTGAGATCGACCCCTCATCCTCTATATCCGACAACGAGAGTCTGTTCTTTCGAGGCTACCGCGGATTTGACAAGAAGGGGAGGGTCTTTGGATACGGTGAGTCCGCGGCCGACCGAAGCCGGACAAAGCGCCTCATCCGCACCGTAGGGGTTTGTTCGTGTAAACATAATACATTTGTTTTTGATAATTTTCATTCTCTTGTCCATTCAAATGAAGTACAAATAATAAATGTACTAATCAATTTTGTAGATGAGTGAAGAAGATGAAGGCGTTGGTGGAGGAGCAAGCAACACAAATGACCCAGAACGGGAGATGATGAGCCGGCGGCGACTCAGAAACGAGAGATGATGAGAGGCGAGATGATTCAGAACAAGATCGATCAAGCGGGCGTTGCGGCGCGGGGAAAAAGATCGATCAAGCGGCGTTACGGCGCCAGAACGGGCGGTGATGCGACGGGGAGATGACTCAAAGAATGAGTTGATGAGGTGATGCGGCTTCAAATCATGTCCCTTATGAAAGACAGAGGTTCCGGGTCGACTCCGGTGATGATGACCATGCCTTGGTGATGACGATGATCACAATGTCCTTTGTTTAGCCTACTTTTTTGTATTTGCTTGTTGCTACTACTTTTTTGTATTTGTTTGTTGCTACGGATTATATATATATATTGTGTTTTCACTATGTAAACTCTTTTTTATCGTTAATATATTCATGGTACATTACTTTACTATTTGTATTCAATTTTCTATTAAAAAAATTTAAAATTTGCTACCGAAAAGAAAATCTCCGCAAATTTCGAAATTTGCTTTACGGAAAAACAAATCATCATTTACGGAAAAAAATCCGTAGCAAATTCTGGAAATTTGTGAAATTTGCTACGGAGAAAATATCCGTAGCAAATTTTCAAATTTGCTACGGATTTTTTTCGTAGCAATTGCTACGGATCTAAAAATCCGTAGCAAATTGCTACTGATTTTAATATCCGTAGCAATTGCCACGGATTTTAATATCCGTAGCAATTTGCTACGGATTTTTAGATCCGTCGCAATTGCTACGGATAAAATATCCGTAGCAAATTTTCAAATTTGCTACGGATAAAATATCCGTAGCAAATTGCTACGGATATTAAAATCCGTGGCAATTGCTACGGATATTAAAATCCGTGGCAAATTTGCTACGGATATTAAAATCCGTAGCAAATTTGCTACGGATTTTCATATCCGTCGCAATTGCTACGGATTTCACGAAATCCGTAGCAATTGCCACGCGATATTTTGCTACGGACTAAATCAGTAGCAAAATCCATAGCAAACATGTTTTGCTACGGAAAAATGGGTTTTTGCTACGGATTTTTTCCGTAGCAAAACCGAAATTTTTAGTAGTGGTGTGTGTAATACGTGTTTTGCTGGCTTTGTTGGTTCCAAATAAATCAATCAAGCTTGATGTTTTAATGGTGGATATTGAACCCAAAAGCTTTACTGATGTGATTAAAAACCAAAGCTTTTGTGTATACCTTAATATTTATTTAAACTCCTAATTTAAAGTATTGATGACGTATCTAATATTAGATAGCCTTTGAGAGTTTTAAAATAATTGTAAATAATAATAATAATAATAATAATTAGTACATGATAATAATAAAATAAATATTGTTATTATTATTAGTAAAAAAAAGGGAGCTATTAATTAATAATAAATAAAAGAGTGGTATTATTAATTAATAGTAAGTCAAAATGGGTATTATTAATTAATAATAAAATAGAAAGAAAATTAATAGTTACAATGGTTTCCCTAATTTTTCTATCCCGTCATAATTTGTCCACTTCAAGCATTCCAAATATATTAAATTTGTATATTTTAAGTCATAGGAAATTTTAAGTTGTAATTGTGATAATGTAGAGGCTTCTTGTGATCGGTGATTGTACGAGTAGTCTTTCTTCAAGCCAAGGTTAAGCTTGGAATTGAGGTAACAGGGGTTAATTTATTTTATATGTTTGTTTTGGATTGTAAAGTGTTTTACAAAGTCTTACTTTCATATATACTACTTGTGTGTGTTTTGGAAAATTTTGTGTATGTTTGAATATGAAATTATTTCAGTGAAGCAGTGTATTTTCCAATCTGTGTATTTAAGTAAATTTTATTATTGGGGTTGTTATTGTTGTGACGGTTGTAATGTTTGTGTGAGATGATATATATGGAATAATAATTTAGTAAAATGTTGATGAACATTTTAGTGTTATTTATTTTGTTGTGGGATATGTGGGGTTGTGTGGAAGAGATTGAAGGTAAAATTGTGCCCATCGGCTCTCTCATTCCTGACCCAGAATTTGAGTTGAGTGTTTTGGGCGGACACCTCCCTGTTACGGTATATTGGTGGTGACATGGGAGGGGACATTATTCTTGAAGTGACTAGATAACCTTGGCCGCGTATACTAGCACTGATAGGCTTGTACCACGTCCAGAAGATATAAGGAGGAGCAGGATGAATGAGTGAGGATGATTTTAAATATTGTTAATTACTATGTATCATTAATTATATTTGATATTTTAATTATGTTAATAAACCTACTTCTCTGACTTGTAATCCTCTCCTACATATTTGATAAATTAATTTCGATTACGGGGACTTTATGTTTCACCCCGTCATTATTAAATTTTTCAAAGCGAGACCTCTAACCCTACTAGAGGACAAGGAAGCGAAAAATGAGACATAGACATCGTGAAACTTGTAGGCCTCTTTTTGGTATTAGTGTTGTATTGATTTATATATTGCCATCATAGAACCCTCATATTTTTGAAATACTACATTAACTATCTTTGGATAACTGTTGAAGTTCCGAAGGCCTTATTTTTATGCACTATCTTATCATAGTGGATCCACAATTATATCTTGTGCGAAAATTGTTTTGTGGTAGACCCTTTATTGTGGATTTAGTGTTGTATGACTTGTGAGCTGTAAAATCTCATGTTCGATAATTGTGCCCTGAGTTATGAATTTCCTGTAGTGGGTTTGTGGGCAAAATTTGTGCCCTGGACCCCATGGTGGGTGTATTGAAAAGAAAAAAGGTTGTCTATAAGTACCTGCTAATTCAATTTTAAGAAAACATTATGGTTAATTATTATTTGTGAGAAATGGTCTTTTCAGTAAGCAACTGATGGCTGGCTTCACCTTAGATGGCCAGGAATATTTTGTTGAATATGAGGGTCTACATTGGTTATGCACTTCTTGTGGAGTATATGGTCATCATTCAGAGCACTGTAAATCTAGGGATATTTGTGCGAAAACAAAAATTGATCACGGCAACAAGGATGAAGGAAGAACGACTAAGGCTAATGTTTCTATGGAAACTAACAAAAATGATACAGATGTCTGGCGTATAGTTCATAAAGCCAGTCGTAGAAGAAAAGAGAATAAGGGGAAGGGAGCTTATGATCCTCAACGGGTCAATGGCTCGAGGTTCGGTGTGTTAGTGGCTGAGGAAGAGAGAGAAGCTGATGTTGTGAAAGGGGGGATTCGACAAATATGGCAGTTGTTGTGAAGACTGGAGAGACAGGTGTTGGGGAGAAACCAATGAATGATTTTATCTGAAGCAATAAAGGGAAATCTGGAGGGAAAATCAACCGAAAGGAAAAAAGTAAAAATGTGAGAAAAGAGGTTGATGGTGAAGTTGCATTTCAAGGGATACAAAGGACAGAGAAAAGAAGCAGGGAGTATGTTCAGACCAAGGTGAGTGAAAGCTTTGATGGGTAAAAATCTTGAGATGGTCAACCTTGAGGAGAAGTATTGAAGCATCCGTCGAAGAGCGGGATAAAGGAGGAAAGGGACGGTGGCCACCTTAGTACCTATTCTAAAAGATGTATTTCGGGGAGAATTTCCGTTCGATCCAGGTGAATTTGGGCTGTCTCTTATTTGGGGCCTACCACTAGGTTAGTGGGCAAGTTCTGGATGGAGCCTGATTTGATGGACCCTGAGTGCGTCTTGTGGCGGACATTGGCCGAGGATTTAATGGGCCTTGAATGTGGGGGCCGCAGAGTCATGAATCATGAGTCTCGGAGTTTGAGTTTTTTGTTAGGGAAATTTGGTATTTGTTTATTTTTTAATGTCTATTAAAAATATCCTATTCGGAATGTGAGGGGGACCTAGTGTATCTCATTTGATATTTGCGGATGACTTGCTTTTGTTTGGTATTGTGTCTGAAACTCAAGCTCGTTGCATGATGAACCATGTTCATGAATTTATGGGGGTATCAAAGTGGCAAGGTTAATTTTGGTAAATCTTCTATCTTTTTTCTCTCAAAGTGCCTTTACATACTAAGCTTCATATTAAACCTATAACTCAAATGCATATTTCTTGTGAGATAGGAAGATATCTTGGCTTTCCCCTTTCACGTAATAAAAGGCCAAAAGAAAAATTCCAATATGTGATTGATAGGGTTAAGCCAAAGTTGAGTGTTTGGAAAGCAAGTAGCCTTTCTTTGGCAGGAAGGATTACCCTTGCTAAGTCTGTTATTAATACGATTCCTATTTATACTATGTTGGTTGCTAAATTGCCTCTAAGTGTTTGTAGTGAAATTGAACATCTTTAAAGGAACTTTATTTGGGGACATGATGGTGCTGGTAAACATTTTAACCCTATTGGATGGGAGCAAATTACGAGACCTAAGGATTATGGTGGATTGCGTTTGAGAAAACTTAGCTCCGTGAATCAAGCTTGTGGTGCTAAGTTAGTGTGGAACCTTGTGAAGGGGACCAAAGGTTTATGGGCTGACATTCTTTTCCATAAGTATATGGTAAGGGATGATGATTTTCTCATTCACTACCGACCTGGAGATTCTAGGCTATGGAAGTTTGTTTGTGAGTAGAGGGACATTGTTGATAAAGGTTCAAAATGGCTTGTAAGGAATCGTTTGACTGTTAACTTGTAAGTGATTGTTGGGTTGAGGCTGGTTTGACTCTTAATGATTTTTGCTTGCTGTCTTTATCATTTGAAGAGGAGAATTCTATTGTTGCCAATTGAGTGGAGGGTGGGAATTGGAATATCGATAAAATTTCCTCTGTTATCAACCTTGTAGGAATGAGAAAGATTGTTGCAGTGTTACCTCCTAGATCCGATGCAGAATTTGACTATTTGGTATGGGTTTCTGCGGGAGATGATCTGTTCTTTATTAAGAGTGCTTATTTGCTTCTAGAATCCTACTCCTTTGTCCTATGAGATAAAGTCTTTCAAGATATTTGGAAATGGGGTGGAGCTGAAAGAATCCGAGTTTTCATGTGGAAAGTGGCTCTGAATAAATTGCCTACTAATTTATGGAGGAACACTTGGTCTCATGATTCTGCGCTATGTGGGACGTGTCATGCTGATTTAGAGGATATTTTGCATATTCTACGTGATTGTGTTTATGCAAGGAATATGTGCTCGTCTATGATTAAACCGAGGTATGTGGCTTCTTTTTTCTCGTTGAATCTGAGAGACTGGCTGCGCTTTAATTTAAATCAGCAAGTTGGGTTCAGGTGGGGAAGGTACTGGAGCTTATTTTTCGGGGTGGCTATATGGAAGCTTTGGGAGTGGAGAAATAAATGCATTTTTATTCTAATTTTTCCAAACCGTTAAATCCGGTGTCGCTATTTCTATGCTTTGGTCTAGTTTTATTATTATCTATCGACTTCAAGCGTGTGATCTCGTTCGCCTAGGTGTATATCATATGCAAAGTTGGGAAAAACCCCAAATGGATGGTGAAAAATAATGTGGATGGATTTTGGCTTCATCTAATGCGGGTTGGGGGGTTAGGGATGGCTTGGGTAATTGGATAGTTGGTTATTCTAAGATGATTGGTGATTTGCCCGTCCTAATTCGGCGGAGGAATGGGCCATTGTGGAAGGGTCGCAAACCTGTTTGGGATCCGGGTTTTAGGAAGATTATTCGGAATCGACGTAGACTCGTGGTTAATCTTCTATTGGATTATGATTGTAGTAGTTGTAGTAATTTAATTTTGAAAGCTAGAGATTTATTGTCTCTTAATTGGCATGTAGATGTTAGATCTATTCCTATGGAGTTTAATAGAATAGCGGATGCCTTAGCTAAAATGGGCATCTCAAACTCTATTATTTTGAATGAGTGCCCTATCAATTTGAAGAATTTGATTGTTCAGGAGTGTTTGGGATTGATTTCCCCATAGGTGTATTTTTTTTTCTTTGTTATGTAGGCTTTCATGCCATCCTTTATAACCAAAAAAAAAAAAACTTTATAAAAACTTTTTAAATATAGAAGCATGTCCTAACCTTGATGAGTCATGAGATCCAGCTCATCTAAATTTTTTTATACAAAAAATATGTAATCCAACTCATCTAAATTTTTTCAGACCAAAAAATATATTTTTGGCATCATCATTTAGGAATAATGGTACTTTTATTTAGGAAAAAAAAAACCTTATTTATTTTTAATTTCATTCCGCTTGATATTACATGTACAAAGATATAATTTATTTTAGGTAAAAAATTTCTTCATCACGGGAGATACGGAAGATAAGTTATCGAGTCCAACACCAAAACGTCGTTTTGAATTAATGAAGGGTGTTTCGTAATTTTGTACCATTCATTAATTCACCTAAAATTACAATCTCATCCTTCATTAATTCAAAACGACGTAGTTTTAGGAGTCACTGGAGATAACTTATTTCTAGTGACTAAAGAAATACTTTTCCCATTTTTTTCCCCCAAATACAAAGATAAGATTGACTCAAACAAAAAAAAAGAAAACATTTTGTGGAACAAATGAATAACAACAGTGAGATGCTGAAAATATAGGTAAGCAAGATCATTCCAAACTTATACTCTGTACCATAATAAAATAGATTAAATGAGAACCGGCAATACGCAACACAATAATAATCCCTTGCTTCTAGAATGGTCACTGTCGGTTTGTTTGACTAATTGTTGTTTGGGTTCTCGGAAAGTGAAGTAAACGAAAATATAAGTATGTATGTACATGATTATTGGGAAAGACTTCTCCCTTTACGCTTTCTTTACACGCACATCCTTCTAATTGAGGGATGAAGATTTTTTTAATTTTTTTATATATAGTATTTTTTTATATTTAAATTATATGTGGCATTTTCTAATGATGTTTTTTGCAGACCCAAGATCTCAAATTAATTATTTTACATGATATTGGTGTTAGGATAATATTTCAGATGCAGGATGAAAAACTAATTAATATGAGATCTTGGGTCAAGAAAAAAACATTCCAGATAAAGATCATATAATTTAAATCTAAATAAATAAGATATATAAAAAAAAAAAAAAATAAAAAAATGTGCTCATCCCTCTTATAGAGGGACAAGCACATAAGGTGCACATAAGATATGTGCACCTAATGTGAACCCATGATTATTGGGTGAGTTGTAGATGAAATTAAAAGTCAACAAAAGTAAGAAAAGTGAACAAATACATATCGCTATAGTCAATCCCAGCAAACACGTACACCACTTTAGACTCCATCCTTATTAATCACGCGCAAACCATAGTAAATGTCACAGACAACTCCCACATGCGTGTACGTACATGCATACAGACACACTTACCAGTACCCTATTGGATTTATTCCTCTTATTTTATCTGTAGAAAAACATAATTTTCATAATTTCCTCATTAAATTTATTATATATAATTCTACCATTTGTTGTTTATGGACTTTTCAGTTGTCGCTATTTATTCATATTAATTGTAGATAGAGTTGAAAAGTTTACAAATTTGCAGACAAAATTAATTATATTTAAAGTTCTTTTATTTCTTGTAAAACATGTTGGAAATGTTTTATATAAAAGATTAGAGGAGTATATTCGGGTCGGCAGGCCTCCACGATAGTGTATATATGTGTCACTTAATGAATGTTTCAACTTTAACTCCACAGTTAATTGATTAATGACAAGGCATACCCAAAAAAAAAAAGGAAAAGAGTTTAGCACTATCAAGAAATTAGTGCACGTTGCTATTATTATATATACTACATACTTTGTGGTTTAGGTAGGTTGACCAAGAAAAAATTACGGGTTTGAAAAGTTCTGATGCTGGACTATATTACTATCTTCAGTTTTAAATATAAGTTAAGAAATTAAATAAATTATTTAATTATATAATATATTATTTATCTTTAGATTATATATCAGTGTATAAATTAAAAAAAATAATTTAGATAAAAAATAATAAATATAAATACTTGAAATTAAAAAAATTAACTTTCTTTTGTATATAATATCGAAAATGGTACCAGTTTGTGCCTTTTGGAATTTCCTCGCAGACCACTACGATGGACAAAACATATAGACCTGGAAAAATAGGGGTACTTTTACTTTTCTTAATGTGCGTGCTCCTCACGATTTGATTGACTCAATTAATTAATTTTTTTATTTTGTGTGGAGGTTATGAATGGTGATGGAGGTGGATTATCTTTCTCTCTTTATTTCTTGGTAAAATCTATCTTGGGGCCTTTTTTAGAAAAAAAAAATCTCAAAAAGCGCCCCAAGATTGAAAAAGAATGACTATCGCCCTTTTTTTTGATAAATTAAATAAATTTTTACAACTAAAACAATCATATTTACAACAATATATTTCGTTTCAACTAAAAATGATCATATTTGCAACAATATTTTTTACAACTAAAACAAATCATATTTACAACAATATCGCCTCATTAACAACTAAAACATTTAATGAAAAATCCCAAAAAAAAAGCGCTTTCTACGGCTTTTTTTTAGAATCTTGAAGCTTTTTGGATTTTTTTAAAAAAGGGCCCCAAGATGGATTTTCCTTATTTCTTTCCTTTCCCTCTTTAGTCTTTTCTGGTTTTGCCAGCGAAATGCCTGGAAGATTCCTGAAGGGCCTAATCAATCATTTCGTGATATTTAATTAAATTTTCAAATTTTAGGGTTTCATTGTTTATGGTTGGTTGTGACATCACGTGCTGTCGTTTTCTGACCGATTTGCGTCATTTTGGTTGGTGTACTTGTCGCATATATTTGTGATTGATTTTAATATAGAGTAGTATTATGTTAGCTAATCATTTTAATTATATTTCCCTTCTTTTTAGAATTCATTTTAGATAAACAAACTAGATTGAATATATTAAGGAGGGAGGGGTTGGTGAGAATAAAAAAGGTTATTTACATAAATTATTCTATTCCATCAATAATTAAATTTCTAAATAAATTATTAATCAAAAAGATTTCGTTTAATAATTTAATATTGAGTATTTTCTTTTATCTTTCTCTAAAAAACTCTATAGTTGTTTGATTATAATCTTCTTTATGGACAACATTTAGGAGTTAATTTTGGTCATAACTATAAGAGAAAGTTTTAATTTTTGTCAAATTCTTCACAAAATACTCCTAATGTTTTTATAGCGGTTGAGTATTTTACAAATTTGTAAAGGACGCTAGAGTGGAACAAAACAAAAGCTGAACAGCAACGCTAGCTGCACGGGAGGGGTGCTAAGGGAGAGGGGAAAAGTACAGAAATAATTTTAAATAAGGCCATTTTAGGAAAACAAATATAATTAACTAGTTTAATTATTATCCTTAATCTTTACAAAGTTAGATAAATATATCTTATAATTACTTTAAAAAAAAAGAGTATCATTCTAGTCCATCAACAACTAAATTTCTAAATAAATTATTAATAAAAAGATTTCGCTCAATAACTTTATATTGATTATTCTCTTTTATTTTTCTCTAAAAACTCTATAGTTGTTTGTTTACGTAGGAAGGTAAAATTATATTGTAAGTGAGATTTTTAGAGAACCTAAGAATATATATTTATGAGACTTTGAGGGAGACAAGTGAGAATAATGATGTGATCAACGTCTTCACGTTAAATACAAACACACGTACATTGATACAGGTGTATGTTGCATGACTTCTAAGTCAAGTTCAGTTTCTAGTTTAATAATAATATCCTTGCGATTTTTCACTCATAATTATATTATATTTCCTAGTCTTTATTATAAAGCACTAACTATCCAGTTTATTTGGTCTTTTTATAAGGCACTTGTTTATTCCCAAAGAGCATTAATTATTCTTTACCATGTAGGTTCCTAATAAATAAGGGTAGTGGATGCGAATAATAATTGATATGATATTAGAATCTAGTGCAATTAGAAGAGGTAATATTAGAAGTTACTTAAATTGTATACCAACTTTATTGACTTTAAATATTTTTATTGGTTTGTGAGAATTGTTAGTTGGTGCTTTATAATAAGGACTAGAGGAGTACCATTCATCAATTTCAATTTTTGATTCAAATTTTTGGGTTGGAGTCGTGGGGGACCAAGCAATTTGCCTTTTCTTTTTCCACTTTTTAACTTTTAGTTCCTAAATTCCTCTAGCATGTTTGAAAAGTTGCCACATGGCTTTAGAATTAGGTAATTCAACATTCCCACGTGTTTGACAATTCAATACTTAATTACATTAATTAATTCTCTGAGCTGAAGCCAAAATTCACAATAGACTTTAATTAAAATGCTAGCCTCATTAATTCCAACTTTCCACCTGAAGGCACTTAGCACTTATTTTCTCTATAAAGCACCAATTAACTATTTTTGTAAATTAATAAAAATAGTTGAAGTTGATAAAGTTGTCTTAGAATTTAAGTAATTTTCATTATTACCCCTCTTAATTGCACTAAACTCTAAACTTATATTAATATATTACTCTCACCAATTACCTTTATTAATTATGGGTATACATGGAAAAAAAAAATTAGTGTTACTTGGGAGCAAGAAAATGTCTTATAAAAAGTACCAAATAAATTTGTTAGTTGGTGCCTTATAATAAAAATTAGAGGAAATACATAAGTAGTCAATGACAACTGGCTGCAACTTGGGAAGCTGAAGTTGTTAATTACTATTCTTATTCTTTGTACCTAAGTAGTCAAAGGAATATGTGTAATGATTTATGAACATAAGGGATAGATTCATCATTTGAAAACATTTGTTAATTCTATATTTCTACCTTATCATTGGAGATTTGTGATATTAGACTCTTTTATTTATCTTTTTGTTATTAAAAAAAAAAAATCTAGAAATTTTTCCTTTATTTACCCTATTTTCTTTTTTAAAAAAATATTAAATAACTAATTACATTGGTTGGTATGGTGGAAAGTAGAAACCATATTATATTTATTGTCTGACAAAACATGCATCATCCCCAAGAACCGGATTCAGTGCTCGTCCGTAGGACGAGCAGAGAGAGCTCGTCCGTAGGACGAGCAGAGAAAACTCGTCCGTACTGTTTAGATTTGATTTTTTTATTTTTTATTTTTATTTTTTTTTTCTATATGAAAAAATCATTTTTAAAAAAATTGTTAGTTGAGAGATTATTTTTATTTTAGATCCCCTACCCATTAAAATTTTTTTTGATAAAAAATATAAAAGTAAAAAAAATCAGATCTGGACCGTCCAGATCAAATCTAGACGGCCCAGAACGAGCACTGAATCTGTTTCCATCATCCCCAGCTCCCCACTCCACTTTCCGCTAGAGGTTCCGATTATAAAATCACTCAACTCCGTTTCCTTTTTCGCAGAACAGCGTCTTCCAACTCCAACAATGGCTTCCAAATCCCCCCTCGTCTTTTTGCTTTTCCTCTCAATCTCTCCTCTTATCATTTTCGTCGCCGCCGATGAACACGAGTTCGGCCGTCCGATCGATCGGAAAGCCCTCGGTCTGAAGAAAGAAAAGCTGAGCCACTTCCGATTCTACTGGCACGACATCCTCAGCGGCCGCAATCCGACCTCCGTCCGCGTCGTCCAGCCGCCGATTAACTCAACGACCTTCTTCGGGTCGGTGAACATGTTCGATAACCCGATTACATTGGGTCCGGAATTGAGCTCCAAATTGGTGGGAAGAGCGCAAGGGTTTTACTCGTCGGCGTGCCAGAACGAGGCAGCGCTTCTGATGGCGATGAATTTCGCGTTCGTTGAAGGGAAATACAACGGAAGCACAATCACGGTGTTGGGGAGGAATCCGGTGTTCCATACGGTGAGGGAGATGCCGGTGATCGGAGGAAGCGGGCTTTTCCGATTTGCCAGAGGATATGTGGAAGCTCGAACCCACTGGTTTTCTCTCACCACAGGGGATGCTGCTGTGGAGTATAATGTTTATGTTATGCATTATTGATGCTTCTTCTTCTTCTTGTAATTCAATTTCAGAGTTCAGTTTTCTGGGTAATTTATGTGATGTTAATTTATTAGTTATAGGAGTCATAGACTCAGCTATTCACTGAGGTGGAGGTGGATGTGATTTGATATGTTGGGCTTTTTCTTTGATTATTGTTTTTCTGAGTAATAATATGTGGGGATTAACTAGTGTGTCCTTGTAATTAGGATGCTTAATCTCTCTCTCTCTCTCTCTTGTTTCCTAATTGATGATTTTCATCTTACAGATAAACTTGTGTTTCATATCTTCATTGTTTGCTATATTCATGCAAGATTTGTGTAGTTTTTGAAAGTCGGTGCATCAAAGTCAAACAAAAAAGAGAATGACTGCTTGTTTGAGCATGTTTGAGTTATGGTTGAAAAACATGGTTATTTTGTATTGTTAATCCAAATAAACACGAATATAATATAAGATAAAATTCCTTTCATATATTTATCTCACTGTAAAAACACTTTTGAAAAAGTTAAAATAAACAAACACGGCTATAAAAAATCCGGAAGAGGAAAGAAAATCAAATTAATGGTGTGTGTAGGAACACACAAATAACTTGTACAAATTGTGGGAATGATCAAATTCCAAGCAAGTTGTAAATATCTACTGTGTTGACAGAACAAATGCAAATATCCGTTGTAGATTTGTCAATATTAGTTATGAGTAAACATCATGTTTATTCGGTCCGGTTTCTTTGCCCAGCACTTCTATGTCCATCTTTCCTTATCTTTAGATCTCTTTTTCAAATCTTGATCCAAGTGCAGAAAATGTGCGGTTTTTGAGAAAAAATTACGGACCTCTTGGATCAAGATTTAGACAGCCAGATCTAAAAATGAGGAGGGATAAGCAGAAAAATGCCAAGGAGAGTATCTGCTTCCCATGTTTATTTGGGTTAAGATACAAATATACTAATGAAATATTCTGCTGGAGGCACCACACATTATAAATATTTTTTAGTGTAAAAGTACACATGATGTTTTCATAAAAATGTCTTGATTATTAGGTCAATTAAAACTAACCATTTAATAAACATGTTAATTATAAAAATAGTACAAAAATACAAATGAAGTTTCCAATATTCATGACATTATTGCACAGTTTCAAAAGCTTTATGTATTGTTTTGCATTATTTTCTTGATCTTCTTGTGTGCTAAATAATCAACATTACCTAACTTAACCGTCCTCCTTTTTTTGCATCATTTTATAAATGTCATATATACTTTTGTACCTGAGAAAAAATTATGGTGCTAAATACCGAGAGTAAAATACTTCATTCGCAGATTTGCAACTTAAGTCTTAACCACCATATTTGTTTTCATGCCCATTCTTCTCATTCCCTCCTTCTCCCTCCATAAAAAAATGGGTATTTTTGAAAAATGACGCACACTTTTTACCTTTATACTACTGCTTTTAACAATTTTCAACTACTTACTTACACAAAGTTGGTCTAATAGTATAAAAAGTCATTACATCCTTCTAAGTCTTAAATTCATGCCTGTTTGGATTAATGGTGACGATTCTTTCGACGTGATTTATGGTATCTGAGTAAGTATGTGAGAGAAGTTTTTGCCGATTTTGTGTGAAACTGCTTTTTTAAACACTAACTCAAACAGGCAAGATCTCGATGAGGTACTTATGATGAAAGGGAAAAACAAAAACCCCGAATGAGATACTAGATGTTAATATTTGAAATAAAATAAAAAAGAACAAATTTCCACCACTTTTGATCTATTATCTATGTTATTCAATTACTCCTCCTATTCTCTTATTATAAGACATCAAGTAAAGATGTTTATTTGGTCCTTTTTATAAAGACTTGTTTGTTCCAATAAGAATGATTATTTTTTTTTTCATATCGCCCCTAATTAATAAAGGTAGTGGATGAGAGTAATAATTAATATAATATTAGAGTTTAGTGCAATTAGTAGGAGTAATATTGGAAATTACTTAGATTCTAGGACAACTTTATTGATTTTAACTACTTTTATTGGTTTGTGAGAAAAGTTAGTTGGTGACTTATAATAAGAGGGAGTATATTGGGAATGAAAGTATACATAACAAGTGAATGTTTTTTGGCCAAACATGGTGAAAGGAAGATTTTCCTGTCTGGCGTCCCACTTACGGTACGGTTGGTGTGTTTCTCTGGTTATAAAGCCCTCAACTCAGTACCCTCTTTTCTCACAGGACCGTCTTCCAACTTCCAACAATGGCTTCCTCACCCCTCATCTTCCTCTTCCTTCTCCTCTCCTTCTCTCCTCTTCTCATCTCCAGCCACGACGACGACGACTTTGTTCGCCCGATCGACCGGAAGCTCCTCGGTCTCAAGAAAGAAAAGCTCAGCCACTTCAAATTCTACTGGCACGACATCGTCAGCGGCCAAAATCCCACCTCCATCGCCGTCGTTCCGCCGCCGGTAAACTCCACCACCGCCTTCGGACTCCTCAACATGATCGATAACCCACTGACATTGGGCCCCAAAATGAGCTCCAAAATGGTGGGAAGAGCTCAAGGGTTTTACGCGTCGGCGTCGCAGAGCGAAATAGGGCTTCTGATGGCGATGAATTTCGCATTCATCGAAGGGAAATACAACGGAAGCACAATCACGGTGTTGGGGAGAAATCCGGTGTTCAATAAGGTGAGGGAGATGCCGGTGATTGGAGGAAGCGGACTTTTCCGATTTGCCAGAGGATACGTCGAAGCTCGAACCCACTGGTTCGCCCCCAATTCAGGGGACGCCATTGTTGAGTACAATGTTTATGTTATGCATTATTGATTCTTCTTCTTCTTCTTCTTTTTTGCGGTGTTGATGTTATAGTCTTAATTAGCTTTTCTCACTCAGCTGTGCTGGAAAGTCATGATCTCTGTTTAGATTTAGGCTTTAATTACTGTTTTCTGAGACACAATTTGGGCGATTAGTCTGTCTTCTTCTGTTTAGAACCATGACGATAATCACAATAATTTAATACTTTTCTCTGTATCTTCGTTCCTGATTGTTCCTATTTTCTGATTGATGATCTTCTTCTTGTAGACAAACTGATGTGTTTTAGATTTTATGAACATGATAGTGGAGATTTTTTGACAGACATGCAGGATCCAAAACCAGGAACAAGGAAGAAAATACAGGGATTTTTTTTTTTGAAGAGTGAGGATCTAGTTGAAGAGATTTGCAGATCCAAAATTTGCATGGAAAAAACAGAAATTCAGACTTGGAGAAATTAAATTAAATGGATCTGAAATACAATAATTAAAGGATAAAAAAGATCATGAACATATTTATGAAACTTGCATGAAGAACTATACATGTGAATCATCTCATGCTTCATACAATCCTTATTTATAAATGAATTTATGTGATTTATGAATTTCGACAATTTATCATTAATTTTCACGGTACTTCGCTGAATTTAGTTTCCTTGGGTTTCCCCAGTCAAAAATAGTTTATGTAAACCAGGACTTCTTCGTTAATCTTTATGTTTATTATGTGTGGTTGTTGTAGTTTAATGAAAAATTCATTAGTGCTCTGTTCTTAAACATAATATTATAAATTTTTAATTTCTACTTCTTCTTATAATACACAATTCAGAACTTTTAATATTTTTAAGGTATTTCATAAAAAAAATATCATTATTTAATGATTTTTTTCAACCCTTAATAATTATTTTTGTTATTATTAAAAAGTATTCAATTAGAGAAGTAACTTTACGATCATAAAAAAATTATTGCATAAATAAACTCCTTAATCTTCATATATGTGTGTGTGTATTTATTTATTTCCCTCATAATAATCATATATTATATGTAGGGAAGTGGGGAAGCATATTTATTATACTGGTATCCACAAAATATGAATGATGGCAAAAGTTTAGTGAATTAGTGGTTGCCGTGGGTGTGAGAAAATTGGTTAAAATATTTTGTTTGAAAATTTAATTATTCATGAAGACTTAACATGTTTTTATGAACAAAAAGTGCTCATATTTTAAACAATTTCACACATAAAAAATAAACCAGAATTTCAGTTCAGGTCTTTTATAACTGATGAAATTTTGAACCATGTACTTTTCATCAATTTCTGGGTTTTAATTATTTTTTCCATTGTTAGGCTAGTGTTGGTGAGAATGATGCCAAATCTTACTCTAACATAACTATTGCTGGAAAATGGACATAATGAAAGAGGGACGCCATTTTCAAAGAAGCTAGCTAGTGCCTTAAGGTATCAGGGCCCATTTCAACATCATGACTCACAAGTCATAACGCAAAATGTCTCTGTTTTTTTGTCTGGTTTAGTCATTTTCAATCCTCCACTTGAATGGGACGTTGAGTGCATGGAGCTTAAATATTTGATCTATATATATATGTGTGTAAAAATACCAACCACACTCTATATGTTTTTTATAAGTAACATTTTAAAAGAGTTTTATTATTTCTATTTATAAGAAATTCTAATTATATACTTCCTCTTTATTCGCTTATTATACCAACTAGTAGTAGATGTATTTAATCGTTTTTATAAAGTTAGATGTTTGTTTTCAAAGAAAGATTAATTATATTTTTCATATACGCCTAATTAATAAGGATAGCGGTGAGAATAATAATTAATATGATATTAAATTTAGTCACAATTAATAGGGGTAATATTGTAAATTATTTAAATTCAGAGACAACTTTATTGACTTTAACTGCTTTATTGGTTTGTGAGAATTGTTGGTTGATGGTTTATAATAAGGATTTAGATGGAGTATATGAAATATTTATTAACATATTTTATTTTGTCCTTTTGAAAGTAATTGTACATTTAATGATATCAATTATTATAAACTACCATGCAACTTTACGCAAGTTTTTTTTTTTTTGGTTTTTTTTTTTTTTTTTTTTAATATTTTATATCTTATATTTATTTATTTATTGTACTTAATCATATCAATTTTAATCATTATTTTTTTTTATCTTCGAAGTTAAGTTACAAATGACTTATAAAAAAAATTGCTATCTGTTATATTCTTTTTTATATACATTAAAAAGAAAATCAGTGCTGTTTTTTTTTTTTTTAAAAAGGGTTAAATAAGTGCTTGTTCCAGAGTGAAAATCCTATGACTTAATCTCACATATACTAATGTATGTGACACTGCTTTTTATCATGTTGGACATGAATATATTATCATTAAAATCTCCGTATACAATAAATCAAATACTTCTATGTAAATACTATTCAAAATACAATGTATGAACATCATTATTAATACATAATATGCAGAATATATAATGCAATAACAGCTAGCGTCTTATTTATTTTATGGTTAAGGTGTAAATCCATTTTGGAAGTATTTAGAAAATATCAATATTGCACTGTAAGTTTTCTCTCTCTTAATATTACTTCAGGAGATTAAAAACATAGCAATATGCCCTGACCGTTAACAAAGTTAATTTTGACTGTAAATTGTTTAGTTTGACAGAAATAATACACACGAAACTCTTGTCAGACACCTATTAGTCATTACATCACCTCGTCATCTTTTATTTTAAGTATCATATTAAGAAAGTTTGGATGAGTTTTTTCTTTAAAAAAGTGATTTTTTTAAAAAAATAAAGTGTTTTTTTAATTAATAAATGCGTTTGGATGAGAAGTTTAAAAAAAAGCAGAAGTAGCAAAAAAGCCAAAATTGTGTTTTTTTTTTAAGCTTCAATTTATAGCTTTAAAAAAAAAAGCAAGTACAAAAAAAGAGTGAGAATGAAAAAAATGACCAACTCTTTTTTAGTGATTTTTTTTATATCAATTATCCTTGATTTTCAATAAAATGACAACCCTGTCCCTAGGGTTTGATTTTGCCTCTGGTTGAGAAATTGAGAAAATTCAAGGGTTTGATTTTGCAAACTGGTTGAAGAACACAATCTCAAAGAATGATTTTGTTATGCCCAATTCAGTAATTTTACTAATATGAAAGTATTTTTCTTTTTTAACATCCAAGCAACTTTTTATTTAAAAGTGCTTCGGTATGTCTAAATGTAAAATAACTTTAACTTTTAATTAAATTATTTTTTAAAAGCAATGTAAAAAAGTCCCTTTTAAAAAAAAATCCATCCAAACGGGTTCTAAGTGTCAAATAAGAGTTATAGATGTATTATTTCAGTCAAAATTAACTTTGGGACGGATTTGGGCCTTTTGTTTGATGTTAGTATTATTCAGTTCAACCTGTGATTATGGTGGGTCCTTCTTCTTCTGTTGAGCATAAAGACAACAACTGAACATAGGATTCCGATCAATTGGCACCCAACCTCTCGTGAGTTTAGCTTCTTCTTCTTTTTGTGTGTGGACAAACTCGTGAGTTTAGCTTTTTTTGAGTGTGGACAAACTCCTGAGTTTAGCTTAAGCTTAACGTTCCTGATGGCATATGATCAAATCATTACTTGTCTCATTAAAAAAAAAAAAAACTATCATCATACAAGGAGTAGAATAGTGCTAATTAATATATATCGACATTATTAATTAATATTACCTATTATCGTTGATATAAGACTAAGTTGACTTTTTTGAAAAGATTAAAAAAAATAAAATAAAATACCTAAACATATAGTATATTATGTATGATGAATATATATTAAACCAGAGATTGTCAGGTAGCTGGGGAGTTATGGAGGGAGTTAAAGGTGGATACATTTGAACCAGAGTTTGTGAGTTTACAGAGAATACGGTGGATTGAGTGGAATTTAAGGAAACCTGAGTGCGACTGGGGGCTAGTTTTCGGGCTCTCATGCTGGCTCTTGTGGAGTTGGTGAAACAGGAGTCGTTTTGAGGAGGGCTTTATTATGCCTGGAGATAGGAAGCGGGTTGTGGAAGGAAGTGTGTATACGCTGGGTAGCCCCAAGGGAGGGGTGGGTCAAATTAAATGTAGATGGTGCTTCAAGTAGAGAGCAGAAAGTGGCGAGCTGTGGGAGCTTAATTCGTGGAAGTGATGGTAGGTGGTTGGGTGGGTTTGCAAAGAAGCTGGGTTCTGCAATTAATCAAAGCTGAACTCTGGGGAGTTTTGACTGGACTTAAACTTGCTCTTAGCTACAAGCTTGATAATGTAATACTTGAATGTGACTCTATTTCTGTAGTGCACTTGATTGAAAATCTGCAGGTGAACGAGGAATGTGGCTCAACGTTGCTGCTGCAAATCAGATCAGTACTGAGAAGCTTTACAAATTTTATGAATGTACATGTATATAGGGAAGGAAACTATTGTGCTGATGCTCTTGCTAGTTTTAGTATTATGCAGGAGGAACCAAGCACTCAGGTAGTCAAGAGTTGGTATTTGGGCTATCCAAATTTTCAGACTTTGTATCGGGGTTCGGCCTCTACAGGGACAATTGGCCCCAATTCCAAAAAAAAAGTATTATGCAGGAGGAACATAAATCTATTTTTCGTTGTCCTCCACAGTGTATTGTTCGCTGTCTGTATAGGGACTGTATTGGTATTGCATACGGACTTGGCTTACGTCCTTTGCTATTCAGATCCGCTGCTGTCCGATGCTTTAAACACTGTCGTTTTTTGCCAAAAACACACACACACCTGGTCCTTTTTTTTACATAAAAAAAAAAAAAAAGAAAAAAAAATCAGGCCACTGTCAGGTAGTAAAAAGATAATTCAGGATACTGAATGATACTAAAAAGATATTTTGGTCTTGACGTGACTAAAAAGATGACGAATGATATTGAAAAAATAATATATGATCTTAAAAAAATTATTTTAGAATCTTACAAAAATATTCTAAACTAAATTTTTAATAGCAATAGTATCTGAAATATTTTTTTAAGATATAAAATAATTTTTTTAAGATCATAAATTATTTTTTCAGTCTAATTAAGATCTTTTTTAATCAAGACTTCTCTAAAATATTTTTTTAAGATTATCAAAAAATTGTTTAGATCATTCAATTATTTGAATTATCTTTTTACTACCCGACAGTGACCGATTTTTTTGTAAATGAAAGGACCCGGTGTGTGTGTGTGTGTGTTTGGTTTAAAGCATCAGATAGCAGCAGATCTGAATAGCAAAGGCGTAAGCCAAGTCCATTGCATACCCAAGGAATATTTTGCTACAGGAATAAAGATGGGCTGATGCCCGTGTTTCACCAAAAATATATATATATATATATATATATATATATATATCATTTAATAAGTCAGATAAATTAATTTAGAAAGAAAATAATAAATATAAATATTTTAAAATAATTTAATTAGTTTCATTAATTTTTTTTTTTAAAATGGATATTATATCTACGGCTAAGGTATTCAACGTCATCGGAAGGTCACGGTCACGGTCCCTTCATTGGTGATATTTCAACGATAATTCTTTACTCAACTCTGTAAATGGATGTGGACCTTGAGCAAAAAAAGTAAATGGATGTGGACCAAAAAAAAAAAAACTCTGTAATTCGATCACATGGCTTGGCAAAAAAAAAAGGGGGGGGGGGGGGGGGGGGGGATCACATAGCAATAGCATTGGTTAGGAAAACAAAAGAAACCTTATTTATTATGTGGCTCTTAACCTTTGGGGTTTTTTTTTTTTTGGGTGGTTAATTACGGAGCTTGGTGAAACTAATCTTTTATGATGAACACGAATAGTATGGCTCAGGCCCAATAAGAAACCTAGCATGTTTAAGAGGGAATTTTGGCCAAAGCGGGAACTCATCTTCTAAGAAGACAGGCGCACCAAACGTATCCAATTGGAGGGAATTCTGTCAAGTTCCCTTTCCTAGTCTCAATTTCGTGTAACAAACATGGTCTCAATGGCACTCATGAGAGGAGAGAAAAGGGCTCTCACGAGTCGAGAAAAGGGCTTTCACTAAAGCCGATAAAGGCACCACCTACATTTAATGTTAATGAAAATAACAAGTAACTATTTTTTGGCCAAACATGATGAAAGCAAGATTTTCTTGCCTGGCCTCCCACTTATGGTTGGCGTGTTTGTCTGGTTATAAAGCCCTAAACTCAATACCCTCTTTTCTCGCAAGACCATCTTCCAACTTCCAACAATGGCTTCCTCATCCCTTATCTTCCTTTGCCTTCTACTCTCCTTCTCTCCTCTTCTCATCTCCGGCCACGACGATGACGACTTTGTTCGCCCGATTGACCGGAAGCTCCTCGATCTCAAGAAAGAAAAGCTCAGCCACTTTAAATTTTACTGGCACGACATCGTTAGCGGCCAAAATCCTACCTCTGTCACCGTCGTTCTGCCGCCGATAAACTCCACCACCGCCTTTGGACTCCTCAACATGGTCGATAACCCCTTGACATTGGGCCCCAAATTGAGCTCCAAATTGGTGGGAAGAACTCAAGGGTTTTACGTGTCGGCCTCGCAGAACGAGTTATCGCTTTTGATGGCGATGAATTTCGCGTTCATTGAAGGGAAATACAACGAAGCACAATCACGGTGTTGGGGAGAAATCCGGTGTTCAATAAGGAGAGGGAGATGCCGGTGATCGGAGGAACCGAGTTTTTCGATTTGCTAGAGGATACGTCGAAGTTCGAACCCATTGGTTCAACCCTAATTCAAGGGACGCCATTGTTGAGTACAATGTTTATGTTATGCATTATTGATTCTTCTTCTTCAATTTTAGATTGTTCTTTTTATTTTATTTTTTGCGGTGTTGATGTTATAGTCTTAATTAGCTATTCTCACTTAGCTGTGCTAGAAAGTTATGATCTCTGTTTAGCTTTTAGATTTGTTTGTCATCTTGTTTAGAACCATGACGATAATCACAATAAACTTGTGTGTTTTATATTTTATGAACATGATAGTGGAGATTTTTTGAAGGGTTAAGTAGCAAATTTGTACCAGAAGTATAGGCTAGAAGCAATGTTATCCTGAAATTTTTTCTTGCCTCGCCTCGTAAATTTCAAAACGTAGCAATATTGCCCTATTCTGTTAAAACATTAACATTGATTGTCAAAAAATTGACGTTGATCGTTAACTTTTTAACGGAAATGAGCAATATTGTTACGTTTTAAAACTTTCGGGGTAATATTGTGACAATAAAAACTTTCAGGATAACATTGTTTCTCAGCAAAATCTTCTAGAACAAATTTACTATTTAACCCTTTTTTGAAAGACATGCAGGATCCAAAACCAGGATCAAGGAAGAAAATACAGTGAATTTTGTTGAGTGAGGATCTAGTCGAAGAAGAGATTGCTTATAGATCATGGCAGAGAAGTTTGCAGATCCAAAATTTGCATGGAGAAAACAGAAATCCGGACCTCGAGAAATTAAATTAAATGGATCTTAAATACAATAATTAAAGGATAAAAAAGATCATGAACATATTTAAGATCAACTTGCATGAAGAACTATACTTGTGAATCATCTCATACTTCATATATTAATTGTTGATGGTCAATTGTTAAACTTTTAAATATTAGTGGTAAATAAATACCATTCTTATTTATAAATGAATTTATGTAATTTATGAATTTCGACAATTTCTCATTAATTTTCACGGTACTTCGCTGAATTTAGTTTCCTTGGGAGGTCCCTATACCAATTTCTCCAGTCAAAAATAGTTTATGTAAACCAGGACTTCTTTGTTAATCTTTATGTTTATGTGTGGTTATTGTAGTTTAATGGAAAATTCATTAGTACTCCGTTCTTAAATATAATATATGTTTTTTTTCTCATTAATATATAAAATTTTAATTTCTACTTCTTCTTATAATACACAATTCAGAACTTTTAATATTTTTAAGGTCTTTCATAAAAAATATCGTTATTTAATGATGTTTTTCAACCCTTAATGATTAATTTTGTTATTATGAAAGAGTATTGAACTAGAGAAGGTAACTTTATTGGTCATAAATAATTATTACATAAATAAACTCCTTAATCTGCATAATTTTAATATATATATATATATATATATATTGCCCGCATAATAATCATATATTATATGTAGGGAAGGAGGGAGCATATTTATTACTTCCTCCGGCCCTAAATATAAGACATAGTTGACTTTTGAAAATATTAAGAAAGCTAAATAAGGTACTTGATCATATCATATATTGTGTATCCTTAAATTATATATCAGTTTATTAGTCAGGCTAATTAGTTTGGAGGGAAAAAGTATAAATACTAAAATAATTTAATTAGCTTCCTTAATCTTTCTAAAAAGTCAACTTTATTTTCTATTTAGAATTAGAGGGAGTATACTGATATCCACAAAATATGAATGATGGCAAAAGATTATTGAAGTAGTGGCTGCCGTTGGTGTGAGACAATTGGTTAAAAATATTTGTTTGAAAATTTAATTAAGGACAAGGAGAACCCAACCTTAGAAAATAAGGAGAACCCAATCTTAGAAGACAAAATACAAATAACATCCTATATAATACTTCTACACCTCCAATCATACAAATCCGGTGACTTTGCCTCAACACAGGTAAGCAGAAAGAGGCAATCAGTTTCAAAGATCACATTATCATGACCTAGGTCCACAGCTAGAAGTAGGGCCCTTTTCAGAGCTAAGGCTTTAGTCATAAAGGCAGAAATGGACTTAACTTTATCCACAAATCTCCATTTAAAAAGCCAACAAAATCGCAGCAAATTACCCCAATAGCAACATCTTTCTCATGAGGTGAAAAGGCTCCATCACAATTAACTTTAAGGCTATCTACTGCAGGGGGCCATTTATTGCCAGGACTATCACAGCCCCTCGATAAGAAAAGATCCCAGGTCCTGTATCATAGTTAGCCCAAAAATCAAAGTTACTTTTCCTAGCCAATTCAATAAAAATATCTGGGTTTGGTGGTCTATGGTCAAAAATCATTTCATTCCTAGCTTTCTAAGTAAACCATAGAAGCCAGCAAATCAAAGAAAGATCTTGCTTGCTTAGAAAGGACATACCTGTTATCGAAATCCACCAAGCATTAAAGTTTGAGATTCTGGAAACATCAACTCTAGCACTTGGCGAGCAGCCAAACCAGATACATCGAGTCCAGGGGCAATGGATAAATACATGCTCAATAGTCTCCTCCGCTTCTGCACATTCTTGACATTGGCTATCTGGGGATCTTTTATGCCGATACAGTGCAGAATTGTTAGCAACTGCATTACTCAAAAGGCGCCATATGAACTGTTGTACTCGTGGGATCACCTTAATCTTCCAAATCAATTTCTAGCATGCAGTGTGGATGACAGTCGATGACCCCGCTCTATCTACCCGAGCAGGATTTTAATCTCTCTGGCAATGGTATCCTAACTTCACCCTATACACTCCATTCTTGGCACTTGCCATAACAACTTGTCTTCTAATCTGTTGGAGGGGATAGGGATTTTATATATTGTATCTTTGACTTCAGAAGACAAATATCAGTTAATAGGCATAAGATCCAATTGCCCATTAGTTATCAGGTCACAAACTTTACCCTATGAGATAATTGGATCACCAGTGATGTTAGGTTTCTTTGGGAAATTAACCTTTAGAACCTAGGGATCACCCCATATTCTGATTGCAGAACCATCTCCAATATCCCATCTCAAGTCTCTTCTAAGGAAATTTCTACCATCTAAGATACTAGACCAACACCATAAGGCCCTATAGCCTTTTTTCGCCCCAAGAAAGTCTTGTTTAGGGAAGTACACGCTTTTTAGCACCCTTGCCCATAGATCATTTGGCCTCAACAAAAGCCTCCATGTTGTTTTAGCTAGGAGAGCATCATTCATAATAGATAGATCCCGGAATCCCATGCCACCAAAGCTTTTACTACTAGTCATGGATTCCCAAGCTTTCCAACAAGTCTTGCCTCCAAAAGCATGACCATCCCACTAGAATTTAGCTACAAGGCTATTTATCTTGTTACATGTCTTTAGGGGAAATTTGAAACAGTTCATCGGATAGATTAAGATCGCCTGGATAACATCTTTAATCATTACTTCCGGCCCGACAAAAGATAGAAGAGACTGACTCCATCCTTGAATTTTATTCATTACTCGTTCTCTAATGTAAGCCAATGTCTGGTGCTTAGTTTTCCCCCAAATGCTTGGTATACCAAGATATTTTCTGGGATCCTTTGTTGCAGGGATGTCGAACAGGTTGCCCACCATATTTCTCACTTCAATTGGAGTGTTAGAAGAGAAAAAATACCTTTGGATTTGTCAAGATTAATGACTTGACCTGAAGCTGCACAATATAAATCCAGAATATTAGCCAGATAAACACAATTACGATGACTAGCATGCAAGTATAAGAGGGCATCATCAGCAAAAAAAAACACTATGAGTAAGAATTGGAAACCTATTACTCAACTTAATTCCTTTAATTCGCTTGTCATTTTGGCTTTTACTGATCATAATTGAGAGTACCTTAGCAACAATAATGAACAGATATGATGAGAGGGGGTCTCCCTGGCGAATACCTCTACTAGGGGTAAATGATTTCACATTTTCACCAGATAAACAGATATTTAAGCTAATGGACTGCACACATTTCATAACAAGAGACACTCATTGCATACAAAAACCAAATTGAAGCAAGACATTGTAACATCGAATTTTTTTCGGAAGAAATTAATTTATGATAATTAAAATTTATCATTTAAGATTATTTTTATAATATAGTAATATCTCAAATTTTGGAACAAGAGAGTTTAGGAATAAGACTGAGATAAGAAAGCTACTAGGCTCTTGATAATCGGTATTTTTCATTGCAATCAGGGTAAAAATCAGATATTAATTTGAATGGTAGATGATTATGTAGTAGATAAGCATGTGAAATTTGATCGGTAGATGAGTATTCGGTAGTTAAATGGTAGATGGACATATGTATGGTAGTTAGATGGTAGATGGAGATGTGAATGGTAGTTACACGATAGATGGACATAAGAGTAGTAGATAGATGGTAGATTGAGGTAGTTGGGTAGTAGATAGACATGTGATTTTTGAAAAATGGTTGAGACCCAAAACTCTATAAATACCTCACCCCTTCTCTTCTTTCACAACACACAAACACTCAAGACTCACAGAAAGGTAGAGAAAGAGAGAGAGAGAGAAGGAACGTAAGGAAGCCTTGCGGTAATTTTTGGGAACTATAGAGTAACAGGTAACTCTGAATATTCTTCCATATACTTGTGAATTATGTATGATTATAAATTATGTTATATTTTATATAGACTAAATTATATGTATATGTATTACGATATTATTATAATAAAAACTGAATATTACGGTTTTGCCCCGAATTTCGAAATGACAGTTTGGTCCCGAATTTGAAATGACAGTTTAGTCCTTTGAATTTCAAGATTTATAGATTGGACCGATGAGTTTTTATGAGATGTTTGATTTACCTTTTTTTTATGATATTTGATATAAATGGAAGCATGTTTTTTTTTATTAAACTATTTTTATTGATATAATTATCATGGCGGTGGTATATATGATGGGTTGGAGTAAGGAGGAATTTGAATGATAAGATTTCTTTATGCCACCACTCGGTGCACGGTGGATGGTACTTTTCGGGGCCTCATCTTCTATGTTTTTCCTCCGCGGGATTATATTGGAGTTGTGGACATGTGACACCTCCTTAGTTGTTCTTTTAAGGAGGAGCCATAGTCCATACTTAAGCTTAGACCTTTGGCCGAGTGTATCTTAAGTTTTGGTGAGCTTGGAACCATCCAGTCAAATGAATGGATTTCTATTGGACTATGTGTTAGCCTATGGCTCCAGTCAGCGGTACAAGGGTGGACGGTGATATAAGGGAGGCTGCATATTGCATATTGTATAATTGTATAGTTCACAGTTTGACATAATGATGATTTCTTTTGCAAATTAATTTTATATGAGAAATTATGGTATATATAAATATATTTGAGATCAGCCCATGCTTTTGTCATATGTAATTTTCTTGTGTACGGTAGAAACTTTCAGTAGTTACTGAGACGTGGAATCTCACCCCATATTAACATTTTTCAGGTAAATATCCTAGTAGAGAGCAAGGGAATGCACCTATGGAGTGAGCTTTGAAGGCTCTTTTGTACTCCTATAGTTTATGTTATGTCATTTTATTTGCCATGACCCTAAGACTTCCGCTTTGTATTTAACTCTGAATTATTTTTGGAAATTTATTTGATTATGTATTATGGATTTTATTTGAAATGGTTATGTAATTTAAATGATTTGGATACTGATTAACCCTGCTAGAGGTATTTCAAGTATTTTGGCCAAGTTTTCGGGTGTTGAATTTGAGGTGTTACAGACATTCTCAAGGAAGTCCTACTCAACCCGGTCATACGTTTTACTCATATCCATCTTAAGAGAAAACTCATACTTACCTCCAGTTTTCTTCCAGCGGAGATAATGGTAAACCTCATGCTCAATAATGATATTGTCGTGATTACAACGGCCAGAGACAAAGGCACCCTGATTTTGGGAGATACAATCATCAAGCAAGGTTGCATCCTATTTGCAATGATTTTTAAAATAATTTTGTAAGAAAAGTTATGTAGGCCAATAGGACGGAAATGTGAAACATGTTCTGGTTTATGAATCTTGAGGATAAGTGTGATGTTAGTCATATTAATCCCATCTAAAACAGATTGATTTGCAATAAAATAAAATAATAATAATCATGAACCATAGAACATACAGAGTTATCAATTTCAGACCGTGCAGAATGATAAAATTTACTAGAAAAACCATTAGGTCCAGGCGCCTTTGTACTTTCAAGACTAAAAGTTGCAAATTTAATCTCCTCCCTTGAAACGGATAACATAAGACTTTGATTCATTTCCTCAGAGATTTTGGGGTCAATATAGCTCAAGACAACATCTATTGAGTGTGAACCAGAGGTAGCAAATAGATCCTGAAAAAAACTAGCAATGTTCTTGGAAATAACATCCTTTTCTAGTAACCAGTTGTCAGAGTCATCTTTAATGTATGATATCATATTCCTTTATCTCCTTTTGATAGTTGAGAGATGAAAGAATGGAGAATCTTTGGAGATAGCATCCTTTTCTAGTAACTAGTTGTCAGGATAGTGCTAATTAATATATATTGACATTATTAATTAATATTGCTTATTGTGTTTGATATAAGACCAAGTTAATTTTTTTTGTAAAGATTAAAAAAATAAAATAAAATACCTAAACATATAGTATATTATGTATGATATAATATATATATATAACATTTTATAAGTCAGAAAAGTTAATGTGGAGAGAAAATGATAAATATAAATATTTTAAAATAATTTAATTAGTTTCATTAATTTCTAAAAACAAAGTTAATTGGATATTATATTTTGGCCTAAAGGTATAGGGCCAATTATTGACGATTATTATAGAGGAAAAATGCTAGTGCAGTGTGTGTGACCAATTCAACGTCATCGGAAGTTCACAGTCCTTTCATTGGTTTTTTTTTTTAAAAAAAAAAATGTAAGAGAAAGCTTAAAAAGCCAAAATTACATAAAATCAGAAATTAAACATAAGGGAAACTTAATCCCAAACACTCCTGATCTATCCACCTCCTCAGATGAGCAGGACATACATCTAAGGAAGATCTATTAATACTCGATTTAGCTAAGGTGTCAGCTATCTTGTTAGTTTCTCTTGGACTATGACAAAGAACAATCTGCCAATCCCTTCTCAACTTCTCCTTAATCGAAACTATCAGCATACTCACATAGCAGAAAGTGTCAATAGATAGCCTATTAATAAGCTCCATAGTGTCTGACTCCAAAATAACCTTCTTGGAATCCAAATCCAATGCTAGCTTCATTCCCTCCGGCACCGCCCATTCCTCTGCAGTATTGGCATTACATAGTCCTATTGCTTTCATAAAATCACACATCCAGTCACCTCGATCTACTATATCTCAAGACACCCCCACAACCAGCATCTGATGACCGTAAAGCTACCACCCCATCAACATTTAACTTAATCCAATTCTCAGGTGGTTTCTTCCATCCCAGTATCCCTATTTCATTTCGTGCAACTGCTGCTACATTCACTGATGTTTCAACCACCGGAGTTACAGCAAAATTCCTCCAACATTGAAGGATAGTGGCAGCTGGGTTAACAGGTTTTGCAAAATTCCTTTCAAAAAGAACAGAGTTGCGCCACCCCAAAAGCTTCCGTGTTGCAACTCCGAATATAATGCTCCACAAAGGGCCCATTCCACTACCTACCCGCCCTCTCATTGTTGATATTTCAACGATAATTCATTACTCAACTCTGTAATTGGATCACATAGCTTGGCCCAAAAAAAAAAAAGAAGGATCACATAGCAATAGCATTGGTTACGAAAACAAAAGAAACCTTATTTATTATGTGGCCCTTAAACTTTGGTGTTTTTTTTGGGGGGGGGGGGGGTTAATTACGTAGCTTGGTGAAACTAATTATGAATAGTGTGGCCCAGGCATAATAAGAAACCCAGTATGTTCCGGCTCATCCAGCACTTTTTTTGGTCCAACATTCAGCTGAGTCAACCATTGTTCAAATTTATGTTCCTTAATTTAACGGACAACAAAAGTTGATTTAATTGGTAACCACTTGACTCATTACCCCGCAAGATTGTGAATTCAAATCTCATTGCCGATATTAAGACCTTGTTGGTGTTTATTTATGAGAAGCTACGTAAGTCTTTTTTGAACCCAAAAACATCTCGATCTTCATAAATCCTTATATTCAACTCACATTCTTTTTGTGCCAAAACCTCAAAGGCCCTCTTCTAGTCTTGGTGAGTACTAAGATACAACTCACCTAAACTTTTTAAGTAAAAAAAAAATGGAGAATGACAAATAGATATTTGTGAAGAGTGGATTGATGAGTGATCATAAATTTTTTCAAGAACATCATTAGAAATACCAATTCGAACAATTGAAAATTTTGGAGTTTCAACTGCAAATAACAGGTAATTTATGTTTCAAATGTAACTCTTAGTTTGCAACTCATTTATCAAATTATTTTTGAAGACCTAACTGTTATTAATTCAATGTATTGAGACTTAAACGACATTATCCTTAATTGGATATTTTTGTTTTTAAGAGGGAGGAAAACAATTTAGTCACCATGTGCTGAGGATTCACATGTTAATTTGTATTAAAAGATGGGGAATCAGGAGAATTAAAATGCATTGGAAAAGCAAAGTGTGATTTTGTTGGAAATGAAGGAGGCGACAATAAATAATTGAGTGAGATGCTCTTTTAATGCTTCACAACTCAAAGAAACACTTAGGAATCAGACAGCTTTTGTATTATAGTGTTGTTAGTGTTCATATCTGTGAGTGAATTGCTTCTGCGCAATCACAAGCTGTACTCCTTATGTCCTTCTTTTGTATCTTTCTGGCTTTTTTCTCTTTTTTTTTTTTTTTTTTTACAAATTTTTTCTCTGTTTTCTTAATGGTGGGGACACCAACATTACTCAGATCTTCTGCACATTGTCCCCAAAACTGCTCTCTCATTAAGGTTGTCCTCTTTCCACACTCTCTCATCATCTTATTGCCTTCCATTTCATTTCAAATTGTTTTCTTTTTTATTCAATTTTTTTTTTGAGTTATTGCTTATCTTTTTTTAAGAAAAAAAAATTAGAGGGCCAGATACTAACTGCAGAGGTTATAAGTGGGATTAAACTACGACATCCTGTTTGCCACTATTTAAAAAATAAACAATTTAGAATCTTTTTTTTTTCTTTGTCAATTTTATTTGAACTTCAACTCCTAGCATTTTGCCACTCTCAATTGTTGAACTGAACAAAATTCTCTGTCATTTCGTATTTTATCCCTTTCTTTAATGAATGAAAACCATGACCTTACTAAGATAAGTGTAATTTTTTATAATTTGAAAAATGTCTTTAAAGATATTAGTAACGAAACGAGATTCATCTTAAATTACATCAAATAATACTTAAATATAAATTAATAGTATCATATCAGTTAATTATTATTTTTTTTAAAAAAAACATTTTCTTTAAAGGTGCTTACAAATTACTCACCTCATAATCTTTAGAGAAAGTGAGACTCCAAATTATTCCTTTATGGTATATTAGTCCTTACCAATTGGATTAGTACTTGTTTAACTAATTCTTCAAGCATTATTTTCTTATAAAAATGATTTTAAAAATTAAAGCTGGTTTAGGTAACAATATTGTAAAAGCTGAGAATGGTTATAATATTTAAAATGTGGTATTAGAAGCTTAAGTGCCCTTAAAGTTAAAGTACTATCCTAAAGAATGAAACATCACAATTGCATCACCCCTCCTTCCATGTGCCCTCTGCAGTTTCTTCTGCTCCTCCATTTCCCTTTTTTCCCTTTTCATTTATCATCTAGCTACTTTTTTATTTTATTTTAAAATGCATAATTTTAATTAAACCATACTTCTTATAATACCAATTTTTCTGACTATTTTTCCCCAAATTATCAAAGTTATCCAATGGTGTATTCTTCCCCATCAGTCATCTGCATTTGAAATTCTATGCACATATACTTCATGATTATGTGCATCAGAGTAACCAATTTAAATTTACATGAATCGGCTGAAAATTAATATTGTGTATTAATTTTTTTAATAGGATTAAATAGCATTTTTGCCATGAAAATTCATCTAATGAAAGCATTGGTCACCCGAAAGTTTTTTTGTTCTTATTTTTGCCTCAAATGTTAACAAAACGAGCAAATATGTCGCGAGAGTTTTTTTACGAGCAAATTTGCTCCGGAAGATTTTTTTAGGATCAATTTTGCCCCTGGAAGTTTACAAAGAAGAGCAACAATTCAACGGTCAAAATTAATGGATGGGTAAGATTGCTATGTTTTTAAATTTCCGGGTCCAAAATGAGACCCAAAAAACTTCCGTGACCAATACTTTTTGCGCTAAACTTCCATAATACTTGAAAATGATATTTAACCCCTTTTAATATTGGAGACGTGTTAAGAATGAAAGTTAAAAAGGAGATTACCAGAGAGAAAAAGAGGAGAAAAGCAGGGAGGGATGAATCATCAAAGAGATAAATAGAAGAAGGAGGCTTTTTTAAAAAGGTTATTTAATCAAATGGAATGATGCATTTATATGATGTGCAAATCAAAAAAGGTGAATTTGGGATTCTACCACTAAACAAACTTTTTTATTTTTAATTAATTTTATGGACAATGAAAACAAAGGCAGTAATTATTTTGTTTGTTTTTTGATCTAAAAATTTGATTTTTACAAATTCCCAGGCTTGTACTTTGAATATGTCCATATGGTGTTTTTAACTGGATCCAATTTCAAGCTTTCTCTTCATCATACTTATCCTTTACCTTTTCATTTAATTAATATTCTTTGCATTACAAAAATCATGGTTTGAAGCTCATGTGAGTATATCCACTCCTATTTTCAAACTTAATCAGCTTCTTTCCCTATTTTTTTTTTTAATCAGATCCCCAAATATTCCCCTAATCTATTTTTCTTTTAAGAATCCGATGCAAAAATTGAATCTTTCCTTTAAAAGTGGGGCCCAATGCTCCTCCTTGATTTGCCCCTACTACCTCATTTTTCAAACCCTAGGACCCCCTTTACTCCTCCCCTATAAAAGTCTTTTAATCGAATTGAATGAGGAGATTTAAAAAATAGTTAAATATGATAATTATTATTATTTTTAAAAAAATACCCTTATTTATAAATGGGTTAGAGACAATAATAATAATAAGAAAATAATGAAATAGAATGTATGTAGTATAACAATTAATTAGAGGCAAAATGAAGAAAAAAAAAATCTACTTATCATCAAACAAATTTAAAAGAGATCTTATATTTAAAGACAAGCTCATTAAAAATAAGGCTTTTTATATATTGAGAGAACAACAAAATAGGAATGATGCCTATACAAAAAAAAAAAAAAAAGACCACTAATTTGTTTATAAACATTAAATACTCTTTTCTTTTTAATTATATACAATTAAACACATGCATGCACACAATCATGTTAATGTTAGACTTAAACCTGAAATTTCATCTAAACATGATAGATGGCATTATCATTGGACGCTTCTTAAATTCCAATATTATAGATTTCTTAATTGATATTGGAGTTGTCTGATTACCTTTTTTAATGAGTAAAATCACATTCAACACTATGATGTTATTTTCCAGTGGTTTCATTCATCTTGATGTTATTTTCTTATACTTTCAAGTTTTAATATCCTAATTTTATTTATATTACTTCTAACATCATAAACTATAAAGAAGCTCAAGGTGCTTGATGAAAATGAAAAATAATATCAAGAGTTCTAGATGCAATGGGAAAATAACATCATAATTTTAGATTAAGGTACTAAATAATATCCAGAAATAATATAATCACGGCTAGATATTACTTTACCTCTATTGCTTAATTATTTATTACTAATATTTTCTAGTTGAATATTTATATATGCCCTATGCTTTACCATAATTGTTGGAGAAAAATGTGGCAAATTAAAGATGAGGTTGACAAAACAAAGCCATGCAGGGCCAATCATTTTCAGTATCTTGAGCGGCGAAATGAAACCTCTTTTCATCAATAAATTGAATTGAAAGTGATATATATAAAGTTTGTATAAAATTTGGAAGATAAAATGTATAATATTTACATAATATTAAAAAACTAAAAACATATGAGTCATGATTTTTCACTGATCACTCCTTTATCTGATAACGTGTATACTCTTCAGTAGCCTAAATTGATAATTTGAGTGACCATATGATCCAAATTCTTTGGACACGGACCAAAAAAAAAAAACAATCTCCCACAACGTTTGTTTCCTACCTGCTTCCTTTGCATAATTAACCAATATCGTCATCATTAATATATTTATAAAATTTTTATGAAGAATCACATGTTGTAATCTATGTAGTTTACATCAAGGTCAAAAAAAAGAAAAAATCAACGTAGTTTACTATCTTGAACGTGGAGTGGATTATTAGGCATTACAAAAATTTGTAGGGTTATCAAATTCGGATTGGATCAGTTGGGTCAGCCAATAAACCAGTCCGAGTAGGTCCCCAACCCGAATTTATGCGTAACTTAGGTTGACCTGGTCCTAACCCGTGCAACCCAGGCGGATTGATAGGTTGACTCGGTTACTTCTTTTTTTTTTTTTCTTTTTAAAATATTTTTTATGTGGCAAATGACAATATTAGTCAAAGTTAATGATAATTTGTGTGTTAATAACTATTAGTTTAATGATTAAAGGATTGTAGGTATGAATATTTTTTTATCATCTATCTATTTTGATAATTTGCTAGGAAAAATATTTATTATTATTGATTATATTGTCATTGGATGATTGATTGATACTAGATGTTGATATGTTAAAGAAATTGTAAAGAATGTTGGATAAGTTCACAAGAATATGGTTATTTTGTTAGTGATTCAAGGTATTTAATTAATTTTGGATGGTATGGTACGTATTATGATGATAATTCAAATTATTTGTTAATTTTTTTATTCTCATCAATTTGACACCAGGTTGACTTCAAATTGACCTACTGACCTTTAACCTACTGCTACCACCGGTTTAGAGGTTTGATTGATAACCTTAAAAAATTGAGATATACTTTACTCCTCACATGGTTTTTTTTTTTCAAACTCAGAGATTCATTTATGGGAAAATCACTTTCAGGGCTTTTTTTGAAGAAAAAATCTCAAAAAAGGCCCTCAAAATCTGACAATTTTGAAATTTTCATAATCTAGCGTGAGTTGTTAACGGGTGATATAGTTGTTAACGGGTAGGTCATTAACAACTAAATCGACCATTAATAACAATTTTCTAATAACTAAATCGCCCCGTTAACAACTATATCAAGATCCGTTAACAACTATATCAGCCAAGTTAACAACTCACGCAAGATTCGAAAATCCGAGAGATTGTCGGATTCTAGGCGCCTTTCGGGTTTTTTTTAAAAAAAAGGCTTTGAAAGTGATTTTCCCTTCATTTATTAAGGGTCTAGGTTTGATTCTTGATTCTCACTATATTTATAAGTTCGCATTCCCTGCTTCTCATATAAAAATTTACCCATAAGGCCATAATACCCCTATTTGGGGTATTTTTATCTCCCTGCATTATCTAATTATTAAAGAGTTAAAGAGCAATTTAGCTAACGAACTATTACCTCAGGAGCGTTCAGCACAAATAACTTTTAAATGGACCAAAAATACTAAAAAACATTTAAAAATGTGCAGTCAGTACAAAAAACTTTTACTCCAAGAGTGCCCAGCACAATTTTTTTTTACTTCACGAGCGCCCACCATAAAAAAGTTTTACTCCATTTTTTGTGCTGACCGCACATTTTTAATTTTTTTTTGGTATTTTTGATCCATTTAGAAGTTATTTGTGTGGCGCACTCCTAAGGTAATAGTTTACTAGCCAAATTACTCCTTAACCTATTATTAAATGGTAAAGTCGTAAAGATATTAAAAAAAGGTTATAAATTAACTCTCTGAGTTGATTAAGAGGTTTTTTTTTTTTTTTTTTTTTGTTTACTGACACTTCACATGTGTTTCTTGCTATTGGATGTGATTTTTTTTATTGGTTTTGTCATATATTAAATTGGGTGCCTCTTCTAACGGGAGTTTAAATCCTAACTCATTATGTTCTAAGAGGAAAGAATCTTATAAGTATTTAGAACTAAATGAAGATAAATTTTTGAGTGCCACACTTAGTTTTATCCACATATAAATTCAATAGTGATACTTTTAGTCCAAAATGTGTAACATAATTTATAGAGCAATTTACACTACAAATTAAGAGAAGCAAATATTTAATTACAAATTTTTGTCCAATGTAATTTGCTTGAAAACAAATAATAGTTGAAGTGGGTGAAATATATTCAAAAAAAGGGGGACTTTTGAAAGAGAATCATAATTATTAATTAGTAGTCTTCAAAGTTCACTTAAAACAGTATTAAGTGGGTAATGCTGATTATTGCATTTGCCCATGGGACGCATGAGCCTTCAAAGCATCATAGTGTATGTATATAATTATACATTTAATGGCTTTTTATCATTGTTTAATTAGTAGTATTAATTATAGTAACTCGTCAAAAAATATTAATTATATTGCATGTGGAGTATTACCATTCCCAATCTTACCCTTTTTCCCCTTTATTTAATTCAGCTTTCCCAAAAGTAATGTGTAATTTCAGAGCCTTGCTCTCACATTGAATATTGATTGACACAATTTTTTTTAAACATTTGATCAATTGATTTTACCAGTTACCCGAATTAATTCTAATTATCTTGGGCGGCGACCTTAAAATTACAAAAGGGCGATAATTGGTGGGGGATTTGGGGGTCCCCTAATTTTTTTTAAATGAAAGTTTTAAATGGATTAAAAAACAAAAGAATATAAACAAGAAAAAAAAATCAAAAAAATATTTATGAAATCAAGTGAATATTGATGATTTAATAAGAGAGGAAATTATTTTACAAACCATATTTAGAAAAGCAAGGCTAAATACGGTTAGAAATGCACGTGCATAAATTACAATGAAGGGTGAGCATTCAATAAGTTTAAGTACATATATTTTAATAAAAAAAATATATTACAATAAAAATAATTACAATGTCATCCTTCTAGGCTTTATGTTTTGGAATTCCATCATAATTGTCTTATTATCAATGCTATCAAATACATATTTTTCAATATAAGGCACTAAACAATCATTCAACGATTCATCTTTCATCCGATTACGAAGTGATCTTGATGTATTAAGGGTGGACAATCATTCAAACGTGTATTAATTTAAGGAAAGTAGACAAATAATGCTAATACTAATACTAATGAAAATTTGAAACAATTATTAAATATACATATAGTTTATATGACTTTTTAAATACATATCTTTAAAATAAAAATACTCATATGGATTTATTTATGATATTTTTTTGTCATATTTATTTGTTATGTAATTAAATTTTCATAAAAATGTATAATTTTACCCTTCTTTTGTTCTGATTTTATCTTTATTTGCATTTGGATTTTAATTTTTATCCTTTGTTTATTATTATGTAAAATTTGTGCCATTGGGTAGAGTGTATATTAAATGGGGGTAAATTTAAAAATTATTAATTTTTACAACAAAGTTAAGTAGATTTAAGATTTTTTAATTCTGAAAAATATATTAAAAGTAATTGTAAATATGATACTAGTACATAAAGTGGCATGAGAGAAAAAGGAGAGGTGGTCCAAAGCGACTCTCTGTCACTGTTTTGAATACCACAAAATATCATATCCAAACTTCGGCTTCAATTATTGTAACCTTCTTCCTCACTCCATTTCCTCCCACCCAAAAAACTTTTACTTTCATTACTTGTCCCAAAATAATTTTAAAAATAAATTACTATTAATTTCATTCATTACTATTTTATTTTTTGGATAATAATAATTAACAACCCTGTGACAAAATTAATATAAAATAATATCCTTTTTATCATTAACAATTTTAAACCTACAACTCAAACTTATATATGTACAATTTAAAATTATTTATTTTACATTACTCATTGATTGTTTAACAAGGTCATTGATTGTTATATTTAGGATTAGAGGTAGTAAATTGTATTATAAACTATGTCATATATTTATGATTAGTGGTAGTAATTTTTTTAACAAGGTCATTGATTGTTATGTTATTCTACCGAATTCGTTTGATTATTAATTAGATTTATAGATATTTTTTTCATCACATGAAGATTTAACTCAAGTTGTAGGATTCATAAATTATTAATTGTAACATTTACTTATTTTTTACTACATCAGTCCATAATATAAAATTTGGAGATAATATATTGTGTATGGCAAATGATAAGACATTGTATTTCCCAAGTGATTATGCACAAATAAACGGCAATAGTCATAATTTTAAATAGTAAACCTTGTAAATTCTAATGTATATTCCATGATCACATCATAACCTAAAAATATGGAACCTAAAAACTATATATATATATATATAAACAATAATTAAGGTTCGAATTAAATATGGAACCTAAAGAATTCTCCTCGGGTATTTAATATAAGATATATTTATCCAATATGATTAAATTAAGCATGTTAGTTGAGTTAGTTAAAATGTTATATAATATCTAAAACACCATAATCATTTTCTTTAATTTTCTCTTTCTATCTCCTCCTTAATTATTGTTGATTGAACATCAATAGGGTAAATTATAAAATGATTGGCAAATTTGAAAACTATGACTTATATTATTTATAATCAAAATCAACTACCCAAATATATCCAATTGGAGGAGCATATGACCAGCCAAATTAATCATATGATATTAAATTTAAGGTTAATATGCAATTTTACCGGAGAAGTAATCACAAATAAAAGTTGGATGTCTGAAAGTTTTTTTTGTGAAACAATTTTGTCCTGTATTAAAAAAGAGTAAATTCACACTAACTATTACAAAACTAACATTAAGTAATAAAAAATTGATGTTTATTGTCAATACTTTAACCGTCAGAGACAAAATTGCTAGTTGTTGATCAAAGAGGTTCCAAATACCCTTAACTCTAAAAATATGTCGTTTTTACTTTTCTTTTAAAAAATAAAATTGCCTTTCTAAAAAAAAATATAAAACTACAAAAGAAAAACAGGTATAGATATGGACAAGTCTGGGCTCAGCTAATTTGGCTCGGCTTTTATCTCAAGTCTCAATAGTCAATACCATCCCTATGGGTTCCGACTTGGCGCGTGCTTTCCTCACTGACAGACACTCGTCCCTACCTATTGAATTCAAATTCACTCTCAGAAGCCCCTTTCACGAACTTCAAACCAAAATCCCCGGCTCACTCATTTTTCTTCTTGTCTTCTTCTTCTTCCGTCTCTCTCTCTCTATTTCTTCCTTCTTCACTCTCACTAACATTGCTAGCTTTCTTTCTTTCTGCTTTCGCCCAATAATACAGCCCACCTTCCAAACCCACATTTTCCGGTTTTCCCCTTAATTCCCTCTTCGTCTTCTTCAAAATCCATCGCCTTTTTTGGATTTCTCCCATTAATACCTTCTCTCTTTCTTCTTCATCGTCATGTCCCTCCAAAACCCACCGTTCAAAGATCTCCCAGACGCATCCCCAAAACCAGACAAGAAAAGCTTCGTCACTTCTCTAATGGAAGCAGCCACACTCCGTACACCTTCCTTCCAAGAAGACACCTACTTCGTTTCCCACTTGAAATCCTCCGAGAAAAAGCCCTACAAGACCTCAAAAACAAGCTCGCTGCCTCCGAGGTTTCGGATTCGTCCATGTGGGGCATCCCCTTGCTCGGCGGGGACGATAGGGCCGACGTCATACTGTTGAAATTCCTCCGGGCGAGGGACTTCAGGGTGGGAGATTCTCTCAACATGCTTCTGAAATGCTTGGATTGGAGGAAGGAGTTCGGAGCAGACGACGTCGTTGAGGAGGATTTAGGATTCAAAGAGCTTGAAGGTGGCGTCGCCTACATGCAGGGTTATGATAAAGAAGGACACCCAGTTTGCTATAATGCTTATGGAGTTTTCAGAGACAAAGAAATGTATGAAAGAATCTTCGGTGACGAAGAGAAGCTTAAGAAATTCTTGAGATGGAGGGTTCAAGTTCTTGAAAGAGGAATCAAGCTTCTTCATTTCAAACCAGGTGGTGTTAATTCTCTGATTCAGGTCACAGATTTGAAGGACATGCCCAAGAGAGAGCTCAGGGCTGCTTCTAATCACATTCTCTCTCTGTTTCAAGACAATTATCCAGAAATGGTGGCTCGTAAGGTAACCTTAAAAATCAATTTTTTCCCTGAGATTTTTCATTTGTTTCCTTCTTATGTTTGATTTGATGAATTGTGGTGGTGGGGGTGTTTCAGATTTTCATTAATGTGCCCTGGTACTTCAGCATGTTGTATTCAATGTTCAGTCCATTTTTGACCCAAAGAACAAAGAGCAAATTTGTGATCTCCAAGGAGGGAAATGCTGCAGAGACACTCTATAAGTGAGATCAGAGATTCCCTTTTGTTTCCTTCTCTGTGAAATGGCTTATCTTCTTTTCTTCTGGATGATGACCTGTTCTGTTCAGATCAAGTTGTTCAGAATTCATAATGCTTTCATTTTGAATGTTTTGGAAGCATTGAATAAACTGTCTGGTTTGGATTTTTGTCCTTTTGTGTAATACATGGATGTATATTTAGTTTGATTCGAAATAAGATTCTCACATGTCCACACTTAACCTTATTCTGGTTTTGGGTATCCGATTTGATGCGTTGTTCTGTGTGTACACAGATTCATAAGGCCTGAGGATGGTCCAGTTCAGTACGGAGGACTGAATCGGCCAAATGATTTGCAGAATGGTCCCCCTAAACCTGCTTCTGAGTTCACTGTTAAAGGAGGAGAGAAGGTGAACATCCAAATCGAAGGAATTGAGGTAATAATTGTAATTAAGCTCATGCATTACCAATTGAATGATAAATTCAAAGGTCAGACAAGCCCTGTCGAATTGGCTTAAGCTATTTTCATAAAAAAGGATTTGGTGGAATGAATTGTGATTAGGGTGGAGCTACGATAACTTGGGACATGGTGGTGGGAGGGTGGGACTTAGAGTACAGTGCAGAGTTTGTGCCAAGTGCACAAGGAAGCTACAGCATCGCAGTAGAGAAGGCAAGGAAGATTGGAGCCTCAGAGGAAGCCATTCACAACTCTTTCACTGCAAAAGAAGCTGGAAATCTGGTCCTCTCTGTCGATAACTTCGCTTCAAGAAAGAAGAAGGTCGCTGCTTATCGCTACTTTGTCCGCAAAAACAGCACCACCAACAATGTCTGATCTGAGATTGACTCGTACCTAAACAAACCCATGAAAATTCCCCTGCTTAAATACTTAGTTATTATTATAATTCAGTGAGGTGTAACTTGTAATGTTCTGTTTGTTGTTGTTGTTTAGTCATTTTGTGCTTAATTTTCTGAACTGGGTTTTTTTTTTTGTTCTGGTGTAATTGGTACTAGATAGTGTGATGGTATAACTATAATCTTTCTATGATGTAAAAGAAGAACAAGAGTTGGGATTAATTTGTATGACTTGGTATAGAAGGAAAGCAATTAGTTTTGCTCACATCTTATTATGTAAACTGTTTGCCCATGTGTTTCCCTGTCTTTGTCACTAAGTGACACACTCTGCTTTGCTTTGTCTCTTCACACCAAACACTCTAGGCAAAAAAAAAGAAATTGATTTCCTTATGGCGACAGGTTTATTCAATAGTTTTGCAAGTTTGAACTGATTATTTTCATAATTATGTTTATTTTGAGTATTAAAATAATTTAGATTTGAGCATTAATGGGTACGATTGTAAATTTGGATTGAATATTTTTATCTTATACTGTGTGTGTGTGTTTTTTTTTTTGTCTTTTCAATGTTATGATCGACAAATTAAAATAGTTAAGGGAAAATCCTTTTCAGGGCGCTTTTTTGAAGTAAAAATCTTAAAAAAAGACCCTCAAAAAATCTAAAAATCTTTTTAGGATTTTCGAGAATCTCCAATGAGTTGTTAACGAGAGTACTAATATAGTTGTTAAATGAAATTTGATTTAGTTGTTAGAAAATTGTTGTTAATGATATTAACAACTATATCAATTCCGTTAATAACTCACGCAAGATTTTCTAGGATTTCAGATTTTTGAGAGCCTATTTTAAGATTTTTACACCAAAAAGGTGTATTTTTCCAAAAGCAAAGCATTTAAATTCAGTACTATTTTCTTAAACAAAATGAGGTGAAATTGTACAATCTACAGAGACAGAGACATTACCGTGTCAGATTGGGAATTTGATTGGGAAAATGTGTCTGACACTAGTCAATACATAGATAGAATACTAACATTACATGGTATTTGTAGAATTTTTGTAGGGGTCAGTTAAATGATGTATATATATTTTGTTTGGAATACTGATGGTGATTGAAGGCTTTAAAAGAAAATTAAAGGCTTCAAAAGAAACTTATTAATCGTGTTTACAATATACCACTCACAAAAGAAACTTATTAATCGTGTTTACAATACACCACTCTGGTCCTATTCCTCTAGTCTTTATCGTAAAATACTAACTAGCAATTGTATTTAGTTTTTTTAAAAGACTTGTTTGTTTCAAAACGCATTAATTTTTTTTTATGTATCATAATTAATAAAAGGGTGAGAGTAATAATTAATATATATTAGAGTTTAATGTAATTAATAGGGGTAATATTGAAAGTTACATAAATTATAGGATAATTTTATTGATTTGTGAGAATTGTTAGTTAATGCCTTCTAATAAGGACCAAAGGGAGTATTAATAAGTCCATTTTAACCAAATCTCACATATTAAGGAAATGTAGTTAACTCAATCATTATAAAGTAAATTTTCAACTTTTCTCTCATTTATGATTGAGTATTTTTCAATTGTTTCTTCTCTCTTTATCTTCATGAGTACAGTTAATATAGGTAATATTGTCACAATCTCATTTATTATACGGTTGATTTATAAATATGACCAATTTTTTTTTGTTTAAAATGAACTTATAAATAGGGTATATGTTTATCTTGCGTGAAAATGATCCTAAACAAACATTATATACTCTCAATTCATGATTTCTTACATTATTTTGTTGATATATTAGTACACTCCATAACAATTTATTAAATAGACAAATGCATATACCAAACCATTTCATTAATAAAAACACACATCAACACTGATTCAATATAAATATTAAATGAATAATTAAATAAATATATCTTATATTAAATATTAAAAGAGCATATTTTATGTTAATGACTTGGTTTGTAAATTTTATATTGCTAAAAACTATAGTTTAATAGTGTAAGATCCTACTAAACACCTTTTGATCTTAAGTTTGAGTTAAATGAATAAAACTCATTGACTAACTTTTATGATGAGTGTGTTACATGATAAAATTAAATGAAATATGAATAGTGAGGTGGGGTTAAAAGTTTAGGTTAGTTAGAGGGGAAAGGTGAATGGGTAAGAGAAGGGAAAGTGAATGAATTGGTTGATTGATTGATAGAAGAAAGAGAGAGAGAGAAAGAGATTTGAAGAGAGAAGGTTGCTTTGGTGTTTGATGTTATTATGAACTATGAACTTCTTCAATGGTCTTTTCTCTCAGGTAACGTGTTCCTTCAGCTATATAAATTATGAACTTGCCTTCTCTGTAATTCACTTCTTTGTTTGGACCCTGAAAGTGACTCTTCTTTATGAATTGTCACATTTACTCATCACAACTCACCATTTGTTAGATTGGTTCATATTTATGTGTCCCTTTTGGATTAGCTGCAGAGAATTGTTTGGATTGGTTGATTTTCCAGTTAAAAGTTAGTTGAAGCCAAAAAATCAATATTGGTTTAGCTGAGTGAGCTTTTCTTCAAAAAGCTAATTAAGTTGGAAGCCAGATTGTGGAGCCTTTTTTTTTCTTCCAATTTTTCTTCGAATTTCAAATTTAAATTGACTTTTCAATATATTATTAAAATCCATTTTAGCTAAACAAATTATTTTAGGGGTAAAAGTCACTTTTACAAGTGTTAATTCAAATAAGTCCTATGAAATAAATACTACATAGCTAATTTGAGTAGATTAAAAAAAATAGTTTAATTAAACATTTATTTAAAATGTGTGTTGATTTTGTTAAGATAGTCTCCTAAATCATTTTGCATTTAAACCACCCATTGATGTAACTCTCTTAACACATATACAATCAATATAGATACCATTTTGGTCCTATTTATAAGTCCAATTTGACAAAAAAAAAAATTGGTCCTATTTATAAGTTCAGTTTCATGTAATAAATGAGATTGTGACAATTTTACCCATATTAATTGTACCCATAAAGATAGAGAGAGAAGAAACAGGTTGAAAAATACTCAATCATAAATGAGAGTAAAGTTGAAAATTTACCCACATAATTATTGTGTCAATTACCTCTCCTTGATATGTGAGATTTGGTCAAATTGAACTTATAGATAGGACCAGAGTGGTAATTTATAATCGATACATATACTCCCTCTGGTCCTTATTATAAGGCACCAACTAACTTTTCTCACAAACCAATAAAATTAGTTAAAGTCAATAAAGTTGTCCTAGAATCTAAGTAATTTCCAATATTACCTCTAATAATTACACTAAACTCTAATATTATATTAATTATTACTCTCACCCACTACCCTTATTAATTATGGGCAGACATGGAAAAAAATAATTAATGCTTATTGGGAACATGCACCTGCCTTATAAAAAGAACCAAATAAACTTGCTAGTTAGTGCCTTATAATAAGGATCAGAGGGAATACCACACTTGATCTTAGCCAAAAGGCCAAAGAAAGGTATTAGTAGGGTTAGCTTAGAATTAGAAAAAATGATGAATTAAATCTTATGTTTAATTAGTATCAAATCCAATCTTTCACTAGCTCTATACTAAGAAGAGGAGGAAGTATTTTAAAAAAAAAACAAAATCAAACGACCACCTATTGTTTTAAGGATAATATCAACACAACACCAGTTACAAGCAGAAAAGGATTCAAGTTCCAAAGCGTGGTTCACCCTAGAGGAACACATTGAATGATAGGTCAAGAACCAGTGATTACTTGTGCAAGAGGGTGAAATAGAAAAACAGTAATACTACTACATGTGTTAGTTCATTATGAGGATGCAGAAGAAGAAGGAGCTGTACTGTTTGACCACGTGAAAAATCATTAGAAAATTTAATTAAATAATTGAAATGCAGGCTGCTGCTTTTGCAATCTGCATTGATACAAGTGAAGACCTCCAGAAACTTGCGTGTACCTAAAGGCATTTTAATCCAACTCTTTTTTTTTTTTTTTTTTTTTTTTTCACTCTGGTAAGAAAAAAAAGTCCATGTTTTCACACTAATATAACATATATATGAAATTTGGATTCACAAATAGTAAGTACAAGTTCAAAAGCGCACTTACTGAAAATCTTAACTTTAACACTCCCAAAACTATTGAGATCAGTTTCCAGTTCAAAATAATGTGGGGACAGAGTTTACAACAACAACAAAAGTTAATATTATCTTTAATTTTCTAAGTGTACCCTCATTTTAATTTTGGTCATTTAAATTTCAAACTACAGATTTTAGTTTCTGTAAAGACAAAATGATCTCAATTTTTATTGAGTTATAAGAACTAATATTTAAAATAAGATAAAACTTAAGGAACCAAAACCTATAATTTAAAATTTGAGAAACTAAACTTCTTAAGCGACAAAGATTATGTTGACCGAAAAAAAAATTTAGAGTGAGTAATGAAAGAGATGTGAATGGAACGTGTAAAGGAGCTAGACCTGAAGCGTGTATCCACAAATGGCAATCAAAACGTACGTGCCTTGCATGCAAATTAGACACTTGTCTCAAAGATTCCTAGATTTGATACTATTAAGCTCGTCCCAAATCAATCAATCAAACAAACACCATCTTAATTAACAGATCGATCATATAGAGAGAGAGAGAGAGAGAGATGGCTCAAGCAAGAGATCAAGCAATTAAGCCACATGAAGAGCTAATGACACAGTGTTTTCAGCTTCTGAGTGGACACACCATACCTGCTGTTGGATTGGGTACTTGGAAAACTGGTTCCCAAGCTGTGAATTCTGTGTTTGCTGCCATTGCTGAGGTAATCTTTTTACTCTGAGATATTCATTTTGATGATAATCTTCTGTTTAAGAACATGAAGATCTGATATATGGCTCGCTTTAATTTGCAGGCTGGTTATAGGCACATCGATACAGCTTGGGAGTATGGTGTTCAAGAAGATGTATCATATATTATATCATTTTGGCCTTTATCTTCAACTGTTTTGAGATGGATTTTAATTTTAATCCACTAACACTTTCTATTCACACGATGAATTATTTTTATTTTTATTTTTTTAAATATTAGTTTTACGTCTCTTCAATGTCTCTCTGTACTACAGGTTGGACACGCCCTTCAATCTGCCATGCAAGCAGGAGTAGAAAGGAAGGATTTGTTTGTAACCTCCAAACTATGGTAACGAAATCTATTATTGGTGCCATCTATGTCTAATAATATCAGTTATAAATTCAGTTAATTTGATCATTTTTTACCTACTCATAACTCCAAATTTAGGAGGCCTTGAAACGGAACCGGTTTGGAATGATGGATTCCCTAAGCTCATTAAAATTAGACAATCTAAATCTTATTTAGATGGTCTAAATATAATTTTTTTTATTTGACAATTTTTAAATAAAAAGAAATTTCTTGAAAAGAAAAAATATAGTTGAAAGATTATCTTTATTTTTGATCTTGTATAAATTAAAATATTTTTTTTTAAAAAATAAAGATAAAAAATTTAAATTTGGTCTGTTCAAATCAGATCCAGTCTAGATTTGATGAGCTTAGGGTGCCCATCACAACTGGTTCCCTTGGCCCAAATCCACATATTCATGAACCTATATATTCTAAATATAACACTCAATTAGTTTTTTTTAAAGAAAGATTAAAGAAATTAATTAAATTACTTTAAAATATTTATATTTATCGTTTTTCTTTTAATTAATTTACTTGATTTATAAACCGATATATAATCTAATGATATACAATATATAATATAATTAAATAACTTATTGAAAGATATTTAATCTCTCTCCAAAAAAAAAAGTCACAAATGCTTATATTTTGGATTACGGTGGTACCAGGGGCGAACCTAGTGGGGGGGGGGGAGCTAGGGGTGGCCCCCTAAAATTATATAATAGAACCCAGAGTTTAAGAAATTACATTTCAAGGCTTTATAAAATTTCAATATTTTCACTTTTAGTCCACTAAAAGTTTTATAGAGGGATTAAAATGAAAATATTAAAATTTTTATAGGACTAAAATGTACTTTCATAAAAACTTAGGTTCTATTCTATAATTTTTCGCCACCCTTTAATTATATTTCTGGTTCCGCCTCTAGGTAGTACATAGTTAATGTTTAGTTAAAAGTATGAATTTGTCTGAAATTGGGCAATGGAATGAAAACTTGGTGCTATTATTATATGTGTGTGTATGAAACCCTAAACTACATGCAGGTGCACTGACTTGACCCCTGAAAGAGTTAGACCAGCAATCACCAACACAATTCAAGAACTGCAACTTGACTACCTTGATCTTTACTTGGTAGTACTTATAATTTAATCTTCTCTTGTTATTATTATGCTAAGTATCGATCTTTTTATTTTTTTATTTTTCCATAATAAGATCAGAAAGAGAGACTTAATTAATCAAGTTGATGTAGAAATTAAAAAATTGCAGATTCATTGGCCATTTCGTCTGAAAGATGGAGCCAAAAAACCTCCCAGAGAGGGAGATGTGTTGGACTTCGACATGGAAGGGGTATGGAGAGAAATGGAGAAACTTGTGACTCATAAACTTGTTAGAGACATTGGAATCTGCAATTTCACTCTTAAAAAGCTTGATAAGCTTCTGGGTTTTGCCCAAATAATGCCTTCAGTTTGCCAGGTAAAGATTATTTATATATATTCCTCTAATCCTTATCTTTACGATAAGGCATCAACTACTAATTCTCGCAGATCAAGGTGTATATTTACTCAATTATCAAAATTGCACATGATACCATAAAATTTTCTTGCTTGCAAAAATATACACGAACTTTTTTAAAATAGGGTAAAGATAACAAAACCGTTAATTTGGGTTAATGCCGTTACTTGATTTAGAGAGAAATGTTGTTATAGGCCTCACAAACATAAAGTAATAGACCATTAGCTTAACTTAACGGTTTTGTCATTTTTACCCCATTTTAAAAAAGTTTAATTACTTATATTTTTGATTGATGATACTGCGTCTTCTTTCATTGAATCATGGAGATTCATATTTAGTTTAATGGTTTTGATTTAGATGGAGATGCATCCTGGGTGGAGAAATGACAAGATGCTTGAAGCATGCAAGAGGAATCGAATCCATGTCACTGTAAATTAATCAATTGTCCAGTGTTGGTTTTTTTTTTTTTTTTTTTTTTGTATTTGCACTTAATATTTCTGTAAAATATAATATTGTTAATATTTGGAGCACTAATTTTTTTTTTGCACAGGCTTACTCACCACTAGGTTCTCAAGAAGGTGGGAGGGATCTGATCCATGATCCAACGGTGGATAGGGTAGCCAAGAAGCTGCACAAGACTCCAGCACAATTGTTGGTGAGGTGGGCCATTCAGAGAGGGACAAGTGTCATCCCCAAATCAGCTAATCCTGAAAGAATCAAAGAAAATATTACTGTTTTTGATTGGGAAATTCCACAGCATGACTTCATTGCTCTTAGCACCATATCACATCAGGTATTATTAAATATGATTCTTCTTATGAGACGTCTTAACTAACCAGTTGTTAGTAAAGTCTTTACTTTGATCCTAAAATAGAAGACTTTAATCCTCTTTATCTCCCAAAATATGTCTATCCCTGTTTAAGGGAAGTTTCTATGAGAGTAGTTCCAATACGTATGATCAAAAAAATTATTTTAGAAAAACCAACTAATATATGTTTCAAATAACCAACTTAACTAATTCTTATAATATATACAAATTAGTTATCTAGTTTTTATATTAGGAACGGTGATATTAAAATAGTTGTTGAGTTGTTGAGAATCAGATGACTTGTTGTGGATATATTTCAATCATTGGTGGATGCAGAAACGAGTTATAGATGGAGAAGAGCTGTTTGTGAACAAGAGTGAGGGGCCATACAAGAGTGTTGCAGACATATGGGACCATGAAGACTACTAGTTACTGCTTTTTCTCTTTTTCTCAGGTTGTCCTATATTTTGTAGCTTTCAAGGGACTAAAAAGACTTTAGTTCAAAGTTGTAATTCCCTGTGGGTGTAGAGTGTAGTAGACATGAAAATCTGTCTGAATCCTTTTTCACTTTTGGTATTAAGCTCAAGGATCCCGTAAGGTTTTATTATTGTATCATTGATGTGTTCTTTTTTAAAAGCATCACTACCTTTAAATCTTTCATACCAGATGGTGCGTTCCTTTTACGTCTTAGTTCTGTAAACTATTGGCATGAATGTATAGTTGGCTGTGAAATAAGAAGCTGATATTTTTGGTGATATCCGTCAGATGCTTTTTACTGAAAGGAAAATAACTACTGATCGAGAACGCCAAGAAACCAAAAATTGTAGAAAAATAGATAATAACCATGTGAGAAGTGAGAACACATCTATAATGATATTACCAGTAGATAATCTACAACAAACATAACCTTATTTCAATAGGTGAGATCGATTACATACATCAAATGATGCCATTAAACTCAAACCAAAAACCAAAAAATGAGAGCACAAGGATAATTTTGAGCTGAAATAAGAATAACTGATATTTATATTTATATGGTATTGCTCCTTTCAGAACAGGCATTACAAACTATAGTGCCATATTTATTTATTTTTTGAGAAGGGTCTTACAATTGATGACAGACAGGCACTATACGGGCTTAACATTGTGGCTCTCATTTCTCTCTAGTTGGTAAATGCAAATAGTATTTTTCAGACCAATACTCTAAAATTGAGGTATATCCAACACCTTTAATATTTTTTTAGGCGCGTCCAACACATGTTAAAGTATCTTTTGTGTCTTTCAAGTTAAAGTATTTTTTCAGTATTTCCCTCTAGTTGGTAAATACAAACAGTATTTTTCAGACCAATACACTAAAGTATTTTGAGGTATATCCAACATCCCGAAATATTTTTTCGGTCGTCCAACACATGTTAAAATATCTTTTGTTTCTTGGTTCTGGATGCACCAAAACATGTTTTAAGGTGTTAGACACGTTTGAAAACAATACTAAGGTGCTGTATGCAAAAAGAAAAAAAAAATATTGTGATGGACGCACCTATAAAATCTACTTTAGGATATTGGATGTACCACAAATACTTTAGGATGTTGGATGCACCTTAACCCTTAATAAATTGCCAAATGGTCTCTCTTGATTCACTGAAACTTGAAATCTTTCGTGCTGAGGGCCCTATGTATTTATGGCTTGAACTAATAAAATTCAACACCGTCAAGAAACTGAGATGGACGCCTCCTGCTAACATCCCTGATGAGCCCGGTAAATTTGGACAAAGTGTTGGCTCTGGATAACCCTTTAATAGCAACCCATTCATCTTTGGATCCTGAGCTTTCTAAGATTGTGGTGTATTCATTTCTTGCAGGTTCATAGTAATTCTTCCTTCTGAGCCTATTTTCCCCATATTTGGTTAAGTCTGATTGGTGTTTCAGAAACAAACATATGGCTGCACAATCATCAACTATGGCTCCAGGGAATTTGTAATCCCATGCCTGCACAGCTCTCTTTACCAACAATCTCGCTGCTCTTGACCTCCTTGATGCTGAAGCTACTATTTCTATGACTTCTTCATTTGTCAGTGCATCCCAAACCTGCCACAAACAAACAGGCAAATAAAAGTTCAGTCCTGCTTGTAATTTGAGGAAAGCAGTTTCTGCTTAGGCTGAATTTCAGCAATTATATCAAAATAGCAAGTGTCCATATGAATATGCAAGTCCTAATTTACATCATAACAGTTACTATAAAATTTACAAGCACATATACACATTTTAACAGCTAACAATAATAATAAAAAAAAAAAACAAGTGCTCATATGAATGAATGGTGTTTTGATCATTTACCATCAAAGCATAATTTTAATTTGGTCCTTTGTTTCAGAATCTTTTAATCCATATGTCAAATAAAGTCTCTTCAATGGGTGTTTACTGAAATTCTTCCTTCTGCATAAGTTGGAAGGTGTTTCAAATGGAGGTATTAAACTAGGATTGTAGGCCTCCATAGGGATCAATTACTGATGCTTATGCAATGTAAGCGATCAATTCATTATTTGTTCCCATGAGCATTACTTTCATATGGGAAATAGTGAAAGATCAAGTTTGCATCAACCTTATGAAGTTTAGAGATTCTTCATTGCTTACCCCATCAGTGGCCAGAACCACAAATTCATCCTGCTTGGTTAATCTTCGATAGAAGACATCGGGAGCCGATATGAGGCCATAATCTTTTAAGCAAAAGTCCCCAAAGGCTCTTGACATAGCCAATCCAGGGCAGTCTTCATCAGGCATCCACATTCTGTACACATCAGGCTCTTCTTCTTCAGCAAAAACTCTGCCTTCACAGCTACGGATTCTTTCAGCTTCACCTGGTAAGTGACATTCAAGAACAAAAGAAAAGCTACTCTGACCCATGTGCTTGTCTGAATCAGGGGGCTCTTAGGACAATGGTTAAAGACTTACTTGGAATATCTGGTTTCAAGTCAATAGTAAGTTGAACAGGAATGAGTTGATCTCTAGCTCCTCTTGTGCAAAGAACTGCACGAGAGTCGCCCAAATTGCCAATTATCAGATGGCCACCCTGAAATTTCAAAGCAGGAAAAGAAACGCAATGAAAAATTATCTTACAAACCAGATGACAATATAAACACACTGAAAGGAAAGGCTCAATATATAAACAGTTGTACTATTCATAAAACCAGTTGTGAGCAAAAACGTCATATATATCACCAACAAATTGTTAGCTGAGATGATAAGCGGTCTCACCCCTGTAAGGAGGAGAACACAAGTTTGTGAATCTCAGAAAACACACCTACCTTGTTGGAAGGGCTTTAACCTTAATGGTCCCAGCTCAACAGAGATTAGTCTCATTGTAGGAACTCTGAGTTTACAACAAAAACATCATATGTATCGAAGAAATTCTCCGAGGTGTACCTGTTTGATCAAAGTTACAGCAGTGCTACCGCTGTAAAAACTGTCGGTGTTGATGTCCCGAGCAATGGCTTGATCCATCTCACTGAAGGATTTCAAGAAGGTGTTCTCCCATGTAGCAAGGGACAACGTTTGGTGATATTCACCTTCTGCAGCAGCATTATACATGTAAGTCTTTTGCTGTGACATTTTGATTGCTGCAGAAAGCTTTGAAGGTAACTGTTTGCTGATATATCGAGCAACCACGTGCCCAAAAGGACCATGACCATCGAACACACCACAAAATATCAGATCTTTCTCTCCATTGAAGTCCTAATAACATACTCCTCTGGTCCTTAATGTAAGACCAACTCTGTAGTTAAATTTAAACTACAAAGTAGATCTTCATTAAGAACCAGAAGGAGTATCATATATATCAAACATTGATCAGTATAAAACATGGGAAAAGCATAGAGCCGTGTTTCTCTAGAGAAAATTGTCCATAGAAATATCAGCAATCTATAAAATATAAAATTTAGAACAAGCCATGTTAAGAATGAAAAACTCAAGCTGTAGTGGGTCCTACTTTTGTGTAATTAAATATCAGTCACAAACAAGAGATGTTACTTCTAAGTTTGTCATAATAATCTGTTTTAGGGGCAATACTCTAGCTTCAAAACATGTTTAAGAAACCATGAAAATTTAACAAAATCTCAAAAACGTGTTAAATGATATAATTGGGTGAGAATCAATTGACCAGAGAAACAGGCTTGGAGTTATATAAACAAATAATGGAAATTGTATCAAAATCATGAGAAGAATTTTGTTATATATATATACCTCACGAAATGTCATTGCATCTTGGTTGACTCCTTTTCTTCCCTGCTGGCTGTACATTGAAATAAGCCTAGAGCGTCCTCTTGACCTGACTCGCCCTTCACCTCCACTATATGTGGAAATGGAAATTTGGTCCTTTCCATTCTCAAATTCTGTCTTCTCATTCACCTCATTTTCAGGTGAATATTGACGAGGACCATTTTTAGTACAACAATTCCCCATATCTAGAACCAAAATTCTAACGAATACCCCGAAAAATCTTCAGAGAAAACAGGAGAGAAAGAGAAGGAAAACATTAACTTTCAGAGAATGGACTAGGGCCAAGATTGATTGAAACAGAAACTAAAGAAACGGGGGCGACGGCCAAATATGCATGCGAAGATAGAAAGTGAAGGAAGATTGAAGAGAAGAAGAAGTAATCATAATGAAGGAAAAAAACAAAGAAAGATTAAATTGCAAGTGCGATTTGAGAAAAAGATGAAGAAGATTAAACAGAGAGATTTAATGAATCCGTGGATGGCAATCCTCAACCCATTTCTCAAAGATGAACGAAGTTAAAGAGATTCTCAAGAAAAAGAGTTGGTTGCGCTGAAAATCATGAGGGGAGAAAAAGACAGGTAGGATCAAGATTTGTGAAGGACCATTACAACGACCTTAATTTGAATTTTCGGTAATTAATTAGTAATCATAGGGAGAATGCCAGATAAAGATAACTACTATAGTACATGGAAAAGAGCATGACAAAGGACAACAAATTTGTAAAATATATCAAAACAATGGTGGTTTTTTTACACATAAATAAGAAAAGGAACAAAAATGTCCTCATGAGCTTCTAAAATTTACAACTAAAAATTAAATTTTAGTAATAAACAAACTTTGTAATAGTACATAAACTTCTTATATTTAAGAATTTGTAGAGAAAGTCATGCCTTTTTTTTTTTAATAATTAGTTTTCCCAAAATTTTATATTTTTCACCACGTCAAAAAGTGATTTGAAAGATAAGAAGAATAACACAAGTTTTGAATATTGGGAAGTGTAATTATTGAAGAGGTAAAAACACCTTTACACTCTAACTTTCAAAAGGAAAACCTTAAAAAAAAGGGGGAAAAAAAAGAGAAAAAGTGATTTGAAATAGCAATTGATTCTTTTTTTTTTCCCCAAAAACGTCAAGTGATTATAGTATATGTATGCATGCAAGTATGTTGAGTTAACATCTGTTATATTTACAAAGCAAAGAGAAATAATTTTTTTATCCTATTTATAAGGCACTTTACTATATTTTTTTAATAAATATACAATTTTACCCATAATTTATTATTGTATTCACTTTATTCTTATGAGGTATAATGTATAGAATAGAGATAAAGTTAAAAATTTGTTGAATTTTACAAAGCATAGTTAAAGAAATTTGAGGTTTTTTCTTGGTCTGTATAAAATATACTAAAAGTGACTTATAAAAAGGATTAGAAAAGTATACTAGAAAAATATTCATCCAGTCATATTTATAATAAGTAAATTCCAACATGTTTTACCAAAACCAAGAAACCTCATTAATTATGCCTTAAAATTTAATAGTTTTCTAACTTTATCTTGATTAATACTCCTTCTGACCCATTTTATAAAAGCCCAAAATATAAATTACCTTGGTCATTTTTATAAGAGCTTGGTAAGAGTTGTCTAAATATTTTAATGATTTTTATTTTATTTTATTTTTATCCCTTATTAATTATATATTTACATTAATTAAAATGTTAGTGATACTCCTATTTACAAATGATGTTGGGAAAAGGTCATTGGCAAATGGGCATTCGGCTAAGGATAAGAACAGTTGATAAATACCATGGTTTGTGAAACCGGACCAGGACCAGCATCGAACCGGCTAACCGCCGTGAAAACCGGTCCGGTTTAGTGCAAACCTGGTCAACCAGGTGAACAGGGAGTGACCGGACGGGTGGTCGTCGACCATTTTAAAAAAAAAAACATTTTTTCCCCTTTTTTTTTTCACTTTTGGATGTCATATGAATTTGATTTGGATTCGTTTTTGGTTTTCCGTTTAATGTGGTTTCTCTGTTTTCGGTTGGCTCTGCTTAGTGGATGTCAAATGTAGGTTGTAAAGAAAATTGTTAATAATATCTGAATATGTTACAAGTATTGAAGTATATAATTATTTTGCCACTGATCCAAAATATTGAAATGATATATAGTATGTCAAATTTAGATTGGTATGATAAGAAATTAATTATTTTCTAATTTTTTATACCTCACCTTTTCCAGGTTATTTCGATCTTGGTCGACCCACTAACCCTTAACCCAAGACGCCGATGGCCAAATGGTAGGGTTTCGAACCTTGATAAATACAAATGATAAATGGAAGAGGATTGAGACGAGAGTTATGGGTTCCAAATTTTGACCAACTTGCTATTTTTAGAATTTTAAAATGAATTATATATTATTATTTTTTGATCAAGGCGATAGGGGAGGGGGATCGAACCCAAGGCGCATGGGGAAATTAATCCCAATACCACCGCACTACTAGTAGTAGTAGTACTGGTAAATGAATTATATATGAATAAATGGAAATGGATGCGTGCGCCAAAATGAGTTCAAGGCATTCATTTAATTTTGATGTCAAGATAAGCCTCAAAGTTCGGACAACATTGATTGCATCACCACGTTGGAGCCACCACAAACCAACCTTACCCCATAGGAGCCTGATTTTAATGTGGTTGATGATGTGAAAGCTTTGTTGATGATGGTACTCTCTTGTCCTTTTTTAAAAAATAGTTCTTTGTTGGTATCAAGTGTTTTTTTTAATAACTGCTGGATCTAGATTGAGGTTCTGTGACTAAAAAAAAAAAAAATCTTATGCCTCCATATTATAAATAGGACTAAAGTAATATATGTAAATATTTTTATAACACATTGGACGGTAACCATCAAATTATCAGTTTGACTTGTTAAATCAAAACAAAATGAGCATGTGTTGGCATTTCGTTAGGTTCTAGAAGAGCAACAACGTCATTAGAATCTTTTTCCCCATACAAGTTTAAGGCCGTGCAAACAGCCCCCATAGCTCCATTGTCAAACTCTCTCCACGGTCCATTTTAACCTTGAATCCCTGCATGAAATGTTGTCGAAGTAATACGATCACGCGCTTTCTCAAGATCAATCTTGATAGCTCATATCAAAACCGCACTGGTTTGGAGAGATAACCTGAGGTAGGAAACACTTCACCGATTCGCAAGAATCTTGGTAATGGTTTTATAAATAACATTACAAAAGCTAATCCGCTTCAAATCTTTCAAGGTCTTAGGAGGTTCTTTCTTAAAAATAAGCACTATTAAGTGCCGTTGATGTCTTTAAGAGCCTGCGGGTTAGTAAATAAATATTTCATGTATTTAACTACTGCATGACGTACCCTGTTCCATTGAACCTACTTTAACTCTCTCAAGCCGCCCCCTAGAATAAATATTAATGAGCTTAAATACAAAAATAAAAACAACATATTGAATAAGAGGGTATAATTGTGTTAGAGAAATAGATCATTTTTATATTCAATTTTTTCCCGTAAATATAGTAACATATTTATGTAATTTTTGTAAATTGGATGCAACATTTGCTGTTGAAATTTTTTTATATAATGAAAATGGAAAAGATAAAATGCTATCGTTGTTCAAGTTGGGATAGTTATTCTAATTTGATCCATTAATATTTGAATACGATGGATGGTACCAAAATGTCATATGAATATAAAATTGATATGTTTGTTTAAGTTTTTATTTTTTGTTATAAAAAATTTTAGAAAATGGGTTAGGCTCACCTACGATCCAAGGGTAAGGCGAAATCTCTCTTCCTCCTAGATGATACCAATGTTAGACAGGACGAGCTGTCTAGTACTCTTAAGCATTTACCTAAGTTTTTACATTTGTTAACTTTTTTTTTCCATAACAAAATTTTAGGAGAGGGGTTGAATTTCCTTTCTGATCAAGCATGGGCGCATTTGGAGCCCACTCTATAGGAAAATCAGAACTAAAAATACACATGCCTCCACCTACCGACTTTTACATTGCCGTGAACGCAGAATCGCTTCCTCATTGTCTTGACAACCAGGATCGAACCCCTTCCTTTTGGTGAGAGTGTCCGACCTTTTCGCCAGTTGAACCCAAAGACGAGTGGTTAACTAATGTTGAATAAGCGGCTGCCTATTACCATCAGATATTTACTTAAGTTTTTACTTTTTTATTTTTCCTTTTGATAAGTTAAGTTTTTACATTTGTTAACTAATATTTTAGCTTAGAGAAATTTAACAGTAATTAAAGGCCCAGATAATGATAAGGTTCACGTACACGCATGGTGGTCCACACAAACAAATATGAATATGGTGATATAGCATGATCGAGATGTGTGTTGAGCCATTTAATACTGGAAGTGATTGGGCTTTTATGTATTGGACCACTTCAGGGTCCGAATAGCCGCCCCAAACTCTCACTATCACCTAGATATTTATCTACAATAATTTAAAGTTGTCTAAATAAGTGGATAATTAAAGGAAAAAAATAGTTGACATACTATCAAAATAATATGGAAATACTATGGAAAAAAAATAATCTTTCCTCCGTCCAATTATAGGAACACTTTTGTAGTGTAAATTCGACTACAAAAGTGTTCTTATAATTTGACCTGACGTAGTAATAATATGGGAAATAATTTGTGTTGTTCATGTATTTTAAATAGTAATTTGTTACAAATTTTATTATATAATATAATATATAATGATACTTGAAAATATATAATTATTATATTTTATGCTAATAATAAATAAGATATTTAGAAAATGAAATATATCAAAGAATTATATAAATTATTAAATGCAATGCACCAGTATAAAGTTTGGTTGTGACTGTAAAATATCATGTAGTCACAGTTTAGTAGCTTAAGCTTTTTCTGAATTCTATTACCAAGTATTCGAGCAACCAATAGTTACTGCAGTTAGTATCCGAGCAACTCATAGAGGTGTTTCTTTTAGGACTCGAACTCAAAACCCAAAGAGATCCAACGAAGCCTTACATTGCTATATTAACTCTGTGTTGTTTGTATGAGTATAATAAATAAATGTGAGTTATGGTAAAGAAAAACTAAATCTATCATGTACAGTATAATGAACGAAATGAAGTAATTAATAGTAAATGAAAGCATTCTAAATTCTAAAACATGGGTTGTCCCATTTAGGAACAAAAATACAGCAAAAAGAGGTTGGAAACCAATAATACAGACATAAGAGGACCCAAGTTGTCCACATATCCGCCCACAACCCCCACATTCTTGCTTCCTTATTCTTCCTTTCACCATTCCCCACTATCGTTGTCCTTTACCTTTATCTCCCAATTTTGATTCACAATTTCTTCTACATACATACTTGTTCATTAATTATATGAAAAAAAAATCATGATTCTATTTTCTGTTAAATACTCCTGGTCCAATTATAAGGCATAGTTGATTTTTTTGAAAAAATTAAGGAAACTAATTAAATTACTTTAGAGTATTTTTATTTTTATTTTTTTCTTCAAAGTAATTAGTTTGGTAATAAATTAATATATAATATAAAGATACACAACTTATAAAATGATTAAGAACTTATTTAGCCTTCCTTAATCTTTCTAAATAAAATTAACCATGCCTTATAATTGTGACCTAGGAGGTAGTAATTATTGTTGGGGCCGATGATGTTAAATAATTTTACATTATTGAAACAACCAAGTATTAATAAGCAACTGCTATGAATTCATCCATCAGTATAGAAAATATCTTGGATTTGTTGGCCTATTGATTTTGGGGAAGTTGTGTGTGTGATTGATATGAATGTGGAGGAGGAATCTTGAATAAAACCAGCTAAGATGCAACTAATAACTGTCAACTTTGCTCACTACTTTCGCTGTCCCTAATAAATTTGGCCACGCAAACTTTCCTTCTTTCTTTCCCATGCTTCAACCACCATTGCCCTTTTCCTCTCTCCTCCTACCCCACAAGCCTCAAAAAGAAAAAGAAAAAAAGCCTTCCTTGATTGACTCTCTTGCTACCCTCCACAAACATTGATTAAAAATATTCTTCTTCTATACCAATACAACAACCCCATATCAATTTAGTCCCAGTCCTATCAGAAGCAGCTGTGTTGCTTTTATTACAGTTCTGTTTTTTATCAGTTTGTACAATTTCAGTTAAACTTGCCATAAGCTGTCATAATCATTCTCTGTTGTGTCTCATGACAAAGTTCATGGATTTTATGCTAATTCTAACATGCACTATTTATGAACTGAAACAGAACTCAATCTTTAGACTCTATCCAATTATTGAACAGATAAGATGGCTTAAAACTTAGGACCATTCCCTCTAGTTTCTTATGCGCTCAAGATCCAGCTACAGAATCAGAGACTGGATGTCGCTATAAGTTTACAGATGGAGATTATTCACAACCTATCAGTACAGAGAAGCCAAAGCTCTTACCGACCAAATTTAAGAATTCCGCGTACTACAACACCAAAAAGCAATAGCAATAGTTGTGTCAGTGAATCACAGCCATAAGGAACAATTTTGAGCTCAATCTCCGTGTGCCCAAAAGTCATGATTGCCTGAGCATTTAGAAAATGAAAATGCTCGTGATAACTTTATTGTTCACATTTTAGAATGAAGATAAGCATAATCTCTGATAATGAACACTGAAATTCTCGTCAAAGGACTATAAAAACAGAGATTAACAAGACCACGAACAGGGCTACGTTTTTCCCAATAAAAGAGACGACAGATGTATGAAGCAAATATAATTGCCGTAAGGAGATCATTTCAGTTTTAGATGGACATGTTACAAGGAAAGGAATTTGAAACGCAAACGAATCTTGTCTAATGGTGAAACATTGAAGAAGTAAAGGAAAAACAAGAATGTCACAGAACATGGTATCACCTAATCAGATAGTTAAAACCATTGATGAACAAGAACTCCACTTTGCCTCAGAGAAGTGAAGAGCTCCAAGCATTGATCATATGTTTTCTCATACTTAGGACTTCTCTGCCCAGGGCAACATCTTTGCCATCTATTATAGTGGCATTCAAGAAAAATCTCGTCCACCAAACAAATAGCTCCTGTTTCGAACAATCTTGGGATCAGATCGAATTCTGTACCTTCCACGTCCATCTTCATGACAACAAAATCATTCTTTGAGACTGTGTTCTTCAACCAGTTTGCAAAATCAAACCCTTGGATTTTCTCAACTTCACCATCAAAATCACCAGATGATGATGCCTGCAACGGCTGAATCCTACCCATGCCTCTGCCTTTAACTTCAACATGCTCACCAGGGTCCCGATGAATCTCAAAGGTTAAAGTTTCATTCTTCACCCAAGCAGCATAAGGTAGCAGAGTGATTCCCTTCTTTACGCTATACTCTTGGTGAAATGTTTTATCAGCCTCAATTGCATACACATGAAAGGTCTTGTTCTGTTTTGGATACTGCTTCCTGAACCAACTTCCTATACTAGAACCATAACTTCTAGCTCCAACATCAACATAAACATACCTATTCTTAAAGCTTATGTCAACCATTGATGGAAGGTACTTTATGTTCTTTAGGTTCCTCTTCAAAGTAAGCCATGGTTTCAGTGGCTCCTCAGTGATCAGAGGCTCTGCATTTCTGACCAATTCTTGTTTGTACCCATGAGTAGAGCATTTCCCACTAGAGTCATCATCGAATTTCTCAAACTCATGAACAATGCCATCAAACTCTTTCCTCAAAACAATTTCTCGTATGTGAGGAATTGAAGAATAAAATCCATCTATGTCATGCGTTTTCATTACTTTGAAATTAGTAAACAAATCAAGGAATGAATTGAAACTATACGTATCTTTAGCCTTTACATGGAACACCACAAACCCTTCGGGTTTCAGAGTCCGAGCAATCTCAGAGGCGAAATCTGAAGCACGCGTCGATTTCTCAAGTCCACCCTCGCCGGAAAAGATGAAGTCGAATGTGTTGTCGCGAAAGGGTATACGATGAGCCTGTCCTGCTTTCACCAGTGGCTTCGAAGCTTTCTTTGCGATCCCAATCGAGTCCAAGACGCCGATCTCCTTCAATACGTATACGTCGCGACCGGTAGGCGTGTCAACGCAAAGACATTTCGACTCCGGCGAAAGATAGCCAGAAGACACAAGATCCTTGAACACGGATGAGTAGAAACTAACGGCCTCGTTCCACTCTTTACTCGAGTAAACCTCCGGCCGCGCCGAAGATCGGCTAACGACGGCCTCATTGGACTCAACAGCCAAAGCCCCGGCGCCGGAGCCGGTGACCACAAAGTTGAGAGACTCCGGAAGGGAGAAGAAGCAGAAGTCGCCAACGTTGCAAGACTCGCCGGCGATGGTGATGACATAAGCAAACCGAGCGACTATAATGAAAACCCCAAACAGAAGCAAACGTATGAGAACATTACGGAGAAAGCCCGGCTTCGCAGCGGCCGTCTCCATTGCAGCAGATTTATCACCTCCCGATAGAAAATTTGATATCACACAAGAATCCACACACACACACACACACAAATGAATGAACGAACGCTAGAGTTTTTCTTCAAACGAGAGAAAAAATGAAAGGTGTGGTTTATGAGGAAGAGATTAACGGGAGGAGAAACGAGCGGAGGTGTGGTTAGCGCCGATGAGAGCGGGTCTTCTGGAAGAGAGAGAGGGAGAGATTGGGAAATGAAAAACGAAAATAGGAGCAAGACGAGATAGCATGGCTGTGCGAAAATGGAGAGTGACGCTAGGAAGCAGACAAGAGTGAGACCATTAGCGAGGGAGGCGTGTGTGTGTGAGAGAGGGAGATGGGTTTTGGGGAATGAGATTGTGAGGGTTGAGAAGATAATTTGCAGAGTGGGGAGACAACGAAAAGGAAAAAGGCCACGGGAGGAGAGAGAGGAATAATGCGGCTTGAAGGGGTGACCGGGAGAGCAGGTTGCACGCGGGGACGATGCGGATAGAGCTGCGCAGACGAAGGAAGTGTCTCCATGGCTAATACCTTATTTACCCTTTTCTTTCTTCTAAATTACGTAAATGCCACACTCATCCTTTTGCAGAGCGTCAATTCATAAAGAACCAGTCAATTCCTTACATCTAACCAATTACACGTGACGCAGTATTATTGTATTGTTTTTAGAGTTAAATACTCTAACATCCTTTTGTTTTATATTAATTATATGGATTTCTTCTCTATTTTAAAAATATACACTTTATCTAAATCATTAACACCGTTAAAAAATATTTTAAAATGATTCTTAAAGTATATTTTTAAATTAAAAACCATATTAAAATAAATATTGTTTATTAATTTACCCCTCATTATGCCAATTCCCTAATTTATCTTTTAATATAAATATTCATTAATGATCTATTTAATATTTGATTTAGAATAAATTTTAGTAATCTGTTTATGTGGTAAATATTAATAACTTGTTCAAAATTTGAGTAATTATTTTTAAGAATATATGTTTAATGAAATATTCTAAAAAATAAATAAATTATAAGATATTAATATGTGAATCTCATAATAATATCATTTTATAATTATATAACTTAATTGAATATATGTATGTATTATTGAAAAACATCATCATGCGTTTTTAAAAATTACATGATAAGTTTAATAAATAAAAGAGATTAAACATTTAAATTTATCAACAAATTAAAATTTATAATGATAAAATTAATTAAATTTATAATATGATAAATTTAAAAGTATGACAAAAATATATACTAATTTTTTTAAACTTTGAATAAAGATATGTGATTAAATGGTTTTTTTTTTTTGCCAAAGATTACATTGTAAGTAGTAATATTTATTTTAAGAAGGGGCATTTTGGTCAAAATAATGAGTCAATGTTGTTATTTAACGGTCAACTAACCATTAAATAGATGGAAGTTGAATCTCAAAACTAAAAAAGGAAGTTTTATGCAACATAAATTTTGATTTTGAGGAAGTTTATATAGGTTTTGAAAATAGAAGGGAGAATTCTACGTAATTTATAGTAAATAAAAGGGTAGTTGATGTATTTTACTCTTTTTTTAAGGTGGGGTTTATAATTAAATGATAATAATTTAAAAATAAAACATATGATTATATTTTATTAGAGAACTTGATGAAATATATATAAGCAAATTTACATAATTATTTTCCATTTAAAAACGAATAAGGAAAAATGCTAAAAACATATTTATTTAAAAAATGATAATTTTCCTTCCTATTAATTTTAGTTTTTTAAGTTGGTTCTCCTTTTGTTTTTATTATAAGACACCAACTAACAATATTATTTAGTCATTTTTATAAAACACTTGTTTGTTTTCAAAGGTATTAATTATTTTTTTCATTTATGCCTATAATTAATAAGGGTAGTAGGTGAGAGTAATACTTAGTATAATATTAAAGTTTAATGTAATTAGTTGAGATAATATTGAAAGTTCTTAAATTGTTGACAACTTTATTGATTTTAACTATTTTTATTGGTTTGTGAAATTGTTAAGCGATACTTTATAATAAGGATCAGAGGGAGTAACTCTTAATTTTGATCTCTCAAACTTATTTGGTCTAAAACGATTGTTTTTTTTTTAAAAATTGTAGGCACTAACTATTTTAAACAGAATAAACTTATGAGGTCAAAATTAAGAATTTCAAATTTCAGAGACTAAAATAAAAATAAACTACAATAACAAATAATAGTATTAACTCTTATTCTAATTAATTTTAATCTCCCGTTCATATTAGTGTTTGGCATGAATTATGAGTCTATGGAGTTAATTTTAGTAGGTTTTATTTTAATTAAAAGCTCAAAATTAATATTCGCAATTATAAGAAGGACCGAATGAATCCTCCATCTTTTTCTCAAGATGTGCCAGTTGATTGATTGATTGGCTTATCTAAATTGGCCTACACTGATACGCAACATAACCCCAAAAAACACTTTTAAAAATTAAATAAAAAAGAAGGAAAGAGAAAGAGTGGAGCAAGTCAAATCGTGATCCTTCATGTGCTGATGCAAATCCAGGTTGGTAACCTAATGGAATAGTTGGTGCTCCCAATTGCATGAAAGAAGATAATGATGCAATTAAAGCTTCCGTGAATTACATAACTATAATTAATATATAGAGTTTAAAACACCATATGCGTAAGAAGAAGAACACACTGTGGCGAAATGGTGAGGCCGTATATATATAACGTATATATATGTGGATCCCACCATTTCATGTTTAATGACGTTAAAACACTTCTCCTACAACTCGAGAAGTGTTTTTTCCCTTAATATATAACCGTATAACAATAAAGTACTAATCACTGATTTTAAACTAAATCATATAGTACTACTCCTTTTAATTTAAATATAAGATATATTTTTTTAAGGAAAATAAATAAGTTCTTAATTATATTATATGTTGCGTATCATTAAAATATATATCAATTTATATAGTCAATATAATTTAGAGAAAAAATAATAAATATATATTTTTAAATAATTTAATTAACTTTCTTTATATCTAAAAAAATCAACTTTCTTTTGGCTTTGTTTGCGAGTTATTTTAGAGGGAAATGAAAGGAAATGAGGGTTTTTGGTAGTCTTCCCTTTTTGCGAGTTTTAAAAATAGGAGGGGGGAATCGGGGATTTTTACAAATCCCCCAAAACCCTCCTTTTTCACAAAAATAAAGTTCCCTAATATGGGGGGTTTTAAGAGGAAAAATAGGTTAATTACTTTTTTTACCTCGTTCACCACCACCCCACCGCCACCGCCGCCACCACCACCACCGCCCCCTACCGCCCCAACCACCACCACCCCACCAACACCGCCACCACTATCACCCCCACCGCCACCACCACCACCACCCCTCTTTTACAACTATTCTTTTTTTAAAAAAAAAAGATTTATGGATGTGTTACTTTTTAGCACAAAAATTTTAGAATAACGTCATTTAATCTCAATAGATTTTAAAATAACAAATCAAATTCAATTTCAACTAGTTAGGGATTATGTATAATTTTATATTTTAAGTTGTAGTTTTATATATTTAAATCATTATGTACTAAAAATATATATATAAATCATTATAGAGAGAGAGAAATAACTATTAGAGAGAGAAATATTTTTAGAGAGAGAATATTTTTTTAGGGGAAAATATTTTTTAAATATAAAAATTAGATAAATAATTTTTTTAGAAAATTTAAATTTAAATTTATTTGTAAAGTATAATAATTATATTAATTATTAAAGAAAATGACAAAATGGTAAAAATAACTCATTAATCCGCCATCTTCCTCCCTTACTATTTTTTTAACTCCTAAAAAGGAAGGAAATATCCTCTATTTCCTTCCTTCCCTTCCCCTCCTTTCTACTGCATCCCCTTCCTTTCTTTTCCTCCAAACTCCCAAACAGACCCTTAAAGTTCAGAACGAGGGAGTATCATATAACATCCAGTTCATCCCAACGTACATACATCAAGTGAAATGAAAACTGGTGTGGTGTAATTCGTAAGGTCACAAAATCATCCAAAGATAATCTCTTATACGGTTCAGATTTAATTTGTTTTACTTTTTATTTTTTTCAAAAAAAAATATTTTAATAGGTAGAAAATCGAAAATAAAAATAATCTCTTAACTAATATTTTTTTAAAAAATAATTTTTTTTATTTAAAAATAACCAAAGTAAAAAAATATTAAACTAAACCGTTCAGATCCCATCTAAACAATTCAGATGGGATAGGCTCCAGGGAAACGGTTCCACAAAATTTTAAGTTGAAAGAGAAATGAAGGTGACGCGAGAGCTGATGATGTAGATCTTAATTATTTTAATTAAAACATATTGTGATTAAGGATATTACTATGTCGTAACGGAGAAGTAGTTTGTTTGTGGGGCTCAGGAATGGTTGAGATTTGAACAGGGGATTAGGTATCGTAGGGATTACGCAAAAGTGCAGGAGCCTTGTTCTCAGGGCAATCTCATCCGTTAATGATCCCTTTGTTTTTTTTGGGGGCTAAAGATGCCAACTTTATCAAATTTTCCTAGGGAATCATTGGGCTTATTTGGTGTCAGCGTTTCGGGAGCGTTGGGAGTGTCTACGATAGAGTTAATGGGTTGTGGAAAAAAAGGCTCAACGCGTGGTGTGTTTGATAACAAAAGCGTTAAGTTCGCAGATTTTTGCTCAAAAAGTCGAAAAAAAGTTTCAGCGTTGAAAAGCTTTCAGCTTTTTGACATGGGCCCCGCCACTTCTACTACTATCAATCTAAACATAAATCATTATTTACAACCTGACTTTTTTCCTACTAAACTTTTTCTAAAGTCAGATAGCTTTAGCAGTAGTCTCGGGTTCGAGCGCTTGTGAATCTAAAACCTCCGTTGGGAGGCTACATTCTCCCACTATGGCCCAGGTCTTGTGACATGACGCGGTCGAATCCGATTAGTCGGGACGAAAACTCCGGTGAAGGGTGAAGAACAAAAAAAATAAAGTCGAGATAGGCTTTTGCCCACCGCTCCTACCGCCAACCCAAACAAGCCGATTAATTAATGCATAGCGTGAAAGACTTTCAATCGACCGCGGATTGGGTTCACCTTCTCTCTTGTGCTGATTTCATCCGCAGCTATTAAACGAGGCCGTTTCTTTATATATCAATTATCAAGTCATTCTCACTAATAAAATTATCATTAAGAATAGAGATATATATTTTGAAAAGAGTCCCTCATTGAAAATTGTATTGATGAGAATGACTTAATAAGTTTTTTAAAAAAATATTGGTACTTTACAATTTTCACTAATAAAAATTTTAATGAGATTTTTCCTAACCATTTGAAGAGAATATATATTTTTAATTTACAAAATTATTTAATATTATATAACGATTATTAAAAGATGCCCTAAAATAATAATGTTTTCCAAGTTGTTTTTTTGAGAAAATCTTATATAAAGACTATTATAAAGACTATTGAATTACACAAATTCTAATTTAAGTGACTTGATTTAACAAATTACTTGATTTAACAAATTATATATCAAGCTAGACGTACATTCGTTTTCTTGCTTGTTGTGCTTCCTCATATTTGTTTTTTTGCTAGGGTGAAGGCGCTCTATTCGGTCGGAACCCGGTTCGAGAACCTTATCTCTCCCTTCTACGCATCTGTTTTCTTGTTGGGGTGAAGGTGCTCTATACGTCATGGTTAGGGATTTAAAATTTTGGTCAAATTATGTCAATATTCCTTTATTATTAAGACAGTAAAATTGAAAACAAACCCTTATTATTTTTCTGTCAATTAATTTCTTTAGAAGTACGGTATGACGGAGCACTGCTTGTTTTTCTACTTCTTTACAAACATTAATTATGTACAATATTTTTGTTATACAATATTCAATTTCATAAAATAATGAATTAGAATAAATTGAAATTTATTGTATGGTCACCAGGAGATCTATTTTTTTTTTTTGTTCGGAACCAGGAGATCTATTAGCTTCTTTCAATATTTATATTTTTATTTAAAATTTTATGACCTTAGTTTAAATTTTGAACCATGTGTGTGTCCTGAAAAAAAAATCCATCATCATTTTTTATAAAAAGGAAAAATCTCATATAAAGATATTTGTGAAGCACTGTAGTACATAAGAATTCACTCCTTTCAATTACATATATATTTCTACTTTCCTATAAACCAAATATTGTATCAAAAAGAATATTATGCATAATTTGTGTTTGGAAAAAGTTGGAGGACAAACTGTGCTTTGTGGTATAATACTTTTTAAGAAATTAATTTTTATTTATTTAATAATTAAGAGATATAGATGTAATTTGACCCAAATTTTAAATTTTAATTATAATGCATAACTTAATATATAATTTATTAATTTCAGTGACTCGAATTATAATTGGAGTTATTAAACCGTCTTAATTATATAGGATTTTTTTTCCCTTGGACCTTAGCGGTCGTCCACATTGGCGCACTCTCATCAAATTGCTTCAAAACGGTCTCCTTTAACGCCAGCAGATAGAATCAGCATAAAGAAGATGAACCGCCACTGATTCTCTTTAATTCAAATCACGGGTTTAATTCTTTATAATAACTAATAGGGTAAAGGAATAATTTTCTGCATGTGTTTTTCGCCGAAAGCGCGCAAGACTCTGTTTTTGGCATGTCTTTCTTTCGAGGAACAAGATTACGAGCTTTTTTTGGAAGAAAATCACGGCGTGGTTACGTTTTTGAGAAAAACCACCACGTCACATTAGTTACCATCGATTATTTGTCAACTTGGATGGGTGAGCGATAGCGTGAGTGATTGAATAACTAATAAATTAATTCTTTATAATAACTAATAAATTAATTTTTAAGGGTTAAGTCCCGCGATCCCGCGTAGAGTTTCATGGGAAATTGATTGATTGAATGCCTGGACCCAACATCCACGAAAATCTCGTTGCCAAATGTTCTTTTTTTTTTTTAAATTTTCTGAGAACTTTTGGGAAAGTTAATTGAATAAAATAAATAAATGAAATATGGGAAGAAAAAAACTGGGGGCGCAATCAGAAAACTGGCAATAGGCCAAAATTAGAAATAGATGAATGTTCACGAAGACGGTTTGGCAAAGGCCACGAGGGTTACCGTTGACCGGCTGAGCCGGTGGTTGCCGTTTCGCAAGAATTCCAGGGGGCGCGACAAAACTACAAAAGTAAAAAACAAGTCTGCGATAGCCGTTACTTGTTACTCCCTCCGGTTCACCCGGATCAAGGGCCTGTTTGGTGCAACGGATAAAAAAACAGGATGGATTTTAATGAGAGGAAATGAAAGGGATTTTAACATTCTCTCCTTTGCAATGACTAGAGAGGAGGAGAGCGGAGAGATTTTTTTTTTTGGAGTAAATACTCCTTTTTTGGGTCCCGACAAAAAACGCAATCCCCGATTTTGGTCGCTTTAAAAAAAAGGTCATTTTTAGTTTATAAAAAGGGCGAATAAAGGTTTATTGGTTAACATTTTGATCCTGATTTCCAAAATGTCCCTTTTTAGTCCTGTAAAAATGACGAATAAAGGTCGATTATTTTGTAAGGGATCAAAATGGAATCCGTATTTTTTGTCGAGAAAAAAAATGGTATTTACTCCTTTTTTTCCATTGCGTTATAATGGCAAATACTAATGTCGGAGTACAAAAAGCGAGGATCGAACCCGTGAACTCTCCAACTATGAGGAGTAGACATGCTCTACTGGGCACTCGGGCGTGTGGTGAGGGGAGATATTTTAATGTTATCTGGTTTGATTTAAGAAAGAAGAGGAGTGAAAATATTTTTATATAGAATGACTTTACCCTTATTTTATTTAAGTTTCTTTTTAAACTTTATAAATTATATTTAATATATAAAAAAATAATTTTATAATTATCAAGAATCAATTTAATTAAATTAATAGCTGATATATAATAATACATATTTAATAAGTGTGTGTATTGTTAAGTAATTATTAAAGTAGGTGATTATATTATATAAACCAAATACATTTAATAATACTTTATCATTTTTATTCAGGAATATGTAAATCTCATCAAAGGGGTTAAAGATTATTATTCTTGCCTGTTGGTTCTCAAAAGTTTTGATGATAACAAGACTTCATTATTTAAATCTTTTGTTAAAAGGGATTTGTGTTTTTGAATCAGTAAATGTTAAGTTAATTACTCAAGTAAGGAGGTGTTCTTGGTTATTCAAGTAATTGTCCGTATAAATTGACACCTTTCGAAAGTCTCATTTGAAAAACTATCTCGGTATTACTTTGGACGTTACCCAAGTAATGAGCACTCCTTTTGCAAGTAATTTAATTACTTTCTATGGTTACTTGAGTAAGGTTGTTTAGCTCGCAAGTAATTTGTTTACTCAACATTACTTTTCGGAGTTACTCGAGTAATACCTTTTGATTTGCAAGTAATATAGACTTAATCATATTTTGCTCAAAATTACTTTCCAAATTACTCAAGTAAGCTATTTCCTTTCCGCAAGTAATCTCATTACTTTCTGACCTTACTTGAGTAAGGCACATCTATTCTGCAAGTAATCAAGTAATAGACGCCTCTTTTCAAAGCCTCTCAATATTACTTTCGAAATTACTTGAGTAATGTTTTTCAAACTTCGCAAGTAATGTGGTTCTTCTCTGCAGAATCTTATTATCTTTGATATTACTTTCGAAATTACTTGAGTAAGCTTTGCAAGTAATTTCACGAAAATGATTCTAATGCTTCTGTTTCTTGAACAACTGGATATTACACAAGTTGTAACATCCCGACTTTTTAAAAGCAGTATAATGTAACATCCCGACTTTTTAAAAGCAGTATAATTTTTTTTTTCCATTTAAAATCATAGTAGAGCATTTGAGCGGAAGAGTAATCGATATATAGATTCAAAAGGCGTAAGTAAGTCATTGTTTACAACATCGGACAAAAGAATAGAGTGTTTCAAAAGTACAAAACATCGAAAGAAAGGCTTCCACGAACATCAAAAGTAAAGGACAACATCGGAAAGTCTTCATAGGGTCCTTGAACTGCCGCTTTCCTCTCTCCTCGGTCCTCGGTCCTTCCGAACTTGATGCTAAGTTAAGAGCCGAGATCCAATTTACCACATTGGATCTCGTGTAACGATTAACCTCTTGTTTATGTATATACATACGGACAACGGAGACATCCATAATATCAACAAGACAACAATCACTCTACCACAACCCATGCATATGTATTGCCCCCGGCATGCGAGACACATTGCACCCAAAGATACGAGACCTATTGCACCAAAGATACGACATATTGCACCCAAACAGATCGACATATGCACCCAAGATACGTACATATCCTCTAACCGCTATATGCATTCGCACAAGATAACACCTCTACAACACACATACCACATATATGTAAACCATAAACATCGAGATAAGGTTACCGGTGACGCGAACGTACCTTCGTTGGATGCTTCCGTCGTGAATACTGATAGAATCGTACTTTCTACGGAAAACGACGAAATGTCCAACAAAGTGGTAAGTCGAACAAACAGAACGCGAAGAATCGAGTTTATGATATCCTATAAGAGTAATATCACCTTCATTATTGATTTGGCATTATAACTGACATTTTAGGTAAAAATTACCATTTTGCCCTTGTACCCCTATTCGGCGGAATTTCGCCAGCACTTCGTTACTCTTACAAATTTTCTTCCCAAAATTTCGCCAGAACTTCGACGCCATAATGATTTTCGAAAATCAAGACTAAAATACCCTTCCCATATGATATCCTAATCATACTTGAAAATTTAAAGGATACTCTAGCATTACTACCCCTAATTTTGAAAGAGCTATAAAAGCTTCAACTTTTCGGAGACTCGATCCCTACTATGTTTTTACCTCTTCAAAAGCATATTTTTCAATGCAACGAGGCCTAAAACAAGAATAGGAATCTCATCCCCTACTTCCTAGATCTAACTAACAATTCTACTAACTACCGAACTAAAGACTAAAGACCGAAAGACTTACCCGTTGAAGACTTTCTTCACAAATTTTCCGAGCTTCTCTCTCTTAATTCTCACTCAAGATTTCGGCCAAGAGGAGTAGAGAATGGTGTGAAAAATGAAGACCCCTCATGCCTTTATATAGAAAAAGTTTGGGTCCAATGTGGTAATTTTCCCTTCCAAGACTTGTAATTTTTCCTTGCCCTTAACCATGTAAAATCAAAGCATAATGGTGTTTAATTCCTAGCCATGCAGCATGTTGGTCGACATTCAAGGCTGATTTGGCAGCAAACAATTGGTCCAAAAATGGTGAGTCAACTTGCTTTATGGCCGGTTCGATGATTTTCCCCTGTTCGGTCTCGTTTCGCGTCTTTTCGGAGAAATCTCAAAATTCGGATTCATAACTTTGAAGATCTTCTCTTCCTCATCAATAATATCTAATTTAACTTAGATTTCGGTCCTTACGGGGTTCCAACATGATCCAGTTGAAGTTTTCTCGAAAAACGTGTCCGAACACGTCCGTGTCGGAAATCACTTTCTAATCATCAATCTCTCGGATAATAATTCACCGATTCCAAATATGTCCAGATAATTATAAACTCATCTCTAGATGTTGAGTTATAATTATTTTTTTCAAATTCCAAAAATATGACCATCCGCATTTTTCCCTATTTCGTCTTATTAGGAAAATGCGTTACGCCTACTTCGGAATTTACTTACGGAAGATGTCACTTAAAGGTAAAAACTCACCGATCAATATTTTACCTTGACTTTGGAATTCCTATTCCTGGTTCTCTAGATAGGATCCATTTCCTATATATTAAATTACTATTCATCCTATTCAATTATATTATATAATATTATAACATGTGCTTTAATACAAAAATATCATGATATTAAATTTTTCACTCTTATCTTCCATTTGTTTGTCCATTTTCGGCTGAGCACTTTTTTTTGGATTTGTAAATATTTTCCATGATTTATTTAATTACATAATTAATTACTTAATGAAATTTTTATCAAAAATTCCACAAAATTCTCTTATTGGTCCATTCTTGCATTTAGGCTTAAAAATACCTAAACTCAACTATTTTTCACAAAAATCTCCAATTAATTAGTAAATATATTTTTACTAATTTCCAACTATTTTCCACTAATTTTTGAGCCTCACATAATTATCTCTAAATTTCCTTTGCTTTCGAGACTTAAGTAATTATCCAGAAATTACTTAATTACCTTATTATCACTAGTTGATAATTTTCTTAATTAGAATGCCCAATTACCTCCAAACTCTTGCATTAACACTTGTGTTTCCATGTCTCTTGTATTATTCTATAATTTACAAGGGTATTATTGTCATTACAATACTTTTTGGGCATTCTTCTTCAATTTCTCCAAGTTCGTAATTTATTAAATTACCATAATTAGAGATAATATACTCTCATAATTCAAATAATTATTTCATTGCCTTTTAGGATTTTTCACAATTTTCCTAAGTTATTTACCATTCTAGGGGTATTTTGGTCATTTTGGCACTTTGGCCCTTAAATTCCCTAATTCAAATTTCGGGGTATTACACAAGTAAATCCTTTAAGCTACCCAAGTAAGTTCTTGCAAATTCCAGAATCCATCGCCGAAAAGCATTACAACATGTCAAAAGCATTTATTGCGCCGAAAAAAAGCAGAACACGCAAACGAAATAAAAGCGTGTAGCAGTCGACATTCCAGCTGTTATTCTGACTCATATTCTGCACAAGTAGGCGAAGGCATTTAATGAAGCAATGGTCGAAGTCTCTCAACGGCTATCACATTTAATTCCACCAACTACCCAACTAAGCGGACACTCGATTGAGGTTAGCGGCGGGGATACTTAAATGCTCAACGGACATATTCAAACTTTCAAACGGATAAATTCAAATCCTTCAACGGTCTTCAATCTTCAATTACTATATATACTCAAAGGATTGAATTCATCGATACACAGAACAGACAGATACACAGACAAAGCAATCAAAGCGATCAATTTTATTCGTTTATATCTTCGGATATTATTGAGCTTCAGTGTTTTATCATTCATATACTGAGAGAGTTTTATTATTTGTTTTTACAATTAGTTCAAATCTCAAGGTAGAGGTATCTTGAGTGTGGGTGTACGATTACTGATTTGTAAGGGAGTGAGTCCAGGGAGAAAGGATCATCCCGAGTTACGAGTGTGTAATTGTATTTGTGAGTTAATGAAAATCCCGAGTGTCGGGATTTGGACGTAGGTCAAGGAGTTGGACCAAGCAAGATAATTCCTCTCGTGTCATTTATCTTTACTTCTTTTTACGCTTTCATCGTTTATCCGTGAAAGAATTTTGAGATCACCTATTCACCCCCTCAGGTGATATTCCACCTTCATTGCCTTCTTTATTTAATTTTGCCGGAATTCTCGCCTTGTTTTTTATATTGGGAAAATCCTTTTTAGGGCCTTTTTAAAGTAAAAATCCCAAAAAAGGCCCTTAAAAATCTAAAATCCCAGAGGGCCTTTTTCGGGATTTTCGAATTTCCATGAGTTGTTAATGGAAATTTAATATAGTTGTTAACGAGATCGATATAGTTATTAAATGAAAGCTGATTTAATTGTTAGAAAATTGTTGTTAATGGGGCTGATTTAGTTGTTAATTAACAACTATATCAACCTCGTTAACAACTCACGCAAGATTCTGAAAATCCCAGAAAAGGCTGGGATTTCAAATTTTTGAGGGTCTTTTTTAGGATTTTTACTCTAAAAATGGCCCTGAAAAGGATTTTCCCTTTTATATTCTTATCAAACTCGCCTTGTTGGACAATAGAAATCGTGAAGAATACTCCCAGAATTTCGAGGATGGTCGCTACCCTCATGAACATCGACGCCTCCCCTGTTCTTCCACAATCTTATGTAGTAGGTTTTATAATAATCAATAAATTATCATCGAGATTCAACACAAATTACTATCACATAATTTATTAAGCTTCTTTTTCAGTTGTTCATCTATAATTAATTGTTGCCTCTGTTATTTATTCTGGTCCAGTATTGGACATGTGATTCATTATTTTCTGTTGACACCAGCGGGGAAGAGGATGGAGAGGAAGAGCTGGTGGTGGTGGGGCAAGAAGAGGGGCAGAAGTTGGTGCAATCGGAGATTAGTGAGGGTAGTTTGAGAATATCATAAGTAATCATGGGTATATTGATCACTATATATCAAAGACGCTGAGAGAAAAGCTTTGAGAAGATTCACATCCTTTTTACAAGTAATTTTCTCTGTCTTAGGTTAGTCCTCTTTATAAGTAACTTTTTTCTTATATCTCAAAATTTAAACTACTTTTTCTTTTTCTACGTCTGTTAAATTTACATCTTTATATTAATTATCTCTCACTCACCACTAATTCTCTTTCATTTACTCATTATGTTATCTATTCTCTCTCATATTTTATACTCATTATTTCTCTTTTGCTCTTTTCCTAATTAGAGGTATATGTGGAAGGAAAAAAATATTTTTAACCCGTCTACCATACTTGTTTGAAACAATTGGAGCTTTCAAAAATAGTTTTTCAATCGTGATTTATGGTATACGAGGTATGGAGGATTTTTGTCTTGATTTATGTGAAAAAGTACTTTTAAGGGCCCTAAACGTTATTCCAAACAAGCCTAAAATGCTAATCTTAACCGCCAATTCAATAGGGATAAAAGTAGTTAATCACATGCTATAGTTGCACGGTAGTAGTAGAGCGGTGCGAATGGTCCTCGCGCCATAGAAGCTCTTTCACGGAGCGTTTTGACGTCACGCCCGGAGCGGTAGTTGCAGTGCGCTAAATCGCATGATGCGTCGCACGATAAAGGTTTAGGGAAAAAAAAAAAAACGCAGCAATCACACTAGTTGATTCCCGAAAGTCCACAACACCATCATACGATTTTCACCAATGTAAACGCAGCCATCGTTCCCCTCTTGCCATCATCGACCTCATGCCATTTTCGGCCGCCCACTCCGCCATCGTCGCTCTCCTCCCATTTTCGGCCAGCCATCATTTGCCCTCTTGCCAACTAGTCCATTTTTCGTTGTTCCCCTCGTGCCATTGTTCTCCTCCTGCCATTGTTTGGCTCTTGAAATTTTCGTTGTTTTTTTTTTTGTTTATTGACTAATTTTCTTTTGGCTCTTGAAATTTTCATCATTTTGTTGAATGTTTTATGGACTTTAAAAACTAACTTAATGTTAAATATTTTCTTATATATTGAATGTTTTGCTTATGGTGTTTAGAGACTTGAATGATCTATTATTTATTTTATGTTGAATGTTTTGTTTATGGCCTTTAAATACTAATTTAATGTTGTTGGTATATTTAGTTTATGATTTGGATGATCTTTTATTTATTATATTTTTATTTTTGAACATTTATTTTGTATCTGCTATCTTCAGTATAGCGTTCATCCCGCTATGTGCTATAGCGTATTTTGAGTCAACCACTCTGCGTCGCTATCTGGGATTGACTACTTTGGTTAGGACAACTTTTTCCCTTGTAGCCGAGGAGGGTTGTCTTCATTCCCACATATTAAATACCCCTTTTCTCAAAACTAAGGGTTAGTTTGTTTATGTTTTTTTTTTCTTTTCTAAATGGTTTTATAAAATTGTTTATAAAAATAAATTTTAAAAAAAAAATCTATTTGGATACTTGTTTTAAAAAGTTTTAATTTTGAAGTTACGACGTCATCGCCAACGAGAATGTGGCAATAGTCAATGTAGTAGTGTAATGTTAATAGTAAATAAGTGGTGGCCTCAAAAAATAAGAAATAGAAAAATAAAAACAAGAAAATAGCTAAAAACTGTTTTATTTTTAGTTTTTAAAACAATTTTCTATTTTTTTTTGTTTTAAATACAACTTATGAAAAGCAATTTTCTAAATTAAAAACAAAAAAACAAAAATTGTTCTTAAAAATAGAATCAAACTAGTTCTAAATCTTCAATTTTATATTTTTCTCACGCCTCCGCAACTAATTACGAAGAATTCCGGGAAAACTCTCCTTTTAAAAATTTTATGAATGTAAAAGACTGGATACATTTTTATATACATAGTGTATCTATAATCTTATACTTGGTACTGAATGGAAATTTAGAAATGGATCTTAAGGGTTTGTTTGGGTTTTTTTTGGGGGGAGCAAGAGAAAGTTTTGTTGAGTTACATTTTTTAAAAAATGAGAGTAGTGGGATTAGAAGTTCTTAATTAATTTTTCTTACTCTTTTATCTCACATCTTTTCTTTATTAAAAGTTTATAACCTGACTTTTATAATTTTCTTAAATCTAATTTATAAAACTTTTCCTTCCCTTCCTATTCAAATCCCTTGTACTAAACCGGCGTTAAATTTAGTTCACTAGAGTATGTTGAGAAAAATTGATACAACCTCAAGTCTTTAATATAATGATCAAGGAAAAAGTGCACCTAAGTTTCGAGTAAGGAAAAATAAGATAAAATGATATGTTGAAATCTCAAAATTACAAAAGTCAAAGTGAACTTTTGCAAATTTTTTGTATGTGAAGAGACAAAAATGCCTCATATGGAGGTTAAATGAACTTTAAAACACAAGATGCGTAGACTTATCAAAAACATGTTCGTTAACTTGTTAAAACGTGTTTATAGATTTGTTAACAAACGACACGTAGTGCTATCCAAAATACGCCATGAACTTATCAAAATATATTTTCGTACACATTAACACGCATATTGACAACATTTGTGTCTTTTCCCATATAAAAAATATTGCAAAAGAGTCTCACAGAACTTCACCACAATTTTGAGATTTTAATGGACCATTTTGTTATATTTTCCCTTATTCGGGCCTAGGTGCAATTTTTTTAATATTCGATTGACTTTTTTTTAGAGATTAAGAAAGTTAAAAAAATTACTTTAAAATATTTATATTTATTATTTTTATATCAAACTAATTTTTCTAACTTATAAACTAATAAATAATATAATAACATCAATTAAAAAAAGGTAAATTGAATATTATATTAGGGAGATAGCTATATCATGGCAAAACTATCATATAAGAAACTGCACGGCATTTATTGGGTGTGACAATCAAGACTTGTTAAAGTGCATGTGTCAACTCAAACTTGGAACCATACAATGTGAAAAACGTGATTTTCAATCATATATGTCATCAATATCATTCTACTCCTATTTATAAATTCATTTTAACTAAATTACATATAACAAAAAAAAGTAGTTAACTTAATAATTATACCGTAAATTTTTAACTTTACCTTCATTTATAAATGAGTATCTTTTCAACTCTTTCTTCTCTTTTTATTTTCATTAATACAATTAATATGTTAAAAATTATCACAATTTCATTTATTATTTGAAAGAGGGACTTATAAATGAAACAAAAATTTTTAAGTTAAGATGACTTATAAATAAGGCAGGAATAATACATGCATTTATGTGGCTTCATGTTGCGTTTGCACACATGGAAAGGGATTGTTAATACTATCCCCATTTTTAACATAAGAGTTAGTTAAGGTATTGAATCCAATCCTAAATTTTCCTCGATATTTAATATATGATATATTTACCTAATTTAATTAACTAGTTTAATAAAGTTAGTTAAGTGAGTTAATATGACATATATTTTCTAAAACCTCTAGGCGATCTTCCTTAATTAGTTAATTTTCTCATTCCTCATCCTCCCCGATTATTATTAAGGGAGTATTAATAAGGGTAAATTAAAAACAAATAAAAAATATAAAAATTATGTCTTATATTAAGAACCAAGATCAACTCCTAAAATTTATCTTATATTAAGAAGAGAAAAAAGTATAATATCTCAATCTACTTTGTGTCCTATATTATTACTTCTTCTTTTTTCCTAAATTATCCTTATTGCAAATTGCACAAGGATTTTACATCAAACAATAATTTCAAAGCAAATGATTTCATAGTTTTTTTATGTAACTAATTTTCTTGATCTATTTCAATTAATTGAGTAGATATTACATTAAGCACCAGCTAATTTATAAAAGATCACATGTATATTCGATGGATGGGAGTGGTTTTGACACACTTATCACTATTTTGACCAAAATTCTCTCTCGTCCTTATTATAAGACATCAACTAACTTTTCTTAAAAATCAATAAAAGCAGTTAAAGTCAATAAAGTTGTCCTAGAATCTAAGTAATTTCCAATATTACTCATACTAATTGCACTAAACTCAAAACATCATAATAATTATTACTCTCACCCACTACCCTTATTAATTATGCGCAGATATGGAAAAAAATAATTAATGACATTGAGAACAAATAAGTGTCGTATAAAAAAGGCAAATAAACTTATTAGTTGGTCTTTTATAATAAAAATAGAGGAGAAGTACTCTCTAATAATTGAGGTGATTCAACTAGCATTAGAACCTTCTACATTTTATTTTTAGCCACTTGTGTGGAAAAATATTTTCTTCTCGGATTAATTTTAATAGCTTATGTATTAATTGCTGTGATCTATCCTCTTCCAAAATGAATATGTAGGGAGCTCCAGTTCTTGTGGAGCATCCTAAAATATTAAAGAGTTAAGGTGTATTCAACATCCTAAAATATTTTTCTAGGTATATCAAACATCCTAAGTACTCTATCTGATCTTAAATATAAGCATAAAAATTAACTTTTTTGAGAGATTAAATTAAATTACTTTTAAATTTTTATTTATTTATTTTTCTCCAAATTAATTAGCTTGACTAATAAATTGATATATAAGCTAAGGTTACACAATATATGATATGATTAGATAATTTATTTAACTTCCTTAATCATTCTAAAAAAAGTCAACTCTGATATATATTTAGGACCGAAGGGAATACTTTAACTAGCATCCATCACCTTAAAGTACTTGTTTGTGCAATTTTACACTTAACAATTTAGATAATTCTGGATATTGGATACACCTAAAAAATGCTTTAAAGTATTTGATGCACAAAAAAAACAGTTTATGGTACTGGATTCACCTAAAAAAATACTTCACCTGCTGGATGTACTTAACAAAAAATTAAATTACCATAATATTGTTCATCTAAGGTAACCCAACCCAATTGAGGATACGCAAAATATAGTGATATGAAAAGTAAATTGTAAATTAATTCATACTATAGTAATCATCACACGACAATAAATGGATGACATAGTTAAAAATTGTGTGATTGCTAAGAAGTAATGGGATAACTAGTCCTAACCTCTATGTCGCTTCAATACTTGTAGATCAATTATACACGGTTAAATAGTAAATCCGTTCTGAAAGTATAGACCCAGAAGCAATGTTGCTTAATTGACGTTAACCATTAACTTTTTAATAAAAATAAGTAATATTCTACGTTTTAAAACTTTTATATATATATATATGCACAAAGTTTGTAAAAGCTCCCATTTTGTAAAATAGATTGTGAACACTAATTAGAGGTTTATAAGAAAATAAAAATAGTATACTTTAACATTTTTTTAACTGATATTGTATTCCACTGCAAATTAGACACGGAGGTAGGAGGAGTATTTTAAGTATTGTAATACATAGGGAGGTGAAAAGGAAAATAATTAAAAATAGTCCATGATTATTCTATTGTCTGACAACCACATATGATTATACAAATTTAATAATGCATGAAAAGTGATTAATCAGAGATTTAAAATGAAACGTTTTTACGATTGAAAAATAATAATAATTTCCAAGTAGATTTAATATTGTCACGTTCAGCTAACTTGGGCATAAATTCCAGGCTGGAGGGCCCAAAAATTCTTTGCATGTGCTTTTTTCATAAAAAGGAGGGCATATTTAGAAGAACCAATCATTTATTAAAGATAACGACAATAATAATTGAAATATAATAATACTTATTCTTAACTTGTTATCCATACCATGTGGAATCATATTTGGGGTGGCCCCCGTTTGGTGCATACATGTGATATGCTCACAATTATTTATTTAGATTTATTAGTACCAATTATAGGAAAATTTCCAACTTTTATTTGTTTGTTTGCCCTTTTCAGTTGTCTATATTGGAATAACCATTAAAATTACATTACTATTTTATTCATTGACATATTCTCTTGTTCTCAACAAAAAAGCCTTTTGGGGTCCAATAAAAACTTAGCCAGCAAGATTTCTGTCTGACAACGACTTCACATTGCACTTTAACAACAACCAGCAAAAAAAAATCATACATATATAAGTCCTTTTTTACCAAATCAGAAAGGTAAGTAGCTCAATGATTATGGGGTAAATTTTTAACTTTACCATCATTTATGAATATGTAGGTACCTCTCAACTCTTTCTTCTCTCTCTCTCTCTCTCTCTCTCTCTCTCTCTATTTTCATTCGTATAATTAATGGGTAAAAGTGTCACAACCTCATTTATTTAGTCAAAAAGATTTATAAATAGGACTAAAGTGGTATCACTTTAATTTATTACCTATGAAATTTACTACTACCTCCAGTCCTAATTATAATAACACTTTTGTAGTGTAATTTACATTACAAAAATGTTTCTATAATTAGGACCGTATAATATACATGACTCATTGTTTTAACTTCATTATGATTGGGTTATATTCAACATTGTGTTGCTTAATTTAGGATAACTTTCATAAATGCATTTTTTCTTCTTCCGTGCAGATTTAAATTCAAACTTGAAATGATTAAGCTTAAGCAGCCTAAGCCTCTTCCCTTACACTAAAACTAAGGTGGCTGGTATTTATGACTATTTATTACTCATTTTAAAAGTGACGTTATTTTGTTTACCAAGCTTAAATAATGAATGTTACATTTTCTACCTTCTTGATTATCAATGATAATTTTGAACATGGCAGTTTGCTAAAGAGTTTGGCATTTCAATTTGCAAGCTTTGAAACATATTACTAATAAACAAGATTGTCAAACTCACGAGTTTAAACAAACTAAATCACAAATGACATTTAATTCAATAAAAACTCGTAGAGTTTATTTTTATTATTAAATAGGTATTACTTAGTATATAATTAAATAATTAAAATATAAAATGATAACAATTTGATTTAAATATATTTTAAATCCAAATAATTGAAATTAAATCTATCAACATTAATCATTTATCATATTTAATAAAAAAATCTATATAAAGCCGCTAAACATGATTAAATCAAAAAAGTTAACGCGAGTTTAAGGGTAAGTTGCGGTTTTGTGGTAGAAACGTAAAAACGATAAAATCGGTGTATAAATTAGTAAGTTTAAGCAGCAGTTCTAAGACGAGTTCACTAACTCAATTTGTTTTTAAAGTTAAACGTAAAAATGGTAAACTCAAAGAAATAACTCATTTGGTAGAGATTCAAGTTTTTATATTTATAATAATGTAGTATTAGTATTAATAAAGAATTGGGAATTACCAAAAAAAAAATATGGGAGTATTAATGATGAGCAGCTGGTTTGCGCAATGTGTGGAAATCCAACTGGGCGTGAGTTGGAGGCAAATGGAATGAGAGACAGTCTGTCAGATCTGGAAGCTTCGGTCAACGCAGCGTGTCACTCAGAACTCAGAACTCGGAAGCATTAGGCCCATTTCTGATCCATTAGACCCATCCCATGTGTGGGTCATGAGGGCCTGTTAGGCCCAACTTCATATCACAATCAATATCTAGCTCGCACACTAACACCATATATCACCAAAGCCTTTTGTTCCCTTAAAAAAACATAATGGTAATGTTGCAAAACTATAACAATAAGCATTATCTCACTGAATGGGTTGGGTATATCAATCTTAGGATGAACAAATCTTTGGATAAATTTAGATTAAAAGTCTCATTTAATTATTTCATTGAACCCCTCGTCATGGGTTCAACTAAAGGGTTGACACTCTCATCAAAGCGAGGGAGGGGTTTGATCGCGAAGTTGGTCGAGGTCTTTGGGAAGACATCTTAGCCTTGGCGCGTTTGGTTAACGCCTCGAGGATAATAGGCAATTTCGCCCGCCTAACATCTAGATCACCAGGAGGAAGAGATTTCGCCCGCTTTCTTAGACGTGGTGAACCTAACCCCTTTCCTAAAATTTTTCTATCAATTTTTTTTTTTAATTTCATTGATTATTCTCTTCCGTCTTTATGTACCATTTTGAAAAACTTCATATTACTTGATCGGCATTCCTCATTAACGCATCCAATAACCTTCTAGTTCCTTGTATGTGTCCAAACCAATTTAGATGTTTTTTTTTTTAAAAAAAAAAATCATTTTCTCTTCGATAAATGTCACTTTAACTCTTCATTAGGACAAGCTTTTGAACTTTGTGGATTGTATTTTTTATCTGCGCACCACTTTAAAGAAATACTCATGAGTTGTATGTTATACACTTTTTGAAGTGAAAACATAAACATTATTAAACAAAAATGAAATAGCATCCCAAAAAAGTTTGAAACCAGATTGAGCATTTCTAATCAAGTATACAATCCGTTTTTATCAATTATTGTTATCAAACTCAAGAATTAATTTATGAAATTTACTCTTTTTTTTAATTTTAACTTATAAAATGAAATCAACTTATTTTTAAATCGGGTTGACTACATTTTTATAAGTGCGGTTTAACTCGTGTATTGACTCTCGAGATTTATCATTTTTGCTTTTTGTAACTTATAAACTGTGCCAACTAAGTTAGAATAATCTTTCTCATTATCCATCTCTAAATATAAGCTTCAAATAACTAATTTGTGTTCATCATGATTTTTTTGCCAGAAATGAAAAAAAAGTTAAAATTAGTAAAAAAAATATATATGAAGTTTTTTTTTCCAACTATACCCTTATTTGTAAAGAAGATAAATGAGAGAGACAATAAATGTAATAATATAGTCAAATTAATAAAGAATAAAGATAGAAAGAAAGCAATAGATGTTGTGGCAAAACTAAAATGAAGCCTATATTTTGGGATGGACTTCTTCTTATATTGAAGCTTATATTTAGCGGCTGGGAGTAATTGATTTATTATAATTTTTTTTTAATCAAATACAAATAATTGTTATTTAAATTTATGCCGAGAAAAGAAATAAGTTCCGTTTTGTTTTCACCCATTCTATTTTTTATCTCCTTTTTCCCATTTCACACGTGTTTTACAATTACAAATTTCTAGCCAAAAGACACACAACTTTAAAAAAAGACACACGTATTATATTTGTCCTCTTAGGAGAAATAATTTATTTCATATTTCATTTTCATGTCCTTTCTCAATTTTAAAGCCACATCTAATACCATAATTCTTTCTGTTTTATCACTAGAGTAAAATAATGTTTTTAGATGTATTTAAAATACTATTAATTATAAATGAGAGACGAATTTAGTAAAATATATCATTATTTTGACATAATTACTAATTTCTTAATTCAAATATAATAAAATTAAAGGATAAGTATAATAAAGCGAACGGAAGAAAAATCCAGAGAAGTTGTGAATGGTCGTTATTTTATTCTCAAAATCAATAAACAAACGGAATGTAAAATAAAAGAAAAACGACAATTTTAGCACATTGCTTCGCCGTTTCTTGGTGGGTCCACCTCAAAACAGCTGGCATAAGTATCGCGTGTGAATGCCTTGCCGTGAGATCCGATAGTTTAGGCTTCATTTGACGCCACGTCATCCCCGCCATTACACTCCACTCCACGCTCCTCACTCGCTTCCTTATTCTTTAACAACCTTAACGATTTGCCCTCTGTCCGAAGCTTCTCAACCAAAAACATTTAACAGATTACACACTTTCTCGTCCCTCTTAAGCAACAACATTCCGTTTCATATTCATTCCTTCATTCTGATTTTTTCTGAATTTGTTATTCTGAAATCTGCGAGCTCTGAGAAATCAGATTTGAGATGTTTAAGTTTTCCGATTCACCGACAAAGACAAATTTAGAATCTTCTCCGGCGAACGAGATTCCGGTGTCGCCGTTACCGGATGTAGAGAACCAAAATCAGCAGCCTAAAATTGGCGGCGGAGTCGGCGGAATATTGAGGCGATGGAAGAGGGACGATTTGTTGAAGAGAGGCTCGTTGGGATTGAGAGCGATTGCCCTGTTTTTCTCTCTGATCGGTTTCATTGTCATGGCTTCCAAAAAGCATGGCGATTGGAAAAATTTCGATAGATACGAGGAATATAGGTAATTTAATCTCCCATCTCTATCTTCCTTTCATTTTGTCATTGCATGTCTTAACTTCATTTTAATTTTGTTTGTTTCTGGGTTTCTGAAACTGTAATTCGGCTCAGGTATGTTCTGGCGATATCGATTCTATCGACGCTGTACACCGGCGGACAAGTGTTCCGGCAGGTTAAGGAAATCTCCACGGGAAAGAATTTTCTTCAGCCAAGAACAGGTTTGATGTTGGACTTCATCGGAGATCAGGTTGGTTTTCCTATTCCTTCTTCAATTACTATTAATTAATTAATTAATGGGTTTAATGTTTCTACATTTATTTCAGAATTTTTTTTTTCCATTGTAAAGAGATAAGAGAGAAAATATTAGTAGGACCCACTCACTTTTATGTGAGTGCTGCAGAAAAAAGTTTCTACAATAAATGCAGAAACATTAAACCTTTAATTAATTGGCCTTCTTTTTGATAATGTCATATATGTCCTCTTAAGCTAAGGACTACAATCTTAACAATTCACAGATTAAACACTTATATATGTTTATGAATTCATTAATGAGAATTGATATATTATTACTACCTCTAGGCCTAAGATAATATATATTTGGCGAGACGATCTTGATCCTAAATAATATTTATCAATATTTTTCTAACATGTTTTTATTAATGTTTCCTCAACCACAATTTAGGAAGATGGAGAATGAGAGAATTAAGGAAGAAGACTTGATTGTTTTAAAAAATACATATTATACTAACTAACTTCCTTAATCTAATCAAATTAGATGAATATGTCTTATATGAATGATGGAGTATTATTTAATAAGAGCTCAATAACTGAATTACAATATTTAAGAAAGTTGTTAAAATTAATTAAAAACAATAAATGTGTATGAAATAAACCTTATTTTTTCAAATATGCCTTTATTTGTGAGGGGCTAGTAAGAGATAGAAATGGAGTAAATATATGTATAGCCAACTTTTAACTAATGTAATTTATATAATTAATGAGGGGTAAAAATATAATAAACTTATTAAATGTTCATATAACTTTTGTCAAGTTTTTATAAAGGACGAAAGAATAGTTAAGTAAATTTATTTAATTATGTAATGAAACACAACATTAAAATATATGATCGAGTTTTTTTAATATTATATAATAAATCGATACGTATAAAACTTTATTAACAAGTCACTCCATTAAATTAAAGACGAGCTACTCGCAATTATTTTGAATGGGTAGTTTAAAAATACTTCCTTTGCTCTTAAATATAGAATAAAATTTATATTATAAACTTTCATTACGTATATTTAAGATCTAAGAATACTTTTGGTTTCGAAGTTACCTTTACGTAGAGATTGAAATATGAAAGTGATAATCTATTTGTTAAATAATAGAAAAGTGCTTTCATATCTTATGTCACCGAAAAAACAAAAACAAAACGGTGCGTTCATAAGGAAGAAGATTTTTTTTTTTTTGGTATAAAGGAAGAAGAACTTTTCAACTGGTTCTAAGTGGTATTACTTGTGAAGTTGTATATAAATATTTAAAAAAAAAAATGTTGAAGTTATTATATTGGACCCTACACATGGCCCCGTCGTATGATTAAGTTGAACTGTATTTTTTAGAAAGACCCGACGCTCCGTTTGAATAGTTCAAACTTGAAGGCTAAATTTTTAAAAATAAGAAATTATGTGAGGAAGGGTCAGGTAATGCATATAGAATAAATAAATAAATATAGTTACAAAGACAATGAATATATAGGTGAATGACATATCCAGAATATTTGATTACTCTCTTGATTGAAATGCAGATAACGGCATATTTGTTGATATCATCAGCATCATCGGCGGCTCCATTGACGAACAGAATGAGGGAAGGATCAGACAACATATTCACAGACTCTTCGGCCACCGCCATCGCCTTCTGCTTCTTGGCATTCTTTGCTGTTGCCGCTTCCTCCCTCCTTTCTGGCTATAAATTATCAATTCAATCCTTTATCTGAATCATACTCTCTCTTACATCATACCTTTGTTTATCTGTACATTTCTTGAGTGTGAAGAATGTAAGAGATAGTAATTGAAGAAGGGTTTGGAGTGTGATGATGATGATGAGAGTGTGGTATTTTAAGTTCAAAGTTCAAACATTGGATTTCACTTTTTTATGTTTCTGATAAAGAACTCATAATTTAATAATTAGAAAAGATGGAAACTTTTGACATTTTCTTCATCTGTTTTGATCTCACCATGCATCCTCAGACCAATTCTTAACACGGCTTGTTTACTTAACAAGTCAATTCTCTTGAGCCAAAATAAACAAGTCAATTTTCATCATATTCACAGTTCAACAGGTCACAACTTATAAAAAAAAAAATCCGAAACTTCATTGATAACAATCTTTTATTAAAGACAAGAAATACAAAGTGTGGTACATTTTATAACACAAATACATTAAATCTACACGGAAATCTTTCCTTTTTCCCACTAAACAAATAAAACAAAAGAATAACAACATAAATTAGCAGCTATATGTCCTCTGTATCACTCCTAAGTCCTACATTTCTGTTGAATGTTAAAATCCTTCTCCTCGCTTATTATTTTTTTTTTCCCATGCTTCTTTTGTTTCTATTCCTCTATAATGCCTAACGTCGTATGTCTTATACAAAGGCATGCCTATGTTTATATGTTCCCTTCCTTCTGGTTCCTAACTCAGAAGTTGTTTTTGGACATAAATCACTGAAGGAATGAATCTTCCTCCTCCTCATCCGTCGCCTTACCTTACGTTTGGATGGGGAGGAAAGAATGGAGGAAAGAATACTAGGAGCGAAAACTCCAAAAAATATTTGAGAAATTTTCCTTCCTGATATTCCCTCCTCCATATTTTCCTCTCACTTTTACCTCCATCCAAATATATACGCAGCATCTAGGTAAGGTATTATGCATTAGGGTTATACGATCCCATTGATCTAACAAAATCAGAGTATGCAAAACTTGCTGGGCTCTGCAACATGTCAAATGGGAATGGCTCTTGACTTGCAGATGTTGTTGTTGGTTGGCTTGTGTTCTGAAGCGAATTTGTGAAACTCGATTTGCCGGGATAGCTGGTCAACACAGCGGCGGCGGAAGAAGCCGCAGGCCTTATAGGCGCAGTCACGTTGTTGCTGGTGGGGTTGCTGTTCAGAGAAGCAGCATTCATGTTATAACTCCCACTCCCTCGTGCCGCAGGAACATCATGGCTGTGTTTCCCTTCGTAGGTTGTGATCACAGCTTTCATATCATGAGCAGCTCGCTCAATATGTTTCCTCACGGAACACCCTTGAGCCGTGCACTTGTAATAACTCCTGCACATACAAGATTTTTGATCAATTTGAGTCATATGGTAACAAAAAAGAAGTTGCAACAAAGGTTTCTTAAAAAGTGTTTTTATCAGAATCAGTTAAATTAAATACCTTGGGTTTGGATTTCCTTTAACTACTTTCTGACCATATTTCCTCCATCTATAACCATCATCAAGAATATCAATTTCACTTGTAGTTTGAACTACAACTCTTGGTTCCCTCACAGTTCTATTCCCAGAGGAGGCATAGGCATCACTTTCATTTTCTCCTTTCCTGAAAAATAAAATCAGAATCAGATCTTGCTATGCATAAATCAGAGCAGGGCATTAACATTGTTATACTATGTACTATGATCTTACCATCTTTTGGCATCAGGACCAAAGTCATTGTCATCGCCCCCAGAGTAACATGTTTGTGATGTGTGCTCATAGTCATCTTCTCCAACAGAGACAGAAGAATCTTCTTGCAAAGAGGCCGGCTCCATTTGCAGATTCCCTAGGGTCACCGCTGATTGATCGGAAATCCCAGAATTGGTACAAGAGGAAGAAGGCTGAATTGATTGAGAACTAGAAGATCTTCTAGTGGACTGAGGCTTGGGATGGTTATGTGTTCCCTTATACACTATCTCAGTAATTTGTCCATCCGGGGACTTCTCAACCTTCTTCTTCATGTTGCAACTCGGGTGCGTGCACTTGTAATAACTTCGAGGATTTTCGCTCGCCTTCACCTGTTTCTGCCCATATTTTCTCCAGTTATACCCATCATCTGTCCTCTTTTGTTCTCTCATGGACTGAGACGAATTTGAGTAGTTAGTATAACCAGAAGCAGGAGCCATATTATTATGATTGCTTTGTATCTGTGGTTCTGAGAAGGTCTGAGTTGATGGATACTCAGATTTTGTGGCTGTCTTCTCGTTCCATGGCTCTTGTTTCAGTGGTTCCTGCTGCACAATATAGCTCAAATATAAGTGACACAATTCACAGATTTAAAGCATCAACAAATCACTTTCTCAGTTCTGATTTTATAACATAGTTTACTGTCTTTCAGGACCAAAAAAAACATCGATATATGTGCTTGAAAAGTAAATACAGGAAACTTGTCTCCAAGGGCAGACAAAGAACAATGAAACAGTCACCGAAAGTTGTTAATGATTCAACAAATAAACAACGAAAAATAAAATAAAATCAGAGCCAACCCAACTATTGTCTAGTCAAAGGTCATCCATCCATATTACATAAGAACAAAACAGAACTTACCGATTGAAACAAGGTGGAAGAATATTCCGAAAAAGACGACGGCTTGGATTGTTGGGTTTGGAAGGAGAAGTCAAAGAATGGTTTCTGCTCCTCCTCTTTGTTGTTATTAAGCGTCTCAGCAGAAGGAAAAACCTAAAACCCACGCAACAAAAAAAATAAAAATCAGAGAAGCCCCACAATCAGATACGAGCAAAAACATTAAATTAAGAGCAGGAAAACACAGAAAATGAACTGTAGAGCTTACATTTGGGGATTGAAGGAACAAGGGAGAGGCCAAGAACTGGGTAGGGCTAAAGCCAGAAGAAGAGAAAGCAAAGTAAGAAGAAGAGAGAGAGGTGAAGGAGAAAGGGGCAAGGAAGGGGCGGGGTTGACTTGAATTTAGGGATTTCAGAAGAAGAAGAAGAAAACCAGCGATCATCCATGGAAAGGAGTTCTGTGAAGGAGTTCGTCATGAAATGTGAGAGAGACAGAGAAAAAGGTTTGATTTTCGGGTTATGTGTTCCAGGTTTGAATTCAAAAGAGGGAGATGTATTATAAAGGACAAGAGAGGGGATATAAAGTCAGGGGAGATACTTCGAAGAAGCTATGAAAGGAGGAAGTTTGACTGTGGAAAATGTTAAAATGGGTCAAGGCTTGTGGGTTTGACTGGGAATGAGAGAAGAAGAAGGAGAGAGGCGGCTGTTGGGGGGTGAGGGTGGGGGGCACGTGTCCTCTCATGTGCCATCGTTGTCCCAAATTCATGCCTCTTTGCCATTTTACAGGACCCCCCCTTTTTTTCCATTTCTATTGCATCCCATATTAACACAATTTCACGTTTTTTCATGTATCACACTATTTTTATAAAAATAATGAGTTCCTACAGTTACGGATCCATATTTTGCCTAATAAATATATTGGCGCCTAACGGGAAATATCACATATTATGATCTACCTATAATAAGGGAAATCCTATCTCATTTATAATCAAGTGAGATCTATCTTATCTAAAGATAGATTCGACCGTTATGATCTAGGAGGAATGGATTACGCCCACACTATCCCACCCGAGGCACACCCTATAAATACAGAGGTTAACCCTAAGGTGCACACACACACACTTCACGGAAAGATACACACCACCCTTTGGCTAAACGCCAACGTGTGTCCTCGAACTACGTGACTTCGATCCCCACAGAAACGTAGGCCCTGCAGCATCGCGCCAGGTCAAGTCCGCTCCATATAAGCAAACAATCAAACAGCTAGTCCATCGGGGCTAGCGTTTGGTTTCACACCGAACATTGGCGCCGACCGTGAGGATCGTTAAATTTCGATTCCCATGACCAAAGATGGTCAACACTAGAAAGACGAAGTCGAGATGCCCTTGCACGGGCAATTCCCGAAAATCCACAGCGGACCTCCGGTCAACCGCGCAATACTCGTTTGAGAATCCCAAATGAGCAAATAGAGATAGCCGAGGTTGTTGTTAGGCCGAGGCCGATTCAACGCCAAAGGAGTTATTTTTACGACTTGGTGATGTTGGGAGGCTTCATCTATGCAAGAGCAAAATAGGAGTTGGAAGGATCTTCAATTTGTCTCTTTGGGAATTCTCTCGTTGAGAATTCCTTTAAAGAAGGAGTTTCTTATAATTATCCTCTAAATCCACATGATGAGACGAGAGCTTGGAAGGATTAGGGTTCTCTTTGAGAATTCTCTCATTGAGAACTCATTTAGAGAAACTCTAAAATGGAAAACTCCTCAAAGTTACCGTCACCCATGCGAGATTCTTCTACATCTTCTATTTCACTATGAGTATTTTCGAGATCATTACATGGGTTTCCTTTTAACTCTTCATGTCTCCACGTGATGAGAAGATAATGGGAAGGATCTTCATCTCTCTCGACGGGAGGAGAGAACCCAAGATCGTCATCCTCTCTCTCGAAAACATAGGATTGTCATCCTCTCGACTTGGGAACCCGGACTTTTCAATTCCGGCATAAATTTAGATGCCCTATTTGGATTATAAGCAATCACAACATTTGAACTCTCTATGTCATTTACTAATGGCCGAATTGTAGTGGCCGGGTCCGAGATGCCCGAACCCCGAAACATGAAAAGGCCGAGATAGAGAAAGAAAGCAAAAAGCTTCCGAAGCCGAGATCGAGGTTACGCGACATCGTGCCGGGAGCTCGGCACGCAGCAAATCAAGATAGCCGAGGTTATTGGTAGGCCGAGGCCGATTCAACGCCTATGGCCTCCCGACTCCATCGCGATAGTCAAGGTTGCCGATACGCCGAGATGAGGAGGTGCCGAGACGCCGAGGCACGCGATATTGTTAGATCCCGAGATTCGAGAATGCCGAGATCCGATGAGTATCACCCTCTATCTCATAAATGCTCAATCTTGGCTTATTATCAATTATCTCGCTACGACAAGGCCGCCGAGTCTATCTTAAACTCCCGTAAAGGAAAAGAAGGCAGACCCGATTTTAACCGAATCTAGTTGAAACCGGATCGGTGCAAAATTTTGAAGGCGGACTCGGTTAAGACCGAATCTAGTTGAAGTCCGAGTTCCATGTACAGCTTTGAAGTCGGACCCATTAGAATCGAATCTAGTTGAAAACGAGATCCGTGCGGAGTCCCGCCCCTACGAAAGGGATGAAGGTGGAGACCCGGTTTAAACCGAATCTAGTTTAAACCGGGATCGTGTAAACATGTAGGAATCCGAGGTACAAAAACCCAATTCCAAAAATCATGTCAAAATTACACATGTAGGAATCCGAGGTTCTAAAACCCTTTTCCCAAAATCATGTCGAAACTAAACATATAGGAGTCTGAGGTGTTCTAAACCCGGCTCCCAAGACCATGTTCGAGTTAAACATTTAGGAATCTGAGGTACATAAACCCGTTTCCGAAAATCATGTTCGAGTTAAACAAATTCAGGGGTTACAACACCCATCCCGGATAAACAAGTTCCGGATTATATTTTAGACGAGGACGGAACCCGATTACACTTAATACAGCTTAGAATCCGGATCCGCCTTGTTTCAAAGATGGACCCTAAGGTTATACCAAATCTAGTTAACGACCGAGTGCCATCGAGACAGTTAAAACGTGTTCCCTTGGAAACAGACGTGTTTCCAAGGGAGCACGGTGAAACCAAGATTATGGCTAAAACGTACTCCTCCGCGATGCGATAATGCCCTTATTATGACAAAAACTATCGGTAGTCAAAAACACACCGAGGTATCACACCCGGTCGAATACACCGAGGCATATAAGCCCCGGTCAAGCAAAAATCCCAAAAGAAGGGATTACACCGGGGTTACCACACCTAGGTTGCGTATAGCCCGATTTGTGGCATTACCGACGGCCCAATTTGCGGTACTACACCCGGCTACCACGCCCTGTTCGCGAGACGGTAAAAACACCATCTCTTTTAAAAAAGATGCATCGAAAAATGCTCCTAAATAGGGAGGTGAATTGTCACGCGAGCCCCGATCAAAGCCGATATGTACAAACCGCGTTCGTGATACACCGCGATTGTGCATATGACATTTTGCCCCTATTCGGATAAAACAACCTCGGACGGCCATATCCGGATCTCGGTAGCTCGGGTTACTCCCCTACCCCTTTTCCCGAAGTCAACCTATCGGAAGAAACACTTAGCAGACATCGCACATATAAAGGCCCGGCCCGCCATAAAAAACAGAATGTTAACTTAGAGTTGACAAGACAAACCGATTGGTTGAAATCAAGTTTATATATAATCAAGGTAGCAATGTTTACAAAGTTACAATTACAAACCCTAAGACGATACACCGTAGGAACAACAACAAAAAGACTTCGGCTTTTAGCTCGGAGGAGCAATGTTTTTTGAAGGAACCACTCGGCCCCGGGAGCAGATCTTGAAGTCCCTTCTCCACCATCATCACCCAAAGAAGGATCTTCTTCCCCACCTCGAACCTCCTCGTCAAACGACCCGGATCTCGAAGTCACTAGGAACGACGGTTGCACCTCTCCAATCCACGGAGGCCGGTGTCGGGGAGGTCATGATGGCGAAGTCGAAAGGGTTTCAGCCTCGAAGCCAAGCGACCATCCGACACTACCTCGGGATTTCGAAAGCAACGGCAGGAGTACCGACCTTTGAGATACTACCTCGGGCCATGGAGTCGGATAAACAACCTCGGGTCCATGAATCGAATAGGTTACTCGGCATAACACCTCGGCCCGATGGCAAGAGTGCATCTTGGTCGAAGATCCGAGTGCACCCCGCAGCCCCGTAACCCTTGACCGCCAGCCGAGGGACGACAAGACAAGCGTGGCACCGTAAAGCGACAAAGAATATAAGCAAGCCCGAGATCCGTTCCTCTTCAGGATCATTCGGATTGGGAGAGTTCGGTGTGGCAGGATAAGTGAAGAAGAAGAGACCCGGCGGTCATGAAAATAGACAGACGGAATTTCAATCTTCAACTAACCCGGACGCCACATGGCGAGGGGCAATGATCGAGAAGGCATAAGGTTTTTAACCTAGACTCTTGGCCTTATCTCATACCTCGGCACCGAGACAAATTTCTCAAAAATAGGAGAATCTTGACAAAATCGTGGATTCGGCACACCTCCATAAAGGACCTCGGATCTTGAGATCGGACCTCGGATTCTTGAGAACGTAACCTCCATGGCCGAGGTAAATAGTGAATTGGTTCAAACCTTCACAGAACGGCACCCAGTAAAGGATTGGTAATACCTCGAACTACGTAGGCTTTGATCCCTTACTAGGGTACGTAGGCCCTAGGTGACATACCTAGGTCAAGCCCAGTCAAATTAAAAATCCAACATGCTAGGCCAACGGATCCGATCAACCTCGGTATCGCACCTCGGGCAGAAGATACATCTCGACAGTTCCAACACTTGAGCTACCGAGAAATGGGGGCAATTCGATCGAATGCAAATGAAGCGAATTCATCAAAACACGGACAAAAGCAAATCAAGCCGGAACAACTCGAATACGAAAGATCTCGACTTCGATAGCCGGGTCAACAACCGGATTCAAATGCAAGGCGAACCATCTCGGCACTACTCGGGATATGTGGGATAAGACCTCGATCTTCGAGTCGTTACCTCGGATCTTTGAGGCAAGACCTCGGATCTTCGAGATACTACCTCGGATCTTTGAGCATCGAGACTACTACCTCGGATCTTTGAGACATTACCTCGGATGCGGGAGTAAAAGACTTGGTCGACAAGACCGAGTAGCCCAACCCGACAATGCGCGGTAGACATACGAGATGGTAAGGTTCACAACAACCTACCCCGGATAACCGGCTTGGGAACAATATACATCCCAGCTTGAAAGCTCAAACTACCGGGGCCGGGTCAAGAATTACGGATCCATATTTTGGGCCCAACAGCGGTATGGCCCAAAGCGGGAAATATCACATATTAGGATCTACCTATAATAAAGGGAAATCCTATCTCGCCTATAATCAAGGGAGATCTATCTTATCTAAAGATAGATTCGACCGTTATGATACTAGGCGTGGATTACGCCCACACTATCCCACCTGAGGCACACCCTATAAATACAGAGGTTAACCCTAAGGTGCACACACACACACACTCTTGCTGGAGCATACACACCACCCCTTTGGCTAAACGCCAACGTGTGTCCTCGAACTACGTGGACTTTGATCCCTCTACGTAGCAGACGTAGGCCCAGGCATCGCGCCAGGTCAAGTCCGCTCCATATAAGCAAAAACAATCAAACAGGCTAGTCCATCGGGGCTAGCGTTCGGTTTCACACGGAACACCTACCATACGCTCTATTTATATATCCATATGATCAAAAAATTTAATTTTCAATATAAGTCTAGTTTCAAAATAATATATGTATTGTTTACTCTCTTTTTTGTCCATATTAATTACAATAAAAAATAATTTATTTATGTTGATATTTGGAGTCAATCATAAAAAAGGATAAAATTAGAAATTTAGCTCATAATTAATGAGTTAACTAACTCTCATTGGTATGTGAGAGTTGATTAATTTAGACTTATAAACAACACTAGAATAGTATTTATTCATAGTTTATGTGGTTCTAATTTCTTTTTCATAAATAGTGATACTCTGGCACTTCTGTATAACTCATTTTAACTATATAACACTCTAATTTTATTTATAAATCTAAATTGTCAATTTTCACATACAAAGAAGAATTAATTAACTCAATAAATATGAACTAAATTAACAAAAAAAAAATCACTTTTTCCTAAATTTATAAATGAGTATTTTCACCTCATTCTCTCTCTACCTAAAAATTATCATAATTAATAGGGGTAAAATTGTAACAGTCTCATTTATTACTAGAAAGTTGACATAGATTAAGGACTAATTTGTTTTTTCAAAATTGAACTTATAAATAAGATCATAATGATAACTCATATAGATACTAATAAAAACAATAAAAGCATTGATATTTTGTATAAAATTTAATTAATATTCAATATTATCGTTATTAAGTGCCTGTTTGACCTAGCTTATTTTTAGCTTATAATCTACTTATAAGTATAAGCTAGGCCAAACAAGATTTTACATAAGCTCTTATAATTATAAGAGCTTATTTTATAATGAAGAAAAAAAAGCTTAAAAAAAAGCTCCTCATAGGAGCTTATTTTTAAGCTTTTTTATTATAAGCTCTTTTTTTAAAAAAATAAAATAAAAAATCGTAATCTCTTGATCGAACACTTTTGCCACTGCACGCCATCACCACTGCTAGGGGTGAGCATTCGGTTTTCGGTTAAAACCGAAATACACATATTCTAAAACCGAACGATACCGAAGAACCGAAAAGACCGAACCGAAAAAACCGAAATATTTTGGTTCGGTTTTATGGTTAATTCGATTTTTGGGCTTAAGTTGGGCCTTCTTGTTTGGGTTAATTCTGTAAAATAGCCAATCTATTTTTTTTTTTTGCTGAATCAATCTACAATATTGACTATTGAGTGCAACCTGGCTATATTATACTTTACATGACTCATACATATGCATCTTCGTTTTAATTAATTTCAGTTATTTCTACCCAAAAAATAATAAATAAAAAAAATCAGGTTTTTCGGTTTTAACCGAAATAATTTTGCAAAAACCGAACTAAGCTACTTTAAAAAACCGAACCGAACCGAAAAGACCGAACACCGAATTATTCGGTTTTTGGTTTTGATTTGCTCACCCCTAACCACCACCGCCGCCACCGCCACCACCGCCGCCGCCACCACCACTACCACCCTATTATAATATACCTTTTATGATAATTTTTATTAGAAAAGGTGCTTATGACAAAAATTTTGTCAAATAGCTTACTTTTAATTTCAGCTTTTAAGCTAAAAAAATTTATATAATCACCAAACAGCTTTTAGCTTTTTTAATTTTTTTTTTTTTTTTTAGCTTAAAAGTAGCTTTTTAAGCTAAAAATAAGAGGATCCAAACGGGCTCTTAACTATACCAAACCTCATCGTCATATTAATTTTGTATTTTTTTTTTCTCACTATTTTTATGAAATATAAGAATACATTTAAAAAAATATTGAATGTTCATTGAAACTACCAATTGCCTTACAAAAGGATCAAGAGTATCTTTTAGAAGGTAACTTATAATAAAGATAAGAGGGAGTAATATGATGTGTCCTAAATTTTTATTCTTTATATGTTTTGACCTCGTATTTTATTTGGTAAACAAAATTAAATAAACTTCAAATACAAAAAAAAAAAAAAATTATCCAAACATACAATAAAGGCTAAAACATACTTCTAGTCTTTTAAGTTTTACATAAGATATACTTTTAGATCTTTAACTTTATAAAGTATACTATTGATCTTAAAATTCTAATATTAATGTTCTTAACTTATTTGTATGAATAATTCAAGTGATAACTAATAACATTTAATTACACAAATTTTATATATTCTTCAATTTCCTCATATTTTAAATTTAAGTTTTTAATAAAGCATTCAATTACTTAGTCATCACTTAAGTTTACACCATCATCACTGAAACAGATTTTAGTTAGCAAAATTAACGGTGTTATAATTATAGGGACTAAAAGATACTTTATAAAGTTAAGGAACCAAAAGTATACCTCATATAAACTTTAAAGACTAAAAGTATACTTTAGCCTAAAATAAATTGATTCATAGATGTTTTCTTGTATTATCTTGGATCAATATTCTTTTTCTTGCATTTGTTCAAAATTATGTGAGATTTGATTTGAAACAAATCTAAAGTTTATTTTGTTATTCATCTTCAGCAGTATTTGGATAAAGTTTAATTATATCAATTAAAAAGTATTTAAGTCATCTTAGGTTAATTCAAATCCCAAGGAAGTGGTTTCAGTCCTAAAAAGCAAGGAGGGAATGGTAGTGTGTGAGTAAAAGTCATTCTATAACTTATATTGTTAAAAAAAGATAAAAATTACTTATTATTAAAAATGTAAATGACCACAATACCGAATCTTGAAAGGTATAACATTTCCGGTCAAAAAAAGAAAGCTCGCAGCAGCATTTATAATTCTGATTCTAAAGACATTTTTGGGAATCTTTGTGTCATTTAAATTAAAATTCTTTTTTTAGTCGCATTTCTAATTATGATTCTAAAGACAGGATATTTTCGGAATTTTTATATAATTTGAATTATAATTCTTATGATAGACAGATATAAATGGAAAATTAGTGAAGAGAATTTATGAATATTCCATTAAAAATGCCAAAGTCAATCATTTTTAATACAAGTGTGAAAAAGGACACAAATACAATTTAGATTAACGATAAAATATAAATATTTTATTTTATTTTGGTTTTATTTGACAGCAACGGTTCCATGGTGTAGTGGTTAGCACTCTGGACTTTGAATCCAGCGACCTGGGTTCGACTCCCGGTGGGACCTTTGTTTTTTTTTTCATTTTTTTACTTTCTTCTCATTTGCAAAAAGATTTTATTATAAAATTTGAAAATCGCTGAGGACAAAATAATAAAATTATGAGGAGAAATAATTTTATTTTTTATATAGAATTTGCTAAATTTTATATTTCAAATCATCCCTTACTATGCATTAAATTAATCCAAATATAATTTAGATTATATGCATGGTTCCACATAAAATTTGATCTAATTAAGCTTTAGCACCCCACAAATTAAAGGCCATTAACTTTTAAAAGATGATAACACAAAACCTAGAATCTGCTGAGCCATGAGCCATTTAGCTATTAGCTACTCTCACATAAAACATCATCTTGGGCTCTATACAAAAACATTGCTGTGCAACGTGTGAGCCAAGATAGATGGTAAGTGATCCGGATTAAATCGGCCGCGTGTTGATCCTCCGTTGTCTTGGGACTCTTTGGTAGGCGATCTCGTAAGTCCTCAGTAAGTCTTCATAGGCGAGGCCATCTTTGGCTTTCATGATCGATGTAACCCTCCAAAACTTTTTTTTTACCAAAAAAAAAAAAAACATTGATGTTAAATAAAGCATGTGGGTGATTTGACTACAAATTCAACAAGGGCTACAATTCAATGCTAGCACAATCGGTGACAAACGTCACTATTCCCCAACAACCCAAGTCAATGTTGCCCATTTAAATGTTTTAACAAGAGGAAGTAGGCACAGTGAGATCGAATCCATGACCTTTCACTTATCGAGAGTTTTTATGTTCTTAGACTATAAAAAGTTATTATCAATTTAAAATGTATTCTAAAAATAAGAATTATACAAAGGGTTGAGTTTGATTATAAATATAAAGCTCCAATCTATTTTGTCTCTCAAATTCATAATGTTTTTTCTAAAGTATCCTAATTAATTGATCATATGAAATGTGCTCATATCAAGGGCAGTTTCAATGCATTTGATTGAGTGAGATGTTTTAGCAAAATCAATACACATTTAATACAAATAACAAATATATCTAATTTCTTTAATATATAAGTTTTTTTCCCCTTCAAATATCATTTTTATAGGCACTTGTATCCCCTATCGGAGACAATCTTATTCGAGGCGTTGTCAAATACTAAATATGGACATATTTTCTAACCGGAATTCGAACCTTAATTCATTATGATTTATGACAACTAGACTCATCCTCCATTGGTTCAAGGGTAAAGGTGCAAAAATACACATGTGTTTTAACTTCAGGAGCGCCCAACACCATATGTTTTTTTTAAAAATACACACGCGTGCACTTATTTTGGAAAAAGTCACATCGGTTAAAAATGGATGGTTGACTATGAAAGTTGGATGGTTTGACCAAAAATGATGTGTGATGGTGGGGCCACGTCTCCATCTCCAAGCTTCCCCTTCCCGGCTCAATCTCCCAGAGCTCTGCGTCTCCATGCATTGCAGGTACAAGAACCCATCATATGTTTGTTCCTTTTGGCACCACCATTTCACCGATCTTCATATCTTCCAGCGCCTCCCTCGCTGCTGTTAATCCCGGTGGATATAGACGCAGGCTCTCCTGAATCACCATCGTCAACTATACCACAAAATTGTTAATCAACAATCAGTTATGTTTCAATATTACACAGGTTTTTGAATTTTGGAATACTCACTTGTTTCAGCTTTCGGAATTTGTCCATGTCTTGGAAGCAATGAGGCGATGAAATGTTGGGGAAGGTATCGAGAGTCTCCGATCGGAGACGCTCTTGCCAGTGAGGATGCCTGGCGAGAAGAATCAACGTCCAGGTAACTTACAAATAGGATCAGAAAAAGTAAGAATAGAGCCAAACATTTTGTTTAGTTTCTCGTGATTTTCCTAGAAGCTTTATTGGACGTACGTGGAAGGTGAAGAAGATAAAACGCAGGTGAGGCCACCAGTTTAATTTTGACCACAATTAGTGGGGTCCGCGCCTTGTTCCAATGGTGAAAGGAGCAACGCAATTTCGCTCCCAAGAGGGAAAAAAAAAATCTTCTTCTTTGTCCATAGCAATTTCGATCTTTTAATTCGTGGGGAGAAGTAATGAAGAAATCAGTGTGTTATCATACTTTTCCCCAACCTCCATATCTCTCTGTTTGCCTTGGTGGGAAGAAATCTGAACGCAGACATACAGAGATGTGCTCATTTGTTATATTTAGTTTATGAAATAGAAGAGAATGAAAGAAATAGTAGAAGTAATGCAGAAATCAGTGTTTTCATGTTCACTTTAGCTGCTTACTCTGTTTTGCCAACTGGAATAACAGTTTCGATGAAGAAGAGGGAGATGGTGAGTCGGGAAGGGGAAGCTTGGATATGGAGACGTGGGCCCCACCATCACACATCATTTTTGGTCAAATCGTCCAACTTTCACAGTCAACCATCCACGGTAGATGTGACTTTTGCTCCAAAATGGTAACCACGTGTGTATTTTTACTCCCAAAAAAAGCATATGGTGTTGGGTGCTCCCGAGGGTAAAATACATGTGTATTTTTACACCTTTACCCTTGGTTCAAATATCATTGTTACGAATATAATAACAAACGTACAACGATATCAAATTGTTCTTAGAATAACTCTGGCAAAGCTATTTAATAAGAGACTACACTGTTGAAGATAAACTCAGGATTGAACTTGTTCCGAAGACATTTTCTACGTTTCCTCTCCTCCCAAAATAGCAAGAGTATCATTCAAGCTATTAGTCACAAAGTTCACAAAAAGTCATTTAGTTACACTGCTTCAACAATTTACAAAAGGGTTAACACCATTACAAGAGTACTTGCACAAATGTTTCCTATTTCTCTTATTAGTTCTTCTTTTGAGTCAGATGGGTTTGGATTGTCAATACACACAAGACCCTTCCCTTCCTCAAATATTAGAAGAAGTCTCTAATGCGTCGGATCTTCCAACTGTAGCTTCCAACACTTGGGATCCACTTCAGCCTGCAAATGGCACAAAAGTTATCTCTAAGTAACAACCACATTTAGCAGTAACTATACAACAATGCCTTCAATTTTATTACTCTTCATCCTATCTCCATCGGAAAATTTGCATCAAAATTCAATAAATTGGCCGCTTGATTTGATCACTTTGAGGTATGAGCTAATGGGTACAAGTCAAAACAAAAATAGGTTTTTTTTCCCCCTTAAAGTCTCAAGTAATTACTAAAATTGGGGCTACAAGTCAGCCTCACACGTTCCAAACTATCAGATCATGGTTACTAAACTAAGTCTATGGAGAGGGCAAGATACAACAGTGACCCAAGTTTGTATTGCTTGAGGAAAGGAAATGTTGCTACAACAGGTTCAATTTGACAAAGTTTGTTATGGTAGTTTGCAACATACCTGAAACACTTTATTTCTCCATTCAAATACACATCCGCGTGCCTCCATGTGTTTGATAAAAGGATCGGGCAACGATGATCTTAAAGAAAGATGGAGCTTCACTTTTCTTAGCCCTCCACATGCCCATAAAGCAGCAGCCAGTCCTCTTGGAGTCAAGCCCTCCACATGGATAACCGTAAAGGTTTGTAGGCTACTAAGGCTAGCGAGGGAACGTAGGCCCAAATCAGTAATTGAGCTGTATGAAAAATTTATCTGCAAAGAAAAAGGCACCACATTAGTATTCTGGTAAACATTTCTCGAGTCTGTTATGCTTTTAAAGAAAGTGAAGAGTGAGAAGAAAACCTGTCTTAGGTTTTGTGAGCAGCAAGCTATCGAAATCATCCCTCTATCACCGATGTTGTAACACTTCTTTATGTCCAGACGAGTAAGTTGCTTACACTTGTTTGCGATAGCCGCTAGACCAATTGATGTCACAAAAGTACACCCACGAATTTCAAGTGTTTTCAGCTTATGGCATTGCGACAACGATATTAAGGAGCTGTCAGTGATGGCAGTGCAATAAGCTGAATTAATCATCTCAAGTTCAGGGCAACCACAAGCAATTGCTGAAATACCTGCATCCGTTATCCCTGTGGACCTGAACATAGAATATAATCATATATGAGTATGGGTTTGTGGGTAGGGGTCAAATAATATTTCTTAAATAGCAAGAGGGGCTTCATTGCCTTGTTTATTATTAGTTCAAAGAATCCTTGTAAATTATTGCACTTTCAATAGATGGACTGAGCTTCATTATGAGATTACTGAAAGCTAAATCAGCAGAAGCCATACATACTCGTACATGTGCAACCTATAAACGAGCAAATCATGAGCCTTTTAGGCTCAAGCATGAACCATCACCAAGGTTGTAATTTCAAAATCATTATCGGAGTCTTTAAAGAAAGTAAAAGACAATTCACCACATGACAGGAATAAAGAAATATAAAAGCTCATACTTTCAAGTACAAACCTATAGAGATCGAGCTCTTTTAACTTCAAGCAGCACTTGCCAACATAGGAAAGCCCCCGGTCAGTTATGTTCAGGCAGATTCCTAATTTTAGGCTGGAAAGTCCAGCACAAGAAGAAATGGATTTAAGACCTACAAAAAGAGAATGGTAAGAATAGCAGTTGACATGGGGCTTATAATTCCAAAGGAGATGAGGGAGAGGGAAGAAAACCTTCATCATCAATTTCATTATCAGTTAAGTCAAGATTCTCGAGAGAATGGCACCGCTGTCCAATCAGGACGAATGCTTCTCTTGAAACTTGGCTACATGACTCCATCTTGAGAGAAGTAAGACTAGTGCATGAACTTGCTATGCTCGCAATGGAAACGTCGGTTATCATGCGGCAGCATGTGATGTCGAGCTTTCTCAAATCTCTTTGTTTTGAAACAATAAATGAGAGAGCTTCATCTGTAACTCCCAAACATTTGCTCAAACTCAGCTCCTTTAGCGACATGCATGAGGATCCAATGGCATTCAATCCGGATGAGGTAACCAAGCAGCCATCTAATATAATTGATTGCAACTTGGGAAGTTTGCTCAACCCATCAGCCAGAGCAAGAGTCACCTGGATCATCAACTTCGAAGAATTAGCTACAGCTGAAACCTCAGGACCAAAGACCAAAAAGAAAACAAAATCTCAAAACCTGAAGTGTTGAAAATTATTAAGGAAGCAGGAGATTACAGGAGAACCATCTGCTAAATTAAGTTGTTCCAGACATCCAGAACTGCTTATTAGTGCAGACAGACCAACGTGAGTTATGTTTTGACAGCCAGAGATATCAAGTTTCTGCATAACGCAACAACATTATTTAGTATGTTAGGTAACTAATTATCTTCAGGGATATTAAAAAAAGCCACAGAGACAACAAAAATAGAATAATAAACATATTAGTGCAATCATATATACTAATTTGTTTCATTTAACAAAACAGAAAGAAGGACAAACAAATTAGCTTCTTTCCACTTTCACACTCCTAATAACACAGAAATTGGTGAACTATTGGTAGGTCAAAGCTGAAATTCTGCACTTCCTGTCCGATTTCAAAACCGAACAACAAGAGCTTTGTGCTATCTTTATCGTTTAGACAATTTGACAAACAAAAACTGACAAGCTAACCTTCCACATATACCTTTAATGTTCTGCAACCTTGTTTGAAGACATCAAGGTTGTCGTCATCAATACCAAAGCATCCTTCAAGGACCAAATCTTCAAGATGTTGCAATTTAAAAATCGATGGCAGGCATTTATCTGTGATCTGTCCATCGCAAGAAACATACAAAATCAGTTATCTCAACCAGATCACCCTGCAAAGATATTTAAATAAATAAGATACAATCATTCAACAACAATATACGAGGCTCTATCAACAACCTCATTTCTTCTTAACCATGGGACCTGATGAACATCACTTATTTTTTTTATTTCTTAGCAGAGTTGGTTCAAAAAATCTAAGCACCACTAGTAATTACCAAACAACCTAGCTATTTAGTTCAAAGTCACCAACCATGAAACACTTCCATAAACTCTTGACTTCTTGAGGTCCCATGCGCAACACATGCGCGCCAATAATTTCAATGGACAAAATTACCCCCCAAGAAATTGAACAAAGCACTAGCTTCCTCGACAAAGTCCCTATCTCCGGATTGCTTTTCATGAATTACAGCAAGTAGATGGAAGATTATTCCGTTAATTAGAGATAATCATTTGACATATTTTTAGTTTTATCCAAAAGAATGAAAGAGCATTCAAGCAGAGATAAGGAAATAAAGATGAAGCAGAGAGAGAAGGCTTACAGGTAAATAAGAGAGATCTAAACAACGAAGTTTCTCACACTTGATTGCAATCAATTCAACCCCAAATCGCCAACACCTACACACCACTTCAAGCAAATCAACCTCAACCTTTTACACCCAACAGCAATACACCCAATTCCCATGTCCGTAATCAGCTTACACCTCCCCAACCACAACTTCTCCAAGTTCGAAAACCGAGCCACCGCAGACGCCGCCGCGTCTCTCAGCTCCGTCGCATTCGATAAATCCAACTCCACCAGATTCTTACAGTTCATAGCTAAATTAAGCAACCCATTACCGGAGAAGAACTTGGACTGAGACAGATCAATCCGTTGGAGGGTGGCTTTGTAAGCGTCGGCCACAAAACCCAAGGAACTGTCGGTGACTCGACGGCAAAGGGAAAGATTGAGATGTGTCACAAAACGGTATCGTTTTAAAACTGATGGGAGGTGTTCTGAGCGAAGGGGTTTCAGGGATCGGCGGTGTTTAGCTTCGACGGAATAGAAAGATTTACAAACTAGAGCAAATGATTTTTTGTCAAGCGGGTTCGAATCAAGGAGATCGAGGATGGTGAAAACGAGCTCCTCAGAAAGAACATCAAATGGGTTCAGCGTCGCAGGGGATTTTTGCTTCTTCATGGCTAAAATGAAGGAGAACGAGGAAGACACCTGCAAGTGTATGTACCGCTGCTTCCTCTTCTGCGAAGATCTGCGAGATTGCAGAGCAAAGGATTATCAGAAGAGATATTGTTCACAAATCACAAATGAGTGATTAATCTGGTCGTTCATAGGGGAGAGGGAGAGATTATTTTAAGATGGCTTTTGTTTTTAGCAAGTGATTGGGGAATGGGATGACTGAAATGCCCTCGTTGCCGTCTTCCCTGTTGAACTCTCTGCTCCGATTAATTTGAAAAGACAAGAGTACCCCTCTTATCCTTTCCAAAATAAAAGATCTGATTAAGTCTTTTATTTTTTTTATAAATTAAATAAGTTAATCAATGATATCATATGTTTTATATTATTATATTTTATATAAGTTTATAAGTTAATTAAAATATTTAAAAAATTAATAAATATAAATACTTAAAATAATTTAATTAATTTTTATAATATATCAAAAAAAAATTACCCCCATCTTTATTTAGAATCAATAGTGGTAGAAAAGTGCCAAAATTCCTTACTTCCTCTCATCCATAATGTAGGCAACTTTAAACAATTTATGGGAAATAAGAAATAATGATTAACTTATTAAATTTTAAAAAATATTTCACTTTCACCTCTATTGAAAAATATTATAACTGGGCAATATTGAAAAGGAGTATTAATTATGGGAATAAAACTAAAAAATGAGTGTTAATTATCTTACCAGCGACTTATATTTTGGACCAAACTATTCTTCTAGAAACATTCTATATTATGGATAGGAAGAAACTTTTTTAATCTGAATAAACATATATTAATAAATATGACATAAAATTTAATTGTTAAGATTGTTTTGAAGTTGAAATTAGAAAATGAGGAGGGAGGGTATTTAAGTAATTGAGAGTAGGATTGACCTCCGTACGGGGAAGGACAGGTAAGGACGGAAAAGGATGAGGGGTAGTTTGGGGAAAAGAGAAAAAGGAGTGACAGTTACGTTATGTTAGAAAATGGAGACGATATGCGGGGGAGGACTTATATGAGGAAGGACGAGTTCTGAGATTCCAGTGCGGCCTGTACGACAACCAATTTTGACAAAGACCCCTCCAACATCGTTAATGACGATTCCCCCTTAAATTAATGATGATTTAATCGGTAAGGGTTTATTTAATAAATACCCTATATAAATATCCGTGAAAAAAAATCACTGTTTTCAAAATTTTTTTTTTTAAAAAAAGTATGTCCACGAGGAGGTGTGACTCATTTTTAGGGAATATAAGTATATACTCCCTTATGTCCTAATTATAAGAGTATGGTAATTAAATTAAGTCATTTAAAAAAAATGATTAAAATTAATTAAAAGTAATGAGTATGTCTCGAAATGTTTTTTTTTTTCCAAGTATTCCCTTATTATTTATGAAGAAAGAGAATTAGAATAAATATAAGTATCACCAATCATTTAATTAATGTAATACATTTACGATTCTATTTATTACCCATTTTAACTAAATCACGTATATCAATGAGAGGTAGTTAACTCAATGATTATGGGGTAAATTTTTAATTTTTCCCTCATTTATGAATGAGTATCTTTCAACTCTTTCTTTTCTCTCTATTTTCAGTGGTACAATTAATATGGGTGAAATTGTCACAATCTCATTTATTACCTGAAAGAGAACTTATAAACATGACCAAATTTTTTAGTAAAAAAAGACTTATAAATAGGATTAGAGTGATATATACATATAGCTAATGAGGGGTAAAAATGGAAAGACTTATTAAATATTGAGTTAACTCTTGTCTTGTCAGACTCTTATAAAAAAAAGAATAAGAAAGGAATAACTTTTATTTTGCTGAGTATAGCATATGTAAATGGATTCTATTTATATATAGTTATATTGCACTTATTGGCGAAAAAGAAGAAGTTATATTCCACTTGAGTGTTAACCAAATTTCACGTACTTTTAAACAATAAATTATACAATTAGAGATTTTTCAACGTTTTTGCTCACTTTTCTATATTATAGATTTACATACATTTTTTTTAATAGAACATAGATTTAAATATTACCAACAAGAATACTCTTACAAGTTGTTATTATAACACACCTTTAATTTTGTCCTTAAATTCAAGAAAAAAGTAGTTAAATTATTAAGTTTGTCAAAACATAAGCAAAATTTTTAAATTTCCCCAATTTTTTATTATATCATTGTATTTTATAAGGTTTTGAATTCGAACCGGTACATTTTTGAATTTACCCAATTTTTAATTAATGACCATAGCAAATGTCATTTGGGTTGTGACTTAAATTTGGAGGCAACGACCAGATCAACTAAAAACTATACGAGTAGAGTACGGTTTATGTACTACCTAACCTCCCTCATCAACGTGAGGATTGAGGAAGCGAATTCTTGTACGGCACCATGCAAATGGTCAATAGTCCACTCCACCTCATTTTATCTTGCATCATCTTATCGAAAACTGTTTTATTATTTCCCCTATAAAAGGCTGGTCAAAAAAAGAAAAAGAAAAAAAGAAAAGGATGTTTATAATTATCAAAATCGTGGTTTTTCTTTCCGCGTAATTTCATAGGCCATCATATTCAAATTCTAAATTTGACCATAAACTATTATAAATTAAGTAGGGTGAAGGTGCAAAAATGCACATATGCTTTACCCTCAGGAGCGTCCAACACCACGTGCTTTTTTTAGGAGCAAAGTGCTTACAAATTAGGTACAAAAGTTACATATCTTAACAGGGTTAGATAACTGCCGTTAAATTATTACTCAACTCTCCTTTCACTCTGAGCTGTAGTCTAGGGTGTTCTGGTCCTTTGCTCTGTTCCTCGTGACATGTTGGAATTTCTTGATGTCACCCTTGTGAGTTACGGTTCCGGTTTCGGCAACCACATGGTCGCATTTTGGAAACACCCATCCGTAGAAATTTGGAGAAACATCGTCTCCCACGTACACCTCTGCAAGATTCTCATAATACACTATCTTGTTGTCCGGATTTTAATCCTCTCTTGGAAAAAAACCATTGCAGCAGGTTCAACATGTGAGGGTACAAGAAAAGGTTTAAATCTTGAAATTTCCAACACATAAGAGAATAAAAGCAAGCAATTAACAGTAACTCAACAAAAAATTAACAAAATTTCAAGTTCTTTTTCAACTTTTTCAGTTCTATCTTTTTGGGTTTTAGTTATGAACTATGAAGTATGGTGAAATCATCTTTTTTTTTTTTTTGGGGGGAGGGAGGGTTGATTCCACAACGCCAATTTGTAATCTAAATTTACAGCGAAATTGACAAGTTCAGATAACCCAGATGGTATTAGCCTTAAACTTTTTAAGCCATCATCCTTGATTTGGTCGGGGAAATGAAGAAAGAAAGGAAAGAATGATGCCCAGCAGAAAAGATGCAAGTGTAGAGATAATAGGAACACAATCCTTATAGATTAGATTCTGATGAAATCAGAACTTTTCGCATTCTAACTTACACTACCAAATACATACATACAACAAATAGTAACTTCAGTTTTTACCTTCTCCCCATCGATCCACTGCTTCCCTTAAACAAATCGGTGAGTTTTGCTTCAATGTCCTCCACTCCATACCTAATATACTTATCAGCTTGCTTCCCCACATCTGGACGACTCCGAAACCTTGAAATGAAGTTTTCATATGCCCGCATCACTATTTTTTCCACGGAAAATTCTAATCTCTTCCCTTAGTTGCTCATCGAACACAAACCATGTAGATTGAAGACCGACAAAGGATTTGAGTAGTTCATGTTTGGATGGAGTGTGAAAACAGAGAGCTCAGTGAAAGGAGAGTCAAAATGGCATCAGTATTAATTTAACGGAAGTTATCTAACACTGTTAACATATGTGATTTTTGCACTTAATTTGTAAGCACATGTGTATTTTTGCACCTAAAAAAAGTACGTAGTGTTGAGCGCTCCTAAGAGCAAAGTATATGTGCATTTTTACACATTTACCCAATTAAGTAATGACTAACAAAGAACATGATAAAAGAATAAATTAAGTACATTCAACATTACTTCATCAAGTTGCGACTTGTAAGATATTTTTAAAAAAAAAAAATTGTACCCACTAAAGAAGACAATTAAAAAATCTTAGTTTTTTAAAAAGAGTGTATATATTTTCTTAAAAGTACTCTTTATTTAAAACTAACTTCTTGCTTCCATTTTTTCTCCCCATTAAATTGTGAAAGATATTTTAAGATAAGATTCATTAACGTATCATTATTATTTGCAAAATATTTTGTATTATAAAAAATGAAACCACCCAAAAAAGGACAAAATTTAGTTCCATTTGCAGTAACTTTTTTTTTTAACTCACTGTATTCTTTTAAATTCATTTATTTCTAATATAAATGTTCTTATAAAAAAAATAAAGTAAGGATATTAATGTAAATGCTTATATTTATCTTATAAACACTCTTATGAAAAATAATTGTATTGGGTGCCATAGGAAAACATTTCATTGCTAAATTTACACCTTATCCCTTTCAAAAATAGGAATAACATATCTTCTTTTATTGCAAAAAAATCCATCTGCAGCAAGCCACAAACGATGTTGTTTCATCTTTTTCCCCCCTCTTTATATCTGATTTTGCGTCTGATTTTCAGACCTATCTCAATCAACTGGCAAAGATGTCCAGATATCTAGTGCTAGTAGCAACGGTGTTGACGGTGGAAGAGGGCTTGGTGCCGCTGTTGTGCGCCACAAATTTCTTCCCCTGTCTGATTCCCTCTTATGATATTATTTAAGGTAGAAAGATTTAAACCTTAAAAGTTTTGCTATGTTAAGCTCAACCTCAAAGTTTTGAAGCTTCTGGAATATCAACCCCAAACGGTGAGGATGAAGAAATTGGCGTATAGTGCTTCAGTGTTAAAGCTTCTGGGTTTTTAATTTTTTTTTCCGTTGTTGATGAAGAAGACCGAGAGGTTCATAGGGAGAGGCTTTTTTTTTTTTTTTTTTTTTTTTTTTCCTTTTGTGTTGTTGATGATCGATTGTTTCTGGTTTGTTGAAGATTGATTGTTTCTTTTGAAGCTTCTGGGTTTTTTAATTTTTTTTTTTTCAGTTGGACTATTCTTGGTTTGTTCATGATCGACTGTTTCTTTTGAAGCTTCTGGGTGTTTTTGTTTTTGTTTTTGTTTTTTGTTTTTCCAGTTTGTAATCTTTTGGAGATTTGTGTTGAGCAGTAGATGAAGTGAGATTTTTGAGGGAGTTGCCTATTTGGCTTGAAATAGGTCTAAAAATCAAAGGCAAAATCAGATATAAAGAGGGGAGCAAAAAGATGAAACAGGTCGTTTTTGACTTGCTACATATGGATTTTTTTGTAGTAAAAGTAGATATATTATTCCTTTTAAAAATATATTAAAATAATAGAGAGTGAGAAAACTGATGAGACTCACAGTGTAAAAAGTAATAAAAGTTAAGTCTATTAATTACGATGTTACTATATCTGCTCCCATATAAATTGCTTGTGTCTACTTTTACACCCGAAAATAGTTAATTATATTGGATGCCTATAAAAAAATAGTTGGTTCCTAAATTTACACATTGTAAAAATGAAATTGGACTTTATAATATTAGTATGGTGATGTTAGGTCATGTTTCTTGGGTGTTTGTAATATATATATCTTTGTTCTTTCTTGCACCTAATCTTTTAATTAATAAAGGACTGTTGTTACTATTGTAATACGCGACATTTTGCATCAATAATATTATACTACCATTATTGTAAAGTACCACTAAATTCAATAACTTAACAAGTACACCGCCCTCGGCTCATCACGAACCACATCCCACCAAAATCCCTTGCTTTAGTTTTTTTTTGGTCAGTAATACCTTTCTTTAGTTGTTTTTTATTTTTTTAAAAATTATTATTTGAAGATCAAAATACTATTTAGGGGTACTACTACCTCCGTTCCTAAATATACGACATACTCTATTTAATAGTGTGATTTGACTACAAACTATGTCATATATTTAGAATCGGAAGAAAGTATTTTTTTTTTTTTTTTTACATTAATAATCTGATTCTTGGAATATAGAACAAGTAAGCGAAACCAGATAATTAAAGGGAAGCATAAACATTTGTCATCAGTCATATGTTTCAATTCATTATTAATTTATTGTTTGGTGGACTATTTTTTTAAAAAAAATATATATATTAAATAGGAATGAAATTAGAAAGTTATATACTTTCTTACTTGAAAGCACATAGTGACAGAAGAATAATTGGCTAACATTGTTTATAACGCTCTTTTTTTTTTGTTAAGTGCTTTTGAATGTTTATGGTTAACGTTTATTATACTTCTATTTTGTTGTTAATTGTTTTTGGATGTAATTAAAATAATATTTAACCCCTTAATTATTTTCTCCTCCAAAACCCCTTCACTTCAAATTCCTCACCCCCACCTTTAAACCCATTCAATGATAATGAAAATCCCCTTTACCTATTTTTATCACAAACACTTTACCAACTCAAATCTCTTTCCCGATCATTTTCAATGTACCATTATGCAATCCATACGTCTTTTCAGTGCACATATTATGCTCTTCTGGATTCTTTTAACTCTTTCAATAAAGTTAGTTTCAATAGTTTTAACATACACTGAAGTTACAGTTATAAAACGAAGGGCCCAAAAACACTAAACCATGTGAAATAATGGCACATTACTAATTACTAAATCACTAGGAATTGATAACCCAATAAACGCCATCTTAAAGAAGAATACTTGTTATCTATTGGGTTTTCCAAAAGTGTTACTATTCTATATTCTTCAAATTTCTCTCATCAATTTAATAGTGTTCATAAATATTGCAATTAAAGTTATAAATTAATGCTTAATGTGTGTTTTTCTAGATGCCCAACCTTATTGTAATAATGGTACATCACTAACAACGAACTCACTACCAACTAAAAGCCACCTTGAAGAAGAATAATTGACATATTTTGGGTTCTTCAAAAGTAACAGTTCATGAATGAATGCAAATCACTTATTCCATTTTTCAAATTCTATAAATTTCTCTAACGAGTGAGCGGGGCACCACACGACTTACATGGCATCTTGTGACCATCACACGGTTGGCCATATATCACCCCAAACAACCTTCAAGGGATAAAAGACCACGCTCCTCAACAAAATTTACTAACCAATCCAACATTCAACATGTATATCACGATTGCGAAGCCAATGCTGAAAAGACCCTTTATCACAAACAACAATTATCCATAATAGTTTTACAAAACCTTATTAACAATTGATAATTGTAAATCATTTCTTCTAAGAAGACATAACGGGGTTTAAGGCATAAAACCCGCTCACAAACTAAATACACGATTAAAGGCAATCAATCGAATAGAATAGGGGCTAGAAACCTAACCCACCGGCCCATATCGTAACATATCACCGAACCCCACAACAAAAAGATCTTTAATACAACAGAACATAATAATAATGTAGTGAATCTACAAAATAGTTGAATATACAAGTCCAGGCCTAAAGAAATCTTTATTGATACCCAAAACATAGTTCATAATGAGTCTTATAATGTGACCCTAGATGGTAATATGATAATCCATATAAACCAACCAAATAAGAGAACTACATCGGCTACCAAAGTTTATGTCTCAATTCGCTTCCCTTTGTCGGTAATAAAAAAATAGAGGCTCGCCTAAAAAAAATATTAATAATGACGGTATAAGACATAAAGTCTCAGTAACCAAAATTAATTTACAAAGTATGCAATAAAGGATTACAAGTCAGAGAAGCAAATTTAACTAACATAATAATAAGATTCTCAATAATTAAATATTACATAATACTCTCAAAGATTAAAACCATTCACACTTATCAATCCTGCTCCTCTTTAGATCTTTTGGACATGGTACAGTCTATCATTGTTAGTATACTCGGCCAAAGGTTAACTAGTCACTTCTTTGCTACCACCAATATACCATAACACGAAGGTGTTCTCTCAAAACACTCAACTTAAAATGTGGGCCATAAATGAGAGAGCTAATGAGCATAATTTCACTATATATCTTCCACAAAACTTGACATATCTCGTAACAGAAAAACGATATATCAATATAGTCTTTGAAAACATTTACAGGATTATCATTCCTTACAACATTCCATTAAAAACATAATAACTATCACAATAGTAACAATCTTAATAATAATCTCCACTCATATATACAAGTTGGAAAATACTGCTTCACTGAACTAAGTTCATATTTAAACACACATATGATCTTTCAAAACATATATAAGTAGTATAGATGAAAGTAAGGTTTTAGGAAACACCTTATAACCCAAAGCAAGCATATAGAATAAAAATTAATTTGGTTACCTTAACTCCAAGCTTAGCCTTAAATTGAGAAGCAAAGTATGAGCAATCACTAATCACATAAAAGCTTTACATAATCAATGTAGATACAAATCAATCACAAGCAACAATAAAATAAAAAAGTTATACAATTCAACTCCTCAAAATCTAAATTTCCTCTATAACCATTATCTTCAACATCCTAATTTCCTTAACAATTCTTAACCTCAACAATCCAAAGTCATAGAATACTTCTCATAAGCCCAAATCACTCATCAAAATTCTTAGATAACCTCTACACCAACCCTCTTACATCAATCACTTAATTTCATAAGTTAAAGTTTCACCTCCAACATACCCACAGTCATAAAATCATCAATATCAACATTCTTGACGGATTAAATTTCTTTTCTAACTTATATGACATAACCCAATTAATCAAAATCATATCAAGTTTTAATTCAAATATTAAATCCTAACTTATAATTTCCTATGATTCAAAATCTAAAAAAACTAAACCGATTAAAATTTAAATAATACCTCCAATAACCCAACCGAATTGTTTAATCCAAATTTAATCGGCAAAAACATTCAAAAAAATAATTTATAATATGTTTTTAATTAATCATAAAACAAAAAAAATACTAAATCTAAACCGATTAAAATTAGCTATTAACCTTCTTTTACTTATCTATGGTAATTTATTGTCAAAACTTAAAATCCTAACCCCAAAATGTTTACTAATCAACACAATATTGCCCTCACTAGAAAGAGAAAAATAAGTGGAACAATTTTCATGAAGAGAGTTTGTGGGAAAAAGAAAAGTGAGTTTAGTTACCTAAATGATTATAAAATGAATAACTCTACGCTGCAAAAATGGTGAACATCCTCGAAGAAGAAGCAACATGAAAACCTCTGGACCGTCTCTCTCTCTCACGCTTTCTTATGGGAAAGGGATGAATAGTAGGGGTTTTTAACCCCATGGTCCTTTTTTTGTCAAAAGGTACTTATATTAATACTTTAAACCACAACTGATACAACAAATGAAAAACAAACCGAATATAACAACATCAACAGGAAAATAACATAACCAAAACAAATACAACCAAATATACGGAAAAAACTAATCACTACCCATTAAAAAGCTGGGAATAGAAGTACATCAGTGATTGCATCGGCTTCTTGGACATCCAAAGTTAGAAATGACATGAAAGAAGATGTTGGTTGCAAAACTCACCCTATAAGACACAATTCCTTATAAGTTTCATATGCAAATAGAACAGCTATACAATTGCCTCATCTTAGGGTAAAGGACATAGAAAACCTAACCTTAGAAATAAGAAGATAAATAATGTCTTGAAGAACACTTTTGCTCCTCTATCCAAACAAATCTGGTGATGTCGACCAAACATCGACTAGAATCCAACACCACAACAGAAGTAAGAAAAGACAGATGTGCCTTCCGCCAACAGAGACCGCGGAAAGGAGACACGTTATGTAACGGTATCTCGCACAAAGGAGAGGAAAAAGCTCTCACCACCTCAAGAAAGATTTGGAGAGGGAGAGGAAAAGCTCGCCTCAAAGGCGAGAGAGGACCACAACCACTTGACGGAGTGACGATGAAGATGGAGAACAGAGGAGGGCAGGCGCCGGTGGTGCTTGAAGCTCGCTGCTGAGTGTCTATGCTTCAATCTGAGTAGCGCGGCACCAAGTCTCTCCAGTGGTGCTTCCTACGGCGAGAGCAAGGTTGGCCGATGAGGAAGAAGGTGAAAGAGACTTTCTTTGATTCCATTAGCATTGCCAGCTTCAGATTCTCCTAGCTCCAATATGCTCCGTTGTCATTTGCTATAGTTTCGATGATGCTCACCCGCAGCATATGGTGGAGAGAGACGCCGCGGTGAGAGAGAGACGAAGACGAGTTCGCGACTAAGGTTGGTTGAGAGAGATAACCCCATAGTCCCACGTGATGCATCAGGCATCAATTCAAATTAAAGGGACCACATGTCCCTTACAATATATTACTATTATTATTATTTTAAAATTTTCTTTTCATGTTTCTCTTGTTGTTCATTTTTTTACTTCATTTTTTATCATTTTTATTTTTTTATTTTTTATTAATTAATTTTTAATAATAGTAATAACTAAAATAATAATAAAATATTATTATTTACACCTTATTCATGATAAATCCATTCGTCATAAATAACTCTTCTTTAATTAATAGTAAGTCTTAAAAATAAAAACTAGGATGTTACAAATGCCACTTGGAACGATAACATTGGTAGTTCAACACTGAAAAAGAGTTTACTTTAAGGGCAAACCAGCACGGCAATAATTTCAAACTTGGAGGCGCAACTATCAACCCGCAAAGAAGGCAAATGAACAACATAACATAACAATTAACATTTAGATATCCTTCAAAACAACTAATATAGTTACAATTACAAATACAGGGACCATGCAGATTCATAGTTATAAAAATGTGATAAGGGTTACACTCAATTATTTCCGGCATTTGGAGAACCAATATCACTATCTGGTAGGCCAGAATGCATAGGGGGTTAAAACTGAGGAATCTCACTCCTGAACAAATTCGATGGCATTATTTAAGGGAATAGCACATACAACATCATAGATGGGAGGCCGAAATATTGAGACACCCCAAAGAAGTATCAAATATAACAACAATTCTCCCACCCAATTATGATGAAATAGTTGTCACTATTAGAAAAAAAAAGGCTTTTAGATCACCTCATTTAGACCGGATTATAAAGGATCAAATCTAAAAAGTATGACAGGTAATATAAAGAAAATTTTGAATCGGATTATAGAGGATCAAGTTTAAAAAGTATGATTCAGAAGAAGCCAGTAAATATAAAAAACAATTTTTAGACTGGATTATAGAGGAACAGGTATAAAAAGTATGACCGTTGGCAATTTTGTAAATATAAAGAACACTTTTTATACCGGTTGTTACAAACAACTGTCTAAAAAATAAAATGTCTATTACTTTTAGGACTGGTTGTTACGAACAACCGGTCTAAAAAGTTAAAAATAAAAACAAAAGCCAAAATAGTGCCCACAATGTCATCCTCTTCCTCAAGCCCACTCGCTATCTTCATAAGTTGTCCCAAGAGCCACACAGTTAAATCCTCAGCAACATTGGTGGTAAGATGCTTCGAGGGTTTTGCGACGATGTTGACTCCAATCCTTAGCAACGGTGGAATCGAGGTGCTTCGACAATTCTGGATGGTGGCAGCTCTTTCCTCTTCGATCTACAACTCCTCTTACGCTGCCTTCACACAGATCTGGCTTAAAATCGAACCCGGATCTTCTCCTACCCAAGTCTGTTTGTTCCTGTAGTTGTCGTTGAAGATCCTTCCATAAGCACTCGACATGCACAAAGATCTTGCTAGCACTGCCGTGAAAAAGATGGAGGACAAGCTCCCTTACCCGTTGATAAACCTACCTTGCCTACTTTTGCTCAGATCTGGACTTCGATTTTGGTTGCTTGAAGCTTTGCCAAAGACTTGACGAGAAGATCCTGCTTTCGATTTGGTTGCTTAAAGTTAGTGATTTTTTTGTAGATTTAGACTTTGATTTCACCTCTCGATTTTATATTCATTCAAATTCGATTTCCATGGTAAAAAATAACAAACTTTTTAGATAGCCTGTATCGAGACCGGTTCCAGATCCGGTCTAAAAGGCATTTTTCGTCCAGTCGAAAAAACCTTTTTTGTACTAGTATGCACTCTTATTTGCTTTGATATTGTTTAAGACATTTAGCCATATGTGATCGAGCATGTCTTCACATGCAAATAATAAAGGCTCTTCCATATGTTACAATTGCAACTTTTGGCTACCGAAACGTCTAGGCCAAAACACACACATATTTTTTTTTTTTTTTAAAAAAAAAAACTTACAAGTCAAAAGTTAGTTGAAGTAGAAAAAAAAATGTTCTTTAGACAAGAAAAAATTATCGCCGTCACACAGTAAAACAAAACCCTTTGATTGGATATAAACTCGCCAAATTAACTCTAAGCGTTTATCACGATAACAAACAATTTTAAAACACTTCGACGACAACAATACAATGATTATTCACCAACTTGCTCCAACTATTGGAACTCTATTTGGAATCCTAAAATCCAAAACAATACAACAATTCACCAAAATTAGCATCCTAAGCTTACGTAAAGGCTTGTAAATTCGCATCTCCTTACTAAAGTGATCGTTAGTCTCTGGAAAAAAACAACCGTGCAGCTTTCACAAGAACTCACGGGGATCGAGAATACCTCGTTGAATTTTATGACAAAGTTAATAAGATTTAATGTTTTTCTTAATTTAGATTAAACATGTTATAAGTATCATATAATTAATTGAACAAGAGGGGTACGTATTTGCTTGTACGAGGCAAAATGTAATTATACACAATATTTTATGGACAACATAATTAAAGGCTATAACTAATTAATAGTAGTGCTTCTTTGATGAAATGGTTCCACTAAATTTTGATATTAAATAACGCCAGAATAGCATTATACTTCTTAAGTGTTGCAAAAGTACTTTTCAAAAAATAAGTAGCGCTTGTTTAAAATAGCGAATGAAGCTTTGAAAAACATTTTTTAATATTGATTTAAATTATACGAAGTAAGAAGACGTGAGATGAGTTTTTGTACTTCAATTTACATGAATGAACACTTTCCAAAAGTGATCCCAAACAAACACTTATTTTTTTAAAGATATGCTTAATTTGATTTAGATGATAAAGTACTCATATGTTCTTAATTATAAGATCCAATTGTTTAAGTTGTTGAGTACCTAATTATATAAGATTAATGACAGAATTCTAGGAGTAGCTAAATTTTTATTTTTTTCTAAAATATGCCTTTCATAAATTATAGCATTTAATTGAAGTTGAAAAAATTGTACTTTTTGACCCAAAAAAATAGGGAGAATGATATATAGATCCCAACTAAGGGAAATAATACATTGACAAGTCCTATAAGTTGTTAATTGTAACTGATTTACTTGTAAATTCCTCATATTCACTTGTCAATGAGAACTTTTCTGATATCATTTTTTTTAGTTAAGTCCTAAATATCATTCTCCCAATAAAATATATCCCCTCCCATCTCTAAATATGATACATAATGTTTTAGTTTATGTCCTCTTTTACAATACCTAATTTAAAATTAGAAAAATTCCATAAAAGTACATTCAAAATATCAAAATAAAAAATCAATTTTGTTTCCTACAATAGTTTAAATATTGACTACACTTAATTAGTAATTTACAACTCATTTTATCAAGAAATCACTTATTTAACATTTTTTTAAACATTTTTGAAAAGTCTCAGGAGGTTTTAAGGAATTTTTTAAAAATACTCCTATTTAATGATTTTCTCCCAACGTTTAATGAAGGGTCTTTTCAAAAGTACCTCTATTTAATAGGGTTTGAAAAGAATAAAATATTATTTATACAGACAAATTTTTAGGTTTTCACAATTTTAACAGTTGTTTATTATAGTCAGGGACAGATGGAGTAGCATAATAGAAACTACTCCCTTCTAATTATAGGAGCTATTTACTAGAATTTGGAGGGATTAAGGAAGAAAGTTAAATTAGTTAATTATGTGTATTTTCTTCAAATACCCTTTCCCAAGTTTATTTAATACAAATACATCTCTCAAAGATAGAACTAAGTAATACAAATACAAGTTTATTTTCCTAAACATCTGTCTATCTCACGCTCTCTGACGGAAGTGAAATATTTTTCACTCTATGGATAATTAAGACGAACACCAAGAGAAAAGATTAAAGAACAGAAATAGATATTGATGATCTATCTCTTTTTTCTTTTTGTTGCTAAAAAATAATTAATTTTGAATTGTTGTTGAAAATGATTTTTTTTTTCAATGGTTCATTCTTTTAATAATAATGCATATCTAGATCGTTTAGATTCATTGAATAATTATTTATTTTTCTTAAGGTAAACTTATATTAATTAATTTAAATAAAATAAAATAATAAAAAATAAATCATAAAGTATAATATCTCACTTGATAGAATATAAGCGTGTTGTTAAATTAACTATTGTGGAAGAAGTATTAGTAGGGATGATATGGAAAAAATATGACAAAAATTGCTCAAAATTATTTTATATAAAAAAGTATAATTTAGATGTATATGACATTAATGAGTTGCAAACATTATTTTTTTTATAAAATATATAGGTGTATTATTAAATTATTATTGAGAAAGTATAAATAGGGGTATTATTGGAAAAAATTGACAAAAGTTAAAACTTGCTCTTATAATTAGGACTAAAACCAACTCCAAAATTTCTTTCCTATAATTAGAATGGGAGGGAGTATCAAAAAGAAGTTTTCTTACATTAACTAAAATCTAGGAATTCTCGGAAGGGGATCCTCTCACAGTCCCCCTCTCCCCATCTCTGCCCTGCATTTCAGCCGTTCGATTCAGATTTGGACGGTCGAAATGCAGTCTAATTTTTTTTCTTTTTTAAAAAAAATAAATTAATTAACAAGTGACGATATAATTGTTAACGAATCGATATAGTTGTTAACGTGGCTGATTTAATTGTTAGAAAATTATTGTTAATGATACTGATTTAGTTGTTAATGACCTTTCCGTTAACAACTATATCAGCCCCGTTATTTATTAATGTACGGGTGACCTGGACAATTTGTTAGGTAAGAGAGTTATTGTTCACAGTGCTCAACACAAACCTTGGCGTAATGTACGCACATGTAGTTTTCCACATATTCTAGAAGCTCCCATGCCACAGCCCACAGTTTTTGACCAACGATAATTAATTATTAAGTCAGTGTATGTATGTGTGTGTTGTTTTTAGAATCACATATTCGTACTTTTTAAAAAAAATATTAAACATTTATTATACTTATTAGGTACAAATGGACCTTATGACCTAATCTTCCATTTCCCAACTCACTCAATTAAAGCCACCCCGTTTGATTGCTTACAAAATATATACTCTATTTGAATGATGTGTTGTCTGTTTGTCAATTGAAAAAATATTGTGATTGAAAGCCGGTTTAGCCACTAAAAATATATTATGTTTATATGATAAGTACAATGTCATTGCTTTGTTAGGCTTCAAAATTAATTATTTGCATTTTATCTGTTTATCATATAGGATTTGAATTATTATTATTTTATTGTTTTAAGGTTGTTCAATTGTATATTTGTATTCAAGACTTGAGTTATTGAATAAAGTTCTCTTAGCTAGTGTCTATTTGGATTAACAGTAAAAGTTCATTTTCTAACATGATTTACAATATACAAGGTAAATTTATAAGATGAGTTTTGTTTTGAGTTATTAAATATGTTTTTCCAACGCGCCAATTCTAACAATATGATTATATCATATGTTATCGATAAAATTGTACCATCAGCTATTGACAATATTATGTTGATTGGTCGCAATATGAGTACATTGATCAATGGTGATATGAGTGTACTAATCATTGCCAATATGAATATATATTGATTAAAGGAATGTTTGAGTTAGCGTTTAAAAAAAATACGTTCACGAGATAAAACACATTTCACATGCTTTCCTTATACATCATAAATCATGTTAGAAAAATAAGTACTACATTCGATCCTAATTATAAGAACATTTTTGTAGTACAATTTGCACTATAAAAATGTTCCTATAATCAGAACCAGATGGAATAATAAAATGATGAGTAAGCTGATTGCTATCATGACTCAAGAGTATGCTAATTGTTAGGAACACTACTAGAAAATGCAGAATTTGCGAGGGAAAAAATTCCCTCGCAAATAAATGAACGCAAAAAAAGCCCTTACAAAACGATTTTTCGTCGTAAAAAAGCATTTTTCCCTCGCAAATTCTGTCGCAAATCGGTTTTTGCGAGGGAAAAACGCCTGTTTTAAAGTGAATTTTTTCGCCGCAAAAAACTTTTTTTTTTTTTTTGGTAGTGGAATATGAGCATATTTTGGATCGTTGTTATGAGTATACCAATTGTAAACAATATGAGTATGTTGATCATGATCATTATGAGCAAGCTAATCTTCGTCATTGTGTATTTAAAGCGGAGGGAGGGAGGGAGAGGAAACCGAAGCGAAAAAAGGATCCTCTCATTATTATACTTTTTCCTCATCTCTCATCATCCCTTCTAAGCCAATCTACGCCATTGATTTCATTTCATCTTGGCCGTCCATTTTATATTCTTAAAACTCATTTTCAACCTCTTAAATGCTTCGACTCACTGATTGCTAATATTTTAGGATACGGCGATATACTTTAGGATAGTGACTCCAGATTGAAAAATACTTCATGATCTTAAAAAATATTTTAGGATCTTGATGACATACTTAAGGATCTTTTGAAAAAAATACTTAATGATCTTAAAAAATTATTTTAGGATCTTGAAAAAATATTTCAAGATACTGACTGGTACTAAAAAATACTTCATGATTTTGAAAAAATATTTTATGATCTTGAAAAAATATTTTAGAATCGCTTTGGTATACTTTAGGATCTTGCAGATCTTGAAAAAATATTTTAGGGTATCGAATGATACTAAAAGGATATTTCAGGATACTGAATAACTTCAAAAATACTTCATGATCTTAAAAAATTATTTTAGCATCTTGAAAAACATATTTTAGGGTTCTGAAAGGTACTAAAAATATACTTCAGTATATTTTTTTAAGATCATAAAATAATTTTTCAAGATCCCGAAGTATTTTTAGATCTTGGTCATTATCCTCAAGTATCTTTTTGAAGACCAGTTAATCTAGAAATATTTATATAAAAATGGATGACCAAGATGAAGTGAATAAATGGTGTAGATTGACTTAGTAGGGATGATGAGAGATAAGAGAGAGTATGATCATGAGAGGATCCGGACCCGAAGGAAGCAAAGAGGGAGGGGAGCCGGAAAAATATGAATACTTTATTCAATAACTCAAGCCTAAATACAATTGAGAAATCTCAACTTTATTTATACAACCCTACAAATAATAAAATACTCAATAAAATAATTTAAATTCAAATAATGAGAGATGATAAGATGATCCAGTTAGTATTATTTGATTGAAAACAACTAAATCAGAAATAATCTAAGAAAAATAATAATAACAATACATAAATCTATGAAATCTTAATTTTAAATAGATAAAAATCCTTATCAAAATATTATAATTAAAAAAAACTAAATATATCTTAAATAAAGCCTTAGTCAACTCTTATCCCATATCCCCAAATAAACTTTCCTGGTGATATAGATCGAATCTAATATGTGCAAAGTGTATCTAAAATTAAATAAGTTAATGAAGTAAGCTTCAAACATGCTTTCTCATTTCCGGCACAAACCTCATTTTTGTCACTTTTTTTAGGCTAGATTATACAAAACTCATAAACTTTGGTTTAGTTACATATAATTCATTGACATTTCAGAGTTTACATTTAACCCCCTCACATTTTATTTTGGTCCTTATAGTTTTGTTGAGTTGTAACTTAATCCCTACACTTTAACAAGATAACTGAAATTTTATAGTTTTGATTTCGGTTGTAACTCAATCCCTACACTTTGACACATTGTAATTCAGTCCCTATAGTTTTAACCATTTTATAATATAGTTCCCCACCTTTATTCTAGAAATGAAGCACTAAATTATAAAATGATTAAAATTATAGGATTGAGTTACAACTATAGGGACTGAGTTATACCGAGTTAAAATGTAAGAATTGAGTTACAGTCAAAATTACAAGGGCTAAAAGATTAATTTTCCCTTAACTATTTACCCCTTGTTAAGTGATTGTTATCTTTTAACGAGAAAATGTCACATCGAGTTATGAGATGAAATGTGACATCCATTCGGTAAATTACCAATTTCATAAAACCTCTTGAACTTTAATTAGTTATAAATAATTCCCTAGACAGCTCAAGAATTTAAATTTAACTACCTTAAAATTTTGATTTATAATATTAAACCTCATGTTGTTACTTTTATCATTTTAATAAATTTATTAAGTTTTTTACTATCATTTGTGAATTAAAATATTGTTTTTATGTCAACAACTAAAATAATAATATTTAAATAGATAAAAATAAACATGTCATCATTTGCATAATATTATTTTCTTGGGATAGTTGAGCATTGATGATATAAAAATGTCATCATTTGTATTAAATATATTCTTCAAATGATTGAGTATTAATAGTTTAATTAAATATTATATTTGTGTTAGAAGGTAGCTTTTTCCCTCATTAATTTTTTTTATTAGTAATGCATATTTTTTCTCGAATCACAAGTTCAACATTTATTTTTATATTTTTTAATTATTATTCTTCTAATTTTTGCCCTACAAAAGAACTATTTTAGTTGACAAATGATAGTACAAATCTTCATAAATTTATTGAAATGATGAAAGTAACTTCGTGTGGTTTAAAACTTTAAGGGAGTTGAATTTAAATTTTAACATGTCAGGAGAATTATTTATAACAGATCAAAATTTATGGGAGTTCTCTTTAACTATTCAAAGTTGGGCGTTTTATGAAATTGATAATTTACACAGATTTTTACATAGGACATTACATGTTATCTCATAATATGATGCGACATTTTCCGTTAAAAAGACAACAGACATGTAATAACAAGGGGTTGATAGTTAAAAAAATGAAAAGGTCGAAGGGGTTAAATTTAAACTTTAAAATATCAGGAGTTATATGCAACTAACCTAAAGTTTGAAGGGTTTTCTATTTATTTATTTTTTATAAAATACATTTCATATTCTTTAAAATTTACAATATTTAACCCAAAGAAGTGACACGTGGCGTTGCCGAAAGCAACATGTTATATGAGCTGACTCGGTCAAGGCCATATCATGATTCATGAAGCTTAGCAAAAAAGGTCATATAACTCACAATGTGAGATCAATCCAAGCAAGATAGCAAAGGTCATATAACTCACAATGTGAGATCAATCCAAGCAAGAAACACACCAACACACCACTCCGGTTTTATTTATAGATCTATTTTGACCAAATCTCACATACCGATGATAGATAGTTAACTCAATGATTATGAGGATAAATTTTCAACTTTGCCTTATTTATGTTTGAGTGTTTTTAAAACTATTTCTTCTCTCTATCTTTATAGGTACAATTAATATGGGTGAAATTGTCACAATCTTGAATATTACATGAAACTGAACTTATAAATATGACCATTTTTTTTTATCAAAATGGACTTATAAATAGGACCAAAGTGGTATTACCTTAATACCTTCCGCCCTAAATATAGAAGTTATCATGGTTATTAAAATGGGACCGGACTAGTGGTTCAACCACGAAACCGGCAACCTGGTCACCCGAACGATTTGGTCTTGGCCGATTTAACCGATTTAATGTTTATTCATAATTTTCTCGACCTCAAAAATTCAGATTTAATTTTACATATTTCCAAAAATTATAAATTAAGACTCTATGAGATGTCTATTTTCTAATGCAAAAAGAATCATTAAAAATATTATGATTTCATCCTAAAAAATTATCAAATTCTCAAACCATTCAAAAACATATTATCATTCAAGTTCTCATCTTTTTGGTCTAGTCCCGAGTTAACTTCGGTTTGATTGATTTGACCATCGACCCTTGACACATTACTTAGACCGGTTCAATGGCCGGTTCGGATTTAATAATCTAGAATTATATTATAGATAGGAGGATTAGGAATAGATTCCAAGCAAGAAATGAATTTGACAACAACTAATAATAGTATAGATTCTATAATTAAGAATTAAGAAGTCACTTTAAAAATTTAAAAGAATTAGCTTGTCTTGAGCAATGATTTTGTTGTCCTTTTCTCTAGATTATTTTGATATTTTGATTTGAGGTTAGACCCATACAATTTCTTAGATAAATCAATGACTTTATTTTGATTTAAATTTGGGATAAGGTGTATTTTTGCCAAGAAGTTTTTAGTGAAGAGTACTGGGTATCTGATAGCTTTTTTAAGAGTGATTTTACCCTATTTTCCTTGGTAAAAAATTTTGAGGCAAAAATGAATCTTATCTCTTTAAATATCAATATTTCTCGTATTCTCCAATTTACACAAAATTTATCATGAGATCTCTCTTCCATTATAATTTCCAACATAAGTTCACAATTGTGTAAGGTATATGTGTTATTCAGTTATTGACTCATTATTCATTTCAGGGATAACTCGTTGAACTCATTTAAAACTTGCTTACTCAGGCAAGTTTGATAAATCATTTTCAGATTTGATTCGAGTTACCAATTGTACAAGCCTAATTATGAGTTAATTGAAAAGAGATTAATCACAAATTTGTATGACTTAATAAGTTACCCTGTGAGTTTGATAAATGATAACTATGCTTCTGACAATATAAAGCAGTACTCTCTAATACAATGCCTTTTCCATCTCAGAACTTCAGTGAACAGTAATGTCATTTACAGCACCAAAGGTGGTGTCACTCCATTACCTTCAACCAGTAGATATACATCTCTCTTTAATATTGAAACCCAGAAATTTTTCAAAGTGAAATAAGTGTTTACGCACATGGTACACGTGGATGCAGTAGAGGAAAGCAGCTACTGTGACTGCCAGATACGACAATAGAATCAACTTCCAGAAGTCCTGAATCAAATGCACAATATCAGATTCCACAACGAAAGAAAAGCTCCTTTTAAGTTTCATTAATATACATAAATGGGTTGGTCATGCACTTGATTGTATTCCAGTGTCATCAATTTTTAGTTTTAAGAACTTTACCTGTGGATTGGATATTACAATTCCCATAACATATGCCAATAAGTCCATTGAAGACTGAAGTGAGCTCTGAACACCTCCAACGACCACCCACAAGCCAAGCCTAGATACAGCTACTCCTCCCATTAGCACATATGCTGCTAGAACGCCATTCTGAATCCAAATTGAAGCAATACACGGTAACAGGCAAGTCCACTGCATTTAAACAAGGCATAAACAAACAAAACATGGTAAGATGCAGTTTTTTAGGATTTATAGACGACAGACTCTTCATAATAAGTTTCTCCTTCTCGTCTTGTAGATAAAGGAATTAACACATAATGTTCAAAGTAATTTGTGAGTTTATACCTGAGACCAGATAGACCAAAGTCCGGTTCTAATTGTGGATATGCGAGATTGTAAAACTGGATAAACAACTGTTGCAGCGATTCCGATCACGGCACTTACTCCTCGTGCTATTCCAATAACATATGCTGGTATGCCTTCCCATTCCAATGTAGCAGTCATCAAAGTTCCAAAGCTAAAACCATCAGTTGGAGCTTCATCAGTGAGGTTTCAGAACCAACTCATAAGAAAAGAAGAAATACAAGCATTTTAAGGTGCAATGAAACAAAATTCTCTGAATGGTTATCTCATAACTATATAGTATAATTGACTGAAAAATCCAAGATGATATACTTTGTGAAGTGGAAAACTAGATGTGCCTTGTGTACAACAACACATGCCATTGAATCTGTGGTTAATTTCAGATACCGCCACTTGGACAGTTCTGTGAGTAATTGTATTGTATAATTATCACCACTACTCATATATCACATAAAATTGTACTGTACGAGCTTCTGAAGAGTTAAAAGTACAAAACTCAACCACACATAAAAATATCACACAGTTTGTAAGAACCTGAGCACAGTGAAAAATAGCAAAGCCAGAGCTATTCCAGGGAGGACAACTTCTTGCTGCAAGTACACTTTCCACACAGCAATATATGGGATCTCCAAAATCCAGTCCACAATTTTCTTACTCCATTCCCTTTCTTTCAAGCCTGAGGTCTCGCCAGAATGAGAGGTTAAGATGTCACCTTCAAAAGAATAAGGTTCACTCTTTTCCTGATTACAGGTGGAAAACCTTGCCATCCTCCTCACGCTGCTTTGGCCTAGAGATGGAATCCCATAATACACAGATGTGAAAAGCCAATACTCCACCCAAACAGATATGGTATTCCAGAGTGCTAATGTTATAGCAGATGCTTTTAGTGATACAGAGCTTATTATGAACCCGGTTATCACAGGGGCAAGTAGCTTGCACGTTAGGTCAATGCGCCTCGTAACCGAATTCATCTCTGTCAGCAATTCTGGTGGTTGGCCTTCTGACATAACCACCAACCTGTAACATGCTTTCAAGTATTCGACATTTAGAAAAAGACAATTAGTTGGTTTCATTCTATATAAATCTTTCCTCAGGAAAAAGCTTCACTAGTATTACCATTCTCTCTCGATCAAGATGGTACCAGCGAGAGTTGAAAGCATGCCAATGGCCCCGCAGATGTCGGTTATCACCACCAGCAAAATGAAAACTGGGAAATTCGTGAACCTTAACGATGGGTAGACAAGCAATGCAACTACAGTGATCCCAGCAATAATGAAAGAGATATTTTGCATCACCAACCACAGTTGCAAAACCTGCCAATGAAACACCAAAATACAGATTACTTCACCAGCAGATAATTCATTTCATTCTCATATGATTCAAACGAACAAGATTAAAGGAAACTTCCAGAAATATGAAATGACTAAAGGCGGTCATGTAAAACATTTGCTTCATCACAAAATTTGGATTAGAGACAATTTTGGCATTTCTTGTCAGTGCATCCAAAATTATTCTGATCGTTGAAAGCTATGATGCTAACAATAAACTGACAAAGTAAAGTTTGTTAAGTACTTGCTGACTTATTCTTTGATAAGAATATACAGCAAAGGTAATTTTTTGAATACGGACTTCAGTAGTTAACTAGTTATGTTCTTATTAGAGAGCTCAAAAGCAAAAACCTAAAAAATACACTTAAAACAAGCACAGAAATACTATTTTATAACTAGTCCAAGAACTCTTTTGTGACAAAACTAGTCGATATTATTTTTTGGTGACAACCCGTTTGGCATATGATACGATTCACTAATCTAGATTTAAGTTCGGATAGGTTTCAACCAGGGAAGCTCTCCCAATATATCTTTTTTTTTTTTTTTTTTTACATTTATAATTATAAGACTCAAATTTGAAACCTTATTTAAGAGGAGTTGAGTTCTTTACCACCAACTTTAGCCACCATTGATAGCAAAACAAGTTGATATTTGTCAAATTATTTTTGATGAAAAGACCCCTGATTTCATTTTCAGTTAGAGCAACCTTTGTTCTCTTCTATGGAACATATGAAGATTTACAAAACGCATAATAGAAATATCATATAAGAAGCTGTCCTACTGGTCTTTTCACTTATAACTTTCAAAATAAAAACTAATATGAAATGTGTCACAGGCCTCTGTATATGATTTGAACCAGAAAGTTATTCATTTCCAAGAATGCTAATAAGCTCACCTGCACATATGTTAATTTATCCACCAATCTCCCAACAAGGGGACCAAAAACAGCAGTGGAACCAGATTCTATGGCACCATATAGTGCGGCAAAAAGCAACGAGTCTGGCCATATATTGATCATGTATAAACCGACAGAAAACTCCCACATTCTGTACACATAAATCCCTTGTCAAAAGCCAAAAGAAAAGGTTAAAAAAGAAAAACAGTAACTAATACACTATAGCCCCTGTACATCACAATCTAGAACTCTTTATTTGGATTTGAGCTATATTGTTCCACTCAAAAACTGCTGATTTCTTCAGCATTTATTTGACTTTGTTCCTTTTAGGGATGATGTAATTTAAACACTTTAACGCGTAACATCATCAACTCCTATTCCTAACAGAAAAAGATCTTCAAATTCGTGCTAAAGTTCAAGACAGTCTAATACCAGAAAACCGAAGTGGACAGGAAGATGCCTTTCCATATGAAAATCATTTGAAAAGGAGACAAAAGCAACTTTTTATGTTTCAATCTTCCTTTATTGATAAAAGAAGAAGAGACAAACCTTGAAAAAATACCCTTTTTCGTTTAACTTTTGTGCATACCAAAGCCAATCTCCGGGACCCATCTAAAAAAGGGGAAATTAAACTAACCCACAACCAAGAAGAAAGCAACAAAAAGGAAGAGATTCGAGAGGAACCTAGCACCCCATCTGGCTAAAAAGTGGCCAACGTATAAATTAGTGATAATAGAAGATGGACGTCCCTGTTCGTGCAAAACCAGTGGCTCTACGTTTTCTTCCATTTCAAATTCTTCCGATCCCAATCTTCCCTTAATCGTCACTGTGTTCAGAGAAATTGTCGGTTTTAATTTCTAGCATGATGCAGGAGGGAAGAATCATGCAACTTAAAAAAAAAGAAAAGATAAATAATAATAGTAACAACAAAGATGACGACGATGTTGATAATAACACATGGCCAACTAGCAGTGGAGATCCGAGTGGTGAATTGTACATTAGCGAGGAGAAAAAATAAACAAAGGAGTATATCTTGTGTTATTTGATCAGGTGGATCTGAATTTGAGTCAAACTCAGCCTCGTAAACGTCAGATTAGGAGTATTTAATTGATTAATAATTGTCTCTGGAAGCGAATGCAGACGGAGAAGCTCAAAAGCAAGTAAACATCATCACGGTAAAGAATTTACACTCTCCTTAACTTCTTAGATCAACATTTGACCATTATAATTTATCATTGATACGTAAAGAAGACTTAAGAGAGAAAGCACTTACCCTCCTTTAGCACGTAGGATTTTGATTCAGATGGATACATTGTCGCTTCTGCTTCTCCCTCCTGCTTGTTGTATCTTTCCATTTTACTCCCCGCAAAAATTGACTGTAGAAGAATATGGAGTGTGAATGTTGGTGAGATTGTTCAAGCCCTCTTCTTATCTATATATATACACACACACTTGTGGAGAAAATTAATTCAGTTCCAATGGTTTATAAATTCTCTTACTCATTGCTCTCTGAACTTCAAATAACCGATTTGTTTTAATTAAGAAAATAGTTAAATTAATTAAAAATAATAAATATGTTTTTTTTTTTCAACCATCTCCTTATTTTTTTAATAAGATAAATGATAGAGACAATAAATGTAATAAATACAGGTAAAGTTGGAAAAAACGTAATAAATGTTTTGACAAAATTAAAATAAACCTTATATTTTAGAATAAGTTCATTCAGAAATTTTAATCTTATATTTAGAGACGAAGGGATTATTAAATAGGTTCTTATATTTGGAAAACACTTATATTAATTTCGTCAAATTCTCCTATCACATGTAACCATGTGTCTTATTTTTGAATTATTATCATTTAGCTATAGACACGTATATATATATATATATATATATATATATATATATATATATATATATATATATATATATATATATATATATATGGGGTTTAAACTTCTCATGTTATATGAGAAGAATACTTTCCTACACACACATTTGAAATGATTAACCCACATATATATAATGCTAATTATATATATATGTGGGCCCCATCATTTTTTATGTGTGAATATTTATAAAAACACTTCTCCTACAATATGAGAAGTGTTTTTCCCTATATATATATATATATATATATATATATATATATATATAAGGATACATGGTCATGCAAGACGGGAGAACTTGATGTAAGTATGATCCCTTATATTTTACTAGTTTGGGTTGTTTTTATAAGCAACAACTACCTAAATTATACAAAATAACACGCGATTAAAATTAGTTAAAAGTAATGAATGTATAAAAGATATAATTTTTTTTCCAAACACACCCTTTTATGAAAATGATGGATGAGAGAGAATGAGTGGAGAAAAAGAAGAGAGAGAATGAGAGAGGAAAAAGATGAGAAAGATATATAATTAATTGAGGATAAAAAAAAAATGTATTATATTTTTTAGACAATACAAAATTGTGGCCTATACTCCTTCTGAATCATGAATCATAATGTAAGTCGTTTCTACAAGAATAACTTTGCCTACAATATAAGTCATTTAGAGAGCAATTAATGTTGTTTTGTCTATTTTACCCTTATAATTAATGTTTAAATATGATTCATTGTATTTCTCAATCACATTCAAAACCTCATTTAATATGGGTAAGGAAAATTTTATTTAATTTAGGACAAAATTAATGAGTTAACTATCATTTTTTAGTCATAATGAATTGGTTAAAATGACTTATATTGTGTATTAGAGGGAGTATATAAAATCAAACTCATGAGAAAGAATGTTACTTATAAATAGGATGAGAATGAGTATTTTATAATATTTCAAACTCGTCCCTACTGTTTCTACTATTTGCAAAGTTAATTCTGATACACTTTATGAACCATGGCTTAACGGTTATTAAATGTCTGATGCAGCAAGCCGGCAACCAGAGCACTTCAAAAAGGCAAAAAGAATCTTTCCTAAACAAAATACTACTTTTTCTAGTCCTAATTATAGTACAATATTTATAAGTTCGTTTTTTGTCCAATTATAAGACAATATTTTAATTTTTATTAATTTCTTATTAAAATACCCCTATTTTATTTTTTGATGAGTATATATATATGGGTGAGTGGACTCTTCCGATCAGTGAAATATAATTTCCAAAATTGTTGGATTTTAATTTATTTATCGATAAGCTAACATTAATTTACGAATATATATATATATATATATATATATATATATATATATATATATATATATATATATATATAAACACACATACATATGTGTGTGTGTGTCTGTATATCTATGTATGTATGTGTGAGTGTCTACAGTATACATATATGTATATTTGCACACCCACACACACACAAAAGTGTGTGTGGACATATATATATACACACACACGTAAACACACAAATATATATATTTGTGTGTGTAGATCTATATGTATACATACACACACATATATGTATATATAATAAGAATTATTTCAATTTTTTTTTATAATGATCATTATTTTAATTAAAAAACATGTGAAAAGGAAAATTCTAAGTTAAAGAAGTATGTGACAGGGCTATTGATTCACTTTTACTTATGTGTATAATTAGGACCGGAGGGTTTTTTTTTTTTTTTTTTTTTTTTTTTTTTAAACTGTAAACGCCAACGTTCTTGGATTCTATTGGCTTTAATATCCATACTATATACAATATAAATGCTATAATACTCTTTTGAAATAGTGATAGGAACCTTAAAAAGTAATTTTTCAATTGTGATTTACGGTATACAAAGTAAGTATGTAAGATGAGTTTTATTTTGACTTATATAAATAACCACTTTTAGGACCCTCAAAAGAAATTTCAAATACGTATATACTCATTCTCTCCTGTCTTGTTAATAGGGAAGGGACATAATACTGTTATGTCAATTTTATCTCTAATTTTTTATATAGAATGAATAATATTTAAAGTTTTTCTTGGTTTCTAAAAAATGTTGGAATTTGGAAATACCTTATAAATATGATATAAAAGAATACTCTCTCCATCTAAAATATAAATCACTTTCTAGATTAGTCCATAATATAAGTCACTTAGAAAGTAATCAATGTTAATTTATTAATTTTTATCACTGTAATTAAAGGCAACGTGACTCATTGTATTTTTCTCTCTATCTCAAATTCGAGCCTTATGAATATAGAAAAACCCCGTTGGGAGATCTTCCTATCATAGACAGATACACGACGCGGGTCGAATCCGGATTAGTCGGAAGCGAAGTTTCAGATGAGATGGAAAACAAAAACAAAAAACTTTTTAATTGGATAGTTTTGTTACTCTATCATTTGAGAATAAAAATATATAAAAACCAATACACAATCATTACTAAATTAATATTGTTGGGTAACCTCTAGTGGTGTTGGGAAGCCTTACGTCATTAATTATTTTATTAGTGAAAGCATAGTGACTTAACGCCATCACCTACACGCATGTTTTTAGTTATTCTAATTGGCTCTTCATAATGATTCCCACATGAACCAGCATAATATACTACTAGTATTTGATTTTGGCTCTCTTCATGTCACAAACCACAATCCTCCTCAACGATTCTTTATTCATTATTGAAAAAAATTAATCAGTAAATAATTCATTCTTTAATGTAAAACTCGTTAAGTTATGGGATTTTATTAAAAAAAAATATATATCATTTTATTTATCACCAATTTAGGACGTGTTTGGGATAGCTATAAACAGTAAAATAAGTCCGACGGAAAAAAAAAAAAAAAAAAAAGCGCTAATCTTGACCGTTTGGGATAGTTTCAAGGATTTATGCACTTATTGTAAAAAAGTGACTTTTGATAGAAGTCACTTTTTTTAGCTTCTAGAGTGACTTTTTTTAGTTTCTGGAGAAAAATGTTAGGAATGGGTAATCCAATGTGAATCTTATTAAATATACATTTGTATGCATTCTAATTTATCCATTAGAATATATTTGATTAAGTACTTTAGAGTTTTTTAATTTTTTTTATCAAATTTAAATTTTTATCTTCAATTATCATAACATATACAACTAATATATGTGTGTGTAATATTCAATAAGATTTATGTCATTTTCAGGCATTTTCCATCTTAAATAACTTTTAAAACTCTATTTCAGACAAGAGCCCATTTGAAAAAAAAAATCACTTCTCATCGTTATTTCAAACATAAATCACATGCAATCTAACTTTTACCCTATCTTTCGTTTGCAAAAGCCATATGAAAAAAACACTTCTATCACTGTTGTTCCAAAACAAACACTTAACTTGAGGGCATTTCTATGAATAAAATTGAGATTAATTGTCAATACCTATTTTGATTAATTTTTCCTTCATATTTTTCTTCCTTCCAAATTGTTGTCAGCCATAAAATAAGCAGAGTTCCACTGCGAACGTCCAACACAAACAGGTTGTTATAAACTTGTCTGAGTTCCATTAGTCCCAATTGAACTTGCATTACCTGCTAAATTCATTTCCCAGTGGAAGTGTGGAACATCATATGCTAACATAATTTTTTATACATTATACTGAATCTACCTAAGAAATGTTCATGATGTTGATATTCTTCAATCAAAAACGATGAATTAGCTTGACACGTTAACAAGGGCGTCTGAGTTGTTAGGAATATGAATATTCATCGATCATATGTTTGTTGAAAAAAAATTAATTAGCAAACACGTTCAAATAAGAATTTCTGCCCCATACAAAGATATTTAGTAGCAAATCATGCACAAGTCAGAAATAAGACAACCAGAAGTCAAACATCAAGTAACAGGAACATCATCCCTGGCGGCAAGGGCACACCAAGCACACCTGCAACACAAAACATAAAAATATAATTTAATCTTTTGGAGAATCTAAAACAACCAGAAAACATTGTTGGGTTAAGGTTTATCGAACACCCTAAAACAATTTTTCATGTGCCTTAAAGCATTTTATGGTACGCACAACACTATGAAATATTTTTCCAAGAGTCGTCCATCACCCTAAAATACTTTTCTGTGCAATTTTGCATAACGATCTAGATAATTTAGAGCGTTGGATACATCTGAAACAATACTTTAGAGTATTTGATGCATTAAAAAATAATTTAATATTGGACACATCTGAAAAAAGACTTTAAGGTACCGGGTGCACCAGAGAAAAATACTTCAGGGTGCAAAGGGCCACGGTGCACCTAGAAATATTTTAGGGCACTGGATGCAACCTAAAAAATACTTCAAGGTGCTGGATGCACCTTGACCCAACATAATTTACAAAGGATTTCAAGCACATATAATGCTGAGTTATAAAATATTAAATACTATTTCTGGGCCTATTTATAAGAAATAAGTTATAGTTAAATTAGGCCCGTAGGTAGTATATTTCAGAAAGTCAGATCATCTACTGAAAACAAATAATGTCACAATTCAATGAAAAATGTCAGCACTGTTAAGAAATGAAGCATCACAATGAAGGTGTTGGTCAACCACCAAAATATCATCAGCACAAAAATTATCCACAGAACAACTTCAGAGAATAATCTTTATCTATGCTCAGAAAATAATACCCCAGCCATCTGTGATCCAACCCAAAACTCTACAACTTCCTCATTGAGCAAGAAAAATCAATCAAATGAGAGCAAATCAACTTCAAAGCATACAATGCGGAGTCACAAAGTGAACAAGGTGTAATGGAGGATGAAACCAGAAATAAAAGCAAATGGACAAATGGAACATAAATTGATCAACTCAACTATTGCTAATGCTGTCAATCTTTGATGTCATCGGTCAAATAGATGTTACTAACTCCTCCATTCTTCTCTCAAATTCAATATTTCACCTTTACATCGTCCTCACTGATTCTACTGCTTTTTAACAACACGCTAAAGAAACTTTTATGATTAATTAAGTCATCCGCCAGATTAGTCAATTTGCATTAGTACCTCTTTCTTATCACCATCATCAATACAAAGAGTGATAAAAACAGAAAACAGCATGCAAAGGGATTAGAAAAAGAGCTGAGAATCTTGGCAATCTCGTTTACATCTCATTTTTCCAATCATGCCAGTGGTTCAAATCTCAAGGCAGTTAGTAGGAAGAGAACAAAACAGAACATGGACTCTGTGTTAACCTTTCAAATCTAATGTTAACAGCAGCATAGAGTCACCATGAGTTCAGTTTGAAAACTCAAATTGCTGTCAAAATAATCAAATTCCAACGGATAAAGACCATGAAGAACTCTAAATTTAACTTTTGTACAGAATAACAGTGTGATATATATATTAGTATATTACCAACAAAAATTAGAGATTAACTATCAGATTTAAAACTTGGAAATTAGGTTGGCCCATCTGAATTAAAATTGAATTCTTATAAAACCAGACTCAAAACACATACTCATACAACTAAGTAGGAAGAAATACATCAAAATCTTTATAAGCTAAAGCCTTAAGTTTTTCCATACCATATGCAAAGTGGCACAAATAAAGCAAATGGTAGGACAGCCATGAGAGTATGGGATAAACTCACCTTTCATGTTTTAGAGCACAAAGGCAAATTAAGTCTACTTAAGAATCTTCCTTCAGTTCATCAGAATCAGAATCAGAATCACTCGCATTATAACCTAACACAGATGCATCAAGCAGTAGCAAAACTAACTTAGTAAACAAATAATGATGATATTGCCAATGTGGCTGACAGTGATAACAAGGAAAGGAGGGTTCACCTGGGCGCTTGTCACCAACTTTCCAAACTGAAGACCTAGTCCTTGATGCCTTGGTAAGCCAAATTCTTCCCTTCACATCCAACCAATAAGATTAGCCTTTGAAAACAAATAGCACCCACAAAAAAGTACATCCACAACTTCCATGTGTCATTCATTTATAATCCAAAATTACCCCCATCGCCCTTTATATGCATCTACATCCTTAAATGAACTGTAAAATCTATCCCATTATGCCAAAAACTACTCTGATGCACCAGCATAATTACTTTTGAATAGATTGACACAATCAAATTGGTCCTCAAATCAATGAGTTTCAATATAACCAAAAAAGAAAAAAATCTGGCATCAACATAGCAAAGAAATAGAATTTTTTTTATTGATTACTTTCACCTGTGGTTGGATTGTATATATTGTTATTCAAGACCAGACAAGTAACTACATAGACATGTAAGTTGTAATTACATAAAAGGATGGTATTTTGTAACCTAGGCATGTGTATATACATCCATTAGGACGGGAGAAAGGATAATTTTTTTCTTTATTGCCAAAAAATAAATCCTCCCCACTGATAAACATGCCCAGAACTTCTATTTCTTTTTCTGTGAAGAAACTGGAAACATCTCAATCAATATTCTTAGTTCAACTTTCTCAGCAAACCAGCGTAATATCAACTTCTTAAAGAAGCCCAGAACACCAAAATGATACCCAAAATGACCTAATCCACCATACTTTGCATGCAAGGAGAGTTCACACCAATGAAATAGTGATATATACACAGATATGTAGTACGATGTGTAACCAAAACTGCAACACAACCAGATATATTATTGTTCAAATGCAACTTGAGGGTACAGTCGTATCAAAGATAAGATGCTACTCATTTTGTTAAGTAGCAGTGCAATTCATAAAGAAGACTAAAACAGAACACCAAGAAACAAACCACCTTCCGGACAGATATCTCCGGAAACCCCAAAATACCAGAATCGCACCCAAAAACACATAATCCCCATGAATAAGAATTTAGGGGATGTCAATTCAGAATACTAAAACAGAGCAAGAAGAAACAAACCCACCTTCTGGTCATCTTTAGGAATTCCATAACCGTTGCAATACATCTGACCAACCAACACTTGCATATTGATGTCACCTGCTTTGGCCTCCTTAAGCGTGTCCCTAAACCAACGCTTAACACAATCCGCTACCACATCCGAAAGTGGCACTCGATTATTTGCCTCTTTCTCCGTACTGCTCTCCATCCTTCAACTTCGATTTCTGGATATGGGGTTTTTCGGATTCGGTATAATTGAACCACTGAGAAGAGTCGCAGAGCTAAAAGATAAAAAAATGGATTTCGAAGAAGCATTTCGAGGAAATTGTGGATAACTTCCAAATTAAAAAAAGAAATAAATAAATAAACAAACAAATAAAGAATCAAGAAAATTGAATTTGGGATTTCTGACCTTTTCCTTGAGCTTTCTCTAGTCGATGCTATCTGAAGATCATGTTTGAATTTTGTGGAGATAATTTAAAATTCAGAATGAGCCAAAGGCGGGGTTCAGTTTGAGAAAGGGGTTTTTTCTGTTTTTGGGCCAACTGAGAGTTAGGAAGGGTTTACAAGGACAAGGAGCGCGAAGCAGCTTTCGGTACCGCGAGAGAGAGAGAGAGAGGCCAAGCACGCAGGCAAGAAAGCTGTTTTGCTGTCGTTGGTCCCGCGACGTTGTTTCCCTGTGCAGCTGACCAAAACAGTCCTCACGACGTCGTTTAGTAAAATTATTTAAAAAGTAAATTAAACCAAAAAAATTGAATTCACAACAAACCGGCCCCATTTTACTTTCGGTGCAGTTAAGTTCTAAAATCTCTATATGTAATACTATAAAATCTACCAATAGTAACATTTCACATATTGCAAACTGATGTAATGAACCAAAGATAAGAATGTATATAATTTTTACATATATTAAATGAAAAAATATTACACTCTTTGGATGATATAAATCTTATGATGTATTATGTTTTTTTAAAAAAATAAAAGTTTAGGTGAAATTTGGATCCCCATATCTTAAGACTTAATGAGTACTTCCGAAGACATATAAATTGTCTATTAATAAGATCTTCAGATCAAAGCAACAAGATTTAAACTTAAGGATAAAGAAAACGATTATGATTTGTTTCCTGGCTCTTCGTAATAAGAAAGACTCCAAGCATCTAAAACCAATGAGGCATCAATTGAATTGAATGTGAATGTTGACACAATCCAGCTAATGTAGGCTTGTGTATGTGATACCAGTTGCCTCACGTCTAGACTAGTGGCTGTTCTTGTCTTGACATGTTTAAAGCCTAAAGGCTAAAAGCTCTATCAAAAGGTCTAGCTTTTATGGAAATGGATCAAGCTCTATAAAAATCAAATGCCTCTACCTACCTACTTGCATGGACTCCTTCCGAAGCTCATTATGGTTTTGCCCACTCCGACAAGAACATTTTTTATCATGATTTATTAGAAGAGCATAATTGACTTGATCCACACGCAACTCCCCCATATTTCAAACATATTCATAAAATATGTAACTATACAAGATACAAACGTGGTATACAACATATACATCTCCAATGATTTTTCTCAATCGCAGATGTAACTATATACTAGATACAAACATGATCAATGAGAAGCAATTATACAAAATTTCATGCTCATCACTGTAAATACAAATATTTTTTAAAAAAAAAGCGTCACTCATGACACAAATATACAATATTTATACCAAAGAAAAAAAAAGGATAATGGTAAAGAAATTCCACACTGAGCCTGGACCCTGAAAAGAACGGGGGATGCTTGCTTAAGATGCATGCCTATACCACGCAAGCATCTAGTTGTGAACAGATAAAGGGCGAGCCATATGGAGTGGGTAGTATCATATATGAGCTTGTAATCTTATACTTCACAGAGACTTCTCATTCATTAGAGAGGAGAAGATTTTGTACGCCTGAATGCCTGATTCAAGGTGAAAGGCACAGTAGTGTGATATTAATCAGGTGAGAACACTATGTCCCTCGAAGATTTAACAATCACTCCAACTATCTTTATCGTCATCTTCATCACTCCCGGCCAGAGCCTATACAATGATCATTATATTAGAGGACAATTATGGGAGTGAGACAGCCAAGAGAACTATATTCATAGCAGCTAATTGAACAGAGCAACAGAATGACAGACCTGGCGAATTGCATTTGCTTTCTCTAAGATGGCGGCAACCTTCAAGTTTGTTCTTGACCCCTGATAATGAAAGCGTTTTCTTGTTGTTGCAGTGGGCCTCAAGTTGAAAGACTGAAAGAACCAAAAGTTTTTTTTTTTTCTTTTTAGTGCAAGACTACTTTCAACTGAAAGAAACATACAGCAATTTGTAAAGAACAAAAAAAAAAAAGTTACAAGCTCTAACCTTTGTTCTTATCTGCTCTAGAAATGAATCTTTTTCTTCTACCCTTGGTACTGTCGGAGGTCTAACCCCTTCAGAAACCTTCCTCAGCTGCAAAATTTCCATGGCCAAGTGTTATGCAATGAGTAAGACCTCATGAAGAGTACATTCTAATATTCTGTGGTAACTATACAACTGTCATTACCTTGCTCTTGTCAAGAGCAGCAACTGCATCAATCACAGGACTCCGAGGACGTGGAAGCTTATCATTTGGCTTTCCATTTAGCCTTTCCCTATCAAAATCTGATGGTAGAGCAGACTTATCCAATGTCAAAGCCATTTCACTCTCTGAACGCAGCAGGTTGTGATTGGGCTGCACATTTTCCATGCCTGGTGGTGACATTGGTGAACTAGAAGGATCTCCTTGCTTCCCTTCTGAAGCCAGCAGGTTGTGATTAGACTGCACCTTTTCCATGCTTTTTAGTGACATTGGTGAACTAGAAGGATCTCCTTGCTTCCCTTCTGAAGGAAGTAGGTTGTGATTGGGCTGCACATTTTTTATGCCTGATGGAGACATGGATGAAATAGAAGGATCTCCTTGCCTCCCTTCCAGATAATTTGCAGACTGCCGAAGTGTTTTAACTTCTAAACGAGGTTGGCTTGGTGGTGGAGACAATTCCTGCGTAGAGATGGGATCTTGTACCAAAACGGCACATTCAACAGGTGCAATTGGTGAGTTTGTGTTTGAATCTTGTACTATTTCTCCCTCTGAGGCAACAATGTGACCTTGGGCAGGCTTGTTGGCAGGTACCATAGGTACAGACAATGTTAGGAAGGGGTTGTGGGTCTGGCTTCTCTCTAAAACTAGGTAATTATATTTGCCGTTTACTTCATTGAGCATGATTGGCAGTTGCATAGAAATTGCAACAGGATGCCCACCCACCAAAAATCCCGAGGTATTCTGGAGCTTATCACCCACAGCCATGACAGGTAAAACAGGATTTTGAAACTGCAAAGCTTCTCTCTCAGAAGTTGGTAAACTATATTGAGCTTGCTCTTCACTTTTAATCGGACGCATTGGTTGGAATGAGACTTCTCCATGTGAAGAGAGGGAAGCAGGTTGAAGCTTACCAGTCCTCCATTGCATAGGTGGTAGAGGGGGCATGGGTGGCATCTCCCCAAAACTGATTTTAGGTGCCTTGGATATGGGGTCCGGAAGAGGCTTGTTCATGATATGTTTTGTAAAGTTAACATCCTGACTTGCTAATTGTGACAAGGACTCAAATGACGTAGGTTGGCCTAAATGGATTTCAGGAACAGATCTAGAGTCAATATAAGAGTTTCTTTCCTTTTCCAAGTGATTTGATATTGGCATTTGTTCAGATTGAGGTTTCTTTGAGGAAGAATTTTCAACACATCTGGGCAGAAATCCTGCATCCCCTTGACCATCTTGTAATCGCAAGAACTTCTCTAAATGATTTCCAGACTCAAGCTGGTTAGAAAAAGAAGAAGATGCCAAACCATCTCCACCATTCCGTAAACGTTTACTCTGCAAAAGAGATATGGATTTTGTTTCCTGAGAGTCTAGCTTTGAAAACTTGAGAATCTTATCCTTGACAGAACTGTGTTCAGGTTGCTCCTTAGGAGATGAGCCTTCAAAACTATCACATGTTTCTGAATCATCACAGGGCACTGCTCTGTTCAGGCTCAGTTCTACGTTAGCACAAGCAGCATTTAGTTGAGGCATACCCCTCCCTTTCTCTAGTTTTGTCAAGGATTCTCTAACAACCGCTTCGCTGATTTCCCTTTGTTTCTCTTGAGGATCAGCAAAAGTAGAAGATTCTATGAAAGTCCTCATTGAAGAAGATATTATATTGGAATCTGAAGATGGTTCCTGTTGATTCTCCATCTTTTCTGAATTCAAGTCAACAGAAATCTTGATCGGTTCTACCTCATTGGATTCCATTTTTGTCTCACGGGAACATGTGCCAGGTATAGGTTCTTGTATATTTGAAAGATTTCTTGATGCAGAAGAGATCATACTGGAAGCAGAACAAGAAGTAATATTCACATCATTTTCAGCAGCATCAACAGATATTGATTGATCTTCAGGCTGAAGTTCTGTAGAAGCCGCATCATCTGTGACTTGATAATCCTGCCCATCATAGTCACCAGAAGATGAACCTATTAGAAGACTATCATCTTCATCTGCATCCACTCTGCAAGTGGATCTTAATTCATCACTATGCTCCATTTCTGATGGCTCTTCGAAATTCAATTGCTGATCATAACATTTAGCTTCGACTCCCACTGAGTATGATTCATCTTGTGAGTTGAGTTGTGTTGCTTCAGTAACATCTCCAGCTTTTGAAGGCCGGACGTCCAGCAGCAGGGTAGCACGTGAAGAATGCAAGTCCACTTCCGTGGATGAGCAAATTGGATCTTCTTCTCTATCAATCTCCCTACAAACAAGAATGTCAGAAAAGTTTTGGTTCGGAGATTCTGCTTGCAATCCCTTGGTATTGGAACACTTACTACGTTCATCTTCAGAAGCTAATTTTAAATCATTTGAAATTTTTAATGTAGCATTACTACTGACAGGTTGGTCACCATCAGCCAATTTGTTCAAAGGATACTTTTCAGAAGATACAGTAGCGTCAGCATCAACATTCATTTGGGAGGAAGCATCAGGAATGGCATCTATAGAGTCAGCGTGGTGCTTTGTGCCGTCATCTGCTAATCTTAATTGATGTTCAATGAGGCCTGTTGATGTTTCCTTTGACTGAGACCTTTTAGATAATTTCATCCTTGAAGTTGAAGTGGCTGCAAGATCTGAATATAAGAATTTACGTCCTGAATTCATTAGATATGAACCAGAGGACACATCTCCTGTACCAGAAGTCACTTCCTGATCATGTGCACTATCATGCATTAGAAACTTACCACGATCTGTTTTTTGTGTCCCAACATTTTGAGGAGGCTGGTTCGATGATGTATCTTCAATCTCAGGCCCATTATATTTGTTGGACTTAAATGACACGGGTTCTGATGGTATATTTTCACCCACAGTGCTTAAAGAATCAGAGCAAGAGAAACAGGGAATGTCTTTGTCAAAAGGACTATTTACATCTGATGTGGAAGATTCTCCAATGTATTGAAAATCTGAAAACTTAGCTTGCCGTTTGCTATATTTTTCCTTTCTATCCCTTTTGAGTGAATTATTGCCATCTGATGTGAAGGAGTTTTCTGATTGATAATCGGACAATCGAGCTTGTACCTCAGCATGGACTTCATTTATATCTCGTTTCAATGAACTAGTTTCATCGGACATTAAGGAGTCTGCAAATGATTGAGAATGCAAAAATCGATCTTGCTGTTGATGTTCTTTATCGTCAGAATCTTTTAGCTTCTGCAGGAAACTGTTCTCATCTCTATACTTATAATCTATATTTAATTCTGACTCCAAGGTAGCTAAAGCATCCAAGTGATGGTGAACCTCACTAGTCAAATCATCAGAATGGTACCCATACAAGAAGTTCTCTCTTTCCCTTTGTTTATTAATTTCCAATTCTGTTTTATCAGGTACCTTACTGTAATTTGAAGATATTTCATCTGACAAACGAGATGAGCCTTGTTCATGCTTCTTCACAAGATCACCATTTTCAAGAGCCTTGCTCCTGCGCATTTCTGATGATGACTTTAGCATTTCTTCCTCTTCATTAGTCCATGAATATGTCATTTCATTTTCCAAGGACCTTTTTACAGGTCCAACAGTGCTGATTTCAAGTATTTTGATCCCTTCTTCACTAGTATCATCCGATACCAATCTCGCATGAGGTGGAGAGACTGAGTTTTCACGAACCACATCATCATCGTGAACCGGAGATTCCAGAAACTTTCCCATGTAACTCTTCCCAGTTTTTGCTTCAGTTACAGAGCCATTTAATTGTCTATTCTTCAATTTCACGTGACGTCCAGAATCAGCACAAGCATTCTCAATACGCTCCTCAAGAAGCAACTGATGCAGTCTGAAAATATGGAAATTGAATTGTCACCAGTCAACCATTTCATTAGCTTCATGCACTTAGAAAACTGGAAGGATCAAGTAAAGCACCATTATAAAATTATTGAAACTTACTTTGTATGTGTTGATGCAACCTCAGGGGTTTCACCATTCCTCATTCGTGTGCCTTTCTTCTGCAGGAATAAGAAATAACCATTTTCTTCAAATCTTTAGATGCTCAATTTTCAATTGCATAACATTCTTTTATATCCTATTTAGCAGGGTATACAGCAATCCTAGACGGACCGAAAAAAACAGTGACCAAACTTGTCTTCCTGCTTTCTGTGAACCATATAATTCACACAATTCCATTTTAATTAAGGCCTTGCAGCAAGTTTCCCATTGATACTACAGGATGAAGTCAATAGGATAATTTATTGAGAGAAATAATAGGTTCTACCATTTAAAAGAATTTTCAATGAGGATCGTGTCAGTAAATAGCATACTTGACACTTTGGTACCTTGATTTTATGATTTTTCTTTTCCCTGAGGACTTCAACTGTTTCTAGTCCGGAGGAAGCTGACTCCAACTTAAAGAATGATGGATCAGTATAACGCTTCAAACATGCCCCAGCCCCAGCCACATCAAACCTTTTAGAAGCCAAAAACAAGAAATAGAAAAAAGTTTCAGATGTATAGAAGGTAATCAATTTTTGTTCAGCATTTAAATTTATTTGTGTACAATTAATCATGCTGCCGTACTTGTCCAGAAGGAACAGTTGTGGAGGGCCACGACATTCTTCATATGAATCCATTACAAATCGAGGCATGTCTCCACGACTAATAAGATTATGAGCAGACTGAAGATTGGGATGCCAACTAATCCCTGCAATGCGAATAGAAAATGCATATAACTTAGTCAAGAGGCCAATAATAGAAAGTGTTTCAATTTACCTTTTTTTGTGTGTGGATAAAGTACTAAGTTTTAGTCCCTAACTCAAGTGAAGGACGATAATATCTAACCTCCCTTAGACAAGAATGATAAATTATGAGTTTGGGATAGAAAAGCCTTCTCAAGTGAAGGAACTTCAGCCTCAATCTGTTGGACACGAGCCATAAGACCTTGACCTCTTGCAGCAGTGACCATCACTTCTTCATGCAGGTCATGAAATATCTCAGCGGCAAGTCTAACCAGAATAATGCTGTTAGGCCAAGAATGGCAGGAAATAACACCAGATATTCTTCAAGAAACATATGAACCCTTACAAATAGAACTAACACTTTAGTGATTAGTAGCAAAGCGATGAAAGCCAGTATTATGACAATGCTCATCAGATGGGTACATTTTCCTTACCAAAAGCATTTGAAACCGACTTACAAAAATCAGCCTAAAAAATTAGTCCAGTTGGTTGGCGAGATGATTGTGGATAGAAGAAAAACTGTAATTTCTGTCCTGCTTACTTCTTGTAAAATGTTCTATTAACAAATTGACATTTCTTCCTTCTGTGTTGAATTCATTTTTTAATTAATTATCTTTTTTCAGATGGGTAAGTTATTAAATAATGAGAAGTAATGTCATGAAATAAAATGTTTCTAATTAAATACAATATCTTCAGATGCACCAACGACGTGTTTTTCAAACTTCATATTAGATGCGAGCAGTTGCGGAATTCTTATTGCCCTTTGTTTTTCTGTTTCAAAAAACTTCATCATGCAAAAAAAAAAAAAAAGAGGATCCAAAAGTAAGAGAGAATTTATGGGAGATGAGACAGAAAGAGATGATAACAGAAAAAAAGTGAACCAGAATCAGAGAATAACAAGACGAAATCAGTTGTCAGAATTCAGATATAAAAATTGACAAACGAAATGTCGAGAGCCCAATTTATCTGCTTAACATATCAGACATCCACTTTCTTTCAATTCCGAACAGGATCCATCTTTTTCGGTGATATGACGACCAAAATAATAAAATGCTAAAATCCAAGAAACAATTAATATAGCACAAAAGCACAAAAATCTAGCTGAACAAAAGCTAACTCAGAGTAAGATTATGCAGACACTCTCAACTAAACGCACATTCAAACAAGTATAATAACGAACAGCGCTAAACACAACTGCTATCAAAATCATGAATGAAGAACAGTTCAAAGAAACAAAAGAATTACGAAATGGAGAAGGAACTGACTGTGAAAGGTCGCCGAGCTGGCGCAACAGACCGGCGAGTCCGGCCATGGCGACGGCTTCCAAGAGAGTTTCTGGATCATCCTTATCGGCGGCTCTGTACAGCTGAGGGTCACCCAAACTGAGCTCGTTCTTTAGAAGGTACCTAGCTATCGGCATTTGTCACAATTCAGCAATGTCGAGCTTCAATTTCCTCACTCACATGCTACTTCACTCCGATGACTCTGCTCCCCCCTGGCCGCTGCCCAATGGAGGAGAAAGAGAGAGAGCGTGGGCTTTTTCAGGTTTGAGGACTTTAAAATATATATATATCCCGTGAATTTGCAGTATGGTGTATTGAATTTTATTTTCATTACCTTTCTATTTTAAAATAAGAGTTCATAGCTTCATATTTTTCACATACACATGTATATATATACTCCTATGCTACTATCTACGATCTTTTTACTATTTATAAACCACCTCCTTAAATTTTTATATGAATGTATAATTTTATGTTTTTGTTTGGGGGTCAAAACATACTTATATTAATACTCAAATCAAAAATACATCAAAACCTAATAATTACAACTAAAATAAAATAAACCAGAACAATGACAACTGAAATAAATAAACCAGAACATACCGGTATGTATAATTTTATGTTGGGTAAATGGTTATTTTCTTGGAGAGTGGGTAGTTAAATAGAAGTAAAATTAAGAAGTTGTTAAATTTTAAAGTAGAATTAATGAATTTCAAGGTTTTTTATATTTGTGTTAAACATACCGGAAGAGAAGTGTATATAGTACACACTCCTCTCGACTTTAATATAAGGCGTATTTAGGAAATTGATCTTTATTTTTAATATAAAACATAAGTTTTCATATTTACTAATCTTTTCTTAATTTAGTGCTCTTTAAACAATAATTAACGAAAGAGAAATGAAAGAATTAAGAAAGATAACTAATGTATTTTATAAAATACACGTACGTTAACTAACTTCTTTAATCTAATCTAATTAAGTAAATATATCTTATATTAAAAATCGAAGGAGTATATATGAACTTGGAATGAATATTCTTCTCAAAATGATACCATCTGCAGTTGGTAGGTTAGTCCCTTACAACTTGACAAGCCAAAGTTCAAATCTTTACTAAGAGATGCATCACATTTAGTACACTTCGACAAACAAAATTGCTTCTAACATAAGGATACATATGCGTAATAAAATAACAAAATAAAAATAAAAGGCTAAAGTATACATTTAGTTCTTTATGTTTCTTACAGTATCATTTTAGTCCCTTAAGTTTGTAAAGTACATGTTTGGTCCCTTAATGTTAACACCGTTGATCTCACTTAACGGAAAATACTGACTCAATAATTTTAAGCGATGATTGTGTAATTAAATGTTGATCAAGCATGCTAGTATGTTAGTATTTTAATAAATTAATATTTTAAATCCTATTAATTGAAAAATATTTAATTTTCTTCGACAAAAAAAATATATATTTAATCTTTACAAATTGTGAAAAACCACAAAAAACCGTCTGTGAAGATTTTTTTCAATTAATAGGATTTAAAATATTAATTTATTAAAATACTAACATATAAGACGTGTTTGGTTAGATTTAATCGTGATCATCATCGCTAAAATTGTTGAACAAGATTTTCCATTAAATCGACTAACGGTGTTAACATTAGGGATCAAACGCAAGACTTTACAAATCTAATGATAAAATGATACCAAAATAAACATAAAGGATCAAATATATACTTTAGCCAAAATAAAAAGATGGCTACATATGAATATTTTAATTTTCTACCGCAAAGAAAGGGGAAAAATGTAGGGGTGGTTTGTGAACAAGAATGTGGGAGTTAGGAAAAGTATGATTGGGGAGAGATGATTATTGTTGCTGATACTGATAGGCGGGAGTTATGGCGCTTTTAATGGAGAGGGTGGGTATTCGATATTAATAATAAAATAAAAAATAAAAAAGAAAGAGTGTAAATGTCCTTTTTTGTTTTGTTTTTAAAGCAAACTCTGTCTCAACAAACCCTTCTTTGTCTCCCCTAATGTTGGTTTTGTGGCAAGATCCTAAATTAATCGGAGAAAATTTTTATTATTATTGAACTATTAACACTTATCTGATCCTTAATATAAGCATATTTGAGGAATTCATTTTAGTAATAAATATAGTTTTTATATTTATCAATTTTTTTAAATAATTTACTCATATTGATGGTTCTTCAACAATAATCAATGAGGAGAGCGAATGGGGGAATTAAGGAAAATGGACTAATGTGTTTTAGAAAATACACGTCATATCAACTAACTCAATTAACTTTCTTAATCTAATTAAATTAAATAAATATATCTTATATTAAAAACTGAAAGAATACCATAAATATAACTAAACTTTCCAATAGAGTTTTATATATATATATATATATAAAAGACGAAGAAGCTATTGTGAGTAGGGTGAAGTGAAATGATTGAGTTTAATGATAACAAAATGAGCATGCGTACACATGCGAATTTTAATATCCAAGCAAATGCGCCTATAACATTATTAACATCAACACAAGGCTCATGGTACTCCAAATAAAAGACATGATGGGTGTTTAATTTAAGTATATAGGACGACATTTTCTCTTCCCATGTTTGTATAAAAATGGGGAAAAAATATTTAATAAAAGGATTATTTTAGTATTTTCTCAATGGCAATAATAGAGAGAGAAGATGTGAGCATCAATATTATCATGCCTCTTTTTTTTTTCCCACTTTGATGTATAATATTTGTCTTTGAGTCTTTTCTTCTACCCAAATATTGGATAAACCACGAGATAAAGTATTTGAGGTGACATTATATCTATTTTATTTTGTTAGTGAGAGACCATGCAAAATGGAATAAGGATTTTGTTAGTGTGCTACTACCTCCAATAATTAATACAAGAGTTAGTTAAGGAAGCTATCTTTAATCCTCAATAAAAAACTTCAATCTGTTATAGATATATTAATTATGTGGATGTCATTGATCTCATATTATGTATAGGCATATTATATTATAAGCATGTGGGACCCACGGTCACAAATTTTCTTCTCTTCATGTGAAGGCAGGTGAATAAATTTTCGTCAGGAGCAAATTACCTCTTATGACCCGAGATAGAAATTACACTTAGGACCCATTTTTTCTTCTATAAATAGAGGTCTTACGTAACTATTGAATACACTGGAATAAGAATTCCTTCTCTCATTCTCTTCTCGAATCTCTATCTTCTCTTGTTCTTACTTTATATTTCTTCACTTTTATAACACGTTATCAAGACGAAAGTGCTTCTAACGAAGAATACGATTGTTTCTTTAACGATATTGTTTACTTTTATGTTCATTTCATCTATCGGGATAATCGAAGCCATTATATTGAATTAAAATTATATTTTTACCGATTATTTTAAACATCGGTTTTATGGCTAAGATTTGAGATTATTTACTATTCATTACTATTCATTTTTTAATCATTTTTATTAATATCATCTTTTAATGATTTCTTTATATGTTCATTATATTGATCTGTGATGATCTTAACAACATGGAATTAAAAGCATATATTTTTACCGAATGTTTTAAACATCGGGTTCCATGTATAAGATTGGAGATTATTTATTTGAATAGTATTTTACTATTCATCCTTGATTTAATTATTTTCATATTGTTTATTGTTATTGTTACTAATTTTAACATAACATTTACTTTTATGTTACTAACATATTTATGATTCGGTTATTTACTTTTATGTTACTAACATATTTATGATTCAAAGCAATTTACTTTTAATGTTACTAACATAACTTTTACTTTTATGTTATTAACATTTACTTTTATTTATATCTTATAATTGTTATTAATTTCGACACCTACGTGGGTTAAACCTCCTAACCGAAGTCATGATTTAATATTCAAAGATTTACTTTTATTCTTCGCTAACATATTTATGATACAATATTAAATTATATTGTTGTTAATATTTATTGCTATTTAATATTTATGATACAGTATTTAATTATACAGTATTTATGCATTTACTTTATTGCTATATTAATTCTAATTATTATTATTATTATTTTTAGTCATGACCAACAGCAGTCTTACCAAACTTGAGTTTAGTGCTCTTGACATCACCGGGAGAAATTATCTATCATGGATTCTGGATGTTGAAATCCATCTTGATGCGATGGACCTTGGAAATACAATTTTACGCGAAAACGATGCATCACGAAAAAGATAAGGCGAGAGCAATGATTTTCCTTCGCCACCATATTCATGAAGGATTAAAAACTGAGTATTTAACGGTAAAAGATCCATTTGAATTATGGACAAATTTAAAAGATAGGTATGATCATCAAAAAACGGTGATTTTACCTAGAGCTCGTTATGATTGGATACATCTCAGGCTACAAGATTTCAAAACTGTAAGTGAGTATAATTCAGCAGTTTTCAAAATCAGCTCTCAGATGAAATTATGTGGTGAGAAAATGACTGATAATGACTTATTAGAAAAAACTTTTTCTACTTTTCATGCATCAAACATGCTATTGCAAACGCAATACCGAGAAAAAGGTTTTCAAAAATATTCTGAATTAATCTCATGCTTGTTGGTAGCCGAGCAAAATAACGAGTTATTATTGAAGAATCATGAAAATCGTCCAACTGGATCTGCTTCATTCCTCCATTCCCTGAAGTGAATGTGAGTGTATATAATAATGGTCGCGGACGTGACCGTGGCCGTGGACGTGGACGAGGCCGTGGCCGTGGTAGAGGTCGTGGTAATTACCGTTATCATGGTGGCAGAAATACTTATTATAATCCTTATACCCACCAGAAAAAGATAAATAATGAAGGACAGAAGAATGACAGGGGTGGTCCTTCAAAGGTTGCTGAGAATCAATTTTATCGCCCTTCAAAGGTTGTTGAGAACCATTGTTACCGGTGTGGTATGAAGGGACATTGGGTACGAACTTGTCGTACACCTGAGCATCTAGTAAAATTGTATCAAGCCTCCATGAAAAAGAGTGTGAATAATGTTGAATATAATGAAAATCATGATGAGGCACGGAAGAATGATGATGCCAATGAGCCTAATGAAAGTGATGCTATGGCACACTTAGAGGTGCGAGTTTTTGCGAAAATGTTTGGTTGAATGTATAATAAGAATAATGTTTTGTAATATGTGAGTTATGTTTTATATATTATGAGATTATTATTAAAATATGTTTTAATATATTTCTTTTCTTTTGATGAAGATTATGGAAATTGCAAATATTGAACACAAGAATGAAGATATGTGTCTCATTGATAGTGCTACAACACATACAATTCTTAAAGATAAGAAATATTTTTCACTAACAATAAGTTGTGCAAGCATCAATACTATAGTGGGTAATACAAAGCGATTAAAGGCTCCGGAAGAGCAATTATAATATTACCCAAAGGTACGAAATTTGTTATTAATGATGCTTTATATTCTTCTAAGTCTCACGTAAATTTATTAAGTTTTAAGGATATCCGCAGAATGGATATCATATTGAGACTATAAATGAGAAGAATAAAGAATATCTACAAATTATTTTTGTTAGATTTGGTGAAAAATGTGTTCTAGAAAAATCACCAATGTTATCTTCTCGGTTTGTACTATACAAATATTAGTACAATTGAAACAAATGTTATGGTAAAAAGAAGAATATTGATAAAGATATGTTTAATGTTTGGCATGACTGGTTAGGTTAGGTCATCCGGTCATCTATGATGCGAAAAATAATTAAGAATTCATGTGGACATACCTTGAAGTGTAAAGAAATTCCACAATCTCATGATTTCTCATGTGTGGCATGTTCAAAAAGAAAATTAATTATTCGCCCCTCAACAATTAAAGTAGAAAGTGAGTCTCTCACATTTCTAGAACGGATACTGAGGAGATATTTGTGGGCCGATAAACCCACCATGCGGACCATTTAGGTATTTTATGGTTTTAATTGATGCATCAACCAAATGGTCGCATGTTTGTTTATTATCTTCTCGTAATTTGGCATTTGCGAGGTTGCTTGCTCAATTGATTAGATTAAGAGCACATTACCCACGATTATCCCATCAAGAAAATACGTCTTGATAATCTTTGGTGAATTTACTTCACAAGCTTTTAATGAATATTGTATGTCCCTTGGAATTGATGTTGAACATCCCGTAGCACATGTTCATACGCAAAACGGACTTGCGTAATCATTGGTTAAACGATTGCAATTTATTGCAAGACCTTTACTTATGAGATCTAATCTCTTAATTTATGCTTGGGGCCATGTCATTTTGCATGCAGCAATGTTAATTCGTATCAGGCCAACAAGTTATCTAAAATTTTCTCCTTTACAAATGGTTTTTGGTCAAGAACCTAATATTTCTCATATAAAGATTTTTGGGTGTGCAGTATATGTACCAATATCACCACCACAACGGACCAAAATGGGTCCTCAAAGAAGGATAAGAATATATGTTGGGTATGAATCTCCTTCAATTATAAAATATTTAGAACCTTCAACAGGAGATTTATTTACGACACGATTTGCCAATTGTCATTTTAATGAATCAGTTTTCCCAACATTGGGGGAAGAAAGTAAGCAGTTGGGAAAAGATAGAGAAAGTAAGCAGTTGAGAAAAGAAATTAGTTGGAATGAATTATCATTGGCTCATTTTGATCCTCGTACAAAGCAATGTGAACTAGAAGTTCAGAAGATAATTCATTTACAGAATTTAGCTAATTGAATGTCAGAAGCATTTACTGACCCAAAAAAAGGTGACAAAGTCACATGTCCCAAATTGTTAATGCTCCTATTCGAATTGATGTCCCCGAAGGACAAGGTCAATCTATTATGAACAAATCGAAACACGCTTAAAGCGTGGAAGGCCTATCGGTTCAAAAGATAAAAATCCTTGGAAAAGAAAAGGAGCTAAGAATATAGATGGTCAAATTGAGGATAATCAAGGAAAATTTATAGCTCCAGAAGAGCTACCTCATGAAGAGGTATTATCTATAGAAGAGAATAATGAAGTCTCGGAAGAGACTCGTGCACTGAAAACATGTGAAAATAATGAGATCTCAATAAATTATGTTATGAATGGAATCCGATGGGATCGAAATGACGTCAACGTTGATGATGTATTTGCTTATTATATAGCAAATGATGTAATGAATAATAATGAGGATTATGAGCCAACATCTATTAGGGAATGTCAACAAAGAAAGGATTGGCTATGGAAAGATGTCATTAATGCGAATTGAATTCATTGGCAAAACGAAAAGTATTTGGACCGTAGTCCAAACACCTAAAGATGTAAAGCAGGTTGGATACAAATGGGTATTTTACGAAAGAGAAATGAAAAAGGTGCAATTGTTAGATATAAAGCACGTCTTGTAGCCCAAGGCTTCAGCTTCACACAAAGACTTGGCATTGATTTTGAAGAAACTTATTCACCAAAAGTAGTGGATGCAACTACTTTTCGTTATTTAATCGATCTGTGATAAATGAAGGTCTTGATCTGCATTTAATGGATGTTGTGACTTACTTATTTATATGGATCACTTGATAGTGATATCTATATGAAAGTCCTCGAAGGACTTAAGATGCCAAAGTAGCATCTAATTCAAATTCTCAAGAACAATATTCAATAAAATTAAATAAGTCTCTATATGGCTGAAAACAATCAGCGCATGTGGTATAATTGTCTTTAAATATTTATTGAAAGAAGGGTATAGAAATGACCGATATGCCCATGATCTTTATGAAAAGATCAGGAAGAGAATTTTCTATAATTCTTGTTTATGTTGATGATATCAACATTATTGGAACTCCCGAAGAGCTTCAAAAAGCAATTAATTGCTTGAAAAGAGAATTTGAAATGAAAGATTTGGGAAGAACAAAATTTTGTCTTGGATTACAAATTGAGTATTTAAAGAATGGGATCTTTGTATATCAAGAAACTTATACAAAGAAGGTCACAGAAAGCGATTTTATATGGATAAGTCACATCCATTGTCTTTCTAATGATTATAAGGTCTTTGAAAGTTGATAAAGATCCATTTCGACCTAGAATAATTAATGAAGAAGGTGAAGAAGATCTACTTGGTCCGAATACCATATCTCGGTGCTATTGGAGCATTAATGTATCTTGCTAATCATACACGTCCGATATATCATTTTTTGTAAACTTATTAGCAAGATCTGAGTTCTTCACCTACTCAAAGGCATTGGAATGGAGTAAAACAAATTTTACGCTACCTCGAGGCACTATGGATATGGGGTTATATTACTCAAATGTATCCAAGTATTAACTGATTGGTTATCTGACGATCTTTGGATTTTTGTCTGATCCACATGATGGTAAATCACAAAAGGCTATCTATTTACATGTGGAGGTGCAGCTATATCATATGATCTATGAAACAGACTATATCAGCTACATCATCTAATCATGCAGAAATTCTAGCAATGCATGAAACAAGTCGAGAATGTGTATGGTTGAGGTCGTTAATACATCATATACAAACAACTTGTGATTTATCTTCAGGAAATATGGTTCCAAAAATTCCGTATGAAGATAATCGCATGTATTGCTCAACTTAAAGAAGGATATATCAAGGGTGATAGAGCAAGCATATTTCACCAAAATTCTTCTTTACTCATGACCTTCAAAAGAATGGTGAAATAGATATTCAAGAAATCGGTTCAAGTGAAAATTTAGCAGATTTGTTTACCAAATCACTTCCAAGTACAATCTTTGAAAAGCTTGTATTTAATATTGGTCTTCGAAGATTGAAATCTTAACGATGTTGTCAAGTGGCAAGCGAAAGGAAAATGTGTTTAAAAGATATTGAAAGTAATGTTATCATCGGGGGAGTAAAACTGATGTAATTAAGAGGGGAGTTAATATATTGACTTTCTTTTTCCCTTATCTAGGTTTTGTTCCACCTTTGGGTTTTCCTAGAAAGGTTTTTTAATGAGACAACATTAGAAAGTGTATCGATGAATGATGACTTTTCTTTGGCTAGGTTTTTATCCCATTTGGGTTTTTCTAGTTAAAGTTTTTAATGAAGCATATTCATAATGGACATCCGAGGGGAGTGTTATAAATATATTAATTATGTGGATGTCCATTGATCCCATATTATGTACCTAAGCATATTATATTATAAGCATGTGGGACCCACGGTCACAAATTTTCTTCTCTTCACGTGAAGGCAGGTGAAGAAATTTTCGTCGGGAACAAATTACCTCTATGACGAGAGATAGAAATTACACTTAGGACCCACTTTTCTTCTATAAATAGAGGTGCCTTTCAGAACTATGAATACACTTTGGAATAAAATTCCTTCTCTCATTCTCTTCTGAATCTCTACATTCTCTTGTTCTTACTTTATATTTCTTCACTTTTATAACACAATCCACTTTGTTTTCATACTAGTTTTTATCCCATTTTTTCTAAACTGCTACTATTGATCGTACTTGTCAATGGAGTTTGCATCAATGGCTAGTTTTCAGTACACACAAGTGATTCAAAAAAATATTTTAGAGAAACCATCAAATCAAAGTGATTCAAAAAGATATTTTAGAGAAAATATCAAATCAATACGTATTTTTTTAAAAAAAAGAACTGATTTAATTTTTTTTTTTTTAACGTATTCAAATTAGTTAAGAAAATTTTAAAGAAATTAATTTTTAGGGAAAAATATAAGAAAATACAACTTGAACTTTAAATCTCATATCACTAGTTTCCTACTAAGATGATTTGTCGATTGCTATACTCTTATTGTTAGTAGCAAAATTCTTTTATTCAAGAAGACTGATTTTAAATTTTAAAGTGTAAGTAGTATTTTCCTATATCTTTTTTTATTTTTTTTATTGATTGAAGTTAAATTAGGAAAGCAACATGTCGATGTCTCTCATCCTCACGTTGACCTTTGACGGAGGGCAGATATCTTTAAAATTATGTGTGATGGTCGTGCTACCCACTTCTCATACATCACATGGATGTCAATTATCAAATTCAAATTTATAATTATTATTTATTTGTTCCATCAAGTATCAAAGTTATGGTGACTTTTTAGGGGGAAAATAAAAATACATCACTTAAACGTCAAAATTTCAAATCAATTTTGTTACCCACAAAAATATAGGTATTGGCAACTCATTAAAAAAAAAAAAAAAAATCACTATTTTGAGATTTTAAAGTTTAAGTAGTATTTTCTTATCATTTTCCTGATATTTTATTTATTTGTTATTTTTTTCTGCTAAAATGTAAATTTTATTTACCAATTGCTAGGAACAAAAAGCACTTTAATATCACCATTCTCACTTCCAAAAATCATGTGGTTGATTTCAATCTATGCATGATAGTTAGTTGCATCAACAGCATACTAGAGATTTTTTTTTTGTTTTACTTCACAAAATTATAAAATTAAATTAAAATTTTGTATATTATTAAAAGAAATATCAATTGAACTTCAAAATCTTAAATTAATGATTTTCTACTAAAATAAATTATTAATCATTATATTCTTATAGCTAATAATACCGATACATTTATAGACAACAAAATTGATTTGTGATTTTGATATTCAAGGGATACTTATTTATTTATTTATTAAAAAAATAATAGAATAGAAGACCAATAGAGGAGGTGTATATGTTTGGAGGGAGAGGATAACATAACTGAATTCAGCTCTCTTGTGGACCCCACAAGGCCCCTCCTCCTTTTTTTCCGTTACGTTACTAAATGAATCACCCGCCAACTTTTGTTGGTCCCCTTCTTGTCAATGCAAATATGGGATCACAATGTGGTAGGCCAACTACACAATGCGACTCATTTATCTCCTTTTATTAAAACTACCAAAATCACCACTCGTTCTAATTATAAATATAAGACAGAATTAACTTTATTTTTAAGAGATTAAATAAACTAAATAAATTACTTAATCATATAATATGTTATGATCATTAGATTATATATAAGTTTATATTTTAGACAAAATAGTTTGAAGAAAAACCATAAATATAAATATTTTAAAGTAATTTAATTAGTTTGCTTAATATCTCCAAAAAAAAAAGTCAACTTTATCTTATATTTAGAGTCGAAAGTATTACTCCTTCCTAGGTCTAATTATAAAACAAAGTTGACTTTTTTTTAGAAGTTAAGGTTTCTAATTAAATTACTTTAGATTTTTTTTCTCCAAACTAATTAGTTTGATTAATAATTATTACTATCGGTCCTAATTATAAGACATAGCTGACTTTGTTTGGAGAGATTAAGGAAGCTAAATAAGTTACTTAATCATTTTATATGTTGTGTATCTTTATATTATATATTAGTTTATTAGTAAAACTAATTACTTTGAAGAAAAAAATACAAATAAAAATACTCGAAAGTAATTTAAGTAGCTTCCTTAATTTCTTCAAAAAAGTCAATTATGTCTTATAATTATGACCGGAGGGAGTAATATATAATCTAAAGATACACAACATATAATATGATTAAGAACTTATTTAATTTTCTTAACCTCTCCAAAGAAAGCTTAACTCGTCTTTATAATTAGAATGGGAGGGAGTATTTATTAAAAGCCTAAATATGCTTCAACTAAAAATCTTATCCAAAAGCGATGGATGCTGCTACTATTGCTATTGGAACAACTTACTCCAGATGGTGTTGTTTTAGTTATTTAAATGGGAGGAGGGAGAGAGGAAGGGAATTAGTTGGGGGAGTAAGTAATTCAAAATAACAACCTTCCTCACTTTATGTTTCTTACTTTAAATCTGGTTGATCTAATCTACCAAAACTGGGGAAAATATCCAATTAAATTTATATAGTTTCAATAAATTGAAAAAATAAGTATGCTTTCTTGTTTATTCACAAAAATAAATAAAAATTATGTTAGGACCTAAATGTACTTGATTTAGTGATGGATTAGTTAGACTATAAAATGAGCTAACTGAATTCAAATTACACCTTGTTAAAAAAGGTTCATAAGGAGAAGCATCATGGTCGCAAAGCCTCAATCCTGGATTAGTCGGTTCTTCGATATTTTGATAATATGATTCGAGAGAAAAAGCATCGGACACTAGGTGGCTCAGAGGGTTATCAAAAAGTAAAATATTAAGTTAGGAGACCTTAGTTAAACTCAATAATATTTGAATATAATTTTGCAATATCTTATGTTAGATATTTATATTCTTAAAATTTAAAACCCAGAAAGAATGGCACGCTACTCTCAAAAATGCATGACGTCCTTATTTGTGACAAACTAAGTATCAAATTCTAAAATATATAATATTATCTTCGATCACAATTATAAGGCACAGTTGATTTTTTTTAGAGAAATTAAGGAAAGTTTAAATAAATTACTTAATCATTTTATATATTGTGTATCTTTAGATTATATATTAGTTTTGAGAGAAAAAAATACTCTAAAGTAATTTAATTAGCTTCCTTAATCTCTCCGAAAAAGTCAATTAGGTCTTATAATTAGGACCGGTGGGAGTAATACTTTATGAATTTTATTACTTAACGATGTTAATTATCAAATAAATCACTGTCTGAATGATGTGTTTGTTTGGGTGTGACTTGAAGCAAACTTGGCTTTAAAGAATTGGGAAGAAAGAAGCCCTCTGAATCGCCAACTAAACTAACTTCTAGAAAACTAAGAGACATAACGTGTTTATTAGTCAATGTATGTGGTGGAATTTCATTTCTGCGTTTCATTTTGTTTTTGTTTTTTAGTGTGAAAGTTAAGTTTGCGTTAAACTTAATCAGTTCTAAGTTTCTGCTTTCTACTTTCCATGATTGGCATTTTCACACTCCATTCACTTCTTCAAGAGACTTCACATACATAGCCAATAAAGACTTATTGCTTTTGTTTTTGTTTTCTTTGAATAATTGATACTCCCTCCTAGGTCACAATTAAAGGACATATTTAACCAATTTTGGAAGGATTAAAGAAATGAATTAAATTAGTTAATTTTACTCATTTTCCTAAAACGTCCTTATATCATTTTATATAATTTGACAAAAACTACCGCAGGATTATTTTCTATGCAATCCCTTAACGCACAATCGTCGTAGCCTGTAAGTAGGGAGCGCATATAAAACGAGCACTATTAAATTTTCTTAAAAAATAAAACAAAAAGTGAATAGAAGTATGAACATTTTTTAAGGTGAAATTCAGGTCACAGAAAAAAAAAAAGTAAAAATAGGTGGATATGGATTATCATACGGTGGGGATGTGGTGGGAAGTGTGGCGCCGAACATATGACATGTGTATCTGAAAATTTGTCATCAATAAGCAACGGGGGAAGATGTCCCAAGAAAATGAACCTACGGTAGTTTTGGGCATAATTAAGGATAAGGGTATTTTGGGAAGAAAGAGATAAAAATTAGAATGTTGTCTATAATTAAGCCAAAACTAACTTCCTAAACGTCATTCATAATTGTGGGAGGGAGTAACTCTTTTGAACGTTGATAGTGTATTTAGAATTTTATGGGATGAATTGTAATAAGAACAGAATTTTATATGACGTAAACTTAATTATTTTTATTCTTAATATTTTTTATGGTATAGAATAAATGTAAATTTTTTCCAAAATAATAATACTTATTGATATTAAAAATTAATTTGAAAAAAAAAAAAAAAAAAATAGGCCATGAAACAATTCCTGGGTGTTCTTTTTGAGGGGCAACAGAAAATCTACTCTCAATGTTGAAAAGGGTATAAGTTATTAAAATTATATATATACAAATATGATATATATATATTCATTTTATAATATTAATTTATACTAAAAATCAAGTGTAAATAATAATTTCTCTTAAATTATGGAAAAAGGAATGTACTAATTTTTAACTCTTAGACGAGTTCAATATTTTTCCTTTTCCCCTTTCAATAGCTCACTTGAACTATTGGTCCAGAATGAAGTGTTCGAGAGTGATGAAGTCATTCAATATGTAGGCCCAAAAAAGTTGCTGAGTTAAATATGCAAGCCCAATAATGATCCAGAAGTGAGTGAGGCCCATGTTGATATGGCCCAACGTTCCATGCATGAACTGGGGAAAAAAGAACAAAGCTCCAAAATTACAATGTACCAAAAAAAAAAAAAAAAATAGATGCAATTAAGAAAATTTCAACCAACCGAGTTTGATCTCGCGAAAAAAAGCTAATTCCTAATAACATAGTAAACCAAAACTCAATTCCCATTGAAAAATGTACTCATATTTAAAACTCGTCAGTGCCTTGAATATAATTATCTTTAATACTACCTCCCAGGTCCTAATTATAAGGCATGGATTGACTTTATTTGGAGAGATTAAGGAAGTTAAATAAGTTATTTAATCATTTTATATGTTGTGTAACTTTAGATTATATATTAGTTTATTAGTTAAATAAATTACTTTGAAGAAAAAAATAAAAATACTCTAAAGTAATTTAATTAGCTTCCTTAATTTCTCCAAAAAAGTCAACTATGTCTTATAATTAGGACCGGAGAGAGTAAGAGAAATTAAGAAACTTTCATACTGCTTTATTCTATAAATTGACAAGAAAAAAGCTCCAACTTTTGATAAGCACAATCAAATCACACTTGTATATGTAGAGCCAATGAAGAGAAATCATGATTACTAAATTGGTGTAGTCTATTTATGATGAATCATAAATAATTGTATCACCACCACGGCAACTATAACACGTCCTAATTGAAACAGAACAATCACAAAATATTTATATAAAAAAACATATTAAAAAAACACAATGATATAAAGCAATGGCGGTGGCATCTTACACACAAGATGATGAATTAATGCATACTTTTGGACCACCTCCGATTGATATGTTTATATCTTAATGTCACCACTTTCTTTCATTTTTTTAGGTTAGATAGTAAATTCATTTCAAAAGTATAAATTTCATGTTGAATATCGGAAGTTTTTTTTTTCCCTCAATGTTCAGATCGAAGTTTCAAAACGTAGAAATGTTGTTCTATTCCATTAATAAACTAACGTTGACCGTCAAAAAATTGACGTTGACCGTTAACCTTTTAACGTAAATGGCAAAATATGTTACGTTAAAACTTTCAATACAACATCGAGATAAGAAAAACTTTCGCGCAATATCGCTTTTAATGTAAAAACTTCCAACACAAATTAGCTACTTAACCTTTTTCTTTAAGCTTTCTTTGCTTTTTGTAGTGCAGAGGAACAAGAGAACAAGTGTTTAGGGGACCATAGATTTTTCTTGGAAAATAATGGGGTTTGTTTATAGCTTAATGGCCCAACATTATGGAGGGATTAGTGATTAAAAATGGCTAATCATGGAAGGAACAAGTTTAAAGAATAAAAAGAGGGATGGATTATGACTAATCATGTACACTTCATTCAATACTTTTATTAAGAGTTTAAAATTTGAATTGTCTTAATCTTTTTTTATAAAGGTCCAACAAGAGTTGACTAACATTTTAACTACACAAAAGTAGAGTAGTAAGCGTTTTCTTGGCCGACACATCATCAAAATGACATGCTCAAAACACTAAAATAAAATAAAAAATGAGGCGGTTATAAAATATGGATAATAGGAAAGGTAATTACAAATATTTTGTAAATTAATAATAGGGGAAGTAGGTATACAATATTTAGTAAATAATTAATTGATTTTTTTGTATTCCCTTAGAAATCTAAGTGATTTTTTACATAACACCACATTAATAAATACCGCTTTCTACCGTGGGCCAGGGCTAGTTTAATGATTTTTCCCCTTTTTACCTCCTCATTAATTATATGTATGGCATTAATTAAAATGTTGGTAGTACTTATATTTATTCTATTTATCTCTTTTACTTGCTCATGATAAATAAAGGCATACTTTGAAAATAAAGTTTACTATAGACATACTTATCATTTTTAACTAATTTTAACAAATTTCTTAAATTACGTAATTTAGTTATTGAGCTGGAATAATAATTAAAGCTAAAATTAGAAGGGCTAATCACTCACCAGTCCACTCACCACTAACACCAATTAACAACAACAAAAACTTATCTTTTGAGTCATATGATCAGCCTATACTCTTTTCTTTTCTTTTTTGCCAGATGTCAGCTTATACATTTTGTCGCATTTTGCATTAACTGGAAGAATTTTTTTTTGGCATAGTGCATTTGGTGTCTCAGGGTAGGTCGTCTTTCAGGCACATCAATGGCCCCAGACTAATCCGAACTGAGACCGGGTTGGCCCCTTTCGAGGGGAAGCCTCTACCACCCACGCATGCTGCATTCCCACGTCTCGAATTCAAAACCCGTGGTTAAGTTAGGACAACCCTTTACCAGCTGATCTAAGCGCTTGGTAGTTAACTAGAAGATTTTCATCTATAAACGTAGAGCCCCAACAAATATTTTAAAAATTAACAAAAATTCAATATTAAAAAACTTAAATGAAATTGTAGGGTTCATATGCAAAGCTTACCCATGAAATATTTTCTCATGGGCATTTGACACCATAAAATTTATTATAGTGTAATTATACACATGAACATAGAACATTCTTTAATAGAGCAAAAATGTTATGTCCATCACATATACCCAATGTCCATTAATTTACTATAATGGGGCTTAGTTGGTGTCCAAACATCATAAAGTAACATATAGGGGGATGCCCAAAAATTAAAAAGACATTAAGTACATTTAATGGACATGATATTTTTACTCTATTTGAAAACATTCACTTTTACAAACCAAAAAATACATTAAGGTGTCAAATGCATAGTGATTGCAGAACTTCTTTTCTTTACCTTTCCATCCTCAACTTCTCTTTTACTTCTTTCATTATCATTTGATTAAGATTTGATGGTCCAGATTTAATTTTCATAAAAATATTATTAAAATTTTATATATAAATATATAAATACATTTAAAAATAAATAAATAAATTTATAGATTATTATGATTTTTCCCAAATTTTTCACTACAATTAAGAGTTGTTCAAATCAACTTTTAATATTTCAAATTTATTTATATACTACATATAGACCATTATAATAATATTTGTATGAAATATTAAATTTGAACTATTAGATTTTGATCCAATTATGATTAATAGAGTAAAGGAGGGTAAAAGATGGAAAGATAAAGGAGAGAAACTTGTCCCAATTTGCATATTAACCCTAAAATATATTGAGCTTCCCCAAATTGTTGTATGCTAAAGGACAACATGTAAGCGCCTAACTTGAGAATAATATGTGATATTATTAACATTATAATTGATATAATGTTATAAATAAATTTTTGGTGTTGACTCGTTTGTCTTACTAAGTCACCGTTTGGCCTAAATTTTATTTTTAACTTAAAAAGCTACTTTTAAGCTAAAGCTAAAAAAAAGAGCTTTTAAAAAAAAGCTAAAAAATTGTTTTTGGTGATTATATAAATTTTATACTTAAAAGTTACTTAAAAGCTTAAATTAAAAATAAGTTGTTTGGCAAATTTTTTGTCAATAAATACTTTTTCTAATAAAAATTAACTTAAAAGGTATATTATAAAATAACCTTTAAACTATCAATATATTTATAAAATAAAAATACTCGAGGATAGACTTTCCAACCGTGGGAGCACAATTAAGAAATTATCAAAGGTCTTACAAATTGTCAACCAATATTCCATTCAATTGAAATCACCTATTTCTATTTTCCATTAATGTTGTTGCTATTTGATTTTAACTCTATTCATATAACCATTATCTTCAGTTCTTCTATGATTATGGATACTCATTTCTTCATCAACCGCTTCAACTGCATTATGACTCTGTCGCATTAGCCATTCGATCTAATGTTTTAAGCATGCTTGTTGCAATCCCACTCTTTTGCTTACCCTTGGCCATATTTTTACTCATTGCTTCTGATGTCATTTTTTTCCTCTTGAGTTGGTTATTTACCATATAGCTAGCATCTTCATCAAGATTGGTTTCTTCTTCATCATATTCAGCAATTTCCTCTGGAATAGTTGGATTGGTTTTTATGGCACTATCTTCACTTCAGACACCCATTTTGGGGTCCATGAACGTTGACTTGTTGCCACTGTTTCCCCAAAGATGATTTCCAATTCCTCACGAAATTCTAGTCCTTGATATTGAAATCTTACATATTTACTATTATCCTGCCCAATCATAAAAGAGAAACAAACTTTAGACAAACAAATTTTTTTAAATAAACATAAAATAACTAAAAGCTTAAAAATTATAATGCTTACTTTTATCTTGGCTTCCCACCATGTGTCATCAGCTACAATAGTTCCTGCCTCATGGTTCCATCCCAATCTGCTTTCTTTGCCCAATAATTGTTTCCATGGTCAATCAACCCTTAAAAAATCTAACCTATTTTTCAATTGCTTTTGGTTATAGTTTTTATTAGCACGTTTATTAAATTCATCAACTACAACTTCCCATCTCTTAGCTTTAAAACCAATTCCGGTTTTCCACTAGTTAGAATCTCCTTTACACAAATTTCAATTAAGTTCTTGGTAGTGCATCGATCCCACCTTGCACCGTGTTTTTCTTTGCTAGCCATAAACCAATGCATTAATAAACAACATCTATCATCTACCTTCTACTACCAACTACAAACAACTTCATACAAGAAACTCTCCAAGTACATATGTGCATGTGCAATCACAAACAACTTCATACAAGAATCAACATTCAAGTTATAGACAACAATTAAACTCGTATTAATTTGGCATTCTAGCAAAACTATTGAACTTGCTTAGAATGGCCTAAACCTTTAGGAAACTGAAGCTCCTAATTTTATGGGCAAAACTCTTGAAAAATTCCAGCAAACTCAATGGAGTGCTACCGAATTTTGAGCAAATTCCAATCAATATGTAAGAAGAGTAAAGACGTAAGTCACCCACAAACCAAATGATTTTGCTAAAACTTGGTGAAATCTTGCAAGATAGGAAGGTTTAGATCAATTTTGGAAATTTTCTCAATAATCCCAAAGACAAGTCAAAATATAAAAATAATGTAGCAAAATCAGAAAAATCAGATCAGTTCAATTAATGTCCAAACTTCGTAAAAGTCAGCCTATTCACGAGGTTGTTGTTCTAAGGAAAAGTGAGGATTTTACTACGATGATCGAATTGCATTTATGGTATAATGCAACGCTCAAATCCTTGAACCAAGCAAAGAATTTAAGCTATTGGAGTTCAACAATTGCAAGAATTCGCGAGTTCAAAGTCATTCAACTCAAATCATAAGACCAAATTCGAGTCTCGCAAGAGTATGCCGCAAGAGAAATGAATAACAGATCGAAGACCAAATTCAAACTCTCAATGTCGAATAATTTCTAGATTCGGCTACAAAATTCCCATTGAACAAGGTACATGACAGTTCCAAAATTAGTAGTAATTCACCAACAACTTTAATTTCAATTCCTAAACTTCTTTAAAGAATGGTTATGACAACAATGGATTCCAACCCCCAAAAGCCATAAACTCAATGCTTCGGTCACAACTTATGACAGGGACGAAATCTTACACAATTTAGCATAACACATGACAAGTAACTATCATTGAATTAATTCAATTTCTCAATTTTTTTTTTTCTTAGGACAGAAATGGACAGCAATCATCGCACAATTTCAGCAACAAATGTTTACACAAACCGACCAAGAATTCAGTTTTCAGCTCCCAACTCTCGCCACAACATGATTTCCAACAAACAAAGAACTAAAATGTACCTTCAAGGGTCGACGACGCACAAAATCACAACAACCAAGGCCCAATATGACAAAGTAAAGATTTCACACAGCCAAGTTTAACTTCCACCAAAGAACTACGGCTTCGATGCTAGCTACCAAGCAAACATCTGTGCATTGATTTTAAATTAGACGCACTCATCTAAAGCACCCGATATTCAAACAACTTCCATGCACCTAATTGGTGCTCTTAACTGTTCAATTCAAACCCCAAAATCCAGACGCAGAATATAAAATTCGAATATGAAGTTCAAAAAGTCTCGACGATGTATAAGAATTATTACCAAATTGAACATTCGGAAGCGGGGCCACTTTTAAGTGGAGGTGTCAATGGTCACCTGTGGTCTTTCAACTGGAAGGAAAAGGAGCAACTCCAAATGCGTCTCCACACAACACTTTCAAACAGAGATTCGAGAATAGTGCATATCACCAATCAATTATTAGAACCGTAGCATTTCAAGGAGAAGAAAACCCAAATATTTGAGAAGACTAGAGAGATTGGCATCGAAAGAGAGGGACATTGAAAATCGGAGAGGTCTAGCGAAGTAAAGACAGAGATTGAAACCGATAAGAGGGTCGCGTGCGATTTCACGGGGCCGCGTGAACTCGCTCTTCACGAGGCGAGAGAATAGATGCGATGAGAGTGAGGCGATGAGAGTGAGGCCGAGATTGGAGACGAAAGAGACAATCGCGATTTTCGGTAGGTTGTCTTAAAAAAAAAAAAAGAGCTTATAAAATAAGCAAAAAATAAGCTCCTCTCACCTTGACTTTTTTTAAGAGTTTTTTTATTCATGGTAAAATAAGCTCTAATAATATAAGAGCTTATTTTAAATTCTGTTTGGCCTAACTTATACTTATAAGTAGATTATAAGTTAAAAAAAAGCTAGGCCAAACATGCTCTAAGTATTGATGTTGGCTTATTGCCAACAATATTCACGCTTTGATTTGCAGCCATCATTGGAATCAAAAGGTCATGATATGTCTACTTTGTGTAATTACCAATTTCATATCTAAAAATGAGAGAACACACATATATTCCTCTGGTCCTTATTATGAAACACTAACTAATATTTCTCACAAACCCATATAAACAGTTAAAGTCAATAAAGTTGTCTTATAATTTAAGTAACTTCCAATACTACCCCTATTAATTGCATTAAACTCTAATATTATACTCCATTTGGTCCTTATAAGGCATTAATTAACAATTCTAACAAACCAATAAAAATAGTTAAAGTCAATAAAGTTGTCCTATAATTTAAGTAACTTCCAATATTACGCCTACTAATTACACTAAACTCTAATATTATATTAATTATTACTCTCACCCACTACCCTTATTAATTATGGACATACATGAAAAAAAAAATTAATGCGCTTTGAAAACAAACAAGTGTCTTATAAAAAGGACAAAATACAATTGTTAATGCAGACTTATAATAAAGATCAGAGGGAGTATTAATCATTATTCTCATTCACTAACCTTATTAATTATGAGTATGCATATAAAAAAAATAATTAATGCGCTTTGAAAAATAGTAAACGCCTTATAAAAAAGACCAAAATAATTGTTAGTTTATAGTTTATAATAAAAAGAAGAGTATTATAGCTTCGTCAATGTAAACTCTAGCATGTGGGAGACAGATTGACAAGGTTCCTGGCTCTAGACCTGGGGCTGCATCTGACATTGGTGAGCATTGAGAGTTAAAACCTAATTTATATTAATAAACTTTTGTTTCCCTAAAATGACAAAGACGAGGAGGCCCTATTAATGGGGAAAAAATAAATTATTACAAAATCCAACGCGCATAGTAGATCCATTGCAGAAGAGAATGGATAAACTTTTATCAATTATCATAAATAATTGTATGTTGTTAAAGTTTTAATATTTATTTTAATTTCATAATTTTGAAATAATTTAGTTTTCACATTTTTTTAATACTCCTCCCATTATAGTTTATAATAGTAGTTATTTTGATCAAGTTTTGGTACTTTCCATACTTGTTCCGCTTGTTTTGGAACTTTGAAGAAAATAAGTGCTTTCCAAGGCAACTTTCGAAAGTCCTTTTTGGGTATACAACTTTCTTCTTTTTGGGCTGTGCACTTCAAGTCTAAAACTTGGTTCAATAGTCTATCCCAAATTTCTTTGACTAAAGTCTAAAGAATATGTTTGACCCTATTAGCTTAAACTCAATTTTAATTTAATCTTTAAAATTTATAAGCCTCATTTACGAATGTTGATTCATCAAATTTTAATGGTGACTCTGCAATTAAATTTTGATAAATTATGCTTAATATTTAATATAATATTTTTACATTTTGAAATGTGAGTTGTTGGTTTTGATGACACATCTTCATTTGATTTTATTTTAAATTAAAAATTAATTCAAATTAAAAGTATCATAATTTTATTGGAATAAACACCCTAAATTTTTTTCTTTAAATAATTATTCAAAAATTAAAATATGTTACCCCTCTTATCTAACAAAATCAAGCAAATTATTTGCAAGTTAATGGCCTTGTATTTGATATCAAAGGCAAACTTTTTTTTTTTTTTTAATCTTTGTTAATTGATATTTGACACTTTTTCTAGATCTTATTATCGCAAGATCTAAACAATCGATCAATCCAACATGTGAGCTTGTTGGCCCACCTTGGGAGGCATCTTGCTACTAAAGAGTAATTATTGCAACTGTATGCTCAATGATTAAATACGAGACTACCGATTAAACTGAATGATGTCTTAGTAATCAATCTAAGTGCTCAGTGGTTCAAAAGTGAACTTTCTATAACCTAATCTTTAGCAAATACATTGAATTGAACTGATTGCCTATGGAATATAAACGGGATTTAGTTAAAGCAATTATAAAATACTATAAATAAATTAAAGCAGTTAATACAAATTCTAAATTCTAAATGGGATTTAATTTAAAACAATTAATGTGAATTTGAAGCAATTAATATGATTTATATAAATTACATTACTTTGCCACATCAACCTGATGTGGAAGCATGTTATATTGAACTAATGTGTCAATGACTATTATGAAAGAGCGCATTTATCACCCAAGGGGTGAATTGGGTGTTTAATAAAACTTTAGTTACTTTGAAAATCTTTTCAGAAACTTACTAAAAGTTTGAATGACATAAATAATTTATAAAGTGATAATCATCATTCAAATATGTATGCACATTCAAATATATATCTTGGAAATATAAGAGGTAAGGGAAGAGAATATGCAAACCGATTTATACTTTTGCCGCCCAATCTCGACCTACGTCCAAAGTCCCCAAGCTTCACTTGAGATCTTCAATCCACTATCTTCTTTCAACTTCGATTACAAGTTCAGACTTGAAGTAATCCTCTCACTGTGATTCACTCCCTTACAAATCGTAATCAATACACCCACTGATTACACACTCGCACTCAAGTAACCCTCTAACTGTGATTCACTCCCCTTACAAGTTGTAATCAATACAATGGGTTTCCACTCAAGATCACCCAATCTTGAGTATCTCACGATAGAGTGATAAGATGTTTACAATGACTCTTCTCTCTCGTAAGTAGATGAATAAACACTCAAGATAATTACAAATCACTTCACTCTCTATGATAAGCTATGTAGACATTGAAAAAAGAGAGTAAATGATGAAAAATCGTAGTATTAGCATGTTGAAGATGTAATCTTGTATCTGCGTTTCGTCTTGAATCGACTTCTTTTATAGGTAGAGATCATTATATGACCGTTGCATGAAGAAATATAGCCGTTAGACTCAGATAGAAACTAGCCGTTGAACCTCGTTTTCGAATCAGAGTTGAATACTCGAGTATTCATTTGCTCACTCGAAAGTATTGAGGTTGTTGGCTAACTCCAAGTTCTTCTCTCCTGATCAATACTCGAAAGTATTGAGATGGAAACTCGAGTATTCAATACTTTCTTGGATACTTGAGTATTCACTCAAGTATTGCTTCTCACCAACCTTCAAGTTGATTCTTTCTGTCGATGGAAACTCGAGTATTGAACTTACATACTCGAAGTATTGACATTGTTGAACTAATGTCAACTTTGGAAGGTCATATCTCCCTGGTCTGAACTCTGTTTTGGTTCGTTTAACTCTTGATGGAAAGATCTGTGAGTCTACTTTCATATTCCACCAATTTCAGCTCAATCGGATTTGTAGTTTGTGAGTTACATTCAAAACATTGAAGCTTGGTTTGCTGAGTGGCGTGGATTTATCTGTCAACTTCCACAATTCATAGCTCTCTCATATGTACTCCTTTTGGCTTGAATTTTATATCAAAATGACGCATTGGAAGTCTAGTTTCATATGCCACTGATTTCACTTCAATCTGATCTCTGGTTTGGAAGATATCATCAAATTACCGAGACGTCGTCTTTGAACGTGAAACTAAAGATGATCACATCGAATACTTGAGTATTGAACTTACATACTCGAAAGTATCCAATATTTTACTCAATACTCGAGTAATGATCGAAGTATTGAACTATTGGCCTTTAGGTGAACCTCTGAAATTCCAGACCATTACTTGAGTATTGTCACTTACATACTCAAGTATTCAATATCGCACTCGATACTCGAAAGTAATGACTCAAGTATTCAATATCGCACCGATACTCGAGTAATGACTCAAGTATTGCTAGTCCAGAGAGGCCGAAATCGAGAACACCGGATACTCGAAGTATTGACTTGGATACTCGAAAGTATTGACATTCCGTAGACGGAGAAGGTTGAAGACATTCCAATACTCGAGTATTGATGAACATACTTTCAGTTTTGACTCCTAAAGCTGATTTTTCCTTGTTTCAACTCTAAGTTGAGTCATTCCAACTTCCATATGATCTTGGAGCGCTTCTAACATCATATATGCTAACTTGAATAATGATATCTTCATTCCATTCAACAAGCTTCTTCCTTTTTCCATCTCCCAACTTGATCATTCTTCATCATTCAACTCTTTCTTTCTTCTCCTCTCTTCTTCATTTTATATCATTCAACTTCTTTTTCATCATTCTCTGCAAGTTCCTCAATATCTTCTTCTTCGATTATTCCCAAAATCCTTCGGAACTTTCGCTTCCTCGACATTCGATAATTCCAATATATTGTGTTAACTTTCTTCAATCTACTTTCTTGATCATTCTTCAATATCAACTTCACATCTTCTTCAATATCCATAAAGTCGAGCCTATCTTGAACTTGTTCCGAATTTAATGTGTCGCTTCAGATCGATCTTATTCATTTATACTCCACAGTAGCTCAAATATGATGAAGCTTCATTCCAACTTCAGTTTGATCATGGAGATTTCAAGATCACATATAAGAACATATAGTGCAAGTTCTTATTTCTTTAGCCTCATTTCTTGGTCAATCTCTATAGTTCAACTTGGAATAATCTTCTTCAATATCTCCTTTCGATTAATCTCCATAATTCAACTTGGATTAATCTACATTAAATACACCAATTAGTCAATGTAGGAGATATCTATATTACTCAATCTTTTTGCTTTTAATAATGGATCTATATAAGACATCATCAAAACTAATCAAAACCAACATATTATATGTATATATAAATAAAACTAAATACTCTCTCCTATAGGTCCCAATTATAAGGCATAGTTAACTTTTTGGAGAAATTAATGTTTTACTTAAATTACTTTAGAGTATTTTTATTTTTTTTCTTCAAAGTAATTAGTTTGACTAATAAACTAATATATAGTTGAAAGATACATAACACATAAAATGATTAAGAACTTATTTAGCCTTCCTTAATCTCTCTAAACAAAATCAACTATGTTTTATAATTAGGACTTAGTAGTTTTTTATTCTTAAGAATAACAAACAAAAGAAGGAAGTGTTGAATATGCCAAAATGCTTGAAACTCTCTTGGCAATCTGGAATCCCAAATAAATATAATAAAAACAAGTAAAATGTCTCATTCTTAAATTTAAAAAAAAAAAATGGACCAAGTTGTTATGGGTTTGTTTAAAATTTTATTAATTCTGGAGAGATCGAAAACCGTTTAAATTTAAAAAAGACAAAGGGAAACGTAGTCTTTGTTATTGAAGATCCAAAATCGCACATTAACACTCCCTATATTTAGCCTCCCCTTTATGCCAATTTCAAACCACTTACCATATTCTCCCCCCCCCCCCCCCCGCGGCTCCATTTAAGAGCTCAGCCATGGTTGCCGCCGAAGTAATGTCTGAGCCAAACCTTCAAGGAGTCTCTCTCATGGCAAGAGACCACACTTTATCTTCATCCAGAAGGTATATTCCTTTCATTTCTTGTCTCTGTTCATACATGCTCTGTTTTCCCCTGTTTCAATCATTGCGAAACAGAGCAACTGAAACTCACTGAATAAATCCTCTGTCTTTAATCACAGATTGGAAGGTAAAGTGGCTATAGTTACGGGAGGAGCGAGAGGAATCGGCGAAGCCACGGCGAGACTGTTCGTGAAGCAAGGAGCGAAAGTTGTGATCGCCGACATCGAAGACGAGCTCGGATCTCTGCTCGCAGAGACATTATCTCCTTCAGCCTGGTTCTTCCACTGTGACGTAGGCTCCGAAGACGATATGGAAAGGCTGGTAAAATCCACAATCTCTCGGTACGGCCAGCTCGACATAATCTTCAACAATGCCGGGATCTTAGGGAATCAATCGAAGAACAAGAGCATCATCAACTTCGACGCCGACGAGTTCGACCGAGTCATGCGGGTTAACGTCAAAGGCGTGGCACTCGGAATGAAGCACGCGGCGAGGGTGATGATTCCCCGGCGATCTGGTTGCATCATATCGACGTCGAGCGTCGCCGGAGTTATGGGAGGATTGGGCCCTCACGCTTATACAGCTTCAAAGCATGCCATAGTTGGGCTGACGAAGAACACAGCTTGTGAATTGGGGAAATATGGTATAAGGGTTAATTGTATATCGCCGTTCGGAGTGGCAACTTCCATGCTGGTGAACGCATGGAGAAACGGAGACGACGGCGGCGACGGAGACGGAGACGACGAAGAAGGTATGAACTTTGGGTTGCCGATGGAAGAGGAAGTGGGGAAGACGGAGGAGTTTGTGAGAGGATTAGCGAACTTGAAAGGGACGACATTGAAGGCTAAGGATATTGCAGAAGCAGCACTTTATCTTGCAAGTGATGAATCAAAGTATGTGAGTGGTCATAATCTTGTTGTTGATGGTGGAATCACCATTTCAAGAAATTGTGTTGGTCTCTAATTAATAATAATCTTTGTACTTTGATTAATTATAATTAGCGTAGAATTAATTAGATCCATCTTAATTGTAATCTATGACTTTGGTATATTTTACCCCTCAAGCGTTAAAGGTTCACTGTACTTTTAACTTGTCATGTTTGTTTTTTATATTTGTGCATGTATAATTATTGTTTAAGAAGTCGATTTTTGGTGTTGTCCTTTTGTTTTAGCTTATATAAATATTATTTATATTTATGCTTTTATGGCCCCTTTTTTTCATTTCGGATGAAAACATTTTAAATACCATGATTTTTCCTATTTTATTATACTGTGAGGGTCAATGATACTGGTTTAGTGAAATGCAAGCTCTTCAATAAGCAAAAGGTTATGGGTTTGATCCCACTTGAACTCTTAAATTGTTAGTGTCCTAACTTCTAAATTAGAATAATATTAATATTCCATAGGTTACTTTAAGTTGGAATGTATAATATTGTTCACAATTTTTTAGGTAATGTGATTTCTTATCAAATTTTTGATATTTTGATTTTGATGTCTGAAACTGTTCTTATCATCTTATTAAATTAAATAAGAAGTTGTTAAGTTATTATTTTGTCTGAATTTTTTTAAAAAATTATCTATATTTAATATCAAGAATTACAACTAAGAAGCCATAAAAATTGCAATTAATTAAATTTTAAATAGGGACATTATTGAAAAAATTGTAATTGATACCCCATTAAGTTATGGAGTTTAAACTTCTCATGTTGTATGAGAAGAAGAAGATTCCTACATACACATGAAATGGTGGGACCCACATATATATAATGCTAATTATATATATATATATATATATATATATATATATATATATATATATATATATATATATATATATATGAGTTCTACCATTTTATGTGTGTGTGACATGAGAAAATACTTCTCCTACAACATGAGAAGTGTTTTTCCCTTAAGTTATTTATGATAAAGGATAAAACTCCCTTCAATCCACCAAGTCACTTCTAGAAGTATTGTTGTCAAATTAATGAATTCACTTGTTGAGTTTATATTTCTAATTTATAGAATTATGTTGAATTATTATTAAATTTGTGTTAGTTGTAAATTTGGTTAAACTTACAAGTTTGTTCACTAAATTTATAGTTTGTACACTTCTAATTTACAAAATTGTGTTAACTTACTCTTATACTTATACTAACCTTTTGATTTGATCATGCCAAGTGGCTTTATATATAAATTTCATAAGCACTCCCTTATTGAATATGATAAATTATGAATGTTGATGGATTTAATTTCAATTTTTTGGATTTAAAATTAGAGTGGTATGCTTTATCAAATCAAGAAAAACCTTCATTTTCATTAAATTTTCAATTTTTCCATATTTTTTTAAAGATTATTTTAAGAGAGTAAAGTCTATACAATAATGAATGAAGAGTAAAATTATATATTCATATGAAAAATTTAATGATGTAAAAATTAAGAGAAATAAAACTTTAATACTCTCACCAATCCACAATATAAGTCGCTTCTAAAAAAATGTCTTGATCCACAATATAAGTCACTTAAAGAACAATTAATGTTTTTTTGTCAATTTTATCCTTGTAATTAATGTTTAAATATGACTTGTTGTATTTCTATCTCTCATTCAAAACCTTATTTAATATAGGTAATGTTGTAAATTTTGTTTAATTTAGGACAATTTTAATGAGTTAACTATCATTTCTTGGTTATGATGAATTGGTTACTCCTTCCAGTCACAATATAAGGTACTTTAATTCAATCACGAGAAACAAAAAAATGACAGTTAAATAATTTAATATGCCCTAAAATATAATTTTTTCCTCAACTTTTACCCTTTTCGAGAAATGCGTTTAATTGCATTGAAAATGTTAACATAATGAGCAGGTAAAGTTGGAAAGTGACAATCATTGGACAAAACATGAAAAGTAGCATTAATTAGGGTATAGGTGAGGTATATTTTAAATCATACATTTCTTTTAAAAATACCATGTATGCCCTCCATTCCTTCTTATAAAGTACAAACTAATAATTTTCACAAATCAATAAAAGCAGTTAAAGTCAATAAAATTGTCCTACAATTTAAGTAACTTTTAATATTACCCCTATTAATTGCACTAAACTCTAATATTATATTAATTATTATTCTTACTCACTACCCTTATTAATTATAGGCATACATGAAAAAAAAAGTAATGCGTTTTAGAAACAAGCAAATGTTTTATAAAAATGATTAAATACAATTATTAGCTGATGTTTTATAATAAAAAAATTATTGAACGGAAGGAGGATACTGTAGACCGGCGGAGTACTCAGAAGTATTACCTTTGGTCCTAATTATAGAAACATTTTTATAGTGTAATTTATACTATAAAAATAATCTTATGATTAGGACAGGAGGGATTATAATGAAACTTGTGAGGAGTAATTAAGGTGTAAGACTCCTTAATAATGGAACTTGTTAGGTTGACTTTTGACTCATCATTCTCAACCAAATCAGTTCAAAGTACATTATTCTCAAGCTGCTGGGTTTTTTTTTTTTTTTTTTTTTTTTTTTTTTTTTTTTTTTTTTTTTTTTTTTTTTTTTGTTTTAAATATTCACAAATGCTAATTAACTATACTTATTGTTTACCCATACCCTGATCCCGTATCTTGTTTTGGACCACACTGCCGACACACCTCCATCATCCCTCTACGACTGCGAACTTGGAATTTCAATTATCTATAATCATAAATTAATTATGCTAACAATATAGAAATTGAATTATGTTATGAAACTAACGGAAACTTGAAGAAAATATAAGATAAAAGGTAGAAGAGTAGAGAAGATGAAACCAAGAGGAAGGAGGAGAGAATTCTTATTGATCTCTATGTGTCCGTGTGTTCTTTCATTTGAGTTCATATGGGGGTATATATAGTAGAAATTATTACATTGAATATTGACATAGTGACAATTAGGTCACCACTAGAGATATAGTAATATATCTTCACAAGACTAGGGGTATGAGTAGACATCCACATAACAATAATTCATAACACTTCCCCTTGGATGTCTACTTATGAATGTCTTTGCTCATTAAAAACTTTAACTGGAAAACCCAGGTGGGATAAAACCTAGCTAAAGAAAAGAAAGACATCATCCATCGATACATTTTCTTATGTTGCCTCATTAAAAACCTTTCTAGGAAAACCAGGTGGGACAAAACCTAGATAAGGGAAAAAGAGTACAACATATCAACTTGATCTTCTAAATTACATCAAATTTACTCCCCCTGATGACTACATTACTCATAATATCTTTGTGATGGTGAAAAACTATATCTCTTGTTAATAAACATGATACATTAGTGCTCCAACAACACTTATATATGGTACTTCTAGACCAAGTAGTTCTTCTTTGACTTCTCTGCTTGAGGTTGAAATTGTTCTTTATCCACCAAATCTGTAATCCAATATAGAATTTTGTTCTTCTCAAGTCTTTTATTTCAAACTCTTTCTTCAAACAATTAATTGTCTTTTGAAGCTCTTCAGGAGTTTCAATGATATTGATATTATAAATGACAATTATAGCAAATTCATATCAAGATCTTTTCATAAAAGTGCATGGGTATATTGGGTCATTTTGTACCCATATTTCTACAGAAATTTCTTGAGAAGATTATACCACATGCGCCCTAATAGCTTCAAGTCAAGGGACTTATTTAACTTAATTGAGTATTGTGCTTAAGAACTTGAATTAGATGCATCTAATCACATTGAATCCTTCAGGGATTTATGCTTTTGACACATTAAGTTCTTTCGGGGACATATGCTTATAGTACCTTAAGTTATTCGGGGACACGTGCTTCTGACACCATGAGTCCTTCAGGAACTTTTATATAAATATCACTATTAAGTGAACCATGCAAACAGGCAGTTATAATATTCACTAGATGCAGACCAAGCCCTTCATTTATTGCTAGGCTTATCAAATAACAAAAGTATTTGCATCCACATATGTTTCTTCAAAAATAATATCAGGTCTTTGTTTAAAACCTTGAACTACATGACGTACCTTATATCTTGTGATTTCACCCTTTTTTCGTTTCTTCTCGTACAAAAACTTATTTGTATCTAACCGGTTTGACATCATTGGCCTTACATCATCAGTTGTATGGACTGCAAGTCCAAATACCAATATTTTAATTCTGCAATAATGTCATCTTTCCATAGGGGCCAATACTTTCACTGTTGGCACTCACTAATGGATTGTGGCTCATGATCCTCATATCATTCATTACATCATATGCTATATTATAAGCAAAGATGTCGTCAACGTTAACTTCATTTTGGTCCCATCGGATTTTATTCATAATATAATTTATTGAGATCTCATATTTTTCACATATTTCAGGTACTTGGGTCTCTTCTGGGACTACAATATTCTCTTCTGGAGATATCTCTACTGGAGATAATATCTCTTCAGGATATGGCTCTTCTGGAGCTACTAACTTTTCTTGATTATTCTCAACTTGATCATCTATATTCTTAGCTCCTATTCTCTTTCGAGGATTTTTATCTTTGGAACTGATGGACCTTTCACGCTTCAGGCGCGCTATATATTCATTCATAATAGGTTATCCTTTAGGGACATTAATTCGAATAGGAGCATTAACAGCTGGGACATGTGACTTTGTCACTTTCTTTGGGTCAGTAAATGCTTCCGGCATTTGATTAGCTAAACTATGTAAATAAATTATCTTTTGAACTTCCAGGTTCACATTATTTTGTACGAGGATCAAAATGAGCCAATAATAATTCATTATAGCTAATCTCTTTACCCAACGCCTATTTTCTCCCCTTCATGTTGGGAAAACAATGTTAAATCACAATTGACTAATCATGCAAAGTGTAAGTCTCCTAAATCCATTTGTTACCATTAGAAACATCATTCGTTCCATTTAGAGACAAACAAGAAGAAGGAGGTCCTTACATAATATTTATCCCAACTTTCTTTCTATATCCATCTATGTGCATTATGGTGGATTTATAAGCATTGCACATTCTAAAACTTTCCAGATGGAATTGTCTGGTTTCTGACCAAAAACCAATTTACTGGGAGAATTTTGTTGGCTTATATAAATGCTGCAATATATATAATATCAAATATATCAACATAGTATTATATTCTCATAAGCATTAATCCAGCTTTTTATGGATGCTTTAATATATGATTTTTGGATCATGTAATCTGGAAATTGCGCGCTTAATTTATTCAAACATTGTTGCAACTTCAGGTTGTGTTCTTACAAACTTCTGGTTGCAATAGGCCCATATAAATCTGTTTGATATATTTCCAGAGATCCATTATTAATCATGACCTATGATATTCACATAGTCATTTTTATTTGAGAACAAGAAAAAGACATAAGTATTCTTGAACAATATGTTGTTTATTTATGAAGAATCTTCTGGTTCTTCAATGGATGTCAATACATAATCTTATTTGTATTCTATATATTTGACTCGGATGATCAAACAAGTCATGCCCACAATACATTTATTTGGAACAGTAAACTTCTGGTTTTCTGTAACATATATCTCAACCAATCACAAACTTTTCAATTATGATTTAAATCATAATCTCACATACATTCTTGGGAGATCTAATTGACTTTGTGTGAGAAGTATATAAATGTTCAAAAATTAGCTCACACTTGTATTATAACTCACTTGTTTTGAACAATCTCCCCCAGTGTGAGTCATAAAAACATGATATCTTTATATTTGTGTTTCAAAATTATTTTTCAAATTCTTTAAACCTTGAAAGAAAATTTATGTTAATTCTTCAGGAATAAACATATAATATTACATCGCTAGATAATCTCATGATTCATGATTAATATATTTCAATTAATTTCTATATGCATAATCATGATTAATATATTTCAATTAATTTCTATATGCATAATCATGATTAATATATTTCAATTAATTTCTATATGCATAAAATATATGCGGTCTATCACATGTGAATTTCATGTTAAAATAATTTAGAATTACACAGATTTAGAATCATACAAATGATAATTCTCTAGCATAAATTTTTATGGCAATAAATTTATGAGATGTGATGACAAAATAATAACAAATTAAACATCGTATTACCTTGTAGGCTTATTCTTGTATTTTGAGCCTTGCTTCAATAATTCTTTGTAGCTCATTTCCTCTTGAATATTTCATTGGTAGTAAAACTACTAGTTTACATTGGTAATAATTTGATTTTTATTAGTACCCTTTTGATTTGCTACATTTGTAAACTTCCGTTTACAATTCCAACCTCTTTGATTATCGTAAACTTTCTAGTTTGTAAACTTCCAATTTGCATTATTATCGTAAACTTCGGTTTACGGTAACATGTATTTTCTACATGATATCTATTTGCAGATATCATTAAAACTCAATAAGTTCTTTTTATATTTGGTAATAATCAATCCTCGTACAAAATAATGTGAACTAACATGTGGGGCCCACGGACAAATTTTTCAAAACCATCCGTGACTTTTTTTTTTGAATTTACTATGCAAATAGTAATCATAATAATAAAATAATATAAACACGTGGGACCCACAATTTTTTTTTTTCAGTCTTCCTCCTCTGCGTCTGCAACCTTCGATTCTTCTTCCTATTTCATTCACAAACATCATATTACTTAAATCAACAATTAAAACTTTGATAGAAAACATACCTAAGTGAAGAGATCACATAATCAACTATCAGAAATCAATTTCTCAGCTTGAAACGCTTTCTTTTGAGCAATTTGAAATCTTCTCTCGCCATGAAGGTGAACGACGACGGTAATGATGATTAATACAAGAAGGAGGCTCGGTTGATTAGGCGCCGTGCGATAACGTGTTATGAAACTAACTAAACTTGAAGAAAATATAAGATAAAAGGTAGAAAGAGTAGAAGATGAAATCGAGGAAGGAGAAGAGAATTCTTATTGATCTCTATGTGTCCGTGTGTTCTTTCATTTGAGTTCATATGGGGGTATATATAGTAGATATTATTACATTGAATATTGACATAGTGACAATTAGGTCACCACTAGAGATATAGTAATATATCTTCACAAGACTAGGGGTATGAGTAGACATCCACATAACAATAATTCATAACAAATTCATATATTGTCTCATTTTTTTTTATGATTATTTTTTTTCCAAACACTCCATACAATTTCAATCATAAAGCTCCACACAACCATTTTATGATTATCTCTCTCTCTCTCTCTCTCATCTTTTAATAAAATACCAATAACTAATTCTCAACAATAGAAAAAAGTAATTAAAATTAGTTGGATTAATAAATAGATTTAAAATATATTTTTTCAAGAAAATATCTACATTTGTAGGTAGGTCAAGTCAATGAGAGAGAGAGAGAAGCTCATATTTCAAAACTTATGGGAGAAGTAGAACAGAAGAAGCTGTCAATGTTTAAGCCTTACCAGGCGATGAGTTGTAAGGTTATAGAGTACACAAGTCTTTTTTTTTTAAAAAAAATAAATAAATAAGGCATTGGACAGAGTATAAAATAAAATATATAAATAATATAGAATCCACATTCAAACTTCACTCAAATATCGAAGCTGTCAATTTGACAGAATAGAAAGGTTCAGCAGAAGCTGCTGTGCCCACGTGCATGAGTCGCCCCACTTTGTCTTAATGGCCGAACCACGTCAACTATGCCGCATTTTTTTAAAAGTTAAGTAGTAAATCCATCATAAAAATATGTGTAAGAGCAATTTTGTTATAATTTTTTTTTTTAAAGTTTAATGTCACCCGAAAAGTTTTAAAACGTTGCAATGTTGCCATTTTTCGTTAAAAAGTTAACGATTAACGTCAATTTTTAATGCGGTTAACGTGAGTTTTTTAACGGTATCAGACAATATTGCTACGTTTTAAAACTTTTGGGGCATCATTGAATCTGAAAAAACTTCCAGGACAACATTACTTTTAGGTATATACTTCTGGGACATATTTATTACTTAATATTTTTTTTTTACCAACTACTCCTATTTTACTTCTCCCCCGTTCAACATATTTTATAATAATAATAATCTATATATTTGAATTTTGTTTACAATATTTAAAGTGTATACTGTATACACACACTATATGTGATTATATTTTGCTAACCACAAAACCGTGATTTCATGAGCTTTGTTTCATCAACCGAGACAAGACTTATCTTATAAATTGTAAAAGTTATTCTCAAAAGCTAGCCTAAACATACACAGTGGCGGAACTCTTTGATGGCCAGTTGGGGCCTTGGCCCCAGCTGGCCCCGGCTGATCTTATAAAATTTGTGAGAATATATATGTATTTATTATATGATATTTTATTTGGCCACAAATTTGGCCCCAACTAATTTTTTATCTTGTCTGTAAAGATAATGTTTATTTCATTACTCATTGAAATTTTGTGAGAAGAAAGTAAAATTCTTGTTTGAGATACCAAAAAAGTTAGTATCATTTTACATATTGTTTTGATTTATAATTATCAGTTATTATTTATTTGGATTTTCAAGGTTATTTGATCTTATTTAGTAAATACTCCTCTCGGTCCTTATTTAAGAACCAAATAACAATTTCTCAAATCAATAAAAACAATTAAAGTAATTAAATTTGTCTTAAAATTTAAGTAATTTTCAATATTATCCCTATTAATTATACTAAACTCTAATATCATATTAATTATTATTCTTTTTTTGCTCGAAAAAAAGAGTAATAATTAATTTTTATTAATTATTACTCTCACTCACTACCTTTTTTAATTATGGGTATACATAAAAATATTTAATGCTATTTAGAAATAAGAAAGTCTTTATAAAAAGGATCAAATATCTTGTTAGTTGTGTGGCTTTATAATAAGAATTAAATGGAGTAGTTCAATATAATTATTTTTTAAATGCCAAAAAAAATTTAAGGTTTCGCCACTGAACATACACTAACATGATAGGAGTAGTTATTTGGCATACCCGAATCCCGTCTTCGATATCATCATATATATTGAATTCGGTGATGCTGATAAATGATAATGATATATAGAAGTTAAATTAAATATGTATTGTTTGATTCACATGAATTAGTACACACATGTATATAAGAATGAAGTTTGAGACGATAAGTTTATACGAAATTTGGTTTTATGATGTGTAGTTCATCCGGTGTTTTTTTTACAAGCAGTAGTGGAGCCACATTGTTTGCAATCAGTGGCGGAGCCAGGTTTTTATTTTTGTGGGTGCATAATTGTTGGGGGATTCGGGGGTTTGGGGGCGCTGCCCCCGATTTTTTTTTCTCCAGAAAATTTTTAAATGCATTAAGATTGTACCGTTGACATTTTCTAGAAGAAGAAAAATATACTACCTCCGGTCCTAATTATATGAGTATTTTTGTAGTGCAATTTGTCTATCGAATTCATAAACATATATTTTTTGGGTTTTAGATGAAGACGGCTTAATAATGCACCCATTCAATAGCCTATTATTTTTTTTTTTTTGAATTTCTCACGCAAAAATTGTCATTACAAATACTTAAGTTGCTAATAGTGATACTAAAGTTGTAGACTGTGGCCTTTTGAATTTTTATTTTAAAAAAAGTAAGGTGGTTAGCTAATTTATCAAATTTTGTAACATTTCAAAATTTCAAATCAGTCCCTTTAGAATTATTGAAATTCAACATATTTATTTATCTTTTACCAATTTTAATTGTCTCTTTCTGCCTTTTTTCGTTATTGTTTAATTATGTGTGACTTATCTTCAACTATATATAAAATGGAAAATATTTGCACTTTGTTGAGAAAAAAATATTACATATATTTGAATATGAGCTACACCTGCTAAAAACTTGGGTTATTAGATATTTTTTAGCAATAAATTTTATGATGCTAAGAATTTTTTAACATATTTTTCTTTTATAAATATAAATGTAATTAAACATTTTAGAAGGCTTTCCCCATGCGCTTTATATATGTCCGCTGCAAGTCCATCCAAAAACTGAAAAAACAATGAAGTAAGTTGTCCAACGCTGGGTTCGAACGGGGGATCTCGTATGAGGCAAACCTGATAACCACTACACCACCCCACACAAATTGTCAAGAGGTTCCTTCACAAATATATATATAATCTCAAAGTTTGTGTCTGCACTTGCAGACATTTGCACAAGTGTGGCTCCGCCACTGCACATTGTTTCCCAGGGTGCAAGTGCACCCATAAAAGATACCCTTAATTGGGGGGGAAAAAATCAGGTGTCTTGAATATGAACATACATTCACACAAATCATAAATATGCATGCTTATGATTTTTAATAAAATACAACGTAGGAAAGAACCAAAGAAAACCTAATAAAAAAAAATTAGTAAAATATCATAGTATATGTGTGACTACTAGTTTTGAAGGTCCAGCATGACTTTTGCAAAACTCAGTTTTGGTAATGTTTATTTGAGTAACTCAAAAATGACTTTTGAAAAATGGAATATTAACTTAAAATTAGGTTTTTCAAATGGTAAGAGTGTTCTTACAGTGAAATTGGTTTTTGAGAACGAAAACTAGGTTTGGCAAACTGAAATTGACCTTACACACACATAAATGTTTCCTAATTTTCCTTCAGTGAGATATGCCGTATCTTCTTGAGTATAGTTCATTCTTGCATTTGATATTACTTGGTTGATTTCTTGATTATTATTTTTTAATATTAAATTGAAGTTTTCTTTTCTTTCCTGCCTATATTCTTTTGTTTTTTTAATGTATTTAAAACTTCCTTTAATTTTTTTTTTTTGGGGACCGCCCTAAACCCCGAATCCCCCCATTAATTGTGCAACTACAAATATAGAATCCTCCGCCCACTTGTTTACAAGTAACTTTATTCTTGATTACGTAAAATGAATTGACGGTTAAGATTAATTAAAACAATAAATATGTATAAAAAATGTTATGTTTCTTCCAAATATACCTTTATTTATGAAAAGAGCATAGGAGAGAGAATGAATAAAAAAATATGAGAGAATGAGAATAAAATATGAGAGTAAATATGTAATAAATGACTAGATAAAAGAAAATTAGTGGCGAGTGAGAGATAATTAATATAAAGATATGTATTTAATAGGAGAATAAAAAGAAAAAATAGTTTAAATTTTGAGACACAAAATAAAAGTTGTTTATAGTAAGGACCAACTCCAAGAAAGAGAAAGTTACTAATAAAAAAAAAATCACAGGAAGTATTGATCAATTGTATCCTATATCAAAAATCTTCACATATGATAGTTGTTTGCCAAGAGAAATGAACTAGTTTGCCTTCAATATATATATCAAATAAAAACACACACACACACACAAATACATAAATATGTTAATTCTGAGTTTAAACTTGAGTTTTCATCTAAAAAGTGATAGATATATATAATACTATCTTCGGTCTGAAATATAGAATAAAATTTATAGTTTAATTTGTACTATAAACTTGATCTTATTAGACATATTTGTATCTTCATGTTGAATCATATATCATATTACAGACAAAAAAAATTGACTTGGATTCTTAAAAAGGTACTAAAAGATATATAGTACTCCGTACTTATTTTTAGTGGCAACAAGTTTGAGGAAAAAAAAAAACAATAATTTTAAGTTTAAAATTATGAAACTATTCTTCAGGTCCTTAATATAAGCATATATTTGAGAATTGATGTTGGTCATAAATATAAGGTATAATTTTTATATTTGTCAATATTTTTTTAATTCACCCCTACTGAGGCTCCATTAAATAATAAACAAAAATGATAAGGAATTCAAGAATTAAAGAGGATGAATATGATGTTTTAGATAAAAATGTCATGTTAACTAGATAACTCAACTAATTTTTTTAATTTAATCAAATTAGATAAATATATTTTATATTAAAAAATCATGAGGAAGATAGTAGTAGCTACTAGCTACCACTAGTCATATTATAAAATGAAGTGGCAGTAATTATTATTTTACATTATCTTGTTATTATTATAAATAACAGCTCTTAAAAAAGTACGAGTGGGGTGTAATGTATGAGAAAATTAATTAACGTTGAATTTAATTAAATGGAAAAACTTAAAATTGGTGAGAGAGGACATGACATGTTGGAACAGAGAAAAGGGAAGATGTATGAATCAGAAGTGAGACATGTCCGATCATTACAGGGCCTTAATCATGTTATGACAGCAAGCAAGTACAGAAAAGAACCTCGGATTCTCTAAAAAAATAAATTAAAATGATTTACTGCCCCTAAATGGATATATATATATATATATATAATTTTCTTTTTCTGTTTTTTTTATAACAATATATATTTTTATCTTAATGTTAATCTGGAAGATCATGTTATTTTATTCACGCCTGACCAAGATCTTGGAAGAAGATCATATTTGATGGGAATCTTCCTCTTTTAATATATATGTTATAGTTGGAAAAAAGGCCTTTTAAAACATATTTTAGGTTGTCCTTAAAAGTACGAGTATCAAGATCATGTCTCGTTGGCAAAAAAATAAAAAATAAAATAAAAAATCAAGAATTCGTCTCAACTTTAGCTTTGCCAGACTGTTGATTTGGTGTAATCCCTGCCATGGAATTAATAACTAATACTCGGTCTTGATTATAAGATCTAGTTGATTTTTTTGGAGAGATTAATGAAGCTAATTAAATTACTTTAGAGTATTTTTTTTTTAAATTTTTTTCTTCAAACTAATTAATTTGACTAATAAACTAATATATAATCTAAAGATACATAATAAATGAAATGATTAATTAACTTATTTAGCTTCCTTAATCTTTTCAAAAAAAGTTAACTAGGTTTTATAATTAGTACTTAGGAGGTAATAATTAATAAAGATTAATGTATAATTTTTTTCCTTGAAAATTTTCAAACATAGTGATGTTCTTCATATCGTTAAAAAATTGATGTTGAATGTTAAATTTTTAATAGAAAATAGTAATATTGCTCTATTTTAACCCTTTTGGACAGTATTGAATCAAAAAAAACTTTAAAGGGTAATATTAATTTTTAGTGAAAACTTTTAGAACAAATTTACACATTAATCTTAATTAATAATAATAGCTGATACAACAAATGAAAAGCAGATGAAGCCCAGCACAGATGAAGAACCACTTAATTGGGCTGAAGGCCTTTTTTTGTGGGTCAACGGCTGAAGGCCCATTACAAGTTCATATGAATATATGGGGTTTATGCAAGAAAAATTGCTACTGAAATATCCTTAGTTGCGATTTTTATAACGTATCTTTAAAGGTGTGTTTGATTTAAGGGAAAGGGGAAGGGAGATAAATTTTTTACCTCATATTGACCATATATTATTGCCCATGGAAAATTTTTAATATTCCAAAAATACACTCTCAACAAAAAAGAATATTCTTTTTATTAATAGCAATCAATATCCTCTCTTTCCTCAAACCAAACAAGCTATAAATTTGTGTAAGGTTCAAGGTGCAACATATTGTATGTGCATGAAAAATGATTTCACCCATTCAATAATTTAGGTTCTTGAAGTAGCTTTAGGCAATAAGTTTTGTAATGATAATTTTTCAGCAATTTTCCCTTTACACAATTACGTGGTTTTCATTTAGGGCACAATCATAAAATGGGAAAGTCGCTAAAAAGAATACCCAATTGTAAAATCTATTCCTCAAAGATACCTAAGATTGTGTATGATTCATGCGCAACCTATCTTCAGCTATGTATACATACTTTGTATATATATATATGAAGATAGGTTACACAACTAAAAAGAGTAACACCTCACTAACGATGAGTTGCACCAGTTTAAAAACCTGGCGACATGATCTTTTTGGTATATTTGAACAATAAATGTTGCATGAGGTTTTTTCAAAGCAATTTTCCCTTAATACAATTGCACAGTTTGATATCATTCAACAGGGACACGAAGTACGTGGCACTGAGTAATGAATGAGACCTGAAGATAGAGAGACATTTGCATATGTATAGTACTAGTAGTGGATAATGAGAGAGGAAATTGAAGTATCATGGTTAAGTGGATGCACTCAGACTGAAAACTGATACATATAACTAACTCTGTGTGTGTATGCCAGTTGGCTTTTCTCAATTTGCCACTCACACCTAACTTCCCTTAAATTCAACAAACCTACCCTTCTCTCTCTCCATAATTTTATTTACTCTTAATTATTACTCTTCTAGTTATTAATATAAGACATATTTACTTAATTTAATTAGATTAAGAAAGTTAACTAGTTAAGATGAAATGTATTTTCTAAAACACCCTAGCCATCTCCTTTCTCATTCCTTCCCCTTATTAATTATGGTTGAGGGAGCATCAATAGAGCAAAGTGGGAAAAAAGATTGATAAATAAGAAAGTTGTGTCTTATATTTAAGACTAAGATCAATTCCTTAAATATATCTTATATGAAGAGGAGTACTATACATTCTTCATTCTTTCATATTTTCTCTCTGTTATATATTTTCCTTGGTCCTTAATATAAGACAAATTCACTAACTTAACTAACTTCTTCAATCTAATTAATTAGGTAAATGAGTTTTACAAGGGGAATACTTTGATTCAAAACTTTTAACATATTAAGCATATGATGAGTTTTTTTACTTGTATATAATAATTTAGTTGTTTGTGGACGTAGTTGAAGGGGGATGCATCGCAAATGAGTACGCACGTACAAATGATTCTGTAATGTGTTCATAAGCAAGTAATCATCAGTAACATCTTCTTGTTAATATGCTAAAAACAATCCGCACATTAATTATGTATAAACATAATCAACCTAGCAATTAAAAATATATATATTGCTCATCACACTTCAACTACTCTCACACACATATATCGATGTGGGGATTAAACCTTGAGGTGAGGCTTCGCCACACGTACGGTAGCTAGCTAGTTGGAAGTTACGGAGCAACATTTGGAGAACCAAAACGCAGGAAAACAAAAACTAATTAAAAGACTGAAACTTTTTTATTACTCACCTGTCTCATTTTGTCACTTCCGATCTTAAATATAAGATTCAGTTGATTTTTTTTAAAGAAGTTAATGATTTTAATTCAATTACTTTAAAGTAATTATATTTATTATTTTTCTTCAAACTGATATGTTTAACTTATAAACTAATAATAATCATAGACAACATATAATAGATTGACTAACTTATTTAGTTTTTTAAATCTCTCTAAATAAAGTCAATTGAGTCTTATTTTAAGATTGAGGGTAGTATTTGAGACCATTCTATTCAAAATAAGGTTAGACACTAAGGACCCGTTTGGTAGAAAGAAGATTAGAGAAGGAAAGGGAAGATTCCAATCTTCTCATGGATTTTGAGTGTTTGGTAGAAGGAAGATCTGATCAAGTCTTACGGTGAGTCTTTCATCTTCCTTATTTGAGGGAAGATCTTTCCATCCGAAAATGGAGGGAAAAGCTTGCAATCTTAGGGAAAGTGTTTTTTCTTCCAAAATTGGCGCAGTTTTCTTTTTCCTCTTAACCAACACTCAATTCTTCATACCAAATATCTCATTCCCTCAACTTAAGTTTAATTCCTAAGTATCAAAACATTTCGCATTTTAAAGTTCCTAATCTTCCTTTTCATTCCTTTCCCTCCTTTAAGTTTATTTCCTTCCTTAAATCTTCTTCATAACAAACGGGGCCTAAATGTAAACATATCTTCTACAAGAAATTCAGACCTTAGTTTGTCATATTGTGAAGTGATTAGTCTATACAGCCTCTAGGTCCAATCTCCATAGCAAGTGAAAGTTGTGTATGTGGGCACAGTCAGAAATTCAACCTTGGTTTCTCCCGTTGTGAAGAGATTACTCTATATGGTCTCTCGGTCCAATCTCTGTCGGTAAGTGAAAAAGAGGATCAAGAGAGAGAGAGAGAGAGTTAGTTGACAGAGAGGTGGATGCAGGTGGCAGCTGGATCCTTCTCCCAAATCATTTTGTATGTTTCGGTCGGGTCCCTTCAAATTTTCCATCCATGCATCTATCTAATCATATTCCTGAATTCCCTTTCAAATCTATCCTTTTCAATATATATTATCATCCCCACACTCACTTTCTTGAAAGACAATCATTAAACCAACTATAAACATACATACATTGAACATGTATATATATATAAACTTCAACTTCAACTGCTAATTCAAATTCTTTTTCTATCTGTCTAATATATAAGATTCTGCATATTAAGAATTTTTAAGAATTTAATGAATTAACAAGTATTTGATGCGTATATAATACCATATATATGTATATATATATGCTTCCTTACCTTTTTATAAGAGCACCTGCTATATGAAGAGACGACAAAAAGAAAGAAAATGATTGGTGTGTTGTATATTGATGAGATTTTTTGGGGTGGTTGTGGTGTCGCAAGTGATGAGGCAATAATTATATTTCGTGGTTTTTTGCGGTTTGATGTGAATAATTACTAAGTGATTGATAAGAACAAGAATGTTCAAAGCTACATATGCATGTCGACGAAGGCCTTTTTAATGCCTCAATATTTGGATCCAACCGCTACTCTTAATTGCCTTGTCTATTACTAGCATCATCATTCTTTTTTCTTTTCAGTTTTTATACTCTCAAAAAAATATTTCAATTCACAATATAAATCACGGGAAAGTAATCAATACTCCCCTCATGTTCTTTTGATAAACAATTTTTTTTTTAATGTAAAAATGAGTTGACGATTTGTTAAGATTAGTTAAAAATAATAAATATATAAAAAATGTCATTTCCCCCTCTAAATATACCTCTATTTTGAAAAGAGCACAGAAGAGGAAATGAGTAAAAAATATTAGAGATAATGAGTATAAAAATATGAGAGAGAGAGAGAGAATGAGTAATAAATGATTAGATGAAACAAAATTAGTGGTGACTAAGAGATAATTAATATAAATATGTTATTTAATATAGTCAGAAAAAGAAAAAAGTGGTTAAATTTTGAGACATGAGAAAAAAGTTTCTTATATTAAGGATCAACCCCAAAAAAGACAAAAATTGTTTATAAAAAGAACTCGAGGGAGTATTTATTTGTTAAATTTACCCATATAATAAATACTTAAATGTAACTCTATATTTTTCTCTCTCATTCGGAACTTCATTTATTATAGGTAAAGTTAAAGAAAATTTTCAATTTGAAACATACTTTAATGAGTTAACTATCATTTTTTAGTTCTAATGTTGAATTAGTTAAATTGACTTATACTTTGGATAAGAGCAGGGGCGGATTTAGGGGGGGGCTAGGGGTGGCCTCCGCCCCCCCCCCCAAAATTACAGCATTGAACCATTTTTTTTTTTTGGGAATTATGCTTTTGCCTCGTAAAAATTTCAAACTTTTCATTCTAGTCCTATTTAAAAGAGTCATAAAGGGACTGCAATGAAAAATATTGAAATATTAATAGGCCAAAGCATAATTTCCTAAAATTTTGGGTCCAATTCTATGATTTTCACCCCTTAATTTCAAATGCTGACTCTACTGGATTTTATTTTGTAATTTTCGCCCCCCCTAATTTTCATTCCTGGCTCCGCCCCTGGATAAGAGGAGTATACCTTTAATATCCAAATAACCGAACTATGGGATTTAAAAAAACTCTTAAAATTAGTTAAGAGTAATAAATACATGTGAAATGTATTTTTTTAAATATGCCCTTATTTATAAGTAAGTAAATGAGAGAGTGGAGTAATGAAAAAAATAATGAAAGAGAATGTATGAGAAAGAAAAATGAGGGGTAAAATTGGTTAAAATGTTTTAATACTCAGACAACCCCAAAGTGGATATAATAAAATGGAACATATATTTAAAAATTTGGATATTATAAAAAGAGATGGAGGGAGTAGCACTCTATATACCAAGTACTCAATTTGATCCAAACACAAATCAATTTTAATTTTAAATACCTTCTAAAAGATATCTTATAAAATGGATTGAAGGGAGCACTTCACCAAAAACAAGAAAAGGTGATTGACTTATTAATTTTTTTTAATTGAAATATTTTTCTAATTTTGCACATATTATAGAGAAACATTGCATGCATTAGACTTCAACTATTCCTTCTAATCCAAATTAAAATATATGTCAAATTCAGGAAGAATTTTTTGGTCTACAATATAATTAGTCACTTGTAGAATAATTAATGTTTTTTTAATAATTTTATCCTGATAATTAATTCTTAAATGTGACTCTTTATTTTTTTCTCTCCTCAAAATCTCATTCCAAAGGGAAAGATGATTTCTTTTTTAGTTTAAAATTGATTTAATGAATTAAGCGCAATTTCGTAGTTCAAGTGAAATAGTTGAAAGTAACTTATATTTTAGATCAGATAGAATATTCTTCCAGTAAATTATAATAGGGGTAATTTTTTAAATAATTTATTAATAATCCATTGAGTGACTTATGTTATCCACTAAAAATTTCTTTTATAAAGCATTATATATTTATATATTTGAGACCGGAGGGAAGTAGTATGCAACGAATTACTGTAATGATAAATATGAGGCATTATTTACCCACCCCCCAAAAAATAAGGGGACAAAGCAATAAAGATTGCTCTTTTTTTATTTTTTTATTTTATATTTATTTTTATCAAGGGTTTCCTAAATGATTCTCATCTCTCCTAACAAGACGCTTTTTGAGATTCAAACTTATGTTTTCCTCTTTACGGAGATGAGGCCTCTTGTCGATCACCTCAACCACCATCTTATTGGTGCAAGAAAGATTATTCTACAATCTAAATTATGTTAAAAATATAAAAATATATCCGAGATAAGAGATAAAGAACAAGAGCAAGAGAAGTGAGAAGAGAGAAAGAGGACATTAATTCTTATTCCAGTGTGTCTCAAATACATAACATATGCCTTCTATTTATAGGCACAATTCTCTAATAATCTACAATTAATGTGATTCCATAGTCATAGTGATTATATTAATGGATGAGAATAGGAAATAATGGGAGATATGGACATCCACAAATATTCATAACACTTCCCTTTAGATGTCCATTATGAATGTGTTTTATTAAAAACTTTAACTAGGAAAAACCCAGTGAGACAAAATTCTAGTTAAAGAAAAGAGTACATCATTCATTAATACATTGTTGATCTTTGTTGAGGAGAAACTCGGAATGCGCCAAGATATCACTATCTTTGGTTTCATAGTCGGGAGTATAATAAGTCAATTTATAATCTTTAACACCAGCTTTGAATCCAACACTTGCTTTAGTCTCTGTTTGTGGTGACATAAATCCCTCCCTAAAACTTATGAATTAAGAATTCTCGCAACAAAACAAGGTCTACTCGACATGACTTAGGAGTTAATGAAACCTTTCATAGGAATCTTTCACAAGATTATCACCTAATATTATCATATCAATTAATCATAATGGTTCGTTATTAAACCACGGTATTTGATTTGTCAAATACATCATTATTGTATACTGTTTCATATGTATGGCTATAGCTTATCCCCTCTTTTTTTTTTAATTGAAAAATGTAAATAATAAGAAATTCACCCTTGACAAAGTGATATATGTTGTATGTGTAAATCCTAGATGTGAAAATATAAAGAATTTGCCCACGAAAAGAAAGAGTATAGGTAAAAAAAGAATATGCTAGGTATAAATCGTATTCTGAAATAAGGGCCAATGAGATAGAAAAAAAATCGTAAATAAAGTTCAGGTTCGAATTCCATAGATAATAGATAATATAGAAGGTATTGTCTATAATGATATACAAATGCAAGACTTTATAAAGATTTTATCCACTTGATATTTTGAAAATGAGTTGGTTGAACTTGAAAATTCACTCATGGAAATTGAAAAATGGAATAAGTAAACAATTGAATTGGTTGGATGGTACCAAGAAAATCCAAGTACTAACTCCCATTTCGTATTGAATTCTTAGTGAATTGTGAATTAACCGATCAACTTGTCAACTTGATTTGTTATCCAACATTTATTTTGTATTTCCAAATTTTTTGGAAAAAAATTAATATATTTTATTATGAGAATATATCCTTCCACTTACGGTCCTAAGGTTTACGTGGCTTGAAAAAAAGAACTGGGACGTATCGCTCAAATAATTGGTCCTAAGATCTTGGATGTAGCTTTTCCCCGGGGAAGATGCCTTATATTTACAACGCTCACGGTAGTTAAGGGTCAAGATCTTGTTGGTCAACAAATTAACGTGACTTGTGAAGTACATCAAGTATTAGGAAATAATCGAGTTAGAGCGTAGCTATAAGTGCTACGAGATGGTCTAATGAGAGGAATGGAAGTGATTGACACGGAAGCTCCTCTAAGTGTTACGGTCGGCGGAGCAACTCTAGGGCCAATTTTCAACGTGCTTGGAGAACCTATTGATAATTTAGGTCCTGTAGATACTCGCACAACATCTCCTATTCATAGATCCACGCCGCCTTTATACGAGTTAGATACAAAATTATCCATTTTTGAAACAGGAATTAAAGTAGTAGATCTTTTAGCCCCTTATCGCCGTGGAGGAAAAATAGGACTTTTCGGTGGAGCTGGGGTGGGTAAAACAATACTCATTATGGAATTGATCAATAACATTGCCAAAGCTCATGGGGGTGTATCCGTATTTGGGGGAGTAGGTGAACGTAGTCGTGAGGGAAATGATCTTTACATGGAAATGAAAGAATCTGGAGTAATTAATGAACAAAATATTGCGAGAATCAAAAGTGGCTCTAGTCTACGGTCAAATGAATGAACCGCCGGAGCTCGTATGAGAGTTGGTTTAATCGCCTAACTATGGCGGAATATTTACGAGATGTCAATGAACAAGACGTACTTCTATTTATCGACAATATCTTCCGATTCGTCAGCGGGATCCGAAGTATCCGCCTTATTGGGTCGAATGCCTTCCCTGTGGGTTATCAACCCACCCTTAGTACCGAAATGGGTTCTTTACAAGAAAGAATTACTTCTACCAAAGAAGGGTCCATAACTTCTATTTAAGCAGTTTATGTACCTGCAGACGATTTGACCGATCCTGCTCATGCCACGACATTTGCCCATTTAGATGCTACTACCGTACTATCAAGAGGATTGGCTGCCAAAGGTATCTATCCAGTAGTAGATCCTTTAGATTCAACGTCAACTATGCTACAACCTCGGATTGTTGGCGAAGAACACTATGAAACTGAGCAAAGAGTTAAACAAACTTTACAACGTTACAAAGAACTTCAGGACATGATAGCTATCCTTGGGTTAGACAAATTATCCGAAGAGGATCGCTTAACCGTAGCAAGAGCACGAAAAATTGAGCGTTTCTTATCATGCCTTTTTCGTAGCAAAAGTATTTACCGGTTCACCGGGTAAATATGTTGGTCTAGCGAAACAATTAGAGGGTTTAAATTGATTCTTTCTGGAGAATTAGATGGTCTTCCCGAACAGGCCTTTTATTTGGTAGGTAATATCGATGAAGCTACTGCGAAGGCTACGAACTTAGAAATGGAGAGCAAATTGAAGAAATGACCTTAAATCTTTGTGTACTGACCCTAAATAGAATTGTTTGGGATTTAGAAGTGAAGGAAATTATTTTATCTACTACTAGTGGACAAATTGGAGTATTACCCAATCACGCGCCTATTGCCACAGCTGTAGATATCGGTATTAAAAGAATACGCTTTCACGGCCAATGGTTAACGATGGCTCTGATGGGTGGTTTTGCTAGAATAGGTAATAATGAGATCACTATTTTAGTAAATGATGCGGAGAAGAGTAGTGACATTGATCCCCAAGAAGCCCAGCAAACTCTTGAAATAGCAGAAGCTAATTTGAGGAAAGCTAAAAGCAAGAGAGAAAGAATTGAGGGAAATCTAGCTCTCAGACGAGCTAGGACACGAGTAGAGGTTATCAATATGATTTCGTAACAAGTTGGTGCGTACGAATAAAATAATTTTTAATCCAAATAGGTTGTAGAAACAGAAGTCTTTTTCTACAACCTATTTGGATTTCTGTTGATTGAATAGAATCAAATAGTGCAATCGAATTCTAATGCAACGAAAAAATTTGAAATTCAAAAAATGAATAAAAATGAAATAGAAGAGTAAGATAAGATAGAAAAGATACAAAATCAATAAAAGAAAAAGGTGAATAAAAAAACTTATTAGATACTATTGACTCTGGTAGCTAAAAAGTTTTACCTATACCTACTATTGGATTTGAACCAATGACTCCCGCCGTATGAAAGCAATACTCTAACCACTGAGTTAAGTAGGTCATTTATTATTCCAAAGAAAAACAAGTGGGACCTATCATATCGATGGATTATAAATGGAATATTACTTATAAGCAATACCAATCAAGGAGATTTGATCATGTAATATTCATCTTGACAATAAATTCTCTACATAATATGATAAAATATGTATAAAAAAAAGTACAAGGGCTATAGCTCAGTTAGGTAGAGCACCTCGTTTACACGCGCGCCAATGTTTTTTCAGAGGAGTCCATCATATAATCAAAAGAGTTGATCTTATTGAGAAATCGATGTCTTACTCCATGACTTTTTAGAGAACAAAACAAGAGAACAATAGCCTGACAAAGGGTTCGGTACAATTCCAGTGTACATTTAATTTAGACGGCAAATAGAACCCATCATTGATTTGAGATTTTGAGATATTGATAAGGTGAATACCTAGTCTATTCAATGCTAGGCATAATGAGTATAAGGACCTCGAAAATTATCTTTTCGTTCTATGAACCTTAAGGCGTATGAAGTTTCATATGTGATTCTTTAATTTAAGAAGGTTGATAGAGACTCCATTTAACTTAAGTTGATCCAGGCCATAAGCAGACCTACGTCAGGATAACCCTTCTTTGAAACACTTTGGTAGTGCTCTTAGATTGGAATAAAAACAAAATCGAGCACATGGAGCCATCTCCTTATCTTTCTCTTTCGTCAAGAAAAAAGATGGTAGATTAACCGATCTTTCTATCAGTTAATGAAGAAGCCCAATGCAAAAAAGATGCACGTTGGGTCTGTAAAGCAATTCAAATCATTTTGATAATAATAAGTTTAATATGTTTTACCGAGAAGGTCTACGGTTCGAGTCCGTATAGCCCTAATATTCCTACTAATACTACTAATGTTTATATTTACTTATTTACTTTTCTTTTTATTTACTTATTTAGTTTTACTAATACTATTAAATACTAAATAACTAAATATTAGTAGTCTAAATTCTTTCTTATAATTCTACTAATAATAGATATTATCTTCACTTAAATAGAACATATTAAATATTAAATAGAATATATTAAATATATTAATATTATTCTATTCTATTTAGTCTGTATGTTAGTATATTAAATGTAATGAGCACAAGCCCAAAATGAGAGCTCAATCCCCAAAAGCTAGCCTATGAGGAGGGAGAACCCAATGGACTTATAAACCTCACTACAAGAGTTTGGCTTCCCAATGTGGGACTCATAACATAGTCAGCTCAAGAGCCGACGTCCCCGACGGCTCCACTCCACGGCACTTCACACGGTCTATCTGGTCAGAACCCTCCGCGCACGGCACTTCACTCGGCCTATCCGGTCAGAACCCTCTGTGGTAGCCCTTTCCTTGAGTTCGACTCTCAATGAAAGCACCAATGTAATGAACACAAGCCCAAAGGGAGAGCCCAATCCCCAAAAGCTAGTCTATGAGGAGGGAGAACCCAATGGACTTATAAACCTCACTACAAGAGTTTGGCTCCCCAATATGGGACTCATAACAAAAACTTGATAAGGCAAAACTTTAAGCCTATGAACTCCGCAAGTATACGGACCGTACCAAGTAATAAAGTGATAAGAAAAGTATCATTCCCACGAGGACTTGGAATCACAATCTCAGTTAAGCATTGATTTTTCAATTTCGTTTAAGTTAAGCAAATCAGAATTGAATTGAATTAAAATAAAATAAAATAAAATCAAAATAAACAAACTACCACAAATATTAAAATGAGCAACCCAGAGTCACTAATCCCTTATTAGCTTCATAAACCTTGATTCCACTAATTCAATTAGCCTTAATATCAATTTTGTCAATCTCGATATAAATAGTTATAAGTGCATGTCGGTCCACTTACAACCTCTCGAGTATAATTTGTTATGTCTAACATAATTACTCAAGAGGCAATAAAACTCGAACACACTCTTCAACAATTATATGAGGCCATTAGGTATATGTCTATCCTAATCACAAATTAAATTAAAATCTAATCCCATATTACTTAATCTCAGAGCTTAATTAAAATTCCCTTCGTCAAGGTAAATCATAATTCTCAAATTCATATTTAGTGATGATCAGACACTAAATAGATAAAGCTAAACAAGATAAAGTAACCAAAATTAATATTAATTATAACTAAATAATAAAAACAAAGTCTAATCCACACCTATGAGTTCAAAGTTCCTCTAGGTTGCAAAGAGAAATTAGTCAAACATGACTTTAACAAAATCCAAATAGCAAAATTAAGTCACAATCAAAATCAAAGAAACAAAAAGACAGAAAGGTGGAGATCAAATCTGTTGATAAATCTCTCCTTGAGGCTGTGAAGACGGAGCTCGCCGGCGACTGTGGTGGAGAGGAAGCCGCCGGCGAGAGAGGAAGAAGAAGGTCGAAGGTCTCTGTCTCGCGGCGCAACTGCTCCTCTACTCTGTTCGCTTCTCTCCGTGCTGCCCAGCGATTAATTATATCCTGTTAATGTCCGCCTCTGCTCCTTCTTTTCTTTTCATTCGTAAATAATCCTCTCGGTCCTCCTCCCCTTTTTTGGGTTGCCTTCAATTTTTAGGTCTTCAATTTCAATTCCATTGCCCAAAACGGCGTCACTGCTCCCTGTAGCTTTTAATCAATTCTACAATCAAATAAAAACATTGCCAAAAGCCCAAAACGTGTGTGTGGCTATGGAAAAAGAAATTAAAAAAAATACTAATAATAATAATAATATATAAAACCGATTTTTTTTTTTTTTTTTTTTTTTTATAGAAAACTTCTTATTACTATTATTTATTTTCTAAACTCAAAAGCTTTTATTTTAAATTGAAATCCCTCAAATAATGCATCTAAATTGATATCTCTTAAAATCTCAATAAAATCTCTTTAAATTAGTAATAATGACTTCTCAAATATATCAAAATATGTCTCAAATCTATTAAAAATGAGAAGTCATTAGCTGTCTCGTTAAAAACCTTTCTAGGAAAACCCAGTAAGACAAAACCTAGATAAGAAAGAAAGAAAGACATCATGTATCGACCTCTTGATAATATCAATTTTACTCCCTTTGATGACAACATTACTTCCAATGTCCTTATGAGCATATCTTCCTCTTATCCGCCAAACATTCTATTGTTTGCTGTGGAACAACAAAAAAATTATCATGAAAATCATTCAATCTTATTTTCATTGCCCATTGTGTACCTGCAAGAACTAAATTTTTACCAGTATAATCATAATGAATACAATGATCTCTAAATATTATCATAAGGTACTTCTAGAATATCAAATAATATATATTTTGCAAACAAAAATTATCTTTGTATATGCTTTTGGCATTTTTTGATCCTTTAAAGATTATTATGCAATCTTCATAATTTAGTGAGTCATATGCATATGCTATATATAACAATATCTAACAGAGGCATAATTTTTCTTTCATAAACTGCTAGATTAATAAAATTATTGTATCCACCACAAAATTATATATCTCATCATATTAGACTTTGTGAAAATCTTTATTTTCATATAAACATTCATATATTCCAAATTGGACTGTTGGTCCTTAACTATCATAATATAATCATATTTGCGTCTTTTTCAATTTCACTTTTCCTTTTATTGGCCAATCATCTTTATACCTACTTCTTGTGACATATCTTTATATAATATCCTCATTTGATCACGTGATATCATTTTCAAAATTCTTGTCGACAATTTTATCTTTTCGGTTCCATAACTTAACAAGATCTATATTACTTTTCAGATACCTGAACCTCTCTTGAGGTTTTACAATTAGTTATGTCTCAAGACTGTTAAAGTACCGCCTCCTTAAGATGATCATCTTAATTATATGCTCCAATTTATTCATAACATTTATATTTGGAACTTGAATAGTTTCTCATACATCAAGCATGTCTCACATGTATTTACACTGATTGGAGCATTTTTTTTAGTTGGAATATGAGATTTAGTAAATCTCATTTAGGTCAATAATTTCATTTGGCAAATATTTCATGAATGCATAATTTGATGAACTTCTGGTTCATACTTATTTATTCGAGGATATTTACTTTATAGTAATAATGCATTTCATGTATTCTCTTTTCCAGCTATTCAGTTTTCCCCCTTATGTTAGGAAAACAATGTCAAATAACAATTGACTAATCATGCAGTATAAGTCTCCTAAATCCATTTGTTTCCTTTAGAAACACCATTTTGTTTCATATTGAGACAAACAAGAAAAAGAAGGTTCTTACTCAACATTTATGTCAACTTTCTTTCTATATCCATCTGTGTGCATTGTGGTGGATTTATAAGCATTGCACAATTAAACCTTTTAAGATGGAATTTGTCTGGCTTTTGACCAAAAACCAAATTTATTGGGAGAATTTTGTTGGTTTATATAAGTGCTGCAATATGTAAGATTAAATATACCAACATAAAAATTTTGTTCTCATAAGAATTGATCTAGCTATTTATGGAGGCTTTAATCTATGATTTCTGGATAGTATAATCTGGAAATTGCACGCTTAATTAATTCAAACATTATTGTAAACTTCAGGCTGCGAACATTCTTACAAACTTCAAGTTGCAAGATAATAATCTCGCATGTAACCATATTATAGATGCATCTTTCAAATTTGTATGGTTTACATGCTATTTCAATGGGCCCATATAATTCTGTTTGATATATTTCTAGAAATGCTGAGATCCATTACTAATCAAGATCAATGATATTCTCACAGACAATTTGTTTTTGAGAACAGGCAACACATAATTCATAAATAATATGTTGGTTATTCATAAAGAATCTTTTAGCTCTTCAATGGATGTCAATACGTAATTTTATTTGCATTATATGACTCGGATGATCAAACAAGTTATGCCAACACTAAATTTCTTTGGATTAGTAAACTTCTGGTTTACTGTGACATATATCTCAATCAATCGTAAAATTTTGAATCATAATCTGATATCCATTTTGGGAGATCTGTTAGGCTTTATGTGAGAAGTATATAACTTTTCAAAACTCATCTCATACTTGTATTCGAACTCACACTTATTTTCTAACAATCTTCTTCTCAAGTGTGAGTCATATAAACATATATGTAAGAATAAATCTTAAACTTTAAAAGATAAAATAAAAAATATAAATATAATATCAAGTAAGGATAATAGGAAAGAGAAAACCAATACATGAGCCATGTTAAATAAATATTCACAAACATTAGAAATTAAGTGCTATTATATCAACATAATTTATTTCAATATTTGACCATTTACCAATGTGTCTTGGCATACGATAGGTATGAGACCAGTGACCCTTGCCACCACAACAATAATATGAATTTTTAGCATGTTTATTATGCCCAGTAATTTCCCTTTTTGTGGTTTTTTATAAAAAATCTTTTGTTAAAAATCATGGCCATGCCCAAGGCTACAACCACGTTTACACCTATATGTTCGTTACTTCATTCACTTTTGGGAATGGAGTTGAGCCTGTTGGATGAGATTCATGATTCTTGCAACAAAAACTTATTGTTTTGTTTAGCCTTATGGGGTCAAGAAATTAATTCAATATATTTCTTAAGACCTCTTTCACAATATTGAGCAAATTGGAAGCATCCATTTATAATGAGCTTTTGGAAGAACAACCATCTTCTGGTGGTCATTCAATTTCTTTAATTTGTTTTAAAGAACAAGGAGGTCTTTAAATGCCAAATATTCAATTTTAAGGCCTTCATGCAAATGATGGCATATAAAAATCATGGATAAGCCTAAGGCGCTGTGGCATTGGAGCTTGGCTCCCCTCCCCCATGTCCAGGGTTCGAACCCTGCCCCCTCCCCTACTTGGTGTATCAAAAAAAAAATCATGGATAAGGCATTTAAAATAAGTAGTTCTCTTTGATAATGATAAGGGCCACAAATTTAAATTCCATGATATTTAACATAATTCAGAATAATGCAATAAAAGGGAATTCATAAAAAAAACGGAATATAATAACAAAAACGATAATAGTAGAAAATTCGTAAAGACAATAAATAATTCATATAGTACAATAATATAACAAAAACTAAAACTTTATGGCTTTAGGAGTGAGAAATTAAATCTAAATTGCTTCTGGTCGTTTTTCTTCAGGATAAAAATTGAATATGACTTCCAACCATACAATGAGGTAGAAGACGAAAATTATATAAGATTTAAAGAAATATGAAATAATATAAATATATAGTGTCGGCCAATCATGAATCATAAAGGGGAGGGGATATTAAAATAAAAATATGTAGATAGTAGGCAGAGGAATCTTGTGAGGAGATGTAAACACACATCCTGTAACACCCCGTTTTCGAAAGCGGATTTTTTTTTTCAAAACGTTTATCAGAGTAGAGCATCAGAGCAATTGAGTAACTGATAAATAATGATAAGCATTCAGATGTTCACATCAGAATATTGGTCTAGTAGTAATTGCGGTACATTTATCCGAGTAATCAAAAAGGACGGTATAAAAGTAATTCGCCGGTCGGTACATCACATGTGCTGCTTTCCTTTATCGTTGGTCCTTGGCCCGCCAGATCATGAAGCTATTGTAAGAGCTGAGGTCCAATGCCCATCAGACCTCAGGTAACGATTAATCTTATGCTCAAATATGACAATACATGTATAACAGATATTTATAACATTACAGCAGTAATCAACACATAAGCACATAGCAGATGCAAGATTAACACAACAACAGTACATAACCACACAACAGATGTAAAGTCACACACACATACGTTTGCACTCTCCAGTGCCACGACAACTGCTCGTGTCCTCAGCACTAGGAAAACATCTTTACGGTATTATCAAGCCTATAACCCGTGTATAGAGCCGAATGTACAAACAGTGATCTAAGACAGAGTCTCAGTCTATGAAATCATCTATCACATGTAAGCATATAATAAGCATTAGAGTCAGTGTTACAGTACGCGTCCGTACCTTCGTTCGTCGTGAATAGCACGTGGTACGTGTTTGGTCGGAATGCCTTCCGTTAGTTTCCAGATATCCTATAAGGGTATTTTTGCATTATCACCGTGTAAATAGTATTCTATGACACATTTTGGCCATTACTGACTATTTTACCCCTGACCCCAGAAAATTTTGCCTAGCCGAAAATTTCGCCAGAACTTCGTTACTTCGGTGTTTTTCTCAAATTTTTTTTTATAACAACTCCCTCAACAATTTTTCGAATTAAAGCTAATTCTAATCATAAAAACATAAAAATAAAATTACTTCTAGCATTTTAAGATCAAACTACAACTATCTATGAATTTAAGACTAGAACTTCAAGAACTAGAGAACTTACCCTTGAAGAACCTTGCTACTCGACTTCAGCTCCTACTCCTCTCTATTCTCTCTAGAAAATCACTCTTGAGAGTTGATTTTGGTGTGAAGAAATGAATGAATGAAGGGTCATATTTATAGTGAAAATGTATGGCACTTTGGTAAATAATTCAAACTTCTGTCATCTCGAATACAAAGTCATAGGATCTAGGTAAAGTTTGAAACTCTCATCCCGGCCCTTAAAAACACCAAAACCACCCCTTTCTCTCTCTTCCATCATCTTTTTCCTTTCTTTCTCAAAAAGTAAAGTGCAATCTTACGGTGTAAGTTTCTTCCAGTTGAGTCTTAAGTTTTACTTTAACGAAATTCATTTCTCGGTTGCTTAATCGATCACTAACACTTTTAAATTCTGAGTATGCTTTTTGATTAGTAGTTGGATATCAAGATTTATGTTCTAATTAGATTCCCCTGGTTGCACTAAACTTATTCTTCAACGTTTGCAAAAATAACCTTTACTAGACTTACTTTCGAGGTTAAATTATGTGGGTTCAAGATAAGTCTTTATATTTTCTCTAGGATTCCCACTTCTTCACAACTATTTAAATTTGTATAGATTCTCACTTTATTTGTTGCTTTGAGTTTTTACGTGTACATCAGATATTTCTTGGATTTCAAACCATTATCCAATTTATTCTAGGATTTCAAATTTGATCAAATTGGCCTTATTCTCTCTCTCTCTCTCTCTCTCTTCTTACACGCCCCCTTTTTCTTTTTCTTTTTTAATTTTAATTTTATTACTTTATGCATTTTTAATTAAATGCAAAAAGGCTTTTGGGTTTTCTCATTGGTTCTTTTAAATCCTTAAATATGTCCTTTTAATTACGATTAAGGTAAGACATCCTAACCGATGGTTTAAAATATACCACTTGATTAAGCCGAATTTTAATGACATTTTATGCTATCCTATAATTTCTAATTGAAAATTAGAAAGTTGGACCTCGCCTTGCTAAATTCTAAAGAAAATTGCTCAAGAATTAAAATGAATACACTACCAAAAATTTGAGATCACAAATTCACCTATTCCCAATAGGGTAGTATTCATCAAAATATAGTGTTTAGGAGAAATACAAATTTTAGGGTATTACACATCCAACATTATAATTTATAATGAGAAATTAAAACAGTATGGCTTCTGGCCATATAATAAAAAAGATATGGTTTCTAGCCATATTATATCAAAATAAGAAATTAAAGTGATATGACTTCTAGTCATATAATTGGGAATCAAATGAATATGGCTTCTTGCCATATTGTAAGATAGAAAAATATATGTAACTTCTAGCCATATAATATAAAAATAGAAATCAAAGGAATGTGGCTTCTGGTCATATAATCTCAAAATAGGAATAAAAGGAATATGAAATCAAAGGTGTATGACATCTGGCCATACTAAAATAACAATATCAATAATATAAAATAACTCGTAAAAGAGATCAATAGAAGATATACAAACAGTAATAATCTTCAATCTTAGCCATGTAACCCAATGTATAAAACAATTTGTGAAAGTATCTCATTTAATTCTATATAGTGGCTCAGATTATCTTAGATAGATAAAAGAAACATATACTTAAAGAAGGTAGGCTGAAATCATTAAAGAAGCGATCAAACATTCGTTCGAGCTTTCGTGCTGATAATGTGTTATAAGTATAAAGATATATCTGAGATAAAAGATAGAGAACAAAAGCAAGAGAAGAGAGAAAGAAGAGAGTAATTCTTATTGGAGTGTGTCCCAAATACATAACATATGCCTTATATTTATAGGCACAATTCTCTAATTTACAATTAATGTGATTCCATAATCATAATGATTAATGGATGAGAATAGGAAACTATGGAGAATAGGAAATATGGACATCCACAAATATAATATTCATAACAAATTATGTAATACCCTAAAAATATTATGATAAATATCATATGGCAACAAATCTTGACAAAAACTTGGGAAGTATGTTGTCTCTAATTTTAGGAATTTTTTGGATTATTTCCTTAAAAAATAGAGAAGCATAAATATAATATTATTAAAAGAACTTTTTGGCCATATAATTTTTAATATTTTACATGAGATATAAAATACCAATGTCAAGTAAAATAGTTGTGAGATAATAATTAATCATAATTATGAAAATTATCAACAATTAGTAAATGGCTAATTAAGTAATTAGTAGCTAATTGTTTAGATTATGATATAAGTAAATTAATTAGTAAATAATTAATTTAAGGGGAGAAATTCAAAATTATTAAATAAATAAATAATAAAAAAATAATAAAAAAATATTTTATGCTTATAAAAATAAATAAAAAATAAAAGAAAAATAAATAAATATCTAGATATTTTGATTAAAATAATAATATAATCGGTAAAGAGCCAACAGGAGAAATGAGAACGGATAGAAATTAAATCCTACCTCCAAATATAGAAACGAAGTCATTAACATCTGCACTTTTTATAAACAAGTGGAATTTTATCCCGGAGTGAGCGGTCTCGAAGTAATTTACGGAAACCAACGGCGTAATTGGGATTACCGGATAATTAGGAAAGGGAAGATAGTGCTAAAAATGACTTATAGAAAAACGGACCGTGTTTTTCAAACCAGGAATTAGGTTACTTAGATCAGATCATATTACTTAACCGGTGATTTTTACAAGAAAGTTTGGAACTTCCGAAGTGATTTCCGTGTAGATGGCGCCGACGAAAATCTTCAACAGACAACGGAATACCCTTAATGAGATCAAAAATTTAGCAAAATCCAGTGGTTTTAAAGAGAAAGAAGGGAACTACAAAACCTAGTTCCCAGATTTTTGAGTTTCGTCAAGATTACGCGATTAGGACACCGATCGGGAACTTTATCGGTAAGTCGGCAAGATGACATCATCTTCTTCTAGAAGGATGACATAGGCAAGACATGTGTAAGGCCAAGATGGAGCCACGTGGCGAAGTGCGATCCGACTACGAAATCCGATCGATAAAGTAATGAATAGTGTCACTTTTTCTTCTATAAATAGAAGCCTTCCCTCTTCATTTCTCACACCCCAAAACCGAAATAGAGAGAGGTTTTAGAGAGAAGGATGAGCCGGAGAAGTTCTAGCCGGACCCGGGTAAGTTCTTCGGTCTACGGTCTTTAGTTTCGGTAGTTCTTTCGGTAGATATAGTAGGAATGCTAGATTTATCTTTAATTTTTCAAGATAGTCTAGATATCATATTTAGGGGTAAATATGATATATATTTCGAAAATATGATGAGGGAAAAGATCTGTCAAAATTCTGGAGAGATAGAGCGAAAACAGCGAAGCTCTGGCGAAATTCCGCCGATTAGTCAAACTAGGGGCAAAATGGTAATTTGTACCTAAAATGCCTGTTATGCTGCTAGATATTGATAAATATTATCCTTATAGGATATCCGAGATAATCGTATCGCTGTAAAAAAATTACCGTTTTCCGTAAAACGTCATGTGATCGACAACGAAGGTACGTTCGCGTCTTTGTAACACTAACTCTGATGGTTATTATATGATTATATATGTTTGTTGTGTTCTGTTTGTTGTTGTAGCATACGTGGTTATGTTATATACATGGTTATGTCACATACGTGGTTATGTCACATACGAGGTTATTATTGATGTATCATACGTGGTTATTATCTTATATACGTGGTTGTGTATTTTTAATCATACATATGTTGTCGTGTATATATTGTCATATTTAAGCATGAGGTTAACCGTTACCTGAGGTTCAATGTGCATTGAACCTCGCTCTTATCATAGCGTCGGGTTCGGGAGAACCGAGAAGGCGAGGAAAAGCGAACGGGCCGCACGAGACATTTGAAGACCTTCTTTCGTTGTTATTCATTTTGAAAACTCTCGGTCAATGTACCGCTTCAGAATCAGCCGGACTTACGGCAATTTGAATAAATGTATCAGTTACTCAATTGCTCCGATGCTCTACTCTGATGAAAAAAAAAAATCCGCTGTTAAAATGGGATGTTACAAATTACTTTTTTTTTTTTTTTTTTTAAAAAAGGAAGTCCTTTAAGAGATCTGAAATGAAGCTAGTAGGCAAACTGAATGCTTGATTGGCAAGGATATTTGCTTCATAATTACTCCTTCCGCTTCTTAATATGATATATGGTTAACTTTTTTTGTTTTGGATATTGATAAAATTAAATAAGTTAGTTAATTACAACATATCTCGTGTATCATTTGACTATATATCAGTTCATAAGTCAGATAAATGAATTTAGTATAAAAAGATAAATATCAATACCAATGTTGTCAAACTCGCGATAAATGACATAAACTCGTAAGAGTTTACTCTTATCATTAAATAAGTATCAATAGTGTATAATTAAATAATTAAAATATAAAAAATGACAATGATTTAATTTAAATATATTTGAAATCCAAATAATTAAAATTAAATACATCAACATTTATAATTTATCATATTTAATAAAGAAATTTCTATAGAATTAATATATAAAGCTGCTGAGTATAATCAAATAAAAAAAGTTAACAACCATTTTATAAGTTAGAAATATAAAAGCGGTAAATTCGGTGTATAAAATTAGTGATTTTATATGAGTTTGCAACTGACACAAGTTTATTAGCGATTCGACTCGATTTTGTAAGTCAGGAACATAAAAACAATAAACTCGGAGAGTTAACTTACGAGTTTGACAACAATGATCAGTAATTTAAAATAATTTATTTAGTTTTCTTAATATATCATTAAAAAAATCAACTACATCTTATATTGAGAATCGATAAGTATCATCTAGTTGACAATATTCAAACTAGATGGGCCAATGACTGTACAGGATCAAATCCCAGTATGCAGATCATTAGTTCAGTCCTTGATCAGCTTAATTGCATCCACTTTTGTATAAAATTCATATATAAAGCTGTTGAGGATAACAAATTAAAAAAAGTAACACAATTTTGTAATCTAGAAACGTAAAAACAGTAAATTCGGTGTATAAACTTGTGAGTTTAATTGAGTTTGATTGATATGAGTTTATTAGAGACTTGAGTTGATTTAGTAAAGTAGAAACGTAAAAACCAGAACTCGGAGTAGTTAACTCGCGAGTTTGACAACAATGATATATGGTCATAAATTTGTAGGATGAGTAAGTTTCCTTCTCATTCTTTTTGTTTTTTGTTTTTGAAAAAAAGGCATCTGAATTTTAAAGTAGATAACATTCATCGTAATGAATTTAATTCTCTGCAATCATGGAATCACGATGTATGATCTTTTTATTTAATGGATTTAATATTTAAAAAAAAATTGAATTGAAAACCCGTCTTCAATAATGCTAAAGCACAAGGGCTCTACTACAATCATTTTTTTTTATATATATATAAAATTTAGGTGGGGTTGATCCGGTACCCAACAGTGTCATGACACGTCTCCAGACTTAAAAAATACTTATAAAGATACTTATAAATCGCCCACCAACAAAATCCTCATATCGACTAGCGTATATCGTATATCGAACCTAAAAACCAACATCTTAAATAACTGTTCCACTGGCAACTCCACTGCAATCATGTCGATTTTGACATGAGGCATTAAATTGATATGGCCCATGCATGAGTCTTGTATCGTATTTCTGCCAGATTTATGTGGGCCGTTAATTATTTATGCACCTTTATTTAATTCATACACACAAGCATCCATTGAGAGCAAGTGGAAAGATAATTGCTCTTCCACCACCATGTCCTCAATTTGAGGAGTGGGAATAGAGAAAAATTGTGTTGGGAGCTATTCCTCCACAACCGTAGGCCTGACGTGGAGCGAAATCCGGATTAGTCGGAACCAAATGTTTCAAAGAATTGGTTGAGATAAAAAAAAAAAAAAACATACACACACGAAACCAAATGATTGGCTCCACCATATTTTCCATTTTTTTTCACTATCTTCTTCTATTTCTGACCAAGAAAATGCACTTCACAAGTCTGATTAAAAAAAGATGTATAATTATTTTTTTCTGTGGTCGGAATAATAGTTGGTTTAGTATTTTCCCAGGCAAGCCATTAATTACAAGAAATTGTCGAACAACACAAACATGCCCTCAAAATCTAGTTAATAATTTAAAGGGATAATTAAAATTTTGGTCTCTCAAATCTATCTCACCTACCAATTTAATCCATGAAGTTTATTATTATTTCTTTTATCAATAAGCCCTTAAAGTTTTATATAAAATTTTATATTAATATTTAATCTCATTGGACTAACAGTTTTTCTGCAGATTTAATTATGAAAAGATTGCTATCCTTGAATTAACGGTTAAATCACGTGTACTTAGGATTAATTAATTATATGCCTTCAAATTATATAGGATAATTATGTATTATTTTTTTGCCAAAAAAGTACGTATAATTTTAAAAATTTAGAGATTTGATTAAGAGAAATTAAATTTCAAAACCTAATTGATAATTGATAATTGAAGGAAATTTAATCGACTAGGTTTTTATTTTTATTTTTTTAATACTATCAACCGATATCCGGTGTTAATACTACATCCTATTACTAAGTATCTGATCAACTGACTATTTCAATTTTATGGTTTGTATTTGGCTTTTCCACCACAGGTGTAGTTTACCCATCCTTTAATTAAAATACTCTCTCCTATTCACACTATAAGTCACTTTGACTAATTCATCGTAACCAAGAAATGATAGTTAATTTATTAAATTAGTTTTATATTGAAATTAATTTCTAACTTTACCTATATTAAATAAGTTATTAAAAGAGAGAGAAAAATACAGAGAATCATATTTAAACATTAATTATATGGGCAAAATTAACAAATAAGAATTAATTTCACTACATACAAGTGCTCGTTTAAGTCCATAATATAAGTCGCTTTTTTAGAAGAATGATTTTATCTACAATATAAGTTACTATTTGAGAAATAATTCATTAAATTATAGTTGGCAAAAAAGAAATAATTAATTAAATTAGAAGATATAATGTTGGGCAACTGTACATCTATGTATATGACTATGATGGGCAAGAATCCTAATATTTTTAGTACCCAAACCTAATAATTAATACTTAATTGGTCCAAATATTGAAAGCAACTGATTTATCTGTTTCTCTCATTTTTTGAACCGCCTAATTTCCAAATAGGTAATACGTAGTGGACAAAACAATGGGAACATCGAGTCCTAAATTCCTACTTAAGCATTTTAGATTATATAACTAAAATATTCCCTCAAATTAAATAATATTTAAATTAAATAATCGTTTAATTTAAAACGTCATGACAAACATTTGAGGCTTACAATTTTTTTGGGTATTCCCATGTTTGGTTTGGACACTATTTGTAACCTAGACATCACATCGTTATCTCCTCGTGAAAGCTTAATTAATAATTTAATTAATCACTACTTTATTATCCTTCTATTCGGAGGTTTAACTTATTTTGTCATTTCACTATATATAGGAGCAAATCCACACCGTCCGATCTCCAATCTTATGGCCCAATCAAATCTCCACCGTCTATGCACGGTCTTTGACACATTCCTCTCACTTAGTCCTATAAATAGATCCGATAAAGCAGATCACCATGCTCATGCATTAAATAAGAGTAGGCGACTTACTAATAGTCCCAGTACAGGCTACAAAATGCCAGCCAGCGGCAACATGGAACTGACTACTCAGGCGGCGGACGGGATGGACCGGAGGTTGGAAGTGGCGGTGCAGAACAGGGCCACGGTTGATGCGCTGTACAAGGCATTGTTGGGACAAGGTCACATGGACAAAGTGGCCTTGTTGATAGCGAGTGACTTGGAGTATTGGTTCCATGGTCCACCAGGGAGACAGCACATGATGAGGATTTTGACAGGAGAGTCGGCTCCGAACAGGGCCGGGTTCCGGTTCGAGCCAAGGAGCATGACGGTCATCGGCGACTGCGTTATCACGGAGGGCTGGGAGGGACAGGCGTATTGGGTGCACGTTTGGACTTTGAAGAATGGGTTCATCACAAAGTTCAGAGAGTACTTCAACACATGGCTGGTCGTGAAGGATCTCAGGCCCACTCCGGCAGCGGCGACCATGGCATGGGTGGAAGAAGATCAGAAGCAGGTGGAGAAGATGACGCTGTGGCAGAGTCAGCCTCGTGATCTCTATCGCCGATCACTTCCAGGGTTACTCTTAGCCATTTAGCCACAATATATATATTATACTACTCGTCCTTAATCCTTAATATAAGATCTTATTCGTGATTCGCAATACAAATTGCATTACTAACGAGATGTTATATTTAGGACAGGGGAAATCTATATATAGTGTCCGTATAAAATGTTTGGATTAATTAACCCTATTCATGTTCGTACTTGGCAAAGACACGTTGTTCTTCAAGAACTCAACAATCTAATGTGAAACATTCTGGGTTGAGTACTGTATTTGGCATGGGGGTAAAGTCGTCAAAGTGTTGGATAAAATAAATTTGAGAAAAAAATAATTAATAATGCCTAGGTAGGGGAAAAGAGAGAAAAGCTATAAGAATTAAGAAGCTTGAAGAAGTATATATATACCAAAATATACACGGAATATATCTTCTTGTTTTGCTTTTTTAATTTTTTTTTTTAGGGAAAATCAATTTGGATGTCCTTGTAGTTTTATTCAGTTTTGAATCAAGTCCTTAAATAAACACTTTTTTTTTTTTTCTTTTTATTGGATCCTTTAACTTTCTCCCATTTGATATGTTAGTCCTTCTGTTAAATAAAAATAAACACCGTAAGAAAACTCCGTCAGTGTTGCTAGAAACATCTTCTTCTGCAAAATTTTCTGCTGCTCTCTCCTTCCACCATAACCCAACGTTGAAGCTCTCCGCCCTACTTTATATTATTATGATTTCATAGATATTGATATTTTCTCCATCTTTACGAAACTAACAATATTAGAAATATTAAGTAAGTTAAATAAATTACTTTAAAGTATTAATATTTATTTTTATATATGTATCAAATTATTTTGCATGACTTATAAACCGATATATATCAAATGATACATGACATATGCAATGAATGATTAACTAATTTATTTGACTTCTTTAAATTTTTTTTTTAAAAAAAACAACTATGTCTTATATAAAAAATTAGAGGAGTATGCTATGATACGTCTCCCTAAGCCAATGGTATGCAAGTAATTAAGAAAAGGCACTGACGATCATATTCGTAAATCAAAATGGAAAAAAAGCTTTTGCCTTTGTGATTGTAAATAATTTTTTAACAATTTTCTGGGCAAAAGATTCACAAAACTACATGAAACTGAAAATTACAGAAATTTTTGGGTTTTTGTACTGTTTGAATGAATTCAGGAAGTTTCAGAGAAAGAAGGGGAAGAATCAATTTGCAGATATCAATCCAGAAGTTATAGAGAAAGAAGAGAATCTGAGCAGGTAGCTGAAAAATATCATTCCAGGAAGCTCTTTTATTCGTAACAGTGGAGGAATGGTGGGGAAGGGTAAGAGAAGATGTTGAGAGAGCAAAGGAGGAATGAGAGAGTTTCAGAGGATCCATTTTCCTCCTCATCATTTTCATCGTCTTGATGATCTATATTTAATTTTTTTAACTGTTGATTTTTAAATAATTTTTTTTTTAAATGTTAGTGAAAAGATTATTTTTATTTTAGATTATTTATATTGCAATATATATATATATATATATTTATATATATATATATTTTAAAAAAACAAACAAATAAATAAAAAGTTAATTTTAAACCGTCCAAATCTTATTTAAATAGGAGTAATCTAGATGAGACAAGGTCACACTACTAACCAAAATCTTTGGATGAGCAGAACTGGTTCCCAGTTTTGGAAGGGCCATTCTTGGATTATTGTAGTGCTTGAAGTCATTTCGTAAAGAGTAAATACTTTTTTGGCCCCCGACAAAAAACGCGATCTCTATTTTAATCCCTTACAAAAAAAAAGTCATTTTTAGTCCATAAAAAGGACGAATAAGGGTCGATTAGTTGACATTTTGATCCCTCACAAATTTCCAAAAGGTCATTTTCAGTCAATAAAAATGACGAATAAAGTTCGCTTTTTTTGTAAGGGCCAAAATGGTCCGTGTTTTTTGTCAGGGACCAAAAAAGGTATTTACTCTTTCGTAAACTAACTTTCTTAGTTTAAAAAAAGCCGCCGTTTATCGTTGACAAAAAAAGGGGAAAAACTCTTATAAATTAACAAGTCGATTGTTGATGTCTAATGGAATTTGACTAAAGAAAATGGAAAATCTTTTTAAGGTCTCAGGACCGAAAAAATTTATCAAAAAAGTTTCACAGAAAATACTGATATAAAAAAAGCTTCATTGACAGCTCATTTAGTAAGTGATTAACAACTCAATCGAGTTTTGACAACTCTTAAAGACCATTTTAGTGTCAGAATTTTTGATGAGACTTTTTGACATTTGCTTGATCCTTTGGGATCTTAAAGGGATGTTTCCTATAATAAAAAGTAGGGAAAATCTATCTTGGGGCCCTTTTTGAGAAAAAAATCCCAAAAAGGGCCCCAAGATTCGAAAAAACTTGAAAAAGGTCCTTGGGCCCTTTTTGGAATAAATTCAAGAAATTTTTACAACTAAAACAAATATATTTACAACAATATCGCCCCCCGCTTACAACTAAAACAGTCACATTTTGCAACAATATTTTTACAACTAAAAAAGCGATCATATTTACAACAATATCAACCCCGTTAACAACTAAAACAAGTTAATGAAAAAACCCAAAAAGGGCCCTAGGGTCCTTTCGGGTTTTCAGAATCTTAGGGCCCTTTTTGTGATTTTTTTCCTAAAAAGGGCCCCAAGATGGATTTTCCCTAAAAAGTATGTCCATGTGTGAAAAAATGTAAAGATTCATATCACCAAAAAAAATGTAGAGATTCAAGCGGTTATGGTTTAGTGGTAAGAAGCAAACTTTTGTTTTCATAAATAAATAAATAAAAAAAACCATGAGTATGTTTGAATTAGTTTTTGAAAAATAATTTTTATGATTTATGAGATAAACATGTTAGAGGAGTTTTATCTTGACTTGCAAAAAATGACTTTTGAAACTATGGTTTCAAATTCACCCAAACATCCAAAATTTTAAGCTTGCTTTTTGGATTTTAGTTATCTTGAGAATCATTTTCTCCTTTTCTTTTTAGAATCCTATTTCTACACTTAGATTAAAAAAATAGATGGTTTAGATTTAATATTTATAAAACTATTGCTTCAAATATAAATAAATAAATTTAAACTGTTAAAATTTGATGTACATAATTTATAGCTTCAATACAAATAAAAGTAAGAAAATAATAATTTATAAAATATCATAATAATGGTTTTAGAAAATAGTATTAAATTTGAACCATCTTTAAAAAAAAAAAAAAAAAAAATTGAAGATGAAGATGAGAATTTGAGCATAAAAGGAAATAAAATGTTTATGAGAAAATATGCTCCCTGTTATGAATATACTAATTATGTGGATGTCCATCGACTCTTGATCCCCAATATTATCTCGTATACGGATTCACCGTTCATACGAAGTTACTATTCATGTATACGTATTTACTATTCACGTATACGTATTCACTATTCACTTATACGGATACTATTCATGTGGGGCCCACGTCACTTTCTCACAATCTCCAGAAGCTGCAGGCTCGCAGAAGAAGTTGAATATTTGTGATTTTTGGGGAAAATTACGGCTAATGACCCAGGTTGAATAATTACACTTAGGACCCATTTTCCTTCTATAAATGAGCGTCTTCCGTAAACATTCAAAAGACACTTGAATGAAGAACTTCTCTCCTCTCTCTCTCTCTCTCTCTAGAATCTCTCTACTCTTATTCTTCTTTATTTACCTTAAGTTATCTTTAGTTTTATAACACGTTATCGACGAGAGCTCAAGAGTGTTATGATTTTCTCATCTTCTTCTAAATGTTCATTATATCAATCGGGATAATCTTAACCACTATATGGAATTATAGATATACTTTTACCGATTGTTTTGAACATCGGGTTCCATGGTTAAGATTGGAGATTATTTACTATTCATTTTTGATCCAATTATTTTACATAATATTTTATTCTTATGCACAATATATATATTGTTGTTACCTCCTATATGGATGGTTCTACTTTCAAAGTTTAATTTTATTGCTAACACTTTATTATTGTTTTAATTTGACTACATGGATGGTTCTACCTCCTAAATATATGTTTAAGTATTTACTCTTATGCCAAAGCATTTATTTATTATTATTTAATATTTAATTTATTTGTCATTTTATAATTTGTTAATTTAACTCTTACATGGATGGTTCTACCTCCTACATGGAAATCTTGGTTACTAACTTTAACATAACATTTATACGCATTATTATTGCTAACTATAATGTTATGTTATTCTATTCAAATTTTTATTAATATTATGGCTTTAAGCCATACATTGTTTTCCTATTCTAAAATTATATGACCAGAAGTTATTATCATTTTAATTTTATGGTACTAAGCCATATAAATTTAAATTCTCATTATGAGAACTAAATGGCCGAAGCCATGAAGTTTTAATTTTTATTATATTTTATTATCTTTGGTATATATATATATATTAATTCATATATATATATATATATACATACATGTGTATATATATATACATACATGTGTGTATTTATTTCATTCAATTGTTCTTCTAATTTTAATTCAATAATAAAATGTCACCAGGAGCATTATTATTACTCTTTTAACTTTGGGGTTGATATGTTCTTCACGGGATGCTTTTTATAATACATCAATTCATGGATATATGTGTGTTATAATATTATATTGTTTTAACTTGTATGTTAAAAAGAAAAGATGGAAGCTTTTGGGTTCATTTGGCTCTTAAATTCAAACGAGTTTGGTGTGCTTTTTTCCTTTCTATGTTTGTATCTTGACTATGTGATGGAGCAAATTTATGCGAGTGTTGAGCGAGAGAATATGACATTTATTTTGAAGCCAAAATGAGAAAAATTATTGTTTATGAGATGACACAAATTGACTTAGTCTTATAAGAAGACACAAATTTGCACAAGCGAGGTGATAATTTGGCCTGAAGCCATAAGACAAATTGGAGTAAAGCCAGATCCATAAAGTTAAATATTTGGCATGAAGCCACAAGGCATATTGAAGTGAAGACATATCCATGTTAAATATTTGGTTTGAAGTCATAAGGTAAATTACCACCAGAAGATGGTTGTTCCTCTAAAAATTTATTATAAATTGGTGTATCTAATTTGCTCCTGAAGTAGCAATATTATGAAAGAGATCTTTAAAAATATTATGAATTAATTTTATTGACCTCGGTAGCTAAACAAAACAATGAGTTACGAGAATTATGAATATTGTATTGGTTGTCATTCCTGAAGTGAATGCATTTATGGTTATGGATACATATGTAAATATGACTGACTATTGACATTTTTGTGATCATGTTTGATCTAAGTTCCCACCGGAAGTGGAGAAATATTTTATTATAAATTACGAACCAAAGATATATGAAAAAAAAAAAAAAAATTGCCTGGTTACTATTTGTACAGTAACTATGCGGGACCCACGTCAAAAAAAATTTTCTTCACCCCATACGCGTATTCACGTGAAGGTTTTGAAATTTTCTGCCTGGTTACTATTTGCACAAAGACTATGAATAGTGTAAACGGTACTATTCATAGATACGACACTATTCACAAATACGGTATTTTTATGAATACTTTTTATCCGTGCTAGGTGCTTCAAAACCAAAACTTTCATGGCAAAATTTGTATTTATTCCTTAATATTAAGGCCCTGAAGTCTTATGTTTCGAATATTGTATGATACATATTTTAATAGTTTTGGAAAAGTATTGTCCAGAAGACAATAAATTGCAGAGATTTATGTTATAATATGTATAAAGGTTAATAGTCCTGCAAACTAATTAGCATATTTTGAGGAACTAATGTTTAGACTATATATCTATATGACAGTATAAAATACATTTTACTATAAAGTATATGTTTTATTATTAGCTTAGTTTCAATGATATTTTTGATGTTATAGAAGTAGATATCATATATAAAATACTTATTCTTGTAAACCAGAAGTTTACAAATAAAAATGCAAATTGAAAGTTTGCGTAAACTAGAAAGTTTAGATAATCAAGAGATTGGAATTGTAAACGAGAAGTTTACAATTGTAGCAAATCAAAAGGTTGCTAATACAAATTAAATTTTTACCAATGTAAACTAGAAGTTTACTACCAATGAAATATTCAAGAGGAAATGAGCTATAAAGATTTATTGAAGCTAGGGCTCAACATAAAGAATAAACCTACAAGGTAATACGATGTTTAAATTTGTTGTTATTATTATTTACATTTATTATGATTACATATCATAAATTTATTGTCATGAACATTTTTCGCTAGAAAATTATCATATGTATGACTCTAAATCTGTGTAATTCTATGTCATTTCAACATGAATATCTTCACATGTGATAGATCGCATATAGTTTATGCATATATAAATTAATTGAAGCATATTAATCATGAATCATGAGACTAGTGATGCAATATTATATGTTTATTCCTGAAGAATTAACATAAATTTTTCCTTTCAAAGTTTAAAGAATTTGAAAGTGATTTTGAAATACAAATATAAAGAAAGTATGTTTACATAACTCACACTTGAGGGGAGATTGCAGGAAAAACAAGTGTGAGTTAATATTTGAAAAGTTATATAGTTTTCACATAAAGTTTGATCTCCCAAAATGCATGTCGGATTTTGATCGATATGTTATTGAAATTGAAAAATTTATGATTGTTTGAAATATATGTTACGAGAAACCGGAAGTTTACTGATCCAAATAAATGTATTGTTGGCATGACTTGTTTGATCATCCAAAGTCATATAAGAACAGAAGATTCTTCATAAATAACCAACATATTATTTAAGAATAATTATGTCTTTGCTTGTTCTCAAATAAAAATGACTATGTGAATATCATAGATCATGATTGGTAATAGATCTCTGGAAATATATCAAACAGATTTATATGGGCCCATTACAACGAGAAGTTTGTAAGAACGCAACTGAAGTTGCAATAATGTTTGAATAAATTAAGCGCTTATTTCCAGATTATATGATCCGAAATCATGAATGCTTATGAGAACAAAGTTTCTATGTTGGTATATTTGATTATTGCAAAAAGCATTTATATAAGCCAACAAAATTCTCCCTATAAAATGTCTTTTGGTCGAGCAGACAATTCCATCGGAAAGTTTTTGAATGTGCAATGCTTATAAATCCACCACAATGCACATAAATGGATATAGAAAGAAAGTTGGGATAAATGTTGTGCAAGAACCTCCTTCTTCTTATTTGTCTCTAAATAGAACAGAATGATGTTTCTAAAGATAACAAATGGATTTAGGAAACTTACACTGCGCATGATTAGTCAATTGTGATTTGACATTGTTTTCCCAATATGAGGGGGAGAAAATAAGCAGATGAGTAAAGAGATTAGCTATAATAAATTATCATTGACTCATTTTGATCCTCATACAAAATAATGTGAACTGGAAGTTCAAAAGATAACTCATGTACAGAGTTTAGCTAATCGAATGACATAAGCATTTACTGATCCAAAGAAAGTGACAAAGTCATATGTACCATCTGCTAATGCTCCTATTGATGTCCCGAAGGACGGTCTATGATAAATGAATTGATAGCACGCACGAGCGTGATAGGTCCATCGATTCCAAAGAAAATCCTCGAAAGAGAAAATGAGCTAAGAATATAGATGATCAAGTTGAAAATAATCAAGATAAATTAGTAGCTCCAGAAGAGCCATCTCCTGAAGAGATATTATCTCCACTAGAGATATCTCCAGAAGAGAATGTTGTAAGTCCCGAGAAGAGACCAAGGTACTGAAATATGTGTAAATAATGAGATCTCAATAAATTGTTATGAATAGAATCCGATGGGACCGAAATGAAGTCAACGTTGACGACATCTTTGCTTATGATATAGCATATGATGTAATGAATGATGATGAGGATCATGAGCCACAATTCATTAGTGAGTGCCAACAGTGAAAGTATTGGCCCCTATGGAAATGTGTCATTGATGCAAAATTAAAATATTGGCAAAGTTCATACAACTGATGATGTAATACCAGTGATATAAAACCAGTTGGATACAAAAAGGTTTTTGTACGAGAAGAAATGAAAAGGGTGAAATCACAAGGTACGTCATATAGTTCAAGGTTTTAAACAAAGATCGACTTTGATTTTGAAGAAACATATGTAGATGCAAATACTTTTGTTATTTGATAAAGCCTAGCGATAAATGAAGGGCTTCACGATCTAGTGGATGTTGTAAATTGTAACTGTCTATTTGTATTATTCACTTGATAGTGATATTTATATGAAAAGTCCATAAAGGACTCATGGTGCTAGAAGCACATGTCCCCGAAGGACTTAAGGTGCCAGAAGCACATATCTCTGAAAGACTTAATGTGCCAGAAGCACAAATCCCTGAAAGATTCAAGATGTTAGAAGCATCTGATTCAAGTTCTCAAGAACAATACTCAATTAAGTTAAATACGTCCCTTGGCCTGAAGCTATTAGAAGGCGCATGTGATATAATTGTTTCAAAGAATATCGATGAAAAGAAGGGTACAAAAAATAACCCAATATACCCATGCATCTCGCATGAAAATATCGAGAAATGAATTTGCACTAATTACCGTTTATGTTGATAATATCAACATCACTGTAACTCCTGAAGAGCTTCAAAAGACAAATAATTGTTGAAGAGCTAATTGGTCCAGAAGTACCATATCTTAATGCTATTGGAGTACTATTGCATAATGTTTATTAGCAAGATATAGTTTCTCTTCAACACAAAGACATTGGAAGAAATTTTGGCATTAGAAGAAGCAATATTGATCTTGTCATCGGGAGGAATAAAGCGATGTCATCAAGAGGGGAGTCGATACACATTTGTACTCTTTTTCCCTTATCTAGGTTTTGTCCCACTTGGGTTTTCCTAGAAAGGTTTTTAATGAGGCAGCATTGGAAAGTGTATCAATGAATGATGTTTCTTTTCTTTGGCTAGGTTTTTATCCCATTTGGGTTTTTCCTAGTTAAAGTTTTTAACGAGGCACATTCATAAATGGACATCCAAGGGAGTGTTATGAATATACTAATTATGTGGATGTCCATTGACTCTTGATCCCCAATATTATCCGTATACGGATTCACTTGTTCATACGAAGTTACTATTCATGTATACGTATTTACTATTCACGTATACGTATTCACTATTCACTTATACGGATACTATTCATGTGGGGCCCACGTCACTTTCTCACAATCTCCGAAAGCTGCAGGGCGCGAAGAAGTTGAATATTTGTGATTTTTGGGGAAAATTACTAATGACCCAGGTTGAATAATTACACTTAAGGACCCATTTTCCTTCTATAAATGGCGTCTTACGTAAACATTCAAAAGACACTTGAATGAAGAACTTCTCTCCCTCTCTCTCTCTCTCTCTAGAATCTCTCTACTCTTATTCTTCTTTATTTACCTTAAGTTATCTTTAGTTTTATAACACTCCCTTGCTTTCTATGGTAATTAAGAAAACTTGGATCAAAATTTTGGGTAGAGGATGTTGGCATTGTGTAATACAGTGAATAACATGGGCATATGATTATTTAATGAATAATTAAATAAATAAACTAAAATAACATCTAGCATCCCCTGATGTTATTCTCAATGGGCCTGTTTGGGTTGGCGGTAGGAACGGTGGCTTAAAAGCTATCTGGCTTAAAAAAAAGCTCGGTAGGAAAAAAGTCAGGTTATAGATAATGATTTGTGTTTAGATTGATGGTGGTAGAAGTGGCGGGGCCCACGTCAAAAAGCTGAGAGTGTAATACCCGGATACTTGTTTATCTGGAACCCTATATTTGAGAATTTTCCTATTTTTGGGAGACTACTAGGCCCTATTTTTGAGAGTGACAAAATTGGAATCGAATTTTTGGACCCATGAATAGTATTTACTATTCAAAAATACGTATTTACTATTCATGTAGGACCCACGTCAAATTATTTCTCCTCTGCCTAAACGAGACATTCACGTGAAGTTTGAAAAAAATGTCCGCGGGACCCACTCAATAGTATTTTACTATTTGGATAATAATATAATATTCTTTCTCCCACTTCATTCAAGAACGCAATATGGAATAGTTGTGAAGATGTGGAAATCTGGAGAAAATATAAGGACTTATCCGGAACCCACATAATTTAACCTCGAAAATAAGACCGGTGAAGGTTATTTTTGCTAACGGTGAGGAATACGTTTAGTCCAACTAGGGAAGTCTAATTAGACCATAAAACCCGGTATTTTACTACCATCCAAAAAGTATAATCAAAATTTAAAAGTGTTAGTGATTGGTCTAGTAACTGGAAATGAATTTCGTTAAAGTAGAACTTTATCGGTAGAGTCAAATAAAGGTATGGGACCCACGGACAATATTTTCTTACGCCTCCATCCCCTTCACGTGAAATGTTTGAAAATGGGTACGGAGAAAATTACGTAGAATGACCCAGAAGTGAAAATTACACTAAAGGACCCATTTTTCCACCATATAAATAGAGGCTTCACTTTCTCATTTCTCACACCAAAACCATGTTCTAGAGAGAGGTTAGAGAGAAGGAGGAGTCCGGAGAAAATCTAGCGGAGCTCTGAGTAAGTTCTTCGGTCCTTAGTCTTAAGCTTTAGTAGTTCTTTCGGTAGTTATAGTAGAAATGCTAGGTAAATCTTTATTTTACCAAGATAGTCTAGATATCATGTTTTAGGGATAAATATGATATTTATTTGAAAAATATATTGGAGGAAGAGATATGGCAAAATTTTGGAAGATTAGAGTCAAAGTAGCGAAGCTCGGCGAAATTTCACCAATTAGTCAAACTAGGGGCAAAATGGTAATTTGCACCTAAAATGCCCGATATCTTTGCTAAATATTGATAAATGTGATATTATCCTTATAGGATATCCAAGGATTCCGGAAGCAGATTTGATGGACGGGCGTATTACTATACGTGAATAGTACCGTATACATGAATAGTACCGTATATGTGAATAGTAAATTACTATTCACAAGGAAGGAAGGTACGTTCGCGTACTGTAACTTTAACTCTGATGTGTCTTGTATTCTTATATGTGATGAAATGATTCATGTACTATGGCTAAGACTCTGTCTTAGGTCATGGTTTATATACATTCAGTTTGATACGGGTTATAGTCTTGATAATGCCGTGAGATTGTTTTCCTAGCGCTGAGGACACGTGTTGTGATCGTGGCATAGGGTATGTGCAGACATGTTGTGGGACTTTACATATTGCTTTGTGCTTATGTTCTGTCATTGTACTGATCATACATCTGCTTTGTGCTTATGTGTTGATTACTGCTAAAATGTAATGAATATTTGTCATAAATATATTGTTATACTTTTCATATGAGGTTAACTGTTACCTGAGGTCCGATGGGTATTGGATCTCAGATCTGTCTAATAGTTCAGGTAAAGAAACCAGGATCAGAGAAGGTACCAGTAGATGGAGCCGTGAGAAGGTACCGGTTAAAGGAAATGAGGGAAGAAAGTCAACAGAACCTACCGTATTGCATGAATCTAATAAGGTTACTTCATATCATTTGGTGCTTAAACTAGAAGGGTCGTCTATGTGGTTGGTCAATCAGTCACCCTAGCACGGTGAGACTCCCACTAGACCTACCCGGCTGGCCAAATTGGATGATCTAACCGAGTTAGGTTCTATGCCCCAAGTCTACTCAAGGCTTGGTTGAAGAGGTATAGTTACATGTAGGAATTGTAATTATAAATTTTTGTATTCGTATCACATGAATAATTCCTTCGGGAGATTTTGTAATATATACGTCAGACATCATCATATGTCTGAGTATTTTTATATCAGTGACTCATTGTTAAATTCGTTGTTCAAATTTTTAGTACATGCTCTCCGTTTCCGCAAAACGCTAAGTTGTAGCACCTCAAAACTCTTGATGAATTTTTATAAAACCACGTGTCACCGGTATGATTTATGCTACGGAAATTGGGGTGTTACGAGAGAGCATTATGGAAAAAGTTTGGATTCTGGAGCTTTTTCCTTAACTAACTTTTTGAGCTTTTTTGACTTAAAGTTTAGCCAATGCAATGGGCAATCCAAACAGAAAAAATTTGGCTTTTTCCTCATGAATCATTGGCTTAAAAGCCTTTGAAATTTTTTTACACACCAATTTGAAAAATAAGCCACTCCAAACAGCCCAATAACATCTAGCACCTTAATCTTATTTATAGTGCATCCAGAACATCTTAATGTTATTTCCTACTTACATCAAATACTCTTATTTATTATTTAGAATGCTAGATGCACTACATATAAGATTAAGGGAAAATCTCATTAAAAGCCTTTTGAAATAGTCAAATCCTAAATAAGGCTTCTAAATTTAACAAATTCTAAATGAGGTCAGTCATCCTAATTTAGGATTTCAAAATTGAGTTATTTGAGTTTTATACCATTTTGCTCCCTCCCTCGTCCTCTATCTCAATCCCATTCCTCTCCTATCCTCTTCTTCTAGTTCCATTGGTTTCTCTTTAGGTCTCAGATTCAATTTCACATAGGGATAAAAATATATATACATATGAACACCAAAATTTGTTACTTCACTTGACGGTTCAGAGCTTCTCCATATTTGTTTGTTCATAAATTCTCTTGGAAATATCTTATTTATCATAGTTGTCGAATTTATGCTAATGATGGGCGGCTGCTTTGTTACTGATCAGAGGAAGATCCGCCTACTATATTGTTTCTTTTTGTACCAAAAGATCGCCGAGAGGATGAAGACAATAATTTTTATATCTAGAGCAAGAAAAAAGTGTGTTGGTTGTGGTAAAGGAAATCGCTATACTTGTGGCACCGAATAATCCCATCATGCTGCAAAATACATTTTCCTAAGCATTTGATATGCGATCTTGCTGAAGATCGAAAACCTAATTAGATTGGGACCGTCTGAGAAACTTGACAAGTAACAATTTTTGTTCTTTGTAGGGCTTAAAAGTGTTTTTTAAAGTAGTAATTATTGGTGAAGGTTTCAACCTCCTCCATTGTGAATTTGAATCTGAGACATGGAGCGATCCCAATGGAACTTAAAGGAGAGGAGAGAGTAGAAACATGGAGGAGAATGAGACGGAGATAGAAGAGGAAGAGGGGGAGAGAAAAGGGTATAAAGGTTAAATGACTCAATTTTGAAATCTTAAATTGGGATGACCGCCTCATTTAGAATTTGTTAAGTTTAAAAGCCTGATTTAGAATTTGACTATTTCAAAAGGCTTTTAATAGAATTTTCTCTAAGATTAAAGTACTTGAAGTATAAGAAAAATAACGTTAAGATGCTGGATGCATCATAAATAATATTAGAGTGTTGTATGCGACTGAAAAAATAATACCAAGCTACTGAAATTAACCCTAATGTTTTTTTTCCAGAGAAATTAACCCTAGATAGAATTTTGGGATCTACGTACGGACATAAATGGAATAAATTAAACAGCAGTGAATTTTATCCTTGTAAATGCTGTAATTTAACTGCCAAGAGGTAAGTATAAATAAAACCAAACAACTATTCAAGCAACTAGGGATTTTAATAAAAAAGGTATATTTTGAAGAAACACAGCATAAGATGTTAAATATAATTAAATAGAAAAACAGCCACACTCTAGTTCAAGACGTCACCATACCAGTTAGGCAGTTGTGTAGCCCATGGATCAAACTACCGTCATGAATTTTATAATTTTTACCAAAAAAAAAAAGGAAAAAAAAAACATCATTCACCAAACCAACATTATTGTTAAATGCTTGAATAATTATCTGTACTACACAATACACAGAGTAATAGTCACCAAGCATTTTGACAAGAACAGTGCAGAAATTCTCATGTGAACCTTTCAGATGCCAAATCAAGCAGCTTGCGGAAGAACTGGTGAGGATACATTGGTGGTTTCTCTGCTAGTGCCTGAAATAAGTATTGAAAAGGCATAATCAGCTAGAATCATCGTACAAATTGAACTAATTGGTTACTATGTTCCAGTTCTTGATTTAAGATGTTTCTACGTTTACATAGATCTCACTGTTGGATTTCATTTAATTATTTTTGTTAGAAAGAAGACTTTTGTTGGGTTACTTAAGTGGGATGAAGAACTCTACTCCAAAAGTTAGTTATTGTGGTGAGACATAAGAGAACCAAATCCACTTAAATACCCTATAAAGCATCTCATACTTGGCCCCATGGACGTTCCATGGTTAGCATTCTCTAGAATCGTCAATAACTTGATACCAATTGATGGGCACCAAGTGGGATGAAAAACCCTACATCAAAAGGTAGTTATTGAGGTGGGAGAACCAATCCACTTGAATACCCATTCAGTATCTCATATTACTCAATGTGGGTGTGGTAATTAATATCCCAAACTATCAAGTCTTCATGAGCTTCCTCCTCCTTCAAACACATCAAGTCTTTTAAGATATCAAAACTGGGGTTTCACTCCTCATCTCCATCAAGCCATTAGGTGGGGCAAGGCTTAAAAATCTACACCATCGTTTACCCAAAACCAAAAGACAATCCCTCAAATTTATGTCAATGCCCTATACAATTTACCAACTGATTTTAAATACAGTGTGGAATGATATGCCTTCATTCAATTTTCATATCTCACCAAAGTACGTACTCCCTCCGGTCTTAAATATAAAAGAGAGTTGACTTTTTTAAAGATATTAAGAAAAATAATTAAATTACTTTAAAATATTTATATTTATCTTTTCTTCTTCAAACTATTTTTCCTAACATATAAACTGATATATAATCTAATGATACACAACATATGATATGATTAAATAGCTTATTTAGCTTCCTTAATCTCTCCAAAAAAGTTAACTCTATCTTAGAATAGAGGGAGTAATTAGTGAATGCTTGGCCATAGAAATATTGCTTTAAAAGACTGAGAAAGCAAAAGAATTTTACAATTGCAGGAACTGACCTGATGAATCAGAACGGTGGAAGGTGTCATTCCTGGCACAGTATTCACTTCTATGATCAGAACCTACAGAGTCATGAAAATATGATCATGGAGTAAGAAGATAAGTTGCTAAGAGGGGGGAAAAAAACTCCTCCATGTCATCAACAAACCTCTCCATTGTCAACATTGACAAATGCATCAATGCGCGAAAATCCTTCCAATTGCAGGGTGTTTGCAATGATTTCAATATTCTGCTTGCAGGTTTTCAAAGCTGCTTCACTATTACAGACAGAGAAGGAAGGAGATATTATTCAAGAAACCAGTGATAAATTCAATTATTTAGGTAAAATAAGAATTTTCAGTTCATCAATGAATGGTATATAAGGCAGAGACGTTGATCCTTTTTTAGAATAGTAAACATGGTAAGTAAAATATCAGATATCAGTATTATTAGATATAGAATTGGAAATATGCTTTCAAATATGAATATACCTGCCAGGCTGCCACAGACATTTAAGGCATCATAATTAGTTCTTAGGTTGAAGATGTCAATCCTAATGCTTCTAAGTTTAATTCTACAGAAGCTACTTGTAAACAGAAAAAGGCTTTACTAAGTGTTAATTATGGCATTTAAATGCCAATGAAAAAAATTAGTGATGGTCTTAAAGAATAAGGTATACAAGAAATTCTAAGCCATTAAGAGATGCAGTCATGAAAATGATCATGAAAACAAAGTAACAATTACCTCATGATTGACAAGGGAGGTGGAGTCAGATTGATGCCTGTCCCACCTGAGAAGCAGTATTCCAAGTAACGATTACAGATTAGCCATGGGAAACAGTGGCAGCCATAATAAAGGAAAACAAAGCACTCCCTCTAATCCTTAATATAAGAATTTAGATATCTAATTTTGCGGACTTTAAAGAAATTATTGGAGTTAGTTATATGTAACAAATGTGTGTAGATTTCCCTAAGCTACCCTATTTAATTATGTGCATTAAAACTATCTCTTGATGGAAACCCCTTTAATATATGCTATTAATAAGAATACTTTGGGAAATAATTATAAATATGGGAGCAAAATGAATTGAAGTCTTATATTTCTTGTCTAGCTCCTATATTTGGGACAAGATGTAGTAAGAAATAAAGACAAGTAAATGGAACCCCAAACCGTCCTAGCCCAAAAACCAAATAGATTGGGGGAAACCAACAATCAGGTAAAGGGAAAAATGACAAAAATGTCATTTAAAAATGATTTGATGTTTACATTTTAGATATTCCTCAGCTCCAACATTATATCGGAGCACCAACGGTAAGGATTATCACTATGCTACAGTTTCTGATGCACAAGCATTGGGTGTTTTGGGGGACCAACCTTGGAATTTTTCCTCTAGTGACAAAATATCACCAGTTTCCTTGACAGTGACACTAGGACTTAGAGAGTGCATTGAGCCACGTTTGCCTACAACACCAACTGTTACTTCCACCCATCTACTTTGCCCTTTCCACATGAGTTCGTGCCCAGTCTCATTCTTATCTTTGGATGTGAAAATTATTTCATCAGTCTCTATGAAAGGTTCAAAGATCAAAACCTCTGGAGGAGGATTCGGCATCTCAATAAAACTATGTGCCTGAACAACGAGGAAAAAAAAGAGATAAAATGTCATGTAATTTTTTTTTTTTAAAAAATGAAGAGTTCATATGTAGAAATGATCTTTCAGGGGAGGTTGAGAATAGGAAGGCAGAAAAATCATCTCAAAGCAAGGGTGAATCATAAATTCGGTATTTTAGTATCCCTTTCCTCCTCGAATTCCTTGCAAAATGAGAACCTGTATAACTGGATATCATTATTTCATACCTTTGATAAGCTATTAGCAGGAATCCTTAGAAGACAGTCCTGCACTGCTTTTATATATACTGAAAGATCCTTTGAACAACTGTATGAACAAAAGAATGTGAAGAAAAATAATTGCTTTTTAAGCAAGTAATTAGAGGATATATTTGAAACATTTAAATCACTGAAATATGAACACTAACAAGGCATACAATTTACCATAATCTTGCAACCCCAGTTGAGCAACCATCTTTTGCTGGCTTGACACACAAAGTTTCACACAGCAGCTTTGAGGTCAGCTCATGCCATATATCATCTGTAGGCTTATTAAGAAGTTCAGATATTCCCCTCACTTCCTTATTTATAGTAAGAACTCCTGAATTTCCAAGCTTTTTATAACAGGGCATTACAGTAAAAAACAAGAACATGTCAATTTTAGAAAAGTAATGTAAGAAAAGTCACGTTCATGATAGAGAAAACATACATGTTTTAAAGCAAGAGAAGTCGCAACTTTGTCCATGCAAATCTTTGAGGCCATGGTACCAGGGCCTTCATTAGAAGATAAAACAGGACAATTAGAATGATTTTGGAAATATGGAAACTAATTGAGGGGTTTGTTTTGGTCATAAATGCATTACTTCAATCTACTTTATTTCACATATTTATCACACATCAATGTGTGCAATCAATAGGGATAGTTTCCAATGTGGTGATTAAAAGAAGAGTCATTTGAGGGAAACCATTACATGTTTTTATTTTTTAACAAATAGTTAACTTTAACTAATTTTCTTAATTTATATAAATTAATTATTTAACTCTTATATTTAGAACCGGAGGGCGTATCTAATAGTCCGGCACACCAACTTTGGATAATTGAACAATGAACAAACCTGTATAAGGAACACCTTCGGCTTCCAACAAAGACTGAAGGGTACCATCTTCACCAATGCCTCCATGCACTGCATGTAACCCCCCAAAAAAAAAAAAAAACTTTGTAAAGACATACGCACTCAATTTCTAGAAACTGCAATTCTGAAAAGTTGTCTTACTAGACATTTTACATTAGAAAGCAATGACAACAATTCTTATGAACATAGCATGTTTTTAAAACTACAAGACAACCTGCTTTATTCTTCAATTCTGTCAGTATCACTGTTGATTTTTTTTTGGGTGTAAAAGCGGGGCACCAGCCCATTCTTATTACTATATCATATGACTTTTGAATCTTTAAATACTACCTAAGGTCCTTCTTTTTAAATTTTTTAAACAAAAAGTAGTAGAATAAGAAGGCATCTTGGTAAATGAAAAGTATTGACCAAAAAGGTCTATGTAACATACAAACGGTGATTACTAATGCTTTTGCTCATTTAGAAATTTAAAAAAATGCTTGCAATGAGTACCTGCAATGAAAACTATTGCTTGGACTTCCTTGGCCAGCTTAATCCACTGCCCCAATGAAAATCTAGTGGGCAATTCGTCATCAATATCAAACCCTCTAAACCAACCATGATCCTTCAAACCTTCCATAAGATCATTTATTACTGTCTTCCTTAAGTGAGATGTAAGTGCAACTCTGTCTGGTTCATTAGCTTCTATGCATGCAGCAAGGACCTCCTCAGTAGTATGTCGAAGCACAAGAGAATAACTGTACACAAAATTAATTTTGAATTACATCATCCTTAATATATTAGGAAGATAAGATCAATTGCTACATTAAATGTATGCTTTTCTTGTATACTTGAACATTAGGATAGCAGAAAAGATTTGCAGATTGCAATTGCTAATTTTAATAAATTGTTGACTTGTTCAGGCGAAAAATAGTTTGAGAGTAATGCCAATTCCAGAATACTTAAGCAGTTGACACCTCAACTTCTTAATTACATGTTCGCCTAAGGGTGCAACTAGTTCTACTAAAATCAATTTTTTACCACACTTAGATGCAGTCGCAGCAAATTTGGCCTCAAGTGTTAGATTCTTGTGAAAGTAGCATTAGCCTTGAGAGAAAAGATGCACCCAATTATAGTGTTCAAGGATAAAATATAGACTCTTCTCTTTGTTCCTATTATTAGATCATGTACAATAAAGTGAAAGCTCTGGAATTTTGAGCTGTTCCCCTATGCAAATTAAGAAATCAAGAACAAATATGTTCTCTTTCTATTATTTAAAGGGGAAGAAAGGATCAATACTTACGGTAATGACCAAACTGTTCTATTATTTACATCATCAACCTTCTTTCCCATATATACTCCTGATTCATATTCACTTGCTGGAGAAAGTAGACATGGAATTACCTCAAGCTGTAAGCAAAATTATTGCAATCTCAGACATAAATATTGAATTTCGAAGAATACAACAGCTCTTACTTTAGCCCTTGGTAAAGACCCAGATGTAATATTGAGGATAGATTGGACAGCAAAAATCTATAAAAACCTAATAGCATGTAGATTTCTTAATCATCATTATGTAAAGTAAAGAGTAAAATTGAAGTCTTACTAACCATGGATACTTACATCACTAAAAGCTTGCAAATTGAGCCAAACATTTGTACCACTCATAAGAGATACTTGCCGTTCTGATGTATCTCCTCCAAATATAACAAAAACTTTTTGAGCACCTTCACGATGAAGTAATGATTTATTAAGTTTTGAGGATTGCGATCCATTTGGCACTTGAGTTGGTATACCACTGACTGATGCAATATTTGGGAACCGCAAGCAAGCATGGTGAATAATGCTCCTAAGTATATTTGTATGAGAAAAACCAACCTGTAGATATAGACAGTATTTCAAGGAAGCAAAAGAATTATACATACATTACAAGGAAAAATAAAGTGAATTTGTCATCTATAAGAAATTTAACTGGTTCATTCCATGGTTCTCTCAAAATCCTAATTCTTAAAGCAAAACATATAGTCACCCAGAGAGGATGATAGTTCACAGACAAAACAGGGTCTATTAAAGCTGTATTTAACTTGAGATAGCTATGACATAATGTCCACGAAAGGCAATAAGAGGTTTTTTTTTATATGTTTTATGGGAAAAACACTTTTCATGTTGTAGGAGAAGTGTATTCTCATGTCACACACACATGAAATGGTGGGACCCACATATATATATAATTAACATTATATATATATATATATGTGGGTCCCACCATTTCACGCGTGTGTGGGGAATCTTCTTCTTTCACCAAATACGCGTGAGAAGTTTAAACCCCATGTTTTATATATGTAAAAACACAAACGTGAAAAAAATAACTTGACAGGGAAAAACAGTCACAGACGTGATAAAGAGGAAACTTGAGCGTCTAGAAATATATGAATTTAAGAATAATTAAAAAAAAAAAAAAAAAAAAGCTGACACATGAAGAAGTACCTTAGAAGCTTGCTGAAATAGAAAACTGGTTTGTTCCATACCGCTTATCTGGTACATACGATGGTTTTATTATTAAGCAAAAACAACCACGAGCTGTATGCATTTTCCTCTCTACCAAAAAAAACTCACCAGATTAATGTCAGTAAATACTATGGTACCAGATTCAGTCCTTCCAAACCCGCTTTCTGAATACAATGATTTACAACATGAATTAGGCAAAAACCATCCGTCAATACGAGCAAAATCTTGAAGGCGAAACTTTTGGAATAATGTAGATGCCCCTTTACGAATATTTTCAATTACTTCCAAAGAAAATCGAGGAGGAGTGTGATAAGCAACCTGTGCATAAAAAAATGCTTCATCCATTTAGAAAGAAAAACAGGTACAGGTCAAAACCAATTACATATTACAATCAGATGTCAATCACTTCAAATGCCAATATCAATCAGATGTATGTTCATCATTTGTGCATATAACACATAAATACTAAAAATGACCTGTTGGGTTGGGAGATACTTCCTTCGGTAATTGAATATTGCATCCTTCTCTTTCATGTCAGTTGCACCAAGGAATTGAAGCTCTATCTGTTCATCTAAACTTTATTGTTATTGTTACATAAAAAAAACATTCATTATGCATAAAATAATTGCAACTGGAACGACCAATGTCTAAGAAGTCATTTCAATTGGGTTCATAATACATTAAGAAGTGAATGAATAGACATTATATGAGTAAAAGGACCACACTTGCCTCAGTTGGAAGTAGTACAACAGGATGGCAATCTGAACCAGATCCAACATCAAGGACAATGGCTGTAAATTCACTCCCCCCTTCAAGAAATGTTTCAATGAGGACTTTATCATCAATACCCTATCACATTTCAAAACCAATGAAATATATAAGTTAGTATACAAGCTTGTTGTAAGTTATCACTGACCGTAATTGTAGCCAACCAGTATACCGCCTTAATTCTCTTCAATATTCGTTCTCTTTGCTTTGTTTCTACATTAATTCCCTCTTATTTCAAAACAAGACATCCCATTATAAAACATCTGCTCCTAATCAAGTTTTAAATTGATGAAAAGTACCTCTGACATGATTTCATTGGCTTTGACAATAGAATCAGCCACACCATAAGCAACTCTAACACCAATGCTCGATCCTCCTCTAGTTGGTTTTACCTATGGAGAACAGATTTGAACATCTATTAGCATAATAAATTGCTTAACAATGACTTAGCAATAGACCTCAAGTGACCACCAAATCAAGTGCCTTACCACAACTTTCCCTTGATTAGGGTCCAGCTGGTTTCTTTCAAACCATTTAGATAGTTCCAACTTGTTTGTTTCAAATCCCTGATTTCCATCATAATATCAGAAAATTCAATAGTATGTATGTAAAAGGGGGAAATTGGTATTGAGACATAGAAACAGAAAACCTGGTAGCAGATATTGGATGCTAGTATAATACTGTACTACATGGACATACGGATTGAAAAAAACAAATATTGACAAAAACTTTCAATACCTGAACTAAGAAACTGGGTACTGTTATAAATCCATGTTTGCTGAGCAGTAAAGATGCTTCATACTGCCAATAATTTTTAAAAGGAAATTAATGGAGTGAGAAGCAAAGCCACACTAATAAGTACTAGCAAGAAATCACTTAAATATTAAATGAAATTGATCGAGCCGTATATAAAGTTATCAGAGTATGTCTTTAAGCTATGGAAGTTCCTCTGAATGTTTTTTCTGATGATTTGCTCACATACCACAACTAGCATGAAAATTTTATATGCCAAAGCATATATTTATTCATGATCTAAATGTTAAATTAAGCTTGCATGCATAATTAGTGCCTTGAACTTAGACATCAAGTGTTTTCTCTTTCGTGAACAACAGTGAAGGAATGTATAAAATCTAATATGAGTACTAGGAAAATATTGCTAATTTAAAACTCAAATATTTTGTTGGTATCCTCTAACATTGCACAACAAAGGATTTATAATAAATACAACAAAGTACACGTTTCTTTACCTTGTCAAATGCTTGACGGCATTCATTTGATCCTGTGCCAACAAATGGAACATTATACTGTTCCAGTAGTTCCTAGAAATTCATCACATTGAAAAATTACTTCATGTTCCAACAAGTTTGAGTAGCCTAGGAGAAATTCCTATGAAAATGCATATTTCAGTTAGAACATTGGTTATCAAGGGCTTTACTATGCTACACCTGAATGCCACCATCCTCACCAAATTGACCATGTATAACTGGAAACACTAAGTCCACAGCTGTAGCTAGATGCTTGGCAAAGTCAGATAAACTCTGGAAACTTTGGGCAAGGCTACATGAATTAACAATCAAATCATAAAGATGGGTGTAATTCAATACTTGTTTTTGTGTACGAATAGAGTTATTCAATACTTCAAAATGGCATGGCGTACTCACCTTTCAAGTTTGAAGTCAAAGTCTGCTGGCGTGTTTGAATATACCTGCAAGAAAGATGTGTAAGCAATTATCGTCCTTTGCAAGACATGAAAAATTAGCAAACTTAAATGGGTAAAACAACTAGTACTGTTTCTGTTTTTTTTTTTAAAAAAAAAAAAAAAATCATTTTGTACATCCCCAGTTGAAGTTATTATATGCTTAACTGATGCCACTTCTGATCAGTATTTAATCTAGAATGTGGTGAAGTCAATAGAGGATTGTTGGAGAAAAACCATGAACCTTTCAACAAACAAGATAGAAAGTTCATGAGCCCAAAACTTGTTCAGCTGAAAGAATATTTTTCAATTCTTATGATAAAGTAATCTATCAACTCTATCTCTAAAAAGGATGATTAAAGTCACATCACATCCTCTAGTAATCAGATTAACAGCTTCGACACAATCATCATATTCAATATTGAAGAGCATAATTTTCGCGTTTGGCCAAAAAAAGAAAGAATATTTTTAAAAAGCATACACAGTACGAACCTGAGCAGACGATATGGCATGTGCCTTGAGATTACAATCTACATAATAGCAACTCACATGCAAATCATCTCCCTGTCAGATAACACAAGGTACATGGACAAAAGATCAGGAAAATAGAAAATGCCACTAAACTGTTCACAACTTTAGTTCATGCATGTGAATGCTCCTTGCCTACTGAGATCCCACCGCCTTTAATATCTTTTTCATCTTGTTTTCAAAATCTTAATGAAAAGCCACCACAACTACTAGCAGTTTTGTTTCTTAAAAGCCAAGTCGCCAGAATTGTAAGACCTTTTCTCTTCACTCACCTAGAATTCAACTTGATTCTGATTCTAGCTTTTCTCTTTAATTTATTAAACTAATAAGTAAAACAATAGAAGTAATATGGTAAATTCAGGATTTTCCACCGCATAACATTGCAGAATCCTTTGTCTCTCTTTCTCTGTGCAACTACCTGTATGTGATCAAGAACTGATCTAGCCGAATTGAGAGAAATCCCACGCTCTGCAGAAGGACCACCGCAGATGAGTCCAACTCTCAGGACCCTTTCTTCCTCATGCCCTGCTTCTTGCTTCTCAAGAATTAGATCATCGATTACTTCTGTAGAGGCACGAGGAGTTACATATCTAAATGATCGCTTTTGACAACATCGAATTAGATTTTGGTTCAAATTAGAGATTTTAAGAGAGTGTGCGAAGGACTCCCTAGCATCAAATAGAGTTCGAGTCTTATTATCCCTTGTGTGGCAGCTGCGTGGCAACGAAGCAATATTGGAAATCTGAGAAATGGACGCCATATGGGAGGAAAGATATGTTAGGGAGAGAAGAAAGCGAGAAGGTTCAGAGTGAGAGCAAACATGAGGAGTGGTAGTCTTATAGTGAAGTGAACGGAGGAAGAAGAAGAAGCTTGTTGTCTTGGCGAGAAATGGAGTATAAAATAGTATTCAGACGGCAAAATGGACATGTCATTTTCCCCTTCTATATGCTACGACTATATCCCTTCTATTATGTACTTTTATTAAAATCAAAATATATGTGGCATTATAGTATTCTCTCTTATAAGGCACCAACTAACAATTTTCACAAACTAATAAAAACAATTAAAGTCAATAAAGTTGTTCTAAAATTTAAGTAATTTCCAATATTACTCCTATTAATTACACTAAACTCTAATATTATATTAATTATTATTCTCACCCACTACTTTTATTAATTATGGGCAAACATGAAAAAAAACAATTAATACTCTTTGGAAACAATGCCTTATAAAAAGGATCAAATAAATTTTGCTAGTTAGTACATTATAATAAAGACCAGGAGAATCTTTAAATAAATTACTTAATTATTTAATATGTTGTATATTAATTTATTGGTCAAACTAATTAATTTGAAGAAAAAAATAAAAATACTCTAAAGTAATTTAATTAGCTTTCTTAATATCTCCAAAAAAATTAACTAGGTCTTATAATTAAAACCAGAAGGAGTAGGTAGGTTCAACTTTTATCCACCAGATTGTTACTTGTTTGTTAAAACACACTATTGACATATTTATATGTTTCTTAATAATATAAGATATATTTATTTAATTTAATTAAATTAAGGAAGTTAGTTGATCAATTAATAAGGCGTATTTTTAAAACATCATGATGTTTTTTATAATTTCCTTGTTTCCTCTCATTTTTTATTATTGTTGAGAAAATATCAATGGAATTAATTAGAAAAAGATTAACAAATATGAAAACTATGTTTTATGTTTAAAACCAAGATAAACTCTTGAAATACATTTCATATTAAGGATCCGAGGAGTATCATTTTTACTGAAATGCTCCTCCTTAATATAAATATTACTTAATAATAATTTAATCACATATCTGTATCCAAAATTAAGATATATAAATATATATACACATATTCAAATTTTTCGTCACACCGTTAAATTAATTATCATATTTAAAAAGTGAAGGTTTATGCAATTAAGTTATTTTGTCTCAATAATTTGGCGATTACGCTGGAGTTAATATTCACGAGAGATTCCACTCATTAAACAATGGATGAAGCTATAAATGGAGTTCCTATTCTGTCGTGTTCGCTGGACTGCATTTCTGGCTGTCACCTTCTTCATCCCAGTGATTCCCTGAATCCTTGGATTATTCAATGAAAAATTATTAATTTATTTAGAAAGACATAAGATATTTCTGTTTTTTTTTTTTTTTTTTTTTTATCCCCATTCCCATATATAGCAGGAAAGAAAAATACAAAAGTATAATATTAATTCCTTAATTTTAATTTTACATTTTATGTTGGTCCCTTAATTTTATAATGTTTTTTTTAATTATTTAAATTTTATAACAATAAAATTGTTAGTTTTACTAAGGGATAGTGAAGGAAATTAAATCTTTTGAAGAGGATCCAGCTATTTTTTTTTTTGATATAAAAAAGTTTATGTGGGTTCAGCGTGTCGGTCCCACTAAGGGCCAAGGCGTGGCCCGTGGCTCTTTGAAAGACTTGAGGGATTTATATGATTGCCACCGAAGAAGCGCCACAACGACAGAGGAATCAAACTCCGTCGCTTTTGAGCTTTCAGCTGTTCCTTCATCTATCGCCAACTCTCATCGGCGGATCCAGCTATATTTGATCATGATGAGGTTTACAATAGAATGAAAGATAATATTTCCCACTATGAACACTTGGATTAACCAGTAAGGAAGTTGATGCAGGAAAGGGAAAGGGGAAAGAAAGAGAAGAGGGAGAAATAGATGAGAGAGAATAAAGGAGAGAAAGAGAGGAGAGAGGAGGGAGGAGAGCAAGAAAGGAGGGAGAGAAACCAGACGTATAGAGAAATACAAGAAGATGAAGAAACTCAATAATTCATATTATAAAATCATTAAGCATACAAAGCAAATTGGTTGAGGTGTTATTTAAATACCTCAACCTAATCTTAAGAATTAATGAAGAAATATTCTAGAATGCAATTACAATAAATGAGAATTGATAACAAGACATTCTAGAATTCTAAATTAAATGCAAATAACATTAATCATAAAAGATGACAACCAATCAACATTAAAACAAAATATTTCCTAATCGTCTTATTAATCAAAGTAATCTTTGGTTGTCTTCAAATCTTGCAGAATCTTCAATTATTATTTTCATCTTTTTTTTTTAAAAAATAATAAGAAGGGTTTCCTCTCGAGACGTAGGGTGCAATGAGTTTTAACTCTTTCGAACAAATACATTTCTTGGGATTTGAACTTGTATTTTCATCCTTACAGGGGAGGCTGTTTACCATCTCGACTAATATATATTAACTTTGAGAAATTAATGAAGCTAAAAGAATTACTTTAAAATATTTTTTATATCATTTTCTTAAACTAATTTTCCTAACCCATAAAATGATATAGAATATAATGATACACATAAGTATTTTCAAAGAAATCACATAATATACGCTACAATTAAATAATTTATTTAGCTTATTTAATCTTTTAAAATTAACATGAGCTGATATATATACACACACATAAAAAAATAAGCTATGCCCACTTGCGTACAAAACTCCAACTCTCCAAGGCAGCAATGATTCCCACATCCAACAAAGACACCATTCCAAGCACATCTTCCAACTCCAATCATTTATCTGAACATATAATTTTATAGACACGGCATTATTTAACAAAAGGGGATTCCCTGACCCCTTAAAACATTATCAAGTGCTTGCCAATAGAAGAGGGAAAAATATCTGAGGTATTCCATATAGGCATTATACAAATGATACACAAGAGAGACAGTTTATAGAGATGTTCTTCCCAATCTATAGGTATAGCGAGAGTAAGGCTGCGTACATCCGACTCTCCTCAGATCCCACCTGGTGAGAGTCTTATGCACTGGGCTGCCCTTGAATCTATAGGTATAGGTATACACGCGGTTGTGAAGAGAATTTGAGGGAACTTATTCCTATGGTCTTCTGTTTAAAATGACAAGGGAATCACCAAATAATAGAAATAACTGACCCCTAATCACTGGCATCTTTACAAAGCTAATATTAACTTCATTTGTAAGAAATTCAAGAGTAATTGATTCATGTCAAATCATCCTCCTCCATTTCTTTCGCCTTTAGAGCTTCCTTTACTCTCAGTAAAAGGACGGTCTTCCAAGAATCCTACATTGAGATATTTAAGTAACATATAGCTTAGTAAACAAGTAGACATCAAAAAATAATAGCAATGAGATCTAAAGTTAATACTCCTTCCGATCCTAAATATAAGACCCAAGTAATTTTTTTTAAAGAGATTAATAAAGTTAAATAAATTACTTAACCATAGTATATATTACTTAATCATTAAATTATATATCAATTTATAAGTCAGGAAATTAGTTTAGAGAAAAAATGATAAAAATAAATACTTTAAAGTAATTTATTTAGTTTTTTCAATCTCTCTAAAAAAGTCAACTAGATCTTATATTTAGGACCAGAGGTAGTAGTATATTTTGGCATTATTCTACCTCGTTATTGTCCTTTCATATATAATTAGGTATGGAAGATGCCCATTTTATTATGAACAGGCAAAGCATGGGCATATACAGATCACACAAAATTAGGGTATGCAACGCACGAGCAAGGGCTTTGCATGGTATGGGCATATGATTCTCAAAAGTCTCACAAAGCACAATCAACATCAAAAATATGTGCAAATATCATATTCTTAACAACTGCAGCATCATAGAAGAACGTTTATAATTTTTTTTTATCATGCCTTTTCAGGTTAACTGGTGAATGTGACAAGGGTAAATTTTTACACCTCAGTATAACATGATGGGGACTTTTAGAAAGTTTCTCCGCTTTTTATATTTTGATTGCAGAAACTAGTGGTAAACAATTTAGGGACTTTACATAACTTTGTCCTTTATTGAAGCATAAGATAAGTTAAGATATGCTGATGTCAGATCTAATATATATGTAGCGTTGTTTAAAGAAAATATGAGGAAGAGTCAACTATGGTTGGCTGGCTAAGATACATAAAATGTAGAACCAAATACCTTCGGACCTACCACCCCAACAAAGAAATGGATGAGCACAAGAATTCAAATAGTAGAATCCAAGAGGAAGGAAAGAGCATGGATGTCATAGATAGACGTAATTAAGTATACAAGACCAGAAGGATTACAGGAAAGGACAAAGAAGAAGACATGCGCTGGATCAACATATTTCATTTGAGATTTTTGTTGCTGGGTCGAAGAGCTTGGAATTGGGATTCAAGAATAAGTCCATTCATCATTTTTTCCTCAGACCAAAGTTTTGGCGTTTATAATATAACTTCAGAAAGGTCCAATAATAGGTGGAGATGGGTAGATTGAACTAGTGGCATCTTTATCTAACTCGAAAGATTCAATGCAGAGATCGATCTAAAAAACCTCCAACCTTTCTACAGATTAATCATTTTTTAGATATCAAAACTATCAATGTGTAAGTTGTCTACTTAATATTCAACGAAGAAAAAGAAATTATAAAACTACTTTAAAAGAAGAAGAAAAAAAAAAAAATACAATCCTACAATAAGAAGAGCAACAAGCCTTATTTCTCTAAGTGAGGTTGACCACCGGATTGTATAATGCTATAGGTTTCTATCAACAATCATACATAGAATTGCTTTCTCCCCCCAAAAACAGGAACACCGTTGAGGAGATAAACATTTCATGATATTTTTTCACCACTCAATATGTGAAAGACAAAAAGTTGTTTAAAGAATTTGTGTCCAATGACACGGAAAGATTAAATATACCAGTGGGGTTATGCTATCAAATTCCTTGACCACTTCAGTAAATTTTGCAACATCTTCCTCATCAATTGCAGATGCCAAACCCTGAAATGTGACAACACTTCTCAAATGATATAGAACAATAAATCTTCAAATGGCTACAAAAGGTTAACAGGCTATGCGGATAGCAGTTACTGCATAGCAACTTTTATTGTTAACTTCAATCTATGCAAGGGTGAGGTCATTTAAATAGGTTTGGGAGTTTTCCCCCTCCTGGAGTCAACATTACAAGCCAAATTGACACTTACAACTAAAAATTTGTTCTCACGAACTCTGGAGAAAGTTGGATCCAAGTCCTACATGATCAATTATATAAGTGTTATAACTTATAACATGTGTTACAATAAAATATTAGCTTCTCGTTTTAAAAGTAACTTTAAAAGACCTGATATCGCTCCAAGCAGTTGGTAATTGCAACAATATCCCCTCGACAAAGCTGGCAAAGGCCAGCATTAAGAAGATGTCCTCTAACACCATATTTCAGTAAATTATTGTTCAGCGACTGTCGAGCAATATCTTCAAATATATCTATTGCCTTGATATCTGGGTATTGATGAATATAAAGTAGATCAATATACTTCAATATATATCACATGTCTCTTATTCACCACACCCATAATTTTCAATGGCGATAAAACATTTCTATATAGGAAAAGGCGTGCGCAAAAGGAAAATCAGATGGCACGTTTAACCTCAGTGAAATCAGATGACAACTTCTAGCATTGTAAAGATGAGAACTAGATGGAATTCCAAAGATACATGCAAAATCTTTAGATTGACAGGTAAAGTTAGATGAGCAGAATTTCCATACTATTAGTATTAGTGTAAAAACAGGCAGAAAAGTTCTCACTGTTGAAGTTGAGCAGAAAACTGTGCAACTTTCAATTTGCACTGGTTGGCAGAGGTTGTTGCATCCACAAGTTCAAAAAATTCAGCAGCCCTATTAAAATATAAAGAGGCATTCTCTATGTCTTGATCAAGTTCGTACAAGTCACCAATTTCCTAAAGTCAGGAAGGAAAAAATCCACCACACAGTCAGCCGTCACAACTTTTATTACTAGACCATTATGAAGGCAGCAAAATGGCAAAACACACGTACGACAATTATCAAAGAAATATAATAAGCAAAGCATGGAATGGTGAAATTCAAACACAAATTACCTTGCAGTATCTTGCAGCCATATTATGCCTGCCAATCTCAGTATAGAGGTTAACTGCTTGATCTAAGCATGCTATGGCTCCTAGATACACATGAAAACGGTAAAACGTTAGCTTAAACTTTTTAAAAACAGAACAATCACAGTGAGCATTGTAGCCATTAAACTATTCACTTCTCGATTTAAAAACCAAAATTCGAAAATTATAGCTGATCTCCTGAAACATATATATCCACAACCTCTGGCGCATGTACGATAGATACAAAAAAAAAATCAAGCAGTGAAGATTGCAGGTTTATGCAGAATCTCAATGTGTATATTTGTTACTCAGCATTTAATACTCACATTCTTGCATGTAACAAAATCTTAGAGCACACCTTTTGTGGATGTTTTCTTGTAGCAGTGGGCAGCATCCACATAAGCACCAGCAGCTTCATGTTTGCTTTCTAACTGTATATAAAAGTGGAAAGGACTGCTGAATTAACCCAAGAAAAAGGGCGCAAAATAGGTTTATGAACATATTGTGCTGACAAACCTTCAGATGACACTTGGACAACTTGATGAAGACAGACCCTGCTCTGTCCCCTGAATAAAAGTTTTAAACGCGTAAATTCATCTTAAGCTAGTCTATATGACAGTAAGTATGACGAATACCCCAAAACTCGGAAATCCAAATTTTTCAAGCTTGTAACTAAGAAATTCCAAGACAGCGAGAAAATCAAGAGAAGCGAAAATACGAACAAGATTTTCCGAGTTTGAATGAATTGGCGGACTTTTCGAACAACTCAGCAGCATCTTCGTATTTGGAGCTGAATAAGGTCCAGCCACTGATCTTCTTCTCTGCTTTGTTCTCGAGATCCTGTCCTTTGGCTATGAGATCGGCCATTGTCGTATCCTTCTATCTCCTCTAGAGTGAGATATAGAAAGTTTGAAGAGAAATTAATGGTCGAACAGTATGAGCGCGTTGTGAATCGTCAGAAGCTTAAAGGAAGGAAAAATCAAAGACAACGATCTCAACGACTCCACCATTAAGCAATTACCGAACAGAAGGAACTCTGGCTCTACACTCCACCTCGCTGATCCGATGACGAGGGAAATTCTTGAAACGACTCCTCGTTTGAGGGGAGTTTTCGAAACGACTCGTAGTTTTAGGGTACTATCAATTCTATTTAATTTTTTTTTTGGGGCCTTCCAATTCTATTAATTTTACATGGTTTTTTTTTTTACCAACAATTTTTATTACTTGGTTTTATCCCTCACAATGTGAACTAAAGATGTTATCGTAATCAAATTAGATTTTAGATTAACTGGTGCTAATTTAAATATAATATTTTATAAAAAAAAATCTTTTGAATTGTTTTTTTGGATGAGATACGAAGATACACTGTCAATAACACAGCTTATCTTCCCTAAAATGATTAGGATAAATTTATTGCAATTAATTTAAAGTAAGACTGAAATTATATTTTTAAATGGAAAAAATTTGGAAAAAGTCCTTAAAAATCTTAATAATGGGAAGGACCTAATAAATCTTCATACATAGAAAATAGGGAAAAAAGACGAATAAATACTGATCTGAATTTCGAAAATCTCCGTAAAGCTCAAGAATTTGTAAAAAGGCCAGTAAGAGGTAGGCGACAAAGTCTTTTGAGGGTTATCAAAGTGTAAAATGACTATAATCTTGCTACATTCATTCTTCCTTCATCAAGAGAGAGAGAGAGGGGGGTGAACTAGGGCCTTCCTTCTTCCTTCATCGAGAGAGAGAGAGAGAGGTGAACCAGGAGGCTGTGACTGTGCAAAAAGGAAAAAAAATAAACTGAGACGAAAAACACGATCGTGTTGAGAGATTAGAGAGATTGGAAGAAGCGGGGCGTGAAGGAAGAAGGAAGAAAAGAAGGAGGCGGAAAATAAAATAAAATAAATTTCACTTTCGGTAAGACGAAAAGTGTTGATTTGTGAAACCTTAGTCGCGCCGAGGGTCAAATCACAATTTCCACAAATTAAAATGCACGATATAGTAAAACAATGGGATCGTTTCTCTTATCGCGAACCAATTTATTTTGAATTCACATGTTAAACTAAGTGTTAAAATCATGATAAGAAAGGAGTTTTGCAATTGATTTTCTCTAAACTAAAATTCATAAAAATAATAAGAAACTAATTATATCTTTTTTGGTTTTTTTTTGGAAAAAATAGTGAAGAACTTTGGATTAAAAGGGATTAATGATGGATCTTTCTTGTAACGAAGAAGATGGTATCATTCTAAAAATATATATGGGAGTTAAAATTTCATTAAGTCTAAAGAACAACCTCAAGATAACACTTGTCCAATAATCTCAATTAATATTACCCTACAAACATGAAACTACTACCTCTTGAGATATTGTTAAAATCCACTTAATGTGTAATTTAAATTGGGATGATACAAATTGTTTTTACCAATTAGAATGTTCTAACTAACTATTCAAAAGCCTAAAATCAACTATATTTACCATTCATAAACACACACAACAAACATAATTCCGTTTAAAGAGAGATATATATAAATATGCACTTCAAAATAATCATCCAATTAAAATTGCAACAATCAATCTACATGGCCACATAACACTAATCCAAGTCTCACAACTAAATAATGATAAACCTAAATCAAGAAATCAAATAATTAGTCTAAGCAAAGCAAAAGTTTGAATTAAATAACTCCCTTATTGAAGCACAATTGCTCAAGCCACAAATCTTCATCACCAAGAAGCAAAGGGTTTAGCCACTCATAGCAATCAGAGAACTCCACACAATCTGAGAAAATGAACTAGCCATGGAAAACTAGCTCGCCGGAATCTGGAAATGCTCGCCGGAAAATTTAAGAACTTGCCGGAAAATTCAATTCTGATCTCTGGGTTCTCAGTTCTGCATCTGTCTGTGAAGGTAAAGGAAGAATGAAAGAAGATCGCAGATGATGATGCTGGGTGTGAGTCGATGATGATGCTGGATTTGAGTCGAGAGGGCAGGTTCTGGGTGTGTGGTGCAGATGATGATTCAAGAAGCAAACTCCAATCCTCAAGGTCGATGATGCTCCCAGGTCGACGGCGTTGATTCTCGTTCCAGTTCGAATGTCTGGTTTATCTCCTCTTTTTTGTTTCAGTTCTGTGAAGTCGGTGATGATGGTGGGTGAGGAAGGTTATGGAGAGGGAAGAAGACGATGGTGAGGTCGGTGAAGAGAGGGAAGGTCGGGAGATAGAAGAGGAACGAAGGTGATGGTGGTGCGTTGCAAAGAAGATGAAGTCGTCTTCCTCCCTTCTGGTTGCGGTGCCCCCTGCTCCAATTAATATGTCGGGTTCCCAATTTAATAATCCCCCAGCTCCTGCATCTGCAATTAGGTCTAATTTCCCTGGTCAAAACGCAGAGTTTTGACCAGGGACCTAAGTGAAAAGAAAAAAAACTTTTGCTGAGGGACCTAAATGCAAAGATTAAAACTTAAATTAAAATTTTTATTTTCAAATTTGATTTAATCTTTTCGGGAATCTACAATCAAAATAATTAATCTAGCATCAAATATTCTCCGAAAAATCAATAATTAAGAGAAATTACATTTTCTTGACAATTTTGCCCTTTTTAGTCTTAATTTAATGTATTCACTCTTAATTTGATTTATCACAAAAACACATTTAAAGCTCAATAACTATGACAAAACATTAAGAATCCCAATTTAATCATTTAAATTCATATAAAAATATGGTTTGATCAAGTGTGCACTAGAGTGCGCTGACCAGGAGTTAACTTTTTTTCCCGCCTCCTTCTCTTCTTCCTTCACGCCCCCGCTTCTTCTTCCAATCTCTCCAATCTCTTAACACGATCACGTTTTTCGTCTCAATATTTTTTTTCCTTTTTCACTCGGTGCAGCGTCCAAGGCGGTGAGTGCGTCGACGACGGAGGGTAAGATGGCAAATCGTGCGCAGTCACGGTCTCCTGGTTCACCTCTCTCTCTCTCTCTCTCGATGAAGGAAGAAGGAAGAAGGAAGGCAAGGGCATTATGGTCATTTTTCATGAATTTGCATAACCTTCAAAAGTCTTTGTCACCTTAGTCTTTTTACAAATTTGGTGGGCTTCTGGGGGTTTTGCAAATTCAGATGGTATTTATTTGTCTTTTTCCCTAAAAAATATCCGTTTTATATTATATTGACATAAAATTTGAAATGATTTCCTACTCCCTACATCTATTGTAGGATATATAGGGGTGTAAATAGGCTATAACTGGTCAACTACTAGATCAAGTATCCTTGGTTATTTTTTTTAGATATTATATATTATTTGAGAAAGTGTGTTTAAATTAATTAATGATAAAAACTGAAATATCCTTTTATTATTTTTTATTATTGGTGTAAAAAAACGTTTCACATCTACAAATAATTGTTTCCTCTTATTTATTTCTTTTTCCCCATTTCATTCCATTTTGTATGCCAAATAGCCATAACATGACATAATAAATCAATTTAAATTAAAAATGTCACTACATCAAATGGAAATATCATGTTTTATCTAGAAATAACTAAAATCACGTTGTTTCTTCAAATTAACATATCATTTTCCTGACCTTCCGTGCAATAAAAAAATGAAATGTGCCTATTTGAAGTATGACCTTTTTTTAACCCCCGGGTGAAGATGGGTATTTTTTTTTGATACAAATAGGAAGCCAACATAAAACTACAAATTATCCTTCGCAAGCACCCCCTCTAATGTTGTATCAGCATAGAAGATGACATGCAGACCTGGCATCGAGGAGAGACCTGATTTAGCTAGGAGATCAGCAGCGCTATTCGCCCAGTGACTTATCTGACGCACTTCGACATTCCAATCACGAGAGATCATACTTTTTATTTCTGAGAAAAGACTCCTATCCTCATGCACTTCATTCAGCGGCATGGTTATCCCTTCAATTGCATCTGCAGAATCAGCTTCCAGAACCACTTTACGAAAACCCATGTCCCAAGCCAACTTAAGTCCATGAAGGCAGCCCCATAACTCAGCTGCCAGGGTATCCCCCTCCATACCTTTAAAGGCGAATGCCCTCAAGAAGTTGCCATACTCGTCCCGCAGGATACCACCGCTAGCCATACCCGGGGAAAAAGGAGAGAAAGCTCCATCAGTATTTATTTTAATCCAGCCTTCCGGAGGAACCTGCCACTTCTCACCATTCATCTCGACCACCGTGCCTGACCCATGGTCCTTCAAAAATAGTGTTCGTGCCTCCTTCATACTACTCATGCTAGCAAACACACTAGATAGGACCACGTGATTTGGGGTCCGTTTTCCTTCAAAAACTACTTTGTTGCGTCGCCACCACAACCACCAACACACAACAGCAAAGGTGTGTCTCCATTCATCTGTTTTCTTGTTCACACCTTTCGGATTAAGATTCCAACGAACCCAGTGGTCAAAGGTTAACTCACAGAATTTGATCCACATCTGCTGTGGGACGATCTGTTTCCAAAGGTCAAGCGTTCCTGAGCAATCCCGGAGTACGTGTTGTACATTCTCAACATCTTCATCACATAATGGACAACTAGCATCAAGGGTAAGGCCCCGATTACACCTCGCTACATTCGTTAACAGCCGACCATGAATCGCGAGCCACATGAGCATCTTACATCTCTCAGGGACCCTTATTTTCCACACCCTACCCCAAACAGGGTCTGGTACTTGCGTGGCATTACTCAGCACTTGATACGCTGACTTTACAGTAAATGTACCCGTCTTGTTCCATCTCCATCTCAACTTCTTGTTCGCCAATACCTCCGTGCCCTCAGCAACCTTATCCCAAGTGCGTTTAATGCCAAACCATAGATTTGATCCGGGTCTTCCCATTTCGATCTTCGGAAGCAATTCAGATCCACAGTTATACTTGTTACGTAACACCTGAGCCCAAAACTCATCTTTTTTAGCTACTAGATTCCACCCTACCTTCATGAAGTACGCTTGATTGGAGACCCTTGTATGCCGAAGACCCAGTCCACCATGAGTTTTTGGCTTGCAGATGGTGTCCCATGCAACTAAGGGGATCTTACGTTGATTCTCAGTTTGACCCCATATGAACTGCCTATTGCATCTATCTAGCGTCTCACACGTGCTCGCTGGTAAGAGAGAAGTTTGCATAACGTACCCCGGGATTGCCGAGGTCACGGATGCAACAAGCGTTGTTCTCCCAGCTGATGAAAGGGTTTTCGCCTTCCAATTTGATATTCGTGTCTGGACTTTATCAACCACAAAATTATATGACTGCTTAGTTACCCGCTTATGGTGCAGGGGAACACCTAAGTACTTTCCCAGGTCGTTGGTGATCTGAAATCCCAGAGCCTCGCACAACTCACTTTTTTTCACATGGTTAACATTTTGCGAGAAGAAAACTCTGGTTTTTTGATGGCTTACCTTCAATCCAGAGCAAGGACAGAACTCCCGCAAACAATTATTAATTATTTCTACTTGATCCATATTAGCCTCCGCAAATAGAAAAATATCATCCGCAAAAAAGAGATGCGAAATAGGGGGCCCAGTCCTAGTAAGGCGAATAGGCTTCCAATTTCCATCAGTCATTGCGGCTTGGATCATATGAGCTAGCTTCTCCATGCATATAACAAATAAGTAGGGCGAGAGCGGGTCACCTTGCCTCACACCCCTAGATGGTTGGAAAATGTTAGCTTTCTCCCCATTCCATAGCAATTGCATACTAGAAGAGGAAACACACTGAGAGATAACCTCCACAAGATTACTTGGCACATTAATTTCCTAGAGGCAATTCATCAGAAACCTCAAGTTCACCTGATCGTACGCTTTCTCCAAGTCTAGGTTTATGGCCAAGAACCCCTTCTTCTGCTTCATGGATCTCATAGAGTGGATAACCTCCTGAGCTACAATAATATTATCACTACTATGCCTTCCAGGGACAAAACTACATTGATTCGGAGAGATGATCTGGGGGAGAATGAGTTTCAATCTTGAGACAATTATTTTGGAGACTACCTTGTAAATTACGTTGCACAAGCTAATTGGCCGGAGGTCCCCCATAGATTCCGGATGCTCTTTCTTAGGGATTAATACAATTAGCGTACCATTTACTCCTTTAATCGCCTGCGTGTTAGCAAATAAAAATTTAACATGGTCAATCACGGTTGTACCTACCGTGGTCCATTGGTTTACGGTAAAAAAGCGCATTAAACCCATCGGGCCACGGGGATTTGAGTGCACCTATACCAAAAATAGCATTCTTGATTTCCTCATCCGAGATCTCTCTATTGCACCAACGAAGAGAATCCTCCTCCAGGCAGGGATAAGTCAACGGGCAATGAATTAAGGGTCGATCCAAGACCTCCTCAGAAAGAAGATCAGAGAAAAAGGAGGTAGCTAGCCCTTTGATCTGGGCAGAATCAAATATCCAAGAACCCTCACCGTTCTTGATAGCCTCGATTCTTTTCATCTTCCGCCGATGATTAGCACGCACGTGAAAATATCGAGTATTTCGGTCACCATATACTGACCACGTCGCTCTTGCCTTTTGAGCCCAAATGAGAGATTCTTGCAAGAGTACATCCTCCAATTCCTTCCAGAGAGCATATTGGAGGTCTTCATACTTTGGCCGCATACCATATGAGGCAATCGCCCTATTTAATCCATCTAGCTGTCTCATGAGTTGCTTTTTCCTTCCCTCAGTGTGTTTAAACACTCCCTTATTCCATGAAGAGCATGCATTTGCAAATTGAGATACATTCTGGTTCCAAGGAATATCTTGGAGCCAATTTTGCTTAACGAAGCCCTCAAACTTCTCATGTAGCACCCATGCAGCCATAAATCGAAACGGTCTGTTAGGCTTTGAGTGATCCCCTGCACTGTCTAACCGGAGTAACAATGGTCTATGGTCTGATTTATAGAACGGAAGATGCGCAACTGAGGCATGGGGAAACAAATCTAGCCATTGATCATTTACAATAACCCGATCAAGTCATGCTTCCGACGTACCTCTTTTCCACGTGAACTCAGGCCCAGCGAATCCCACGTCTCTCATATCCAGATTATCGACCCACCGAATGAAGTCTCGGTCTGGGCCAATTTGGCACCTGGCAGCAGAACGACGTTCACCAAAGCGCAAGGTAGCATTTAGATCACCTCCCACTAGCCAAGCGCCTCGAACTGAGGGAGCAAGATGCGACAAATGGTCCCACAAAATCCCACGTGGGCCACAGGAAGGACTGGCATAAACTGTCGACAAAGTCCATGTGCGTCCAGCTGATGTGGTGACCTGCAGGTGCAAAAACTGGTGGTGCCGCTCTAAGACAGACACTGTAGAAATAGAATGATCCCACAAGCACCAGATCCCACCGCTATAGCCCTCGCAATTAATTAATTCCATGTTGGGGAACCCCAGCTTATTAGCTCGGCCCACAGACATCTCTGAGTTGCACCTTGTTTCTAGTATAGCAATAAAGTCTAGATGATAATGAGCTTTCATATCCCGAATAAGCGAAGGAAAGCTTTTTGCCCCTGTACCCCTGGAATTCCAGAACAAAAAATTCATTGGGAGACTGTAGAGGTTGTTGGAGGTATAGCAGCCGCCCCTACGGTTTGAACCTGTTCACACATGCTTGCATCTTCATGATCTGAATTTTCCATTCGTACATCATCTTTTTGAACCATATCCCCTTTTGATTCCATAGAGAGCTTGACCGGCTCATTGGATTTCTTAGGCACGCTTGGGGTTTCTGGCCCAAGCCCAGAGTTGGGTCCCAGTCCATTCAGATGCAACTCCCTACCCCCTCCTTATCCTCCTCACCCACCAACCGAGCCTCATTTGTTCCCAAGATACTAAACGGATTTGTGTGACTGGGCTCCACATCGTGGCCCAATTGTGTTGACTTCCTGGGCTGAGAAGGAGGCCTATTCTCCTTCCCCCTCTGCTTGCCTTTGCTCACATTTTTGCGCTTCACACCCACCCGTACCCACTCCGATTTGCTTGACCCATTTACGTTAGCCATATCCCTATTCTGATCCTTCATATTACCCCTGATTTCCTGCTTGGACTTGATCCTCCGCGATACACTCTTTTCCTCAGAGATTAGCTGCCCAATCTTCTCCTTTAATTTCTCATTTAGTTCACCCGTTGATTTAGCTGCCTCTTGATTCCCCCGAAAATCACGTTTCAATATTCAAATTTTCCCAAAACGGTATTCATCCCCTGCAGCCTCACCGACGGTGGTGGCTGAGCCACCAGGCCCAGACTCCGACGGCGCTTGCTTCCCGCTAACAACCTCAGCCTCTGGAATTTCCTTACTCTGTTCATCTGCTCTCCCTTGCATCTCATTCTGGCTTTCGGTGTAGCTTTCCTTCTGATGTCCATATTTACCACACACAAAACATACTTGATGGAGACCTTAATAAATGATAGGACGTTCTTCACCAAAAACCGTGTATGAAGGAAGCAACGGCTTTTTCAGGTCAATCTCCACACATATCCGCGCAAAACCACCTTTATCATACACCGATGTAGACCGATCCACTTTGATCATTTTCCCAACCATGTTTCCAATTCTGGGTAGGGATTCCACGTTATAAAACTCAAACGGAACGTCGGGTAGTTTGATCCAAGCCGCAATGTTACATTGGAGATCCGCCTTCCAAGGATTAAAATTAGGGCGCCATCGTTGAACTATCAAATAGTGATCCTCGATCATCCATGGTCCCTCCTGGAACGCATATTCTTTGTCCTCTTTATTCGAGAACGAGACAATATAGTACCCATTACTTAGGGGAATCAGTTTCAACGGGTCTTTTGGGCGCCACATGCGATTTATACGATCGCGAATGACATATAAGGGAAAATAAGCCCCAAGAACCTTGATAATTAGGGAGTTCATCCATGGCAGGCACCACGCCGCATATTCATTTGCTGTGAATTTTAAGGTCCCTAGTTTTCCTTCCATCCGTTCCGCCATCGGGTCATCAACCTCTTCCCTCGAGCCCTACGAATCATCCCGACCCTCTTTTGCATTCATTTGAGAAATAATTCTTCCATCCCTTCACAATATCATCGGCCTCGAGTGTTGGACTAGAAATCCCGCACATCACGGGGAAAGGAGCTTATCCCGATAAGACGGCGGCGATGCTCCACTCCTACTAGAAGAACTAGCCCCATGAGTAGTTACACCTCCACTCCCCTTCACCTCCGTCTTACGTCCAAACGAAAACTCCTTCCCTCCTGCACTCAAAGAGCCCTTCGTTTTCCCCTTACTCCCGTCCCCGTCATCGTCGCCTCCTCCCAAGACCTCCTTGCCGCCGATCCCATCGCCTCGCTCTGTTTTTCTCACCGCCGCTCATTACCCCGTTTTCTGAAGATGGGTATTTAAACTATGGAAAATAACGAGAAAAAGAATTTTAAAATGGAAAAACTCAAATGAGATATTTCTCATAAAATGAATTGTGAATTTTTTATCTCGTTATTATCTTATCAATTCTTAATAACAAACCTAATTTAGAATTTTTCAATTTTAAAGGTTTTTTTCATGTTAATTTCCTTTTAAACTATGTTCTTGATATGGGAAAAATAAATACTTTTATAGTATGTATTTTTTTGCCAGTATTTTTACAATAGGTGTTGGCAGAACAAAAAATAATATATATTATTTTTGGGGTTTAAACTTCTCATGTTGCATGAGAAAAAAGAAGATTCCTACACACACATGAAATAGTGGGACCCACGTCTTTTTTTTTTAAAACAAAGAAAAAACTCAAGCACGGAAATCAAAATATCTATAACACTTGAGGATACACTTCTCCTACAACATGAGAGGTATATTTCCCATTATTTTTTAAAAAGCTTTTTCTTTTAGGTGTAGGTATCCTCTTATTCATGTTCAAGACATAAAGATTCAAATATTTTTTTTGGTATCTCACTCAGTTCAACGGGCCTTGTTCATTATCCGGATTTATTTCTGCGTTTGGCGCGATTGTGGGGAAGAGTTAAACACTATTTTTTCCATTCCCACACCTTGAACCAAAGACATGGTGATAGGAGAGTAAATCCCTTACTACTTACTCCCAAGATATATTGGTTTAAAGACATAAAGATTCAAATATTAATTGATCATATGTTGATGTTGTGAAGACTAGCTAAACCCAACCCTTTGGTTTTTTTGAAAAGTATTTATAGAACGACAAATGATTGCACGAAATTTTGCCAAATAAATCTTTTTTTGTATAAAAAATTGTCTTAAAAGGGATGAGAGGACTTTTCCAATATTAAGGACCCAAATGGCCTAATGTTGAAAAAATGATGGACAACTAGACTGAGCCCATTGTAGTGTATTGGGCCCAAGAGTATTCCGTCGAATATTTCTATATTGGACCGATAATTTCACTGCTTTTGTTTTTCTCTTTGATTAGGGGTTTGCTTTTCATTTCCATTTTACATAAAATACCGGTGACGCACCTATATTTAGAGTTTGATAGTGTCTCGAATATGATTATATCTAATAGAAGGATACTTATGCTTAGCACCAAAAAAAGTTAGCACTCCTTTCTTCATAGCCTTTACTCTTATTTTTCTCCCCACTAGCAATATTGCTCCAGCTGAAAATCAAGAAACCGATTTATCAAAGTATAATAAGATATAAGTAGTATTTCTTTCGGTCTTTAATGTCAGACCTACTTACCTAATTTGATTATATTAGGAAAATTATTTAATATATGACATGTCTTTTTTAAAAAAACATGTTTAAACTAATTTTATCTACCTTTGTAAAAGAAAATGCATACTATGTATTTGGAGAAAGATGAAAAGCCAAAAGAAAAAAAAAGTGTTAAAGTGATAGCATCCCAGAGATGATAATTCCATAAAATAAAATGTTAGTAGTGATTATGATTCAGCTTTTTCTTATTAATTAAAAAAAAAAGTAAAACATATTTTAAACTAATTTGTGCTTTTATCCAGGATTTTAAAGTATTTTTTAGGTAACATCCAATATCCTAAAGTATTTTTTATATATATATATATATATAATTTTACTTTTTAAAGTATTTGTCTCAGTAGCAATGAGTACCTTAAACTTAGTACCTTTAATTTAAATATGACAATTGTTAATTTTAATCAATTATTGAAATGGGAAAAAGTGAACAAGCATGGAGCAAGTGGGATATCAAAATCAGAATAAGATAATCTTTTGTGTTGGAATAAATACGAATAATAGGGAAGATGGAGTTGGTTGGAGAAAGGAGGACCACCAAAACGAAGGGTCAAGTTAATGTATGTGCAAAAATGGATTAAGGAAAGTCTTCTTTCATTGAAATATTAAAAGGCACAAAATCAAAGTAAGATATGTTCAAGTACTATTTTGTCTTCTATCTTTAATTCTCTCTTCATGCTCATTCATCACCATACTTAATTGTCTTCATTTTAGTGCAAGAAAAGTTCTAAATGTTGTGGGTAAAAATTTGCATGTTTAAATGTTATGCTCTTCCTAATCTTAGTGGAAATGAAATTTTCTATTTTAAAACTAGTTATTTTTTTAAATGCAAAATATACCAAGCTTGAAAATCTAGTCATCAAATTATTTATAACTCATAAATAATACTATAACTTGATATAGTTACCATCAATTAAATCAAAAATACTCTAACAATACTTTGAATATGATCCAATCAAATAGTTATATAAAAAAAATACATCAATATTAAGTTAAGATTGAAGTTTTTTCTACTTCAAATTTTACTTGGAACATTATAATATCGCTACTAGATTGGTCGGTTTAGAACACATCCTATTCCTTTCTTATCTTCTTCTTTCCTCTTCACTTTTTTAAACTTCATTTAGTCATTAATATAAGAGCTAATTGTGGGTTGGAATTGGTCTTAAATATAATATAAAATTGATTTATTTCTTATACTCATTATTTTTCAAATTAATATAATTAACTAAAGGGTAAAGGATTTCTAATTAATTCTGGAGATAGAGTTATCTCCAGTGACCCCAAAACTACGTCGTTTTGGATTAATGAAATGTGTTTATGTGATTTTGTTTATTTTTTAATCATATAAATTTTACCGAAACATCCTTCATTAATTCACCTAAAATTACAAACATATCATTCATTAATTCAAAACGATGTAGTTTTGGGGTCCTGGAGATAACTCTATCTTTGGTGGAGAAATACTTTTCCTTAACTAAAAACTGATATACAATTTAACGTTCACATTTGTTAAATTTAATAATTTTCTTCAACTTTTTAATTTATCCAAATTAATTAAGTGACTTTAATATATAAAGATATTGAGAGATCACCCGACAAATATGCATCAAAACTTGACTTTGATTTAATTTTTATGCCATTATTGTTATGTGTAAGGTGTGGAATTGAAGTTTCATCATCGGAATAATTAGCCCATTCCTATATAACAACTCCATTATTACTCTGATTGACTGTTGATGCCAAGGAATATGCCTTTTTTTTTCTTGGTTTTCATGGCCATCTCAATTCCTATGTTTTTTTTGGGAAAATTATGCGCAGGTCCCAAAGAACAAAAACAATTACAAAAAAATCCATTGAAATCACAAAATTACACAAAAGTCCCTAGAGACTTTTTTGATATTATTTGTATTAACAACATGAAATGCTTATATTTATAACAACATTTAAACACCTGACCATTTAAACAGAAAAAACCATATTTACAACAGAAAATGCCCATATTTACAACAACATTTAAACATATACCTGGATTTTGAATGTAGAGAGGTCATTTACAACAGAAAAAGCTCGATTTATATCAGGAAGTGCTGTATTTACAACAAAATTTAAAATCTTGACATTTACAACAGAAAAAGCCATATTTACAACCGGAAATGCCTATATTTACAACAACATTTAAACACCTGGATTTTGAACGTAGAGAGGTCATTTACAAAATTGAGAAAAAACTAGATTTACAAACGGGAAGTCTTTGTATTTACAATAAAATTTAAAATCTAGCCATTTACAACATAAAAAGCCATATTTACAACAGGAAAGACATATATTTACAACAACATTTAAAAACTTAGATTTTATTTTCATATAAATAATATCAAAAATGTTCCTTGAGACTTCGTGTAATTTGGTGATTTCAAAGGACTTTTTTATAATTATTTTTGTTCTTTGGGATCTGCGCAATTTTTCCTTCCCCCTTTTTTCTTCTTCTTATTTTGTAAGAACAAAAAACTCATTTTACACGCTTCCGATAAAGGGGAAAAACAATATGATTTTTACCATCATAAAAGTGAGGGTACCCTAGATATTACATTTAAAGAGAAATAAAAAATTATAGACCAAAGTATATTTATATTTAACTTGACACAATGTTCTATTTTTAGTCTCTTAATTTTATAAACATATTTTTTTATTTTTCCAATGCCTTTAACAAAAATGTTGATATTGATATTTTAAACATTAACAAAGCATTATCAAATCCAAGTAAAATCATAAAAAAATGTTGCATACAGTTAAAATATCAAAATGTAAATATAAGAATTAGTTTAAAAGTGAAATTTGGTCCTAAATATAAGATTTTTTCCTCTTATATTTATCATTTTTCTCCAAGACTTATAAACTGATATATAATCTAATGATATAGATGATCTCTTAGAGAGATCATGTAACATTTACTATAATTAAGTAATTTATATTTTACTTTCTAAATATCCCCAAATTAGTCCACTAGAAATTTATATTAAAGATTGGAAGTACTATTTATATCCTAGCCTAGTTTAGGTCCATGCATATAATTGAAAAGAGAGTGATCTCGTTTTTGTCTCTCTTTCTAATTATCATTTTGACAAAAATTCATTTTGATATTTTAACTTTATGCAAAAAATTTACCTGTCGTGTGATACAAAATTTAAAACAAATTTAAATTAAATTAAATTATATTTGTATTAACTTAAAGTTGATATAAAAAAAATGAAAACAACATGGAAAGGAAATGCTAAAACTGGAAAAAGCATGAATTTAAATACGACAAAAAATATTATTAATATATTAAACTATGTCTCATATATTTTATGCTATTATTATCTAATGGTTGTGTTAGCGTTCACGCAAGCCGATACAAAATTTATTTTACATACATACCTCGTAAATTGTAAATCAAGTTAGAAAAATAACTTCTATCACTGATCCAAATAGACACTTGACAAGCATTGATTGAAGAATGCAGCTAAGAGAAGTCTAGCGTATTATCTCCAGGCACCTGTAAATTTGAAGGTATGGAAAGTTTCTAATACCATATTAATTAATCTCCATCATTGGCTAGATCAAAAGTAGTAATATACGATTTATCTATCATATTAATGTTAATTATTTAAAATTATGGTGATGCATGAGATCATGCATTACATAATTATTCTAATTCTAATATTTTTCAGTGTGATCTATTTTGACTATCTATACTAGGGACAAGGAAAATAAAAAAGAGGTTAGAAATTTTGAATCATCTTTTGATTTTACTGATTTTTGGTTTGTTTAAAACTTTTCTGCTTTTTGACCCAAAAAAATAAACTTTTCTGCTTTGATTAGTAGACAAAATACCATTCGATGGTTCATTTAACTTGAAAATGTGTCTTGTCCCTACTTAAAAAAGAAGGTACCTAAATAATTTCATTTCATTCCTTTAATCTCGTCAGTGTCAAATCAGAAATACCATTTTATGGGGAAATAAACAGGGATTGATATATATTCTCCCCTGCTTACGATATCATGACGATATGATGCTGTAAACTGCTTATTTGGTAACTTACATATTTTCTAATTCATAGTGGCTTAGGTCCAGTTTAGTATAAAAAAAAATATATATGAAAAAAGTACATTTTTAGTATTTAATCGTAATTATGTTTTTTTTTAATTATTTCTATTCAAATACATGAAAGACGGTTTCTACTTTCTATTTATAAAATCATTTTTTTTATTTCATTCTATTTTGGATATAAAATAAATCTGTAACACTGAAAAAATATAAGAATTTCACAAGGAGGCCGAAGTCTAAAGTAGTCACCTCATATATTATACGTAAACAAATTGGTTCAGGGATTAAAAAAACTCAGAAAGTTGATTTAACCGTGAGAGTAAAACATAATCTATGAATTATAAATTATCAATATCAAAGTAGAAAGCATTCTAGTTTAATTCCATAAAATATAGAGTATTTTGAATTCAAATTATAATTACACAAACTTTTTAGGTCTATATCACCAGAAAATTATTTGTGATGATTTCTTCTGGAATGTTTGAGAGTTGAACAAATATCAATAATTAAACAAAAATAACTAAAATAGAAGGAATTAACTTTTTGTAATATCTACTAAGCTAATTGAGTATGATACACAAACTATTTTTAAAGCATTCAATTATATGTAAATAATCTCGATCAAAACTTAAAGTTATAGATTGACATTTTACACTTTAATTTGTTAATGAAATGTAATTTGTTAGAACTTAAAAATGCTCCTTCGGACCTTAATATAATGTATATATGACTTAATTTGAGTTAATATGAGCCCTAAATGTAAAATCTATTTCATACGTTATATGGTTATTAATATATATCTCAAAAAATGTAATAAAACATTATGATTTTTGTTTTGTTTTTTGTCGTCGTTCATTCATGAAAAGAAGTCACGCACGGAACATCATACGGAGGGTTCAACTTGTAATCTCTTGCTTAATTCAAAATCTAAGGAGGTGTTATGTTACTATCTACTGAGTCATGCAAGCTCTCTTATTGATCGGAAGCAGCGAATATTGACCAATCGACTCTTGGAATAATGAATAAATAATCACATGATCATGTCGTGAATTGTGACTTATGAAGACGCAGGCCTTTCCGGGAAAAAAACTTAATTAATTCCCACTTAATAGACCTAATTAAACTTTATTAATTTCTTGCTATTTAGTTCCACTATTACACATTGTGCTTGTAAGTGACATTCCCATTAAACACGCCCGCGTATTTTCTTTGGTTGTCACCTCATAAACCACTAATCATATTTGTTAATCGAATTAACTATATATTTCTCAAAGCGACTGAGGTGTCAAGTGTTGTGAAGGTTACAAAATTGACATGTCTAAGATAAAATAATAGTAAATACACGAAAAGGAATAGCAAAATGTGTATCTTTCTTTGCACACATCCATATTCTTGTATCCCATACTTTTATTGAGTAAGTATTGTCCTCTTGTACTCACATCACTTTCAATGTGTCTCAGTGGAGTGGAAAGCCACATCAATTTGGCTGCATCTAACATATCATATGATACCAAATACCATCCAAAAAAGTAGTCCTATATATAAATGGACCATGAACCTATGATTAACTAAATCATAGTGTCACTTTGTTTTACCCTAGCCCATGATGTCTCTTAAATAATGTCAACTCTTATTGCGTAGTGTAGAGTCTATGATATATATAATTGTCTCTATAATATACAGTCACCTCGATGGGGTTCTTAAAAATAAAATAGCTTTTAATTAATATAAAGATGTAACAGTTCCTTTTGTTGGCCAAATTAAAATTATGTATAAAGCAGTTCAAATATATATATATATATATATATATATATATATAAAAGAATTTGATCTAAAAGAATATGCCTAACATTTATAAATTTAATCAATATTCATTCATATATATATTATGTAGGGCAAGGACGTGACCCGGGGGGGGGGGGGATAACAAGAAGGAAGGAGAACATAGACAAATAGAAGGAGAAAAGAAAAAGGGAAAATCTTATTTAAATTCAGTCGAAATACCAAAATTTAATCAGGCCATGAGACCTCATTATGGATTTCTAAATGTTGTTAAAAGATAATATTGTCCCCATATAGTTAAAAAAAAATTGAAAATAGGTGTAGGCTAATTTCGTTTCAATTGTTTTAAAAAGATTTAATTGAGATTTTCCCCTCTTTAAACATTACAAGTATCATCTAAAAAAAATCAAGATTAACTTTAGGATTTCGCAAATCATGTTGGGTGATCAATCCGTCTTCAATTTTAGTCTTCAAAAAATCAAAGTTGTCTCGCTATTGTCTAAAAGATTATTGTTCCTTTATTTCACAGATTTTCCTTACACTAAAAGTATAACGAGTCCCCTATTCCTAGAGAAAAATTGAAAATGAATTGTTCAACCTACGTCTGATTTGCAAAATCGTTAAATTAATCTTAACATATATCGAAATATTCCATAAATATTTTATTCCTTATCACGTATTATTTTATCTTAATTCTTCAATTGTTTTATTGGAAAAATGTAACATCCCATTTGAAAACGGCGGAATTTTTTTTTTTTTAAAACGTTTCCAAATATTTCAAGCGAGTAGTCGAGTAGAGCATTGGGCGAGTGAGTAATCGATTCATAACAAACATCAACCATAGTGTAATATTGTATAAATTACAATAGTCCTAAGGTTTAGGAATGAAATAGCGGAATGACGAATAACGAGAATACGAAAAACGATAAGATAGAAATAGTCTTGACTACACGTCTATTAGGGCACTTGCCTCGATCCCGAACCGTGGTCCTCCCGACCCTGAAGCTACGGTGAGATTCAATTCACCATATTGAATCTCGGGTAACGGTTAACCTCATACCCAAACAATACAATATACGACAATGAGATATTTCTAGAGCTAATACCACAAGTATATCATAAGCATACAAACGATGCATGATCATTATGCCGACAAACATAAGCACAAAGCAATATGTAAAGCCCCATAAGGTAAACAATAACGGCTGCACTATTCACCGGTGCCACGATAATTACTCGTGTCCTCGGCGCTAGGAAAACAAAACGGTGTTACCAAAACTATAACCCGTATAAGCGTATCGTATAACGGTCTACGAACATATCATTGACATATAAGTATTTAAGATGTACAAGATTAGTGTTACGGTACGCGTCCGTACCTTCGTTGACGACGTTAGGTACTTACGGCGGAAAAACGTACTTTTTACGGAAAAACGTGAAATGTTCACGCACGTCGGGCGGCGTAACGCGGCAAATCGAGTTTCGATGCCCTATCGAGTAATATCACTTTCATTAGTGATTTGACATCATAACGGCATTTTAGGTAAAAATTACCATTTTGCCCTTCTACCCCTAATTTGGCGGAATTTCGCGTAACTTCGTTACTTTGACCGTATTCCATTTCAAAATTATCCCCACTATGTTTTTACCTCGTCAGGCATCTTTCAATGCAATGAGGCATAAAAACAAGCATAGGAACAAATTTCGAAACTTCCTAGATCAAAACAACGGTTACTATAACTACCGAAAGAACTACGGAAACTAAAACTAAGGACAGAAGAACTTACTCGGAGCTAAGGCAAAACTTTTGCAGAGCTTCTCTCTCTAGAACCTCTCTCTAGGATCTGAATTTTGGTGTGAAGAATGAGAGCAAGAGAGCTTGCTATTTATAGAGAAAAATAGGGACAAGGTGGGAATTTCAAAAAGTCTTCGAAATGATTCGCCGTTGGATCTAGGGTTTTGTAAGATGCAATCTTGACCATTCAAGGTCTTGGCCGACCTCTTAGTCCCCCAAAAGTCAAATATTGATTTTTCATCTTGCTTTATGGCCTCCGGTCCGATAAAGCTACTCGATCGGTGCCCGTTTCGTGCGATTTCGCTGAAACTCAACAATCTGGGCATGTAGCTTTGAAGATCTTTTCATCCTCTTTCATATTATCTATTTTGATCCTCTTTTTGATCATATCCAGGTATTCTCGGTGCGTCGGAAGATATTCGGACAAACGCGTCCGATTCGGAAATCGCTTCCGATAGAACCAACTTCTGGGCAATAATTCATTTGAATCGTAAAACGTCCAGTGGTTGCCTAACTTAATCCGTGTTTGAAAACACGCAATTGTTTCTATAGGTTCTCACTTTGCCTATCTGGCTCTACTCTATCGATCCTTTCCGTCTTATTAGGAATTAGGGTTTTCGGTTGCGGAATCGACGTACGGTAAATTCTTTCTTCGTGTAAAAATTCACTTGTTCTTAATTTGATCAGTCTGAAAAGACTTTTACCTCTGGTTTACTGTAGAATTTATTTCTAACTTTTCCCCTGCCCGCCTATAAGGCGACTCACCGCATTATATTATTATTTTATTCTAATTACCATTTTAATTATTTAAACAATTCTTTTTAATTAAAAATAACCATAATTTCGACCCCCTCTTTTAAAAATTCAGATTTATTTATTTTTCTATAATTTTTTCCATTTTTTAAAAATATAATATTTTTTACCAAAAATTCATGTTTTACCCCTGCGCCGTTAGGGCTTAATCGGGCCTAATTTCTTCGTTTAGTGATCTTTTCGGGATCAGGTTTCTTCATATATTTATCTTTACTAATTTACAGTATATTGTTATCTTTCAAACTTCTATCGATATTGTCATTTTATATCCTTGTGTAAAATATTAAAAATATTTACCCCATCAAGTTACTTTATGATTACGAAATGCTTTTTAAACTTTTCTTCATGTTATTTCCTCGAAATAATTTATTAAATTCTCATAATTAGGGATAACACTTCCATATTTTTCTCATAATTTTTCATGATCTTTAAGTATTTATCATAATGTCTTTAATTGTTTTTATCACCATGATATCATTTTCGGTCATTGTTCATGATTTTTACGTAACTTTTTGACAATTTACTATATAATTATAACAATTTTCTATAACATTTTTATCTCATGAATTTACTTCATTAAAATATTCTTTAATTTTCCTTTATCTCGAAATTTAGATTTGCTAAAATCAAGAATTATTACATTTCTCTCCCCCTTAAACAAAATTTCGCCCTCGAAATTTAATCTATACTTACTAGACTACGGGCCATAAACTCGGGTACTTCTCCTTCATGTCACTCTCGGTTTCCCAAGTTGCCTCGTTTGATGACAAACCCTTCCGACCACCTTCACTATCGGTATAGTTTTAGTCCTAAGCGTTTCTCCTGGCGTTCGAGAATTTGCTCCGGCTCGACTACAAAGGTGTTATCATGCCGTACTTCAACATTATCGTACTTTATGACATGATCTCGATCGGTAGGTATTTCTTCGGTTGTGACACGTGAAAAACATCGTGGAGATTACTCGGGTTCGGGGTAACGCTAGTTGATACGCAAGCGGTCCTCGCTCGGCTAACACTTCAATTGGTCCAACGTAACGTGGACTAAGCTTCTTTCTCTTCGTGTTCGCCGACACCGGTTCATCGGAGATAATTTCGAAACACATGGTCTCCGACTTCAAACTTCAACGGTCTTCTCCTCTTATCGCATAGCTTTTCTGTCTCTTTGTGTGCGGCAAGGAGTCTCTTCTTGATCGAGCGATGCGCTCGGAGGTCTCTTTTAGCATATCCGGTCCAAGCAATCGCTTTTCGTACGCATCGTCCAACATAAAGGCGATTGGCACTTTTGCCCATACAAAGCCTCGAACGGGGCCATTTGTATGCTTGAATGATAACTATTGTTATACGCGAATTTGCTAGTGAGAGGTGTTCGTCCCAATTTCCTTTGAAATCCGGGGCACATGCTCGCAAAGATATCCTCGTACGTATCGTCCCTCTCGATTGACCGTCGGTTTGAGGGTGATAAGCCGACCGAACTTGACTTGGTACCCATTCCTTCATGTAGTGCTTGCCAAAAGCGGGATTGGAATCGAGTATCCGTCGAGAGATAATACTCTTAGGGACTCCGTGCGGTCTCACGATCTCTTTGATGTAGATTGCGGCCAATCGTTCGGAGAGTAGTGGATGCTAATGGGTATGAAATGTGCGACTTGGTTAATCGGTCAACGATCACCCAAATGGTATCGTGATGCACGATCTTAGGTAGACCTACCACAAGATCCATGGTCACATTCTCCCATTTCCACTCCTAGTTCTAGTCCTTGAAGAAGACCGGGGGTCGGGTGCTCAATCTTTACTTTACGGCAAGTTAGACACCCGGCTACGTGATCGAGTTACGTCTCTTTTCATTCCAGGCCACCAAACTTCGGCCTTCAAGTTCTGGTACATCTTGACCATTCCTGGATGTAGGGTGTACTTACTCTTATGAGCCTCATCCGGTATCTTCCGCTTCGGTTCATCAGCGGCGGTATGTAAATGCGCCCCTTGTGTCGACCAATCCACTCGATGAAAGGTCGTGGTCTTGGGTTTCACCTTGAGAGATCTTCTCCCGCATGGAGATTGCCCAATCATCTTGTCTCGAGCTTTATCAACTTCATCTCTCGGGTCGTACTCCCTTGACTCACAAAAAGATTTGCAAGGTAGGCGTCACTTGGTGCGTTGAAATTCATGCGAGATTTGGTTTGAAAGATTCGGGTCTCCGAAATCTTCAAGTAATTTCTGCTCTTGTATCATCATGTATGATACTTGCACCTTCTTCCCGCTTAGAGCATACGCAACGACGTTTGCTTTCCCTGGGTGATACTTGATCTCCGGGTTGTAGTCTTTCAGCAATTCCATCCAACGACGTTGCCTCGTTAAGTTCCCTTTGATCAAAGAGATACTTCGGGCTCTTGTGGTCGCGAGTATAATTCTACGGTCACACCGTATAAGTAATGCCTCCATATCTTCAAAGCGAACACAATGGCAGCAAGCTCCAAATCGTGTGTAGGATAGTTCGACTCGTGAGGCTTCAGCTGACGAGAGGCATAAGCCACCACTCTGCCCAATTGCATTAGGACACAACCCAATCCTTGCCCACTGGCATCACTGTAGACAACATATGTCTCATCAGGATCTGGGATTATCAATATGCGGGTCCGTAGTCAACCTCTCCTCGTCTCGAAAGCTCTCTCTCACGGTCATCTCCCCATATGAAGGGTTGATTCTTCCTCGTAAGCTTTGTCAATGGTAGGGCAAACGCGAGAAATCCCGTATAAATCTGCGGTAATATCCCGCGGACCTAGAAAACTACGTATCTCCGTTTGTCTCCGGCCTCTTCTAGTCCGAGGGCGCTTCTACCTTGCACGGATCAACAAGCAACTCCGCCGCTAGATATCACATGGCCTGAAATCTCACTTCCGGCGGCCAAAATTCGCATTTGCTCAACTTTGCGTAGGGTTTGCTTCTCTCTTAGTATGTTCAATACTAGGCGCGCAGATGTTCTTCATGCTCTTTTCGCTTTTGGAATAGACGAGTATATCGTCAATGAACACCACCACAAATTGGTCTAGGTGTTGTCGGAAGATACGGTTCATGTAATCCATGAATACCGCGAGTGCATTTGTTAATCCGAAAGGCATCACGAGGAATTCGTAGTGCCCATATCCGGTTCGAAAGCCGTCTTGGAAATATCATCGTCTTTGACTCGAAGCGATGATATCCGAACGCAAATCAATCTTGGAAAAGACGGTGGAACCGGATAGCTGATCCAAAAGATCATCAATCCGGGAAGTGGATATTTGTTTTTGACAATCACTTTATTTAGTTCACGATAATCGATGCAGAGTCGAAAACTTCCATCTTTCTTTTCACGAACAATGGAGCTCCCGGGGTGATACACTGGGTCGAATGAACCCTTCTTCGTAGTTCTTCCATTTGTTTCTTCAACTCTTGCATTTCATTTGGAGCCATACGATACGACGCCTTTGATATTGATCTGTGCCAGGCATCAATTCAATATTGAACTCCACCTCTCGGATAGGAGGTAACTCGGTGAGATCCTCAGGAAATACATCGGGAAAATCATTCACCACGGGGATATCCTGGAGTGAAAGTTAAACTACGCTTTAACCGAAAAGAATACCATGTAGGCATGGCATCCCATTTCACGCATCGATCAACTTCACGTAGCGGAGAGAAAACTCGGGCTCACATCAACCTTGTCTCCAGGAAATGATATCTTCCTCTTGCCACAATCGATCATTGCACCGTTGGTTGTGTTAGCCAATTCGGGCCGAAAATGACGTCGATGCCGTGAAGAGGTAGACGGATGAGATCTACCTTTGACACTCGTCCATCCACGTTAACGGATACAGTTCATACACGCGTCGAAGCTAAAGACTTTACACCCGGTGGTGTAGACACTACCAGATCAAAAGGTAAACTACGGGCATGCATTCCTAAACGACTTGCACAATCATAAGATATAAACGAATGGCGGCACCTGAATCATACAATGCTTGCAATTTATTCCCATTAAGATAGATGGTACCTTGGACCATTTCGGAGACTGTCGGCCTCGGTGTTTGTCAATGCAAAGATCCGGCCGGCGCTCGAGGTCTCGCCTCTGCGGCCTTCACGGGGCAATCCGCTAATGTGCCCGGACACGGCACTGAAACAGGACTTGTTTCCATCACGGTTGGCTCTGGATGGTACTTCTTGCATTTTGGACACGTGCGGGATCCCGTGTTTGGGGTAATTCATTTGTCCAGTTTGGTAGGGTCTCTTGTTTCCGCCTCGGTTATCGCTCCAAGACGCCTTCCTCTTACGTGAGGAGCCTCCGCGGTTAAACCCAGCTGCGGGCTGCATTGTTTCCTTCTTGGCCTCGGAATTTGCGCAGTTCTTTCAAATTGCGCTCGGTCAATCTGCGAGGATTCCACGGCTTGGGCCATTCTCGAAGCTGGCTGCGATACTAGCCTCGCCTTATGTCATATTTCGGTCCAGGTCACTAGTCGATTAGCCTTCCGGCTCTCATTTTGTGGTTTGTTCAAATATGACGAATAACGAGACGAGGTTAGTGAAACGAGCGAAGTAGTCGTCGAATGATTCTTCAATTCCCTTTGGATGTGAAGAAATTCCTCTTCTTTAATCACACTGTCGAGGAGGAAAATGCGTTCGTTGAACTATTCTAGGAATGCCTCCCAAGTAACGGGGCCTTGTAGGGTTGTGGAAACACTCTTCCACCACTGTGGGCATCGCCCTCTAGCTTGTAGATTGCCGGTGAGCCTTCCGATTTCCGGGCACTCAATGACTTTGAATATCTTCTCCGGACTCGAAGCCAATCCTCGGCCAATTCACTCTTTCCCGGAAACCGGGTGGTTTAAGCTTACGTAACTGGTTATTGACTTTCCGTGGTTTTTTTCTCTTCTTCCATGTCATGGAGGTGATCGGGATCGATTAGATTCATTTTCGTCATCGTTATGTTCATCGTTGTCCTCCTCTTCATTATCATATTCTTCTTCGTCATTGTCATTGTCACTTTCCTCATCACGTTCTTCCTCGCGTTGTCGTGCTTCCAACTGTCTTTGGGCTTCTTCATCCGTTGATGTTGCCTCGCCAAGAGTGCATCTATGAGAGCTCTGCTAATTTAGACTCGTACTAAACTACACTTCGGACTTATTCGCTCCGAACTTTTCTCTATATGTCGGCCACCCCACTTGATGATCGAGAATTCGCTCGGGATTGGACCGTAAAGATCTTGTCACGTCGTACTTTGATATATAGTATTTCAGTGGCACCCTATATACCGTGGTCAATACCCGGATATCAAAATGTCTCCATGGCGCCCATACACCATGGTAACACAAGATACCTTAAATGTTTCCATGGCGCCCATACATCATGACAACACAAGATACCTCCTACTCAATGACACGATCGCGGTCCGGTTGTAGTAACTAGGAGATATGCATCGGAAACTAAAATTTTTGTGGCAAGTAAGATAACTATTTATCAAACCATATGGGAAATCTATAGGCATGTCTATCGAGACTCTATCACACTAGTACTACAAACGAACGGACACTCGTACTATTTCCCCTCGTTCGGGATTTCGTTGATTCGGTCTACTCGAAACGGGCACGGAATTTCGTATCGGGAGTTCCTCTACATGAGTCAAATCGCATGTATCTATCCTTGTTGGTCTCGGAGTTTCATCGCGTGGCCTAGCTCCACATATAAGCTCTGCGCTAGGACGAATAGTCGTCGGTACAAAGCAAACCGATTATCGAATTATCGAAGCGATATCAAATATGAATATGGACGATGGATTTGCGATTCTCGGGTTAGAATGATGCACCGAGAGGGTGGTACACCGGTTCAGAATGGTATACCAGTCCCTGGTACACCGACTTAGGGCTATCTCAGTACTCATTTTCAAAAATGTGCTCACAATTTAAAAGGCTTTTTGAACATAACTCCGTTATCCGAACAGAATGGCCGAGATAAGTGTCTATCGTGGGGACCTCACCAACTCTATGGCGGCGATTGGCCACACCCACATAGACTAGCCTTAAGCTGTCCTACCATACTATCCGTAATAACATAGTCATATCAATGCCGGGACTACGCACGATACCATAAATGTAACATCCCATTTGAAAACGGCGGAATTTTTTTTTTTTAAAAACGTTTCCAAATATTTCAAACGAGTAGTCGAGTAGAGCATTGGAGCGAGTGAAAGTAAGCGATTCATAACAAACATCAACCATAGTGTAATATTGTATAAATTACAATAGTCCTAAGGTTTAGGAATGAAATAGCGGAATGACGGAATAACGAGAAAACGATAAGATAGAAATAGTCTTGCCTACACGTCTATTAGGGCACTTGCCTCGATCCCCGAACCGTGGTCCTCGACCACGAAGCTACAGGCGAGATTCAATTCACCATATTGAATCTCGAGTAACGGTTAACCTCATACCCAAACAATACAATATACGGACAACGAGATATTTCTAGAGCTAATACCACGGTATATCATAAGCATACAAACGATGCATGATCATTATGCCGACAAACATAAGCACAAAGCAATATGTAAAGCCCCATAAGGTAAACAATAACGGCTGCACTATTCACCGGTGCCACGATAATTACTCGTGTCCTCGCGCTAGGAAAACAAAACGGTGTTACCAAAACTATAACCCGTATAAGCGCATACGTATAACGGTCTACGAACATATCATTGACATATAAGTATTTAAGATGTACAAGATTAGTGTTACAGTACGCGTCCGTACCTTCGTTGACGACGTTAGGTACTTACGCGGAAAAACGTACTTTTTACGGAAAAACGTGAAATGTTCCGGCACGTCGGGCGGCGTAACGCGGCAAATCGAGTTTCGATGCCCTATCAGAGTAATATCACTTTCATTAGTGATTTGACATCATAAACTGGCATTTTAGGTAAAAATTACCATTTTGCCCTTCTACCCCTAATTTGGCGGAATTTCGCTAGGAACTTCGTTACTTTGACCGTATTCCATTTCAAAATTATCCCCACTATGTTTTTACCTCGTCGGGCATCTTTCAATGCAATGAGGCATAAAAACAAGCATAGGAACAAATTCGAAACTTCCTAGATCAAAACAACGGTTCTACTATAACTACCGAAAGAACTACGGAAACTAAAACTAAGGACGAAGAACTTACTCGGAGCTAAGGCAAAACTTTTGCAGAGCTTCTCTCTCTAGAACCTCTCTCTAGGATCTGAATTTTGGTGTGAAGAATGAGAGCAAGAGAGCTTGCTATTTATAGAGAAAAATAGGGACAATGTGGGAATTTCCAAAAAGTCTTCAGAAATGATTCTGGCCGTTGGATCTAGGGTTTTGTAAGATGCAATCTTGACCATTCAAGGTCTTGGCCGACCTCTTGGTCCCCCAAAAGTCAAATATTGATTTTTCATCTTGCTTTATGGCCTCTCGGTCAGATAAAGCTACTCGATCGTCCGTTTAGCGCGATTTTTGAAACTCAAAAACTGGGCATGTAGCTTTGAAGATCTTTTCATCCTCTTTCATATTATCTATTTTGATCCTCTTTTTGATCATATCCAGGTATTCTCCGGTGCGTCGGAAGATATTCGGACAAACGCGTCGGTTACGGAAATCGCTTAGATAGAACCAACTTACGGGCAATAATTATTTGAATCGTAAAACGTCCGGTGGTTGCCTAACTTAATCCGTGTTTGAAAACACGCAATTGTTTCTATAGGTTCTCACTTTGCCTATCTGGCTCTACTCTATCGATCAGCTTTCCGTCTTATTAGGAATTAGGGTTTTCGGTTGCGGAATCGCGTCGGTAAATTCTTTCTTCGTGTAAAAATTCACTTGTTCTTAATTTGATCAGTCTGAAAAGACTTTTACCTCTGGTTTTACTGTAGAATTTATTTCTAACTTTTCCCTCGGCCTGCTTTTATAAGGCGACTCACCGCATTATATTATTATTTTATTCTAATTACCATTTTAATTATTTAAACAATTCTTTTTAATTAAAAATAACCATAATTTCGACCCCCCTTTTTTAAAAATTCAGATTTATTTATTTTTCTATAATTTTTTCCATTTTTTAAAAATATAATATTTTTTACCAAAAATTCATGTTTTACCCCCGCCCGTTAGGGCTTAATCGGGCCTAATTTCTTCGTTTAAGTGATCTTTTCGGGATCAGGTTTCTTCATATATTTATCTTTACTAATTTACAGTATATTGTTATCTTTCAAACTTCTATCTTGATATTGTCATTTTATATCCTTGTGTAAAATATTAAAAATGTTTACCCCATCAAGTTACTTTATGATTGATTGAAATGCTTTTAAACTTTTCTTCATGTTATTTCTCTACGAAATAATTTATTAAATTCTCATAATTAGGGATAACACTTCCATATTTTTCTCATAATTTTTCATGATCTTTAAGTATTTATCATAATGTCTTTAGAATTTTTTTATCACCATGATATCATTTTCGTCATTTCGTTTCATGATTTTTTACGTAACTTTTTTGACAATTTACTATATAATTATAACAATTTTCTATAACATTTTTATCTCATGAATTTACTTCATTAAAATATTCTTTAATTTTCCTTTATCTCAGAAATTCCAGATTTGCTAAAATCCGGGTATTACAAAAAATCTCAATTAAATTTAGTTGAAATAATCCTTACACATACCTTCAATTTTCTTCTTTTAACTATAGAGGAGCATTCTAGGCTTTTAACAATATTAAAAAATCCCCAATGAGGCCTCTAGACCTGATTAAAAATTTGTTAAAAGTACATGACTAGATTTAAATTTTGGTATTTCAACTGGATTTAAATGAGATTCTCTTAAAGACAAACTTGTGGTATGATGGTAATACTCAAATATTAATTTTATTCAATTCATCAAAAGTATTTAAAGAAAATATTATATAAATGTTTAGAATTGATTACAAATATATAGAATAATCTAAATGATAACCTAGCTTGTAATCTAAAAGCTTACATTTATCTAAACAAAACCCTTATTCAGATCCAAGAGATCATTCCAACTGAACAAAAATACTATATTTAATTTAAACTTATGGCCTCATGGCTTATGGGTCAATACCTTATCAACTGAAATAACTTTAGCTTTGTTGACGTACATATGAACTAAAAGTTGACAGTAAAGACATACGCATATGACATTTATATATTTGTCAATATTCATTTCCTTTATACACACACACAGACACACACGACAAGATGGTGAGAGGGGAGAGAGAAAAAGACTCAAGAGAGGAGGGATGGAAACAAGAGAAGGAAACTAGACGAATAATAGAAGGAGTAAAGAATTAAGAACTTGAGGTAGGGAGGGAATACTCAAATAAAAATTTTCTTCATTTCATTAAAATGCATAAAAATGAGAATATATTAAGGCAGGTTTATAGGGCTCAACCCTAATCATAAAAATTAAAAGTATCAGAAGAAAATATTATATATAGAAATCCAAAGAATTAAAAAAAACTCTAGAATAATAATCTGAATGATGACCTAGTAATTTGAAAAATCAGATTTATCAAACGAAATCCTAATTCAAATCCAAGAGATCATTCTAACATATAAAAAAAGTCCTAAATTTAATTAATTCTATATCCATCAATATCAGATATGTACTACGTACAGAAGAATTATTTCTGCTTCCATGCTCCATACTTGTTATGAATTTGTATGGTGGGTTTTCACTATCAAAATTTCCAAGTGTCAGACTTTGGCTGGTTGTTCAGCTCCATGTAGTATGACTATGAACTAGAGACCCATGATGCTGGACCACTGTTTGGTATGAGGGATTTGGAGGGGAGGAGAGAATTTTTTTTTTTTTTTTTTTTTTTTAATGAGTTTGATTAAAGAAAATTTAAGAAGCGGGGTTAAAAAATGTTAATAAAGAGAATATGTAAGATAAAAGAGCAAGATATTAAAATTAATTAAAAACTTTTAACTACACTTATCTTATTTTTTAAAATCCACCTTAATTTTTTTCCCTTTGTTCATTTTCCTTCCCTCCCCTCCTCCCTTGTACTCAAACAAGCCCTTAGGGAAATGACACACCAGGACCTTTTTATGACCCACCAATGTCCTTTACCATCCACTTTCTCTACGGCCCTTTGGTGAAGGCCAAAACTAAGTGAATAACAGCAAATTAAAGAGACTTGTTATCTTTTCTCTTGTTCTTTATATATACTAAAGAGGACGCCCTACAAATTTTGTGTGTGGGGTTGGTGATCACCTCAATCCAGGTGTTGCTGGACCATTTAAAGAGTGCGATGATGTGCATCACTATTACTTAGCTTCTTCCTGTATCTATCTCTAAGGCTACTTCACATTTCCTTTGATCTTCTTTCTCTCACGTCTATTTTGTATATCTAGATATGTCTGCTAGCTAGCTAGCTGCTCATCTTTTAAACTAGCAATTTATTTGATCATACATTTCACTAACATTTTGATTATTGTATACTGACAAATGAAGTCTTATAAGTTGATGATCCCTTAACCATCTTTTCCCATTAAGTCCTCAATTAAGGTTTTAAAATATGCACATGCATTTTGATATATTTTTATCGAGGATTTAGTTACGGATGAGCATCAGATATAGACAATCCAGATTTAATTTTTTAAAGTTTATTTTCTTAAAAAATATTTTAATGGGTACGGTATAATTTTTTTTTTTTATTTTTAAAATGATTCTTTTATTTAAGAATCATCAGTTAAAATTGGGACGTTGAAACATTATTTAGACTGTGTATACCTCACCACAATGACCCCAGTGAGCATGAAAATCAGGTCGAGTCATTCGTTTACTTTGAAATCAATGACAGTGACTGATCCAATAACCCATTCTCAGCACCATACACAGTCTTATCATTCCTCCTCTCTTAGCCAAAGTTTGAATCTTTAACTGATAACTTTTTTAAAATTTTCCTCATTCAAATCTTGACAAACAAGATCGTAATATAAATGGGACACAAGAGCATGCGTAAAGAGAATGGGAAAAATAGTAGTCGTGTTTGAATGCTATTTAATGATGCTCTATCTATATGTACGTTCAACAAAGCCTATATATCGTGTTTCATTGAATATTTGAATTCAAAAATCAAAGTTAGCGATTCGTGATAAAAGAGCTAAATTTGACGAACTTTGAGGCGTGGGAGCTAGAATGGAAAACAACAAAGCATGATCGTGGAAGACCTGAATGGAGTTTAGTTTGTCTTATTTATAGTTTGTCATGTTTAAAACTATAAATATTATAGCGTGTCTTCTATCTTATCTTTGTGTCATTATTTATGGTTGTTAGACCATTGACTTGGTTTTTTGGAGCATTATTTGAATCTTTCTGAAACAAAATAAAACTTCAATTATTGATCATATACCATAGAATAATAGTATATTAAAAGAAAAGGGAAATATAAAAAAAAATATTATTTTTAAATATAATGATTTAACTGCAATATATATTACTCCTTTTTGGTCCCAATGTATATGAACAAATTAGGAGGTTTGATTTGATTATAAATGCAAGACTCTAATTCACTTTGTCTCTCAAATTTATATTTTTTCCATAAATTATCCTTATTGTTTCCACATACTAAAGAAGGTTTTCATATGAAGGTAGTTTTCATTGCAAATAATTAAAGAGGATATCTTAGGATAACCGGCCAACATATATACATTTTTTTATAAACAACTAACTTAATTAATATATTTAATTAATCTTAATAAATTAGTTAGCTAACTTCAATATTTAGGGCAGAATGGAATATCTACTTTGTTTTTGAGTGATAAAGGAATATGACAAAGTACAACCAAATGAGATATAAGATGAATAGAATAAAGTAATAAACATGAGGATATAGATTCTCTACGTCTGTAAATAGTAGTTCAATAAATTAAATTGTTTTTAACAGATTTAGACAGTTCAAATTTAACACTATCAATTTAAATTTAAATTTTTGTTTTGTTTTGAAGGAAACAAGACACAAGAATAAATTTTATTGATGTATGTATGGAATTGAAAGAGTGAGTGAAGGGTATGGTGTTTGTTGATTATGATGGGAAGTAAAGGAGGGTGTCTTAGAGAGTGGAAAAGAGATGCCATTTTACTAAAAACAACAAGACCTAAGAGGGTAGGGGCAAGCAAGGAAAGGTTGAATGGCATTGTCATGAAGAAGGTAGTGAGTGGACTTTGAAAGAGACACAAATTAAAGAGTGTGAATGTGAATCCAAAGGATGTGGGTCTAGCTACCCTCTAGCATTATAATAAACAGTAACGATCTCTCTGTGTCACTTTCTACCCTCTAATATAATAATGTTGAAGGATTGTGAAAGCATAGGATTTAAGAATATGATCAAATATTTAAAAATTGTAAAAGGGCCCACTACAAAAAAAGAGTGAATTAACTATAGAAATTTGCCATTAATTAATTAGTGATAGCTAGGCTATATAAAGAGGGTGAGCCTTGGCGCAAAACAAGGTTGCTGTGGTATAATATGAAGGTTACAAATTTAAATCCTGAAAACAGTCTATCTGATTGTAGGTGCTTATTTCTATTTATTCTAAGATTCTACTTTATGGGAGCCTTGACTAGTGATGAGCCGCTCTTTAGTTTATATGATGACAAAAATTTCCAATTCTATTGCCAAAATCCACTATTTTTTTTTGGTAATAGTGAAATAAGAGAAAATATAGTAAAAAATGGAAAAATTTAACGTGAAAAAAAACCCATAGGAAATGAACGAGAAGTTTTTCACTACGAAAAAATAAGGTTTATAATGATCGTCCATTCCTATGATGATGGGGCACTAAATATAGAGAGAGAGAGCTTATAAAAAAGCTAAAAATATTAATTTGGCTAATAAATAATGTCTCCTAACATCTAAATTATTATAAATATGATGGAGATGTGATAGGTTTTAAACCAAGATAATAAATAAAAATAATATTAATAGATTATAGAAATTTGAGTCATTTACAACAACGAAAAAACAAAAATTATGCACCACAAGCTAATGGAAAACGTAATAAAGTTATAAGATTATTTGCCTCACGCTCCACTACACACAACGGGAGATGATCCTCTCCTTTTTCCATCCCATTATAAACTTGTTTAAGCTTTTTATTGACTTGTAAAGGGATCAAACCCCCGATAATTAAAGAGATTAAACTATATGCTAATTGTGTTAGATCTTATTGGTTATGTTATTCTTTTTTAATCGACAACTTTTTTTTTAAAAAAAAACTATTCCACAATAAAGTTATCTTATTAGTTTTGTTGGTTTTTCTCAAAAAATAAAATAAAACTAATAATTGTAATTTATAATAGTCTCTCACGCTTGATCAGTATCTCTCCAATTTAATAATAAGATGTTCTAATAATAACGGCTTCAATTGTATTTGTAAGGGACCAACTTGAGAAGCAAACATTTGTAACGGGTTTAATTGAGAAGACCATTTAATAAAAGCACCAAATTTGTAAAAATCATTATTTTGAAAATGGCCAAATTTAAAATTATACCATTTGGTTATGGGCTTTTTGACCCTTTTGCCCTTAATTAATTAATTACTAACCAAAATGTCTTTGTGTAAAATCATATCACCCTTCGCCCTTTTTTGTTTAATCGATTAACCCGATATGTAGTGACTAAACACTTTGTCATTTTTTAAAAAAAAAATTGACTAAAATTTACAAGATCTTAGTCGATTCACGCAAATCTGTTTTTTTTTTTTAAAAAAAAAAAACCTCATTTGGGCAAATCGGACCCTTATAGTTGATTAAACTACCCAAGCCTCTCCCCTCGAAATTTTTCCCCAAAACCTCCTTATATATATATATCCCTAGATCCCTTCTCAACGCAAATGCCACTAGATTTTAGATCCCTTTTCAACCCACCAACGGATTGAAGGAGCTTTTGGGGAAAAATTTCGAGGGGAGAGGTTTGGGTAGTTTAATCGACTATAAAGGTCTAATTTGCCCCAAATGAGGTTTAAAAAAAACAGATTTGGCGTGGTGTAATCGACTAAGTATTGTAGCTAAGTCGATTATATGAGAAAACATAAAAAAATTAGACTGCGTTTAATCGACTACATATTGGGTTGTAATAGACTAAACATGGGTAGAAAGGTGATATGGTTTCATACAAGGGTATTTTAGTTATTAATTAATTAATTAAGGGAAAAAGGGTCAAAAAAGCCTTTGGTCATAACTTAATGAACTTAACTCTTTTGAATTATATTTAAAATCTTACATATATCTCACCATCTTTTTATATATATATATATATATATATATATATATATATATAAATTCGTCCAAACCAGGGCTTGCTTCACAACTCATTATATACATCTCATTTAAGAATATCTTTTGTAACTTTAATTAATAATTTTTTTCAATAAATCAAATTAAATTTGTCCTCATCAGGCCACGAGTCGATTCTCTAATATATGGCCATATTTTTCCTTCTTTTTCAAAAGGAATATTTTTGTTGCTGCTGCTGGCTGTTCTGATTCAAAATTCACAGTTATTATAATGATGTAGTTGGAAGAAAAGTGTCGCCAAAATTCAGATTCTGAGTTATTATTATGATCTTGTGGGAAGCATGATGTTTCAGAACTTCAGACAGCAACATTTCTGGCTCAAATTCACTCCCATAAATATTGTTTTAATTTGTGGCAGCCAGCCACCCATCTGGGTTTGGGTTTATCAACATGAGAAAAATATGTCCCACCCATAAGTAAACCATTTTCTTTTTCTTTGTTTGGAGCTCAGTTAAGAGGGATAAAAGAAGACCCAAAAGAATGCTCAATGTGGTTATAGAGTGAAATATCTTTATTTACAATTTATTCATGAGATTTGGCTTTTGATCGAGCTCAATGGTGTTGTTTGATTCATGTAGCAGACCCCACCTATTAAGATAAGACTTTATTGTTGTTGTTGTTGTTGTTGTTTTTTTTTTTGGGGTAGTACTCGTCAATGTCTTTATTACAAACTTTCATAACATAATTAACATGTTTTGTCTAGGTATTAATTTTTTTCCACCGAATACCCCTAAATCCCTAACCAACTAACAAAATTCCAATAACTATATAACTTTTACTGAGGGTAATTTTAATATTTTAAAATAAACAATTAATTTTAGCTAATTTCATTTTTCTTTATGTAACATTGTTATTAAGGGCTTATATATAATAAGGACCCCAGAGAGTATTTATTACTCCCTCGAGCCTCTATTATAATGCTCCTCTGGCTCGAGCCTCTATTATAATACTCCTTTGGTTTTTAATGTAGTATCAATTGAAGAGTTGATTTTGATAATAAATATAAGACTTCTTATTTCCTACAACTATCATTTTTTTCCCTCAACTTACCTCTATTGATCCTTTCTCAAGTAGGAAATAGGGAGAAAATTGAGGAAGATGACTAAGGTATATTAAAAAAGAGAGTCATATTTACTATAATTTATTCACTTTTCCAACTTCCTTGATTAATATAATCAAATTAGTTAAATATGCATTACATTAAGGACAAGATGAATATAAAAGTTAGAAAGGGGTTTATTTTAATCTTAATAATAAACCTCAATCCATTCTGACTTCCAAATTTATAAGTTTTGCCCTAAAGTGTTCCTTTTGATTGCATATGTTAGGAAATATTCATTGAGGGGTGGTTTCAATACATAGGATATAAGATGGTATTTTAGTGAAACAGACACTTATTTGTTATAAATACCTAGTTTAACTAATTTTATTAATATTCTCAATGACAAGGTGTTTACTTTGGTCTTAAGCTAGATTTATAATTTTTATCTGAAAGTATCACTATTGATTTCACATATTAATGGTTTTCATTAAGAGATAATCCAATACATATAATAAAAGAGAGCATTTTAGTGAAACAAACACTCATTTATTATAAATAATCAGCTTAATTAACTAATTTTCTTAATATCCGTAAATTATTGATCAAACTCTTATATTCAAGAGATGAAGTAGTATTTCTTTGAACCTCGATCTCGTCTCCTTCATGAGAGATCAGAAGACAGACAGTGACTTATGTGACATAATGTAAAAATTGACGAGAGTCACACACACGGAGATATTTAGTTAAACGAGAGGGGCCAAGATTCCTGTGATTTTCACACAGGCCAAGCGTGGTGCAACTTGCAATTTGCACATTGAATATGGCAGTTATAGTTGTTAAAAGCAGCTATATTGGCAAAAGCTTTTAATCTCCAAGAATAATAATAATATATATATGGATCACTCGGAGATATGAAAGTGACCACATCTTCTGTTTTGGCCACATCTCTTTCTCTTTCTCTCTTATGTTTATTTTTATTTTTGATTCATTCATGATCAAATCAGCTAAGTCCTAGTCTTCAAATTTCCAGAAGCCTCTCTTTATTTATTATTACAGCTAGCTTTCCACTTTCTGTTCTCTTCTCTCATCATTTTAGTGCATTAGAAAAATTTCCATTTTCATGCCTAAGTGTTCTTTGTCTCTCTCTCTCTCTCTCTCTCTCTCTCTGTTCCCCCCCCCCCCTCTTTCTCCCTGACACATACATAAGATGATAAGAAAGTGTTGTACCTGCATTTAATTTAGCGACCTTATATTGTGGGAATTTCACGATCAGCTTAGAAATTCCAACATTTTTACTGTGGGATTGATCTCAACAACAATCTTAAGTTTAAACTTGTGATCCTACTGTCCTCAGTCCTCCCATATTAATTCATAAGATAAACTATTTGCTAAAACGTTTCAGATCATATACTGGTCAAAGTGTACATAGATGTCCTTATTTTAGATTGCACGACAAGCACCATAATTTGAAATATTGAATACTAGAGAGAGAGGGAATTGAAGGACGCAACCAACCCATAATAAGAGTATTTATTATAATATTCCTACTGTTTTTTTTAACTCTGAAAATGATTCAATCTCTCGTATATAAGTTTGGGAAAAGTTAAATTTTTTGCTTTGATTAAATTGCAACTTAATCCCTCAACTTTATATTTTTTTTGGTGTGAACAGTGAGTATCTCCAAGTCACTGTAACTTGAGACTAATAAGGCCTTGAGCGTTTGAAAACCACCCTTCTAAAAAGTGTACTTAGCTTCCTGGATTTGAGCTCCTACTTTCCTCACGAGGGCGAGGTTGTAGCCACATTAACCAATCAACCTTTATAATCTTGACTCAAGTCCTTATATACAAGTTTAGGAAAATTAATCTTTTTGTTTTTGACAATTGGTTGTACCTTATTTTGTAAAGTTTAACTTAGTGCAGATCAATCCCTATTGTCTTAACTTTGTTGTAATTCAACTTCTAAACCTTGATTTGACACAGCCCTGACCCTATATATTTCTTAGTCATTTAAAATAGTAGTCCTTATATTTTTTAAAATAATGTAATATATTTCATAAAGCTTATAGACTAAAAGTTTTAAATGGTTAAAACTACAAGAATTAAGTTGTATTGAATTAAAGTTTATGGAGCAAGTTTCAACTAACTCAAAAGTATATAGATTGAGTTGTACCAAGCTAAAATTTAATGGTTAAGTTATAACAGAGTTAAAACTATAGATACTTAGTTGCACGTACACCAAGTCAAAACATAATGACTAACTTACAATTAAGTCAAAACTATAGAAATTAAAAGATCAATTTTCCCTAAGTTTTTAGGTTTGGATCTTACATGTAGAAAAAAAAAATTATTGAAAAAGTTATCTTCTATATGAGATCTAATCATGCTTGAATCCAAGCTAGTTGGTTATACTAAATTCTAAATAATTGTTAAAAAAAGTAAGAGATAAGAGAACAATTTTAAAGAGTCTTTTTGTTGAGGAAGTGGTAACACAACAAGTTGCTTATAATAAAATGATTGAAAGAATCAAGAACTTGATCACTAATTACTTACTTTACTATTAGGTTAAAAGCTATGCACACTATACCTTCTCGGTTACATGACGCCTTTGGAGTCAAAGTTTATATTTTAAACTAAAGTGCCATTTCATTTGGCTTAATCTACCGTAGAGTGGGCATCAATAAGCCCCACAGTTTAAATACAAAATAAGTTAATATATGTGACCGACATTTAAGGAAAAATAATTAAATTTTATTAATCTCCTTACCTATGGTAGGATTCATCCACACGTCAACTACACTTTGCTTGAAGCCTTCTAAGGACAACTTTGACCTATAAGAAATTAAGAATAATCAAAGACATTCCTAGCGAGTGGATCTCACATGGTTTAATTTTAATTACGTTTTTGTTTCCAACTCCAGTCCACTTCAGGTAGTATATTAGCATAAATTAGTGTTTGTTGTCTGGTATATTAGGCTATTAATATAATCAAAATAATTGTTCTTTGGTCTGTATTAAATAGCCTTGATAGGAAGTAAGCTGTATCAGCCATCAAGTCAAAATTCAGGGATTGAATCACAAGTGGCACCAAACCTGCAACCTTTCATTCACAGGATAATTTTGATGCCACTAAGCTACAAGACGGGCTAATTGTTCTCTAATGTTAGGAAAACTAAAGTGCCTTATTTATAAGTCATTTTTAATTAAATTACACATATCAAAGAGATGTAGTTACCTTAATGATTATGAAGTAAATTTTCAACTTTCGCTCATTATGAATGTATATCTTTCAATTATTTTTTTTTCTCTATATTTTCATTAATACAATTAATATGGACAAAATTGTCATAATCTCATTTATTACTTTTAAAGGAGACTTATAAATAAGACGAAATTTTTTGGTCGAAAAGGACTTATAAATTGGACTAGAGTGCTATATCAGTAATTCACTGTATTTTTTCTCTGATAAACGGTCCTATGAGCTGTGATTTGTAACAATCTGTTTGGATTGAGGAAAAAAAAAACAGAAAAGAAAAGAAAAACTCAGGTCCCACAACCAACTAAGCCTTTCACTTCTTGCTCCCACCAAGAACACGCCCTCCCATTTCCCTCTTTTTGTTATAAATGTGTGTAGGCTTCGTCCACAAAAGCTGCAATTTCCTCCTTCCTTCCTTATTGTTCTTTTCTTTTTCTTTTCTTTTTCACTCTCTCTGTCTCTCTTCCTCTGTAGCTTCTCTTCTTTTTTTGTCACAGAGAAGAAAAAAGAAGGTGCATGTTTGAGCAAGATGGAGAAGCAGGGCACGTGCAATTCTAACTCATGAAAATCTTCACATTCTTCTGTGTTTCTGGGGGAAAAAACAGAGTTATATGTTTTCTATGAGTTAGTTCTTCATGTGCCCATCTTCCCCATCATGCCCACATCACCTTAGAGAATTGGAAAATGCATAAAGCTTGGATCTTTAATGGCAAATCTCCAGAATTTGATGACCCAGTTCAAATTTCTGAACCATGCTTCACTCATTTGTTGAATTTAAGGGTGATTAAATGTTCTGTTCTGTGTACGTCCTGTTCTTCCACTTTTAGCATTCTTGGTCTGTTGAATTTGAATTCAAAGGTAAGTACTTAACTACTTTTGTTTATACTTACTTGCTGTTCAATGTTCCCTAACTGCAGAATTGTTTTGTTAGTGTTTGATGAAAAGATTAGAAGTTTTGAATAAAGGTGAGAGATGTGAGTAATTGGATAAACACAGAGTATTTTATTCTATTTTTGTGATCTGAACTCTGAAGTGAGTGGTTTGAATAGACTGTGTGGTGGATATTATTATGGACTCTGAACTATTTGTGGTTGTGTCATAATCAGAAAGAGAGCACGTCATATTAGGACAATGATTTAGGGTTAATTATAAGAATTTATCAGAGTGATCAAGGCTCCAAGTCGTAGTCTGCCTCCTAGGTTTTTCACCAGTACACTATATATCTCTTACTAGGCAGGAAGTGATAGTGTCTCTGACTCTCTTCTCAATAATATAGGTTTAATTAATTTCTTTAGAAAATATTTTAGCATCAAAATATTAAATGCATTAAATCCATGCAGAAAAGTGTATTTCTACCCTCTTCTCATAGCAAATAAATAAAATAGTAATAACTTGATAAAAAATACACACACACACACACAAACACATCCCTATCAATAACCTGATGTTGATTTATTTACCTCAAGAGTCTAAGAATAAATTTTACTATTTATGAGTAATATAGGAGTTATGTAGCATATGTTATGAAGTCTACATTTGATGTGTTAACTAGAAGAATGATAGTGAAAGTTGTAGATAAACAAATTGATTTAGGGGTTGTTTGTATGTGATTCCAGGCCAGAAAAAAGGGGTTATATGTAATTTTATTTGTATCACTTGGATTCAATTGGAAATTATTCCAATTTCAAATGCAATGAACTTTTATAAGAGTGAACATTATTATACAGGGAGGAGAGATCTTTAAGGATCTGTTTGGCCGGTTAGAACAGTGAAGCTTAATTTCTTTTCAATGACATGCAAAATCAAGATATATAGTATGTAATACTACATATGACACTCTTTAATATAAGACTCATCGACTAGTTTAAGATTAAGAAAATTAAATAAATTATTTAATTATAATATATATTACATGATATTTTTAAAATACTTATACGCATCATGATATTATATATTAGTTTATAAGTCAAACAAATTAGTTTGAAAATAATAATAAATATAAATACTGTAAAGTAATTTTTTTAGATTCCTTAATCTTCGCAAATTAGTGAGTCTTATATTGAGGACATGAGGTAGTACTTCCCTGTCATCATTATTTATTAACAGTAATTATCTCTTTTCATTACCTTTTTTTTTTAAAAAAAAAATTAAAGGCATATAGGATATTTTGCATCTAAAAATTACTTTTTTTAATTCTCTTTTCCAATATTCCATTTCATTTCATTCTATATGCACCAAACTTTCCCAATAATACATAAATTAAGACTGCTGATGCCATTCAAGAAATGTATTGACATTATTAATAATGTCTATAAAAATAAACTTTTATATAATAGTTATTTAATATGCAGTAGTGTTACCGGCCAAGTAATTAGAATGTGTTTTCAATGTTCTATATATAAGCAAACAAAAGGTGTTACTCTTTTGAGAGGCCATATTTTTAAATCATGATGATAAAGAAGAATATGTGAATATATATGACATTATTAATAATGAGGCACTAATGAAGTTGCTTCACCTTCAAGTGCTTATGCTTTTTATTTGAAAGCGACCAAAGTAATCATCCATATGCTTTTCATTACAAACTAAGCAATAGAGAAATTAAATATTTGTTATAAGTTATAAATTGTGTTGTGAAGCTAGCTAGCTCTCACACATCAAATTAATCCTCACTGATTTTGCTTATCTTAACTTAGTGATTCATTATGTCTGGCAGATAATAGAAATATCAACTGAAAGCAAGCCTTTGAATCAGAAAAGAGTTGCTCCTTTTTTTTTTCTTTTTCTTTTTTCAATTAACCCTTTTCATTTTATAGTAATATTTTTTTTTGGGGAAATGTCATTTAAATACTAGATGAAATTTTAAAACCCCAAAATGTCTGTTAAAAAATTAAAAGGACACAAAGGTGATGAGGAGGAATATGTGATTTTGAAATTTAAGTGTTTTTACTAAAATACCTCTCATTTATCTCCTCTTCATCTCTTCCTCTTCCTGGCCACTCTCTTTCTCTTTCTCTCTCCTCTCACTCTCTTCATTTTTACTCTCACTTGCGTCTTTCTTTCCTCGCCAGTGACAGCTTCCACTTCACCGTTGCTGGCGAGTTCCACCATAACCACAAAAAATTGCGATTGTGAGTTTGGAGACCCAAGCTTGGAGTCGTGATTGTGAGTTTAGAGATCCAAGCTTGAAGCCGCAACTGTGAGTTTGTTTGTGGTTTGATTTTCTGAAATTTTAATCGTTTGGGATGTGGTTGTTTGGGCTGGACTCCATTGTTGGAAGGTGTAACATCCCATTTGAAAACAGCAGATTTTTTTTTTTTTAAACGTTTCCAAATATTTCAAGCGAGTAGTCGAGTAGAGCATTGGAGCGAAAGAGTAATTGATTCATAACAAACATCAACCACGGTGTAACATTGTAATGATTACGGTAATCCTAGAGTTTGAAATTGGATAAGCGAATGTGGTAAAGATAGATAAGTCTCTGTTTTACGCACGTCTATCGATGCTTGCCTCGATCTTCGATCCGTATTCCTCCAGGATCGATGCTATAGCGAGATTCAATTCACCATATGAATCTCGGTGTATTAACCTCATACCCAAACAATACAATATACGAGACAACGAGATATTTCTAGAGCTAATACCACAAAGTATATCATAAGCATACAAACGATGCATGATCATTATGCCGACAAACATAAGCACAAAGCAATATGTAAAGCCCCATAAGGTAAACAATAACAAACTCGCACTATTCACCGGTGCCACGATAATTACTCGTGTCCTCGCGCTAGGAAAACAAAACGGTGTTACCAAAACTATAACCCGTATAACTGCGTATAACGGTCTACGAACATATCATTGACATATAAGTATTTAAGATGTACAAGATTAGTGTTAAGACGCGTCCGTACCTTCGTTGGCAACGTTAGGTACTACGGCGGAAGACGTACTTTTACGGAAGAACGTGAAATGTTCGAAACAGCACGTCGGGCGCAGAACGAAAGCAAATCGAGTTTCGATGCCCTATCGAGTAATATCACTTTCATTAGTGATTTGACATCATAATCGGCATTTTAGGTAAAAATTACCATTTTTCCCTTCTACCCCTAATTTGGCGGAATTTCGCTTTAACTTCGTTACTTTGATCGTATTCCATTTCAAAATTATCCCCACTATGTTTTTACCTCGTCAAGCATCTTTCAATGCAATGAGGCATAAAAACAAGCATAGGAACAAATTACGAAACTTCCTAGATCAAAACAACGGTTCTACTATAACTACCGAAAGAACTACGGAAACTAAAAACTAAGGACGGAAGAACTTACTCGGAGCTAAGGCAAAACTTTTGCAGAGCTTCTCACTCTAAGTTTCGGCCAAGGTAGAGAGAAGAAAAGGTGTGAAGAATGAATGAAGAGTTCATGCCTTTATATAGGCAATTCCTTTCTTTTCAACCATGTAAAATCAAGTTGAAATGTGGTAAATTCTTGTCCATGGCTGCCTTGGTCGACATAAGGGAGGTGATGTGGCATCAAACCATTGGTCCAAGAATGGTGACTTAAGCTTACTTTATGCCGGTCCGATAGAATTTCCCGATCGGTGTCCGTTTTGCGTAGTCTCTAAATTCTGAATTCATAACTTTGAAGATCTTCTCTTCCTCATCAATAATATCTAATTTAACTTAGATTCCAGTCCTTACGGGGTTCCAATGATCCGGTTGAAGTTTTCTCAAAAAAACGTGTCCACAAGGTCCGTCCGATTCGAAAATCGTTTTCGGAATCATCAACCTCCGGACAAAAATTCACGATTCCAAATATGTCCATATAATCATAAACTCATCTCCGGATGTTGAGTTATAATTTATTTTCTTCAGATCCAAAATGTGACTATCGCATTTTTCCCTATTTCGTCTTATTAGGTAAATGTCTACGACCGGAATAAACTTAGGAAGAGGTCACTTGAAGGTAAAAACTCACGATCAATATTTTACCTTGACTTTGGAATTCCTATTCCTGGTTCTCTAGATAGGATCCGTTTCCTATTTATTCATTTACTATTCACTAACTTTAATTATATTATATAATAATACAACTTTACCATAACATTAAAATTTGTTTCTCTCTCCTTTTTGTTTCAAATTTTCGGATGGCATCTTATTATTTTTATTTTATTTTTATTTATTTTTTATTTTATTTTTATTTTTATTTTATTTATTTATTCCAATTTTTTCCAAAAATTCCACAAAATCACCTAATTGGTCCATTCTTGCATTTAGGCTTAAAAATACTTAAACTCACTTATTTTTCACAAAATTCTCCAATTAATTATTAAATATGTTCTTACTAATTTTAAGCCAAAAACCACTAATTTTAGGGTTTTACAAAATTACTTATGAATTTCCTTTACTTATGCTTAAGTAATTAGCCGAAATTACTTAACTACTTTATTATCACTAGTTGATAATTTTATTAATTAAAATGCCTCATTACCTCATAATTCTAGCACTCGACATTTCTGTTTTCATGTATTCGCATTATTCTAGAATTTGAGAGGGTATTATGGTCATTACAATGCTTTTTGAGCATTCTTATTGAGTTTCTCCAAACTCACAATTTATCAAATTATCACAATTAGAGATAATATACTTTCCTAACTCAAATAATTATTTCATTGCCTTTTAGGATTTTTCACAATTTTCCTAGTCATTTTGCATACCAGGGGTATTTTGGTCATTTGGCACTTTGGCCCTTAAATTCTCTAATTTCCTACAGAACTCATCCTAGAAAAATAGGCTATAATAACACAAGTCTTGCAACAATAATTTCACTTATCAGAAATAGCCTAATTTATTTACCAAAATGTAATATTTCAGATAAATAAATATGCGGGTATTACAGAAGGGAAAGGAAAGAGAGATGAAGAAGAAGGTTAACGAGTAAAAAGCGGCTCGGGAGAGGTGAAGAATCCGCAATGAACAGTAAATGAATTTGAGGAAGAAGAAGGTGAAAAATAAACGTAGACTTTTAACAAAATTCATAATGAGATTAACAAGTTCGATAATGAGAATATAACAAGTTTAGTAATGAGAATAACAAATGTATTTGTCGGGTTGTACACACGTCCTCTACTCAAACGAAAATCGAAGACAATTAACAAATTTCGTAATGAGAATAACAAGTTTTTTAATGATATTAACAAGTTTAGTAATGAGAATAAGAAAGGTGTTCGTCAGAGTGTACAACTTGACGAATACTCTTGTTATTCCCATTACTGAACTTGTTAATATCATTAAAGAACTTGTTATTTCCATTATGAAATTTGTTAATTGTCCTCAGATTTTCGTTTCAGTAGAGTGACGTGTGTACAACCTGACGAAGACACTTGTTATTCCCATTACTAAACTTGTTATTTTTATTACGAATTTTGTTAAAAGTCCACATTTTGTTCATATTGTTCTTCCTCAAACTTATTTATTGTTCATTCTTGGATTTTTCGGCCTCGAGCTCGTTTCTTGTTCACCTTCTTCTTCATCTCTCCTTCCTTCCCCTTTCAACAATGGAGTCCGGCCCCAACAACCACCACATCCCAAATGATTAAAATTTCGGAAAATCAAACTAGAAACAAACTCACGATCACGACTCCAAGCTTGGATCTCTAAACTCACAATTGCGGCATTTTTTGTGGTTATGGCGGAACCTCGCGGATAAAGGTGGAAGTTGTCGCCGGTGAGGAAAGAAAGATGTAGGTGAGAGTGAAAATGAAGAGAGGGGTAGGAGAGAGAAAAGAGTGGCCAAGAAGAGGAAGAGATGAAGAGGAGAGAGATGATGGGTATTTTAGTAAAAACACTTAAATTTCAAAATCACTCACCTTTGTATTCTTTTAATTTTTTAATAGATGTTTTGGGGTTTTAGAATTTTATCTGGTATTTAAATGATATTTTCCTTAATTTTTTTTTGAAAGATAAACAATGAGAAAAAAAGGGTTCATTTTCGTAGGAATTTATCAAGGGGTGGTAAGTTAATTAATAATGATTCATAAACAGGAGCACAATAAAATTTAAATATTACATTGTAGTTAATATAATATTCGTTTTATATTCAACAGGAATAACTCTCTTTTTTTTTTTTAAAAAAAAATCTTTGATTTTTTTATTTAATTTGAAATCTTTGATGGCTTATTTCATCGGATTTTCACGAGAAAATTAGAGTAGAGTGCTAGCATGAGAAGACAAAAGAAGATGCCCACGGGACAACACTTTTTAACCTTAAAGTTTGGTGGAAATCATATGGAAACTTACCAAAGTTATAACGTAAAACATACTTTTCACTTTTTGTCCAACATTTTTTTTTTTTTGGCTTTCCAGGCAATATGTATAATTTGTGAATATTACAATTACTACGTACTAGAATTTATCATACATATACTGACGTGATATTATATATAATATATGTATGTATGTTCAGTAACTGTTCAAATGACCATTTAACACTATTTCGCTATTCCTCTTCTTGGTCGATTGTGTCCCTGTTCATTGCTCTGACGAATACAGTTTAAAGTAGTTACACAACGCAAAAAAAAAAAAAAAAAAAAAAAAAAAAAAAAAAAAAAAAAAAAAAAAAGATAAAAAAAGAGAGATTGGATTAGTCTAAAAATGTCTATGAATAATCTTAAAGAGCACGTTCTAGGATCTTTCAGAGGAACGATAGTGAAAAAAATAGTGCAATATTCACTACATTTTTATTAATAATGATCAATGTTGGGATATTATTATTACTGCCTGCAGTTATTAATATGCTCCTATATAAGAGTTAAAGACTGCTTGATAAATATTTAAAAATTAGTTATTTATAATATATAAATGTTAATTTCTTTGAAAATACTTTCTTTAATTATGTGTTTTGTATGGAAACCACCTTCCTATGTGCAACCAATTAATAGAGCTACTTTACTTACAAGCTATTGATTGAGATGGTAAGTGGTCTCAACCACATAAAAGGAGAACATAAGTTAAATCCCAGAAAGTGCATGTACTTGTTGGAAGAGACAAAAACTCTTTGCGCTCTAAATCTCAAAAAGATGATACTGTTAATCAAATAAAAAAAAATTAATAAGATACTTTGAAGAAAATTATAAATTTAAAAGATAAAAATTGGATTGATATATTATTAGCCCTTTTATCTTTTATTCAGCGCAGGAGGAAGTGTATATTTAAGTTCACATAAAGAGTCGTTTCACATCCCGCTTAACTATGTTTTATTTGAATTTTTTATCAAACATGCTTGAATATGCATAGTCAATGTAAGAAAATTCCCTTTGATATGGTATGGGGAGGGGGAATATATATATATATATATATATATATATATATATATATATATATATATATATATATATATGACTCTCACTTGCAATACATATACATAATATATATATTATGTGATGATGTTCACATGCATGCAACTACTATTAGAACAGACAATTTTATAGTATGTTTTTAGGTCTTTTTACATCCTTTACGGGGGACGTAAATATGAGTCGAAAGTTTACTTATTTACGTCTATTCAAACAGACGTAGAAAAAACTTTCTGCATCTATTTTCCCTTAATAATTTTCATAAATATCTATGTGTCATGGCCTTATAGTCTAACTATACAAAACTCTTCTCTCAAGTCATTTTAAAGCATGAAATTGTGAGTTTGAACCCTGTACAGGTATAGTAGGTGATGTATGTTTAAGCCATGACAATAATATATACACATGTCTGTAATTTATAGAGAAAATAGAAGAAAAGTATGTGTTTAAAAGTTTTATTTGTTAGAAAGACTGAATATACGTGTCTTCTTTACATGAAAAGTATTAGTACTTTACTGAATTTTATATATAGAAAAGTATCAATATAATACTCAAATTTAAGTTCTTTTTGCGTATAACATTGTCAAACAGTGACTTTTCGCCAATTTTCTCATATGTATAATAATTTGTAATCTTCAAACCATAATCAAAATGACTCATTTATATAGAAGTGCATACATACATGTGTGTGTATGATATACAGAGAAAGTCACGGAATTAATTTTTTTGGGTGCATTCAATATTTTATTTTAATATAAACTAGCGGCAGGAATATAATGGGTTCGTATTTGTCATTTGCCTCCCCCAAAATAGGAATTGAATCATAAGAAGAGCACATATCTTAACAATTCCTAAAATACGTTCGTAATCATCATCACATGCAAACCAACACTTATTGTCTCTTTGTTTCTTTCTATAATTTCTTTTATTTTTATTCTTTGTTCATGGAATTAATTAACCAGCAGAGAGAGGGGTTTTGTTGCACCGACAAAGGCTATCTACAGTGAGGCACCGAAACGACATAACTGTGTTTGTTCTTTAGATGTTACTGTTGTGTTGTCTTAGGATGCTTCCTTGATTTGATATTGACTTTATCATTTACATCATGAAAAAATGAATAACTTTTTTTCTTAAAAAAATATTGATACTCCAAGGTTCATTGTTCAATATGTTTTTTCTTTTTTTCAACATAGATGATGCATTCAGAAAACAAAAAGAATAAAAAGGTAAATAATTGTAATATATTATACTCAACCATATGATTCATTATATCAATATCATTCTCTCTCTATTTGGATATATACAGGAAAGAATTTAATTTGACATTTGCATATATAAGTTAACTTGTTTCTTAAGGAAAGGAATCAGAAAAGTTAAAAATGAAGGGAATAAGCTTATCATCATAGAATGATGATCGAGTGACATCTCACACCCTTTTTTTATATATTCATCTTCAAGATAAAACCTTGAATGTACATATATAGTGCAGGAGGAAGTGTATTTTTAAGTTAAAATAGAGTCGTTTCACATCCCGCGTGGCTATGTTTTATTTGAATTTTTTATCGAACATGCTTGAATGTACATGTCAAAGTAAGAAAATTCCTTTTGATATCTTATGAGAAAAAATTAATATATATATATATATATATATATATATATATATATATATATTGTTGATTCAGCGTTGAGACGCATGTATTATCATCTTATTTTTTCGGTTGAGTTAATCATTTTTTACCTTCAAGTTTGTCACAGTCTTCTCATTGTCATTGTATTATAATCGTTATTAATGATAATCAGTTCATTTTTCCTATCTTTAATCCTTTCTCGCATCTCAAGTTTCTTGAATTTCAACATTTCAACTTCTATAAAGATTAATTTGCAATTGATTTGTCAATATTCTTACGATAGAATTATGAAACTTTAGCTAGAAATTGAAGGGAACTAAACGGATTCTCTCTCTCACCCTCCCTTCCCCCCTCTGGCCTAAAAAGAGAATGAAGTACGGAAGTATATTTTAATAAACATGGAGATAACTTAAAGACAAACGATTATTGAAGATTATATATAGTCAAGATTAAAGGCATTTAAAGTAATTTCACTTTTGATTTCTGTTCACTTAAGAACCTTTGTTCATTTTGGAGCATTTTAGGACTTGTTGATTCTTATGTGGCATTAATTTGATTTTAGGGTCATTTAGCCATTTTTTAAAATTAAAAAACCTCGTGTAAAGAAAGGAAAAACTATTGAAAAATCTCTCACCGCAAACTTTATTGATCAACCCCCAAAGTAAAGGGCCCAGGTTTTTGAACCAAGTATAATTCTTCATTAACTATATACACATCTTTACTTGTGTAAATGTCTTTCATTTTGTACATAACTAGAGATAACATACGCTTAGTTGAAGAGTTGTATCCATGGGATATAAGCTTGCAATTGAGTTCCTTAAAATCTAAAGTGCCTTTTGGTAATATATAAATTTTGCAATGAATTTTTTTTCTTCAAGAATTTTACCTAGACAGAAAAAGAAAGGAGGTAGAAAAGGCTACTAAAAGTAAAATTACCAAACTCTATAGTTGTGAGGTAAAAGTGAGAGGTGTCATAGTTGTCCATAAAAGAAATGTGCCCAAGAGACACAAAAGTTCACACATAAAATACAAAAAACTTTAGGCTGAATAGTTGGAGAATATAATATATAATCCTAAAACGAATGAATAAGCACAAGAAAACTTAAAAAAGAAGCAATAGGAAGGAAGTTGAATTAGGTAAAGAATGGGTGAAATTAGGGTGATTTGATAGGGGTAGGGCAGTGTTACTTTATTCATTTCAATTCAATTAAAGTGACCGTCTAATTTTGTTTGCATGTGTGTGTGTGTATAGGCAAAGTCATGGGGACGCTTAGCTTAGAGATAAGACTTTTTGATGAGATGGATGCTTGTTTCCCTTTATTATTATTTCCCTTATATTCTTTTAATTAACATTATGACTCTCACTTGTAATACATATACATATATTATGTGATGTTAATTAACATGCATGCCACTACTACTAGAACAGACATTTTTATAGTATGTTTTTAGGTCTTTTTACATCCTTTATGGGGGACCTAAATATGAGTGACGTAGAAAGTTTACTTATTTATGTCCATTCAAATAGACGTAGAAAAGACTTTCTACATCTGTTTTCCCTTAATAATCTTCATAAATATGTATGTGTCATGGCCTTACAGTCTAACAATGCAAAACTCTTCTCTCAAGTCTTTTTAAAACATGAGATTGTGAGTTTGAACCCTTTATAGGTATAGTAGGTGATGTTTAAGCCATGACAATAATATATACACACGTCGGTGTAATTTATAGACAAAATAGAAGAAAAATATTTGTTTAAAAGTTTTATTTGTTAGAAAGACTGAATATGTGTGCCTTTTTTACATGAAAAGTACTAGTAGTTTACTGAATTTTATATATAGAAAGTATCAATATAATACTCAAATTTAAGTTCTTTTGCCTATAACATTGTCAAACAGTGACTTTTCGCCAATTTTCTCATATTTGTAATAATTTGTAATCTTCAAACCGTAATCAAAATGACTCATTTATATAGAACTACATATATTCATGTGTGTGTATATGATATACCGAGAAAGTCACGAATTGTTTTTTTTTTGGGTGCATTCAATATTTTATTTTAATATAAGCTAGCTAGCTAGCGGCAGGAATATCATGGGTTCGTTTTTGTCATTTGCCTCCCCCAAAATAGGAATTGAATCATAAGAAGAGCACATATCTTAACAATACCTAAAATACGTTCGTAATCATCATCATATGCAAACCAACACTTATTGTCTCATGCTTTCTTTCTTTAATTTCTTTTATTTTTATTCTTTGTTCATGGAATTAATTAACCAGCGGAGAGAGAGGGGTTTCCTTGCACCGACAAAGGCTATCTACAGTGAGGCACCAAAACGACATAATTGTGTTTGTTCTTTAGATGTTACTGTTGACTTAGGATGCTTCCTTGATTTGATATTGACTTCATCATATTTTCCATCATGAAAAAGTGTATAACTTAATTTCTTAAAAAAAAAAAAATTGATACTCCAAGGTTCATTGTTCAATATGTTTTTTTCTGTTTTAAACATAGATGGCGCATTCAGAAAAAAAGAATAAAAAGGTAAATAATTGTAATTATGTGATATGTGTGTGTGTAATACTCAACCATATGATTCATATCAATATCATTCTCTCTCTATTTGGATATATACAGGAAAGAATTTAAGTTAAGTTGTTTCTTAAGGAAAGGAACCAGAAAAGTTAAAAATGAAGGGAATAAGCTTATCATCATAGAATCATATGAGTGACATCTCACACCCCCCTTTTTTTATTCAGCTTCAAGATAAAGCCTAAATCTATAACAATTAAATTATATATAATCAATTTAAATTATTAAAATTAAATTTCCAGAGTAAATCCCTTCTGCTGTTCGTTTTATATATTTGAACGGATAATATTCGAGTATTGTCAAGTCCAATAAGGAATAACTATCACAGGACGTTTTCTACATTTATATATATAGACTCAAACACAAGGCATCATGTTTAAGCAACCAAAGCCCTTTTGATCTACTATAGGACCAACGCTTGTTGATAAATCCCTATCGTTGTTTGGTTTTGCTTTGACTTTAAAAAGAAAAATGGGGTAATAAAATAGAAGAACAATACTTCCTCTAGTTCTTATTATAAGACATCAACTACAATTTTATTTAGTCTTTTTTATAAAGATGATTGCTTTTTTCAAATTGCATTAATTTTTTTTTCCATGTATGCCCATAATTAATAAGGGTAGTGGGTGAGAGTAATAATAAAATAATATTAAAATTTAGTGCAATTAGTATGTGTAATATTGGTAGTTACTTAAATTTTGACAATTTTATTGATTTTAACTGTTTTATTGATTTATGAGAATTGTTAGTTAATGACTTATAATAAAGGCCAAAGAGAGTATATGGGTGAAGATTAGGACCAATCTCATGCACACAAATCGCTATCGAAGCAAAAGCTTAGGTTGTTTAATGCTCACTTTACTTTTCGCTCAGAGACAGGTTCATGTCTTATTGTCTTACAAGTTCTTTCATTTTCATAATTAATTTATTAGGTTCATATATAGATGTGGTCCTTTACACTAACTCAGTTGTTGAGCTAGCCTATTATATATAACTCCGATCTTATTAAGTCCCTTTTAATAAAAAAAATTTAGTCATATTTATAAGTCCAGGTTTAGGGGTAATAAATGAGATTGTGACAATTTTACCCATATTAATTGTACCAATAAAAATAGAGAGAGAAAAAAGAGTTGAAATATATACATTCATAAATGAAGGTAAAGTTGAAAATTTACTCCATAATCATTGAGTTAACTACATTTTCTTAGTATATGTGATTTAGTTAAAATTGACTTGTAAATAATACCAGAGTGGTATATATTAACGAGACAATACTTGGGAGACTTTGTTTTTCCATTATTGTTTTGAATAAACTATACGCACATACATCTCTTTTTCCCTCTTCAAAGTATATGCATTTCCTATATATATGTTTTCAAAAATCAATACAAATATCTCCTAAATTTCATTAAAACCATATGCATAACTTTCCATGACACATAATAAATTACATGATTTTCTTGAGTCTTAAATGTAGAAGCTCGTTGAAAAGTTTAATATGGTCTTAAATAATGTAAGGCCTCAATCTCTTTTATTTCTCAAATTTATTATTTTTTCTCAAACTACTCCAATTAATTAATTGCACATATTAATGTATGTGGTTAATAGCATAGTTTCTATTGTAAATGATTAAAGCGGAAATTGGGGGGAAATCCCTGTTAAAAAATTAATTGAAGAGAAAGATAATCTCATGAATTTTTATACACACTGAGTATTAGTTGTAATACTAGGATATTCAATACCCTAGGATGACCATTAATTATAAATAAATATTCCTTTAAATGTTAAAAGTGAATATGTGGTCTCAAAATATTGAGTAAAATTACCTTGTTACTTAGGGGAAATTACTGTGAAAATTAGAAAAGAAAAAGAGCTAAAATCCGACAAAAGTATTTTTATAAGGCATAAAACGACGAAAATATTATGATAAATCTCATATGATAAAGGTTATTGACAAAAACTTAGGAAGTATGTTATCTTTAAATTTAGAAATTTTTGAGATTATTTCCCGGAAAATAAAGATGCATAAATAAAATAATATTAAAAGCACTTTTTGGCCCAAAGTATTTTTAATATTTTACATGGGGTATAAAATGCCAATGTAAGTCAAATAGTTGTGAGATAATAGTTGATCCTAAATAATAAAATTATCAACAATTAGTAAATGGCTAATTACTTGGATTAAAATATAAGATAAATGAATTAGAAAAAAATAATAATAAATAAGGCTGAAATTCGAAATAAATAAATAAATAAAAATAAAATAAAAAAATAAAATAAAAAAATATTTTATGCTTAGAAAAAAAAATATCTAGATATTTTGATTAAAATAATATTATATTTGGTAAAGAGCCAACAGGCATTTGAGAATAGATAGAAATAAAATCCTACACCGAAACATAGGAATAAAGCTCGAGTCATCCGGACTTTTTATAAACCAGTGAAAATTCTTCTCGAAGTGATCTGTCTCGAAGTCGGGTTCCGGAACCAACAGGGTATTTAAGACACTTAGGGTAGGAGAGAGAAAATGCAGATAGAGGATTTAGAGTCAATCTTGAAACAAGTAGTTGCCTTAGTGAATTAGGAATCTAGTGACTTAGGTCGATCATATTACAAACCGGCCAATTTACGTCGTAAGCCGACACTTGGGAAGTGATTCAGAATAACCGATGGCGTCGGATCGAAAATCTTCAACAGAACAACGGAATACCCTTAATGAGATCAAAAATTTAGTTAACTCAGATATTTCTAAAGAGAAAGAATGGAACTACAAAGGCTAGATCCCAGATTTTTGAGTTTCGACGAAACTACGCGATTCGAATACCGATCAGGGAGCGATATCGGTAAGTCAGCATTGTGTGACATCATCAAAGATGATGTCACAAGGGGGAGAAATCGGCCTAGCAAGGTGGAGGGCCAAGATTGTTTTGTCTCAAAAATGCGATCCAACGGTGCAAGATCGATCCGGAGTTGTAGGTTGTTTAATGAAGTTGCATGGTTTTTAACCGAAAACCTCTATAAATAGGAACCTCTCTTCTTCTCATTTCCCACACCAAAATTTCAAACCTAGAGAGAAGTTAGAGAGAAGGAAGAGCTCTTGAAGTTCTAAGCCAAAGCCGGAGTAAGTTCTTCGGTCCCTGGTCTTAAGCTTTCGGTGTTTTATTCAAGAGCTATAGTAGAAATCTTTGTTTTTATCTTTAATCTTCCAATATATTATAGATATCATATTTTTGGGTAGATATGATATATATTTCGAAATATGTGATGGGAAAAGAATTATGGCAAAATTTTGGAAGATTAGAGTCAAAACAGCGAAGCTCTGGCGAAATTCCGCCGATAGGTCCAACTAGGGGCAAAATGGTAATTTTACCTAAAATGCACCGTTATACTGCTAAAAATTGTTGAATATTGTCCTGATAGGATATCATTGATAATCGGACCATTTTTCACTTTTGTTGCCGCCGTCACCCCGTTTTTACCCCGTCGGACACTTTTCATCAAAAACGATGTTTTTGCGCCCGAAACGTTCCTTGTACCATAACGAAGGTACGGGACGTGTCTTGTAACCCTAATCCCGTACTGCTTATATACATATATGTGATAGATACGTTCATAGACCGAGGCTCGTTAGAGTCGTCAATCATACTTATAGTTTACGGGTTATAGTATTGATAATACCGTATGAGTTTTCCTAGCGCCGAGGACACATGTTGTGATCGTGGCACGGGGTAATGTGCGAGACATGTTGTTGGGCTTTACATATTGCTTCGTTCTTATGTTACGTCGTTTTCTTTGTTCATACATCCGCTCTGTGCTTATGTGTTGATATCTTCTTGTATTGTTATGAATATCTATTGTCCATATATCTTGTCTTATTTGAGTATAAGGTTAATTACTCGAGATCCATATGGGAAATGGATCTCAGGTTTAGCTTCAGGGTCAGGAGGACCGAGAGTTGGTGATCGGGGCAAGCAGACGGCGTAGGATTCCGGATGAAGATTTATTTACTATTTTCTGTATTTACTTTTAGACATTGGATGACTGTATCATTACTCTTACACTATGGTCAACGTTTTGTTAATGGTTCAGTTACTCAGTTACTTTTACGCTCTAATGCTCTACTCTGCTCTACTCTGATTAAAAAAAAATCCGCTTTAAAAAATGGGATGTTACATTAGTACTCTCTAAATTTTATATACACAAAGTATTAGTACTTTGATTTAGGTCCTTCTTATCAATTAAGCTTTTTTTTGGGGGGGGGGGGGACTTTTTCAAAATGATTAAAAGAGGGATATTTTAGGAAAAACAACACAATTTTTTTTTTAAATAACTAAATTTACTAATTTTCGTAATACATGTGAATTAATCATCAAAATCAATACATTTAAAATCTGAATGAATAATATTAATTATAAATATCCAAAAATAAATAAAAGTATGCTTTGGTTAGGTTCATCATCAACCATGACCCACACATAACCAAGTGAAAAGCACACACACTGAAGCACAAGTGGATTAATTATCATTGAAGCAACAATGATCTTAGCTTAGGTATGAGACAACATCAAGCAAAGATCTAGTGGCATGATTAGCCACACAATTTAATATATAATCTATAAAACTTTAAAATTAAAGAAATAAAATTAGATTCAATGGATGACGATGGATTCAAGGTTGTGGTTGGTAAAGAGGAAAAAGAAAGGCTTGAAGTTGATAGTAAATATTTAGGTATGATCTTCGTGCAAAAAAAAAAAAAAAATTTAGGTATGATCCATATTTTAGTATTTTGCTAATTTTTAACCAAGAATCTCCTTTCGTGTCTTTCATTTTCACTCTTTGATATATATTGAAAAGGGTAAAGGTACAAAAATGTATATGTGCTTTACCTTCGGGGAGCGCCTAACACCAAGTACTTTTTTAGATGCAAAAATACATATGTGGTTATAAAATATGTGCAAAAGTCAGAGCACCTTTAGAAGAAAATAACATCCGTTTATTTTAATTTGAAAGTACCAAAATACCCCTAACTCAAAAAAAAACTCTTCCCATCCCCATCTGAAGAAGTTGCAGGTCAGTCCAAAAAACAAGAAGAAGAAAGAAAAGCTGCAGAGGAATATTCATTACGCAACGAAAGAGTATTCAAATAAAGTGGTCTTGCAAGTTTTGAATGTTGATTGGAATTGGAATTGTGAGTATACAAAAATATTTTTTGCGTTCTTCGATTTCTCACACTACAAAAAAAAACTATCATTTGTCGTGGTTTAACTGTAGCGGTCATAAATAACTGCTACAAAATCATGTATCTGTAGCGGTTATTGACAAAACCGCAACAAATTAGTAGCGGAAGCATTGACACGATTTCTTACAATGATATTTATAGCGGTCACCATAAAGTAAACCGCTACAAATGTGGCGCCAGCTTGGCGTGAATGTTTGTGGCGTTGAAATTGTTGCGGTTTTATCGGACTAACTGCTACAAATTTGGCGCTAGCGTTGGCGCGTAATGGCGCGAAATTTGTTTCGATTTATTTGTAGCGGTTACATAAAAACAAACCGCTCCAAAAAAGCGAAATGACACCTTTTTGTCGCATTCAGAGTAAAACAACGCTATGACCGCGTCAAATATGAAATTTTGTAGTGGTTTCTGCCTTAACCGCTACAAATATTCACGCTATATTAGTTAATCTGTCTGTACATCTAATTATAAATGTATAGAAATTACTAAACCTGCATTGTCATTGAATGAACTTTCTCGGCAGTAGTCGAAGATAAGCAGATGTCTGCGGCTCTGATATCTTATCTCAGAGATGAGAGCTGTAGATATTTGCCTCTCTCATCCTTGTAGCCGAGGAAGTTCCTTTAGTGGCAATCAAGATTTAATTCTTTCTTTGACGTGAAGACTTCTACTCCTCTAAAGATAGTCTAACATGCGACCGAATATTGGGTTCCAATATAGCCACCTTTCTCTCATTAAAATATCTACGATCAAAATGAGTCAATGAATTTTTTATGGGAGATCGGCGGCTATACTAAATCCGAATCTTCACGGACATGTTGGTTTATTTTCGATAAACGTATTATTTCTAATTTATTACTCTCGACTCTTTGGGGAAAATAAAGAAAATAATTAAATTAATAGAGAGTTTTTTTATTTTAATTATTTGTACCAAACTAATTAGTTTTGAATTTTTGTTCCAAAAATTAACTTTGTAGCGGTTGCTACCAATAACCGCTGCGAATGTCAAAGGACAAACATTTTGTAGCGGTTCAACCCCTTAACCGCGACATAATTGCAAAAGTCAGTCAATTTGTATCGGTTATATAACCGCTACAAAAGTTCACGAAGAACGAGGCATATTTGTTGCGGTTGAAACTGCGATTTCCCATAAACCGCAACAAGATTGAGAAATAAGTCACGGTGATTTTGAAAACCGATACAAAATGTAGTGGTTTTTTAACAGTTCTCCTCATTTTGAAAATCACGCGTGAAGGTTTTGATTTTTCACCTTTTAACCTTTCAACTTGTACTCTTCAACGTCATGGTTTCTAAAGATAAGGGAAAAGGGAAAGCTGTTGAACGGGAGAAAAGGCCTATAAGGGGCAATAGTAGTAGAGGGGGCCGTACGAGAGGGCGTGGGCCTATAAATATCCCCCCTCTGCCCCCTCAAGAGGGGAGGGAGTTTGATGAACTCTTTGCAGATGAGCCAATCCCAAACCTAGAGATCGTAGGGGGAGAACAGGGCACAAGTACGTTGATCGGCGACCTCGAAGAAAATGCGTACATCCATATTGAAATTCCCATAGCCGAGGCGGAGCGGTTTGTCGATGAGGAGAACCCGGCGGGACCACGGGAACCCCGGCCGTCGTCTTCGCGTTCCATCGGATTTTTGGTGGATGTCCAAGGTAAATATAATTAGTTTTTTGGGGGAAAAATAAATTTAAATTCCTTACGTGTAATTTAAATTTGTTTAAACGCAATACAACAATGTGTTTATAATTGTGCGAGATATACATGGGAACACCGGGAGGAGGGTATTTGGATGTTTCCGTTGATCAATCGATGGACAGTATCGTGTCGTAGTCCCTTGGAACACGGACACAGACCAGCCGATCGGCAACGGTGATCATCTGTTGAACCGATTCCTGTCAGAATTTGGCGGGAATTGGGCATGCTTTCCGATCTTTTTCCACGATTGGAGAAAGATTCCGTCGGAGAACAATGACAAAGCGTTTACTAACATTGTGCATGTAACTTATGTTGTTTAATTAAATTCAAATATTAATAGTAATAAATTTGTGGTTTATTTATTTCTTAATTAATTATTACTTAATTACTAATTAAATTATGATACAGAAAAAGTTTAACGTGCGAGCCAACCAAAAGAGGTATGTACTTGATGAAAATGGGGGAATGGTGGAAGAGTGAAGGGGTCGTCTCTACAACTAGCGAGAATGGAGATTTGACTATGTCTATGCGGTTGATTGAGAACGTCCCAGATGGCGTGGACCCAAATGATTGGTGGGTTTTGTCCACTATCAAAGGAGTGCGAGAGGGACATGTAAGTTTTTTAATTAATTATAGTTTACGTTTTGTTTAAACATGAGTTAATTTATTGTTTAAAATTTGTTTAAATTAATTTTGTTTAAATGTAGTTTAAAAATATAAATATAGATTAAATTAATTTATTGTTTACATTTGGTTTAAATTAATTTATAGTTTAACTTAATTTATAGTTTAAATGTACTTGAAATATAGTTTACAAGAAATCATTTAAACCTATAATTAATTTCACTTAACATTTTGTTTGCTCATCCTTGCAAGCCCCGTCGAGAGGAACATCGAAGTCGGTCACATCGAAGGTCCATCACACACGGCGGGAACCAAGACGTTTTCGTGACCTACAATGAGATGGTATGTTGAAAGATCAATTAATTTTAGGTTTAAATGATGATTGTTTTGTTTTTGAAATAACGAAGTTCATATTCTTTTAACTCTTTCAAAGAAGAGAAGGCTCGGGAGGAGAACCGAAGTGAGATGGACTATGGGCGGTTGTTCACACACACCCATAGACACTTTGTGATGGGATCTTGACCTCGACGCAGCGAGAGGACATCATAGTAAGTCACAAAAAAAGTATTTATATAGTTAATGTTGTATATTTAAATTGAATTAAATTGTTTGATTAATGTTTTATAAACTACGTGTGTCGGGCACCGGACCGAGCGGGAACCGGGCTGATCGCGAGCGTCGCGGCCCGAGTCACGGGGTCTATGGATCCTACGGCCCCATTAAAAGGCTGCGTAGGCCCGGCGGAGAGCATCGGCCGCGTTAAGGGTATGGGTTTAGGCGCCGGGCCTAGCATGGTGTACGGCAAGGCCTGCGCGGGATTTTGAATTCAAATATGTCGTGATTAGCACACCTCACCACAACTAATGACGGTTATAATTGTGTATCGGTTAATGTAGCGGTTGGGAAACCGCGACAAAACTTTGGCGGGATTTTAAATTCAAATTGGCTCATTTTGTAGCGGTTTCACAACCGCGACTAAACTCAGTGGGATTTTAAATTCAAGTTTGTAGCGGTTAGGCAACCGCTACTAATTGTATTTTTATATTTGTAACGGTTCTTGTAGCGGTTATTGAACCTGCTACAAAATGTTTCCATGTTGCATTTAAAGATCTCAGGTGCTGTTATGAAGGTAATTAAACATTCTCTCTACATTTATATTCTATCCTAGCTTTGTTTACTACAGATGGATAAGTCATGGATCAAAATGCCGCACAGTTCTCCTGTATATTTAGCGGGATTGAAAACTTTATTAGATTTGGCCTTCTCTTACGCTAGCATTAATGGCAAGATCGTGTTTCTTGGTTGTAGATGCAAGTTTAAGAAGTGGTAAACGCGAGAAGGCACTATAGAACATCTTCTTAGCAAGCCTTTCCCAAAAGCATATACATTTTGGGAAGTTCATGGTGAGAAACGTGGTATGAGATATGAGGATCAGTTTACTCATACCTCACAAGTAGGAAATCAAGTAGATCAACATGATCCGGTTAATTAAGCTGTTCACGATGCTTTCAGTGTTCAAGACGACAACTTCATGGCAGAAGTTCAGGGTCTAGAACTAGTTTTCTTCAGGAATGATGCAGCTTGGGAATTTTTCGCCCTAATGGATGAGCGATCGTCCTTTGTTTCAAGGTTGTCGAAATACTCAAAAGTATCTTTTTTTGATCAAATTGTACCATATCAAGTGCTTGTGTGGGATCATTGATAAGACAATGTCGATGTTCTTTGGAATTACTATGAGATGCTTTCCTTGACGTGGACCGTAACACCCCAAATTTCATACCACTTATTGTATCTCGTTGACACGTAGTGCGAGGAATACGATATTGACAAGTCGAGTAATGCGAAAGCAGAGAGCATGCATTATCGTTTGGATGATGAGTATCTAATAAAATGCTCGGGCATAAGTGGTATATCAAAAAAATCCGAAGGAATATTCAAAATAGGGTCCCTTTCCTTTACCTTTGGTCAAGTCTAAGATTCAAAACAAATTGAATCTTTGGTAACAGTTAACCTCATATACAAGTATGAAATGTAAATAACAGTATAACACATGTATAAGCATAGAATAATTTACAGTAAACAAGTCCCACCGTAACCGCAGTTATCGGCCTAGGACTGCAGCCTTATGGGACACGCAGCCCCAAAATCCATAGCTAGTAAATAAATGTGTAAATCATCTAGCAAACATGATCAGTCATACATGAATACATACATACATGCTAATAAGAGTTAAAGTTACTGTACGCGAACGTACCTTCCTTCCACATGAATAAATACGCCCGTCCTTTGAATCCGACTTGAGACATCCGGATATCCTAACATATTATCATATCAATTAGAATAATATCCTAAGGGTTACTTATTCCACCTTTGACCATTTTACCCTTAGTGGATTTGTTATTCCAATTTTACTGTTATATTTGTTTAAAAACGCTATTTCCAGCATTTTGCCCATATTTTTCACTAACTTTGAAAAATCATAATTAATTCTACAAAACACGAAATGAGGTTATGTAAAATTTCTCATGACCCTTGACATGTCTATTTTCAAGGAAATATAACGGCTTTAACTCGAAATACATGAGTCAATACCAGATTTTCTGTTTCCAATCACCTTTCGATTTAAATCCAAGTAAACAAGGTTCAACTTCAAAAATCATGATCTCCTTGTCCGAGCTCAAAACGTTACAAATTATATATCAATGGAAAGCCCTGGATGTCTACTTTCTTTCTGAAAATTTCATTATTTTATCTCATGCCATTTATTCTCAGATTTTAAAAATGTGAACATTGTCCCGATAAATTTCGAATAACACCTTGTCTTATAATGCGACAAAAAATTCTCATGAAAACTCTTATTTTTCAGCAAGCTTTTGATCCTAGAAAAAACATTAATCAACTGAAATAAATATAAGAGAGGGATTAAAAGTCTCACCTAAGTCCAAAAATCAATTGCATAAATCCTTGTTGCATTCACCGAACACTTTCTCAATTTCTATTATCCTCTCTTTCTCTTTTGGTTTCTCCACTATTCTTCTCTTTCTCTTTGTTGGACGACATACATATAGAAATGGGAAGGTGTGTATGTCCTCTATATATAGGCCAAAAGAAAATGAGAGATGGTGAAGCATACGTATAAATTTGGTGAATTTGGTGAAGTTTGGTGAATAAGGATAAAAGTGGATGTTAAATATATTTGTGTACATGAGAAAGGAGTCAATATGTAGGTTGGAGATTTTCTCCATTTCATACTTCACCCATTCTTCACCAAATCTTCAATTCTTACGGTGCATTCATTCATACATTCACATATACCAATTTTCCAAAAATGAGAAGGTGGAGTATATGTATCATTTGGTGGAAGTTTGGTGGATAGTGTTAAAGTAGTTGAAGAATATATGTGTGAATGTGTGTGGGTGTTGGCAAGAGGGTGGAGTGTGTGTCTCTTGTACAAATATCCTTCCATCTAAAGTGAAGTATGATGATAGAAAGGTATTGCTTAATAAAATAAAGCAAATGGACAAGCATGGAAGCATCGTGAATATTGATGTGGCTATTATAAAAATATTCTATAGCCTACTTTGTTGACCAATGAAATATATTCACATGAGCACTTGGAATTTCCTAAGCTTATTCACACTTGTAATCCTCCATGACACACCTCATCCACTCTTCACCGATTTTTAACTCCTACAGCATATGTAAATACATCTTCCACAATTAACTTCTCTAGACCATAAAATATTGGTTCTAAAATTTCTAGACCAAAAATTATCCTCTAACTATTTTTCCTTGAATTATTGGGAAAATAGGCCTCAATATCCAAAAAATAGCTTTAAAACTATTTAGGCAAAATTTTCATAATAAATTCCCATAAAATATTTCTTATTTTCAAATCCAAAAATTTGGGATATTACATGGACATTCCCACAACCTTCTACGAGGCCAAGAAGGTAATCAACATATTAGGCTTGAACTACGAAAAAATTGATGCCTGTCCCAACGACTGTATGCTTTATTGGGGAGAGGATGCTCGGAGGGAGACTAGTAAGAAGTGTCACACTTCGAGGTTCAGGACAGTTCAGAGAGGAAAGAAGCAGAAGAAGAAACCCGCAAAGATTTTAAGGTACTTTCCGTTAAAACCTCGCTTACAAAGACTGTTTATGTCGTCTAAGACAGCTGAGCATATGAGGTGGGATGAAGCTGACAAGAACAAAGATGGTAAACTCGAGACATCCATGGGATGCTGAAGCGTGAAAGCGTTCGACTGATTTTCCTAATTTCGCGGTGGACCCTAGAAATGTTCGTCTTGCTTTGGCGGCCGACGGCTTTAATCTATTTGATCTTAGCACAAGCTATAGTATATGGTCAGTTGTTTTGATACCGTACAACTTGCCCCCTTGGATGTGTATGAAACAAAGCTCATTCATTATGTCCATGATCATTCTAGGCAAAAAGGCACCGGGAAATGACATCGATGTGTATCTCCAATCACTGATCAAGGAGTTGTGGAATGTAGGCATCGAGACGTATGACGCACACAAGAAGAAACTGTTCAACTTGCGTGCGGCGTTGATGTGGACTATTAGTGACTTCCCTGGACTGGGAACATTATCCGGGTGGAATGTGCATATCGGCCTTGCGTGTCCGGCTTGTAATTTTGACTCTGACTCAGTGCGCCTTCCCATAGTTTTAAGTGGTACTTCATGGGTCATTTGAGGTTTCTCGATGGTACGCACAGGTTTAGGTTGCAACACAATCGTTTCAATGGGCAACAGGAAAAAAGAGGACCTCCTCGGAATTTATCTGGTGCAGAAATCATAGAGCAGCTTGTGGATGTTGAATTTGAGTATGGAAAAAAGACGATGTAGCAAAGGTCGTGACAAAGACTGTCAGGGGTTCTAGTTCTGCACCCTAGCAATGGCGGAAGATAAGCGTCTTCTTCACTCTTCCGTATTGGAAAGATAATTTGCTCCGACATACGATCGGATGTCATGCACATTGAGAAGAATGTGTGCGACAATGTGTTGTACACGATTTTGAACGAACCAGGCAAGTCAAAAGATCATCTTCAAGCAAGGAAAGATTTACGGGAGATGGGGGTTTGTGGAGACGCGTGGCGGATGAGCATGATGATTTCAACCGGCAAAATTCACCCGACAAAATCCGAATAAGGAAATCTTCCTCGTGACGTTGAAGAAGATAAAAGTTCTTGACGGGTATTCAAGAAACATTTCATGATGTGTTGACGTGTAGGCTCGAAAGGTTCGAGTGAAGAGTCATGACTCACATGTGCTTATGCAACAGTTACATCCGTTGGCCATAAAAAATACGCTACCATTGGATGTGTCGATCGTTTTGATCGAGCTTTATACTTTCTTTCAGAAGTTGTGTTCCAAGGTTTTGATCGTGGATGAGCTCGACCAGCTGTAACAGAAAATCATTCTTACACTGTGTCATTTGGAGATGATCTTTCCTCCATCATTTTTCATGGTCATGGTTCACCTAACAGTACACCTTGTTCACGAAACAAAGCTTGCTGGCCCGGTTCACTACCGATGGATGTATCCTATTAAGAGGTACTCATTTAAAATTAATTACTTTAGCATTACTCCCTAGTCTTACGTCTAACCATTGATGTATCGACATTTTCCCTTCATTACTTTATAGGTTTCTTGGGAAAGGCGAAGTCTTACGTGAGGAATAAGGCGTGGCTTTGAAGGTTCAATAGCGTAAGGTTATATTGGGGATGAGGTCTTATATTTTTGTTCCAGGTACTTTGATGACATTAAGACGTCATTCAACCGACCGCCTCATGTTGACAATTGTCCGATCCAATGCCATCAGCAATAGAGTTGTTAGTTTCTCGTGTTGGTAAACCAGTTGGCGGAAGTGAGAACTTCAAACTCACGACACTTGAGAAGATTCAAGCACATAGACATGTCTTGATTAATTGCACTAAAGTTGAACTGTACCTTCAGTAAGGATTACACACAAATAAAAATATATATATATATATATATATATATATATATATATATATATATATATATATATATTATATGTTATCCTATATATTTCCTTACATTTTATACTCACATTTCATGCTCGTCATCGCATGTTTAATTGCAGGGAATTCGGGAGTCATGTGAAGCGTCAACTGAGGATCCGTACGCAGACATCCTCCGAAATTGATAGAAAGGTCCACATAATTCCTAGGTTTGTTTACGAGGATAATAATGAATGAGCACAACCCGGACTCACCAGAATTCAGAGCTCTCGCACTCGGCCCACTTGACCATGCCCAAAGATTTACGACATACAATGTCAATGGTTTCAAGTTTTGCACCGTTTCACGAGATCAGGGATTGTTGACCCAAAACTCGGGTGTTTATGGCACGTTTAGGACGAGGAGTTATGCAAGCAACAGTGACGGGAACATGCAGTTCGATGACGTCCCATATTATGGAAAGCTTCTTGATGTGGTCAAGATAAATTACCAAGGCTGTTTCACTGTGACGCCGTTCAAGTGTTTGTGGGTGAATACGACAACGTCCTGGGGACTCACGAATGATGACTTAGGCATCACATCAGTGAATTTCTCCAGGCCTATTCACAATGGTCAGTCTGGAGATGATGAGCCGTATATTCTTGCCTCAGAGTCCCATCAAGTTTATTATGTTGCCAATGAGAGGCACAGGGATTGGAATATGACGGTTCACTTAAAGCCTTGGGACCTTTACGACATGGGCGATGGTGATAACGTCGCCTATGATTGTGAGCCGTTCGGCCGGCCCGGTTTCAAAACTTCTTCCCGAGATGGCGATGACAATTTACCTATAGTTCGGTATGTTTTTTAATATACGTTTTATGAAATAATAACATTTAACCAAAGTTTTATTTATGTTCAAACATATTCAACTCACACATAACATTTTATACAAACTTTCTTTGTAGGGATGGTGACGAAGATTGAGAGAAAAGATTATGCCTATGATGTAATATGTAATATTCTTCTTATTATTTTTAAAAAAAACCACAATACTATTTGTATCGTTTATAAAACTGCTACAAAACCAAAAAAAAACCGCTACAAAAAGCTACCTCTACAAAAGACGTATCCCAAATAGCTACTACGTAACACCGCTACAAAAAGTGACAACTAAAACACTACAAAATGATGCGCAGATATCAAAACAAATACCCCCACCAAACTACATTTAATATGCTTCAGTTTCTTTTTCTACACACGTTTTCTCTCCGTATTTACTCATAATTTTACGTTTTCTCAAAGAGGTTAAGTGTTTGAAGGGGGTAAGTGCCGTTCTGTTGGGATACGTACACGCAGCGGAAGGATTCTCATCCATTAAAACTTACGGATCCCTTGAGAGGATCCATCAACGTCGTTTAGATCAAGGTTCGTTAGAAACAATACCTATGCGAAATTCGTGAGCGTCCTACGTTCAATTCGTTCTCGTGGGATACCTACTCGATCAACAGGAGCATACTCTACGAATCCCCTCCCTCTATCGGTATCCACACTTGACCTCGAACACGACGGCGGCGTGCTAGCGCGCCTTCATTATTTTCGCGTCTCTTCTTTTTTCTCTCTAAGGTTTCTCGCGGCTTTTCTAATATATCCGTCTTTTTAATACGACTAGATCAATATCTATTATAGAGTTTCTAAAACCCTAATAAGCCGTATTAAAATATTCAAAATTAATCCAATTAATCTTGAAATTTGAATTTGAATTAAAATAATATAATAATTAAATCTATCAAATAGATCTAATCTAATATATTTAGTTAATCCGAATTATAAGCCTACTGAGATTTAATTTATCTTTATAAATTAATTCCGAGATATGATATCTTTTATTTAATTAAATATGAGATACTATATCTCAATTTAATTAAATACGAGATACTATAGCTTTATTCGAAAATTAAATCGAGATACAATATCGCAATTTATTATAGTTATTTAATTTATCAAATAAATTAAATACTATATATAATAATATTATTATCTATAAATAATATCATTATAAATTTCAAATTTAATATATATATATATATCCTAGATTAAATATAGTATTCATTAAATCTTAGACACATATAAGATTCAATGAATTTGGATACTTTTGCTCGTGTTGGGCTATTCTTGTGTGCGACGCCCACATGAGATTGGCAGTGGGTCAATATTGTACCAGCCTACAAGTTGCAAGCAGCCTCTAGCAAGACATTGTGATTACCCAATTCATATGGGGATCGATGATACGATATAACCTATCATACAATCATGTCACGTCCCTTTTGTCACGCGATAATTTGGTCAAGGATGAGGCATGAATAATGTCAACTTCCTGTTCTTGACCATTACTTTCTCGATTCTTAAGTAGTCTAACAATTGAAATGGAAACTCCTTTCCATCGTAGTATGGCCATACATTTCTCAGACTCACTATTGAGGGGCCCAGTATTATCTCTCTACAAATGTGAGGGACAAATTCCATCTTGACCATTCACATTCCTCTGCATGAAAACCATTGATCCTGATCCAAGCCTTTATCATCACCCGGTCAAAGGTGACTTTTGACTAGGTCAAAGAGCAGCGACTTATCATGTAGGAATCCATGATGATCTTAGGTCAAAGGCGTTGTGACGTTAGTTATACATAAGAAAAGCTTATGACTTAATCCATGCAGCTTTCTCATAGTGGGTCGGTCCAGCACCTTGTACTCTTACAAGTGCCTATGACTTTGATTCGTATCTCCATACTCATCAAAGTCATACTGGTCTTATTTCATCTTCGTTCCCTTGTAGATGACCGACCAGGGACATTTAGGATAATCTATAAGATATATCCAAGGATCAGTTATCACTATAAACATGCAAATGAAATGATAACTAAAGGAGAATACTTTAAATAACATAAACGTTTAAAGTACAATGACTTGCCCCTAGGGCATAATTTCCAACACGTTCAACCGCATCAAATCCAATGATTATCTTCTACCTGCATTGATACTAACTTTTGTTATTTTACGGTGTGCATTACGTATTTTTTTACATTTTCTTTCTACTTTTCGTATATATTATTCGATCCACATTCACACACAATTTTTGTAGAAGTAATTATATTTTAATTAACTCATAATTAGTTGTTATTATACTTACATATTTTTATTGTTTTCTACTATATATTAACCTTATATAATCAAATATCATATTGTAATATAATTTATTTTCACAAAAAATATAAATTATTATTAATACAATATTTAATTAATTACTTTAATTAATAAAAAAATTATTTATTTTTTCAATTTCATTTGTTTGTAGCGGTTAATGAAACCGCTACAAATACGAACAAAAATATGACGGGCCAAAACTACAAAAAATGACGGGAATATTTTGTAGACAAATATAAAATACTGAAAAAATGTCACCAAAATTGTTTTCCAAAAAAATGGCGGGATTTATTTGTAGCAGTTAACCACTGCTACCAATATTGGCTGACAAAATGTTTTCCCCAAAAATTGGCGGGAATATTTGTAGCGGTCATATAAGCGCTACAAAATATTTTGAAACGTTTGGCGCTACTTTTTTATATAATTAGTTACGGTTACGTAACTGCTACAACCGTGATCGATCTCAATTTGTAGCGGTTTTCTAACCGCGACTAATGTTCAAACAAGAAATTAGGCTGGCCTCATATAGTGGCGGTCATTTGAAACTGCTACAGATACAGTAGTTGTCATGATATATATAGTAGCGGTTTTTTAACCGCTACAAATTGGTTTGCCATAGTGGATTTTGTTGCGGTTTGTTTAACCGCTACAAATGTCATTAATGTGCTAAAAGCTGCTACAAATATGTCATTTAAACCGCTACTAATGGTCTATTTTTTTTATAGTGTCACCATTGCCTCCGGTCCCATCATCCTCACCTCTACCCCCGCCTCGTCATGCTTCCCCTCCCGTCGCGCTTTGGTTTGTCTACTTTGTCTTTGGTGTGTACGCCATTTCGTTTTCACTTTCTTATTCTTTGTTATTGTTGTTGTTTGTTTTTTCGAATATGTGATTCTAGATCCTCGATCTTGGATCTCGCAATCAACAACGTCCGTCTTTGGTGTCCGCCATTTCCATTTTCACTTTCTTATTCTTTGTTATTGTTATTGGTAGTTTCCTTCGAATCTGCGATTCTAGATCCTCGACATGGATCTCAGCTCACATAGGTAATAGAATAGGTGAAGGTCATCCGCGACAGTGAAGGACGGTGATGGAAGGATGGTCACCGGCGACCAAAAAGGGACGGTGATGGAAGGATGAAGGTCTGGTTCAGAGTGAAGGTCTTGTTCATGGCTCTCTATTTTTCTCCTGGATCGAAGAATCAGAGGTTTGGAGGGTGATTTTAGAGGGAACTTTGGTATTTTCAGAACTATAGTGTGGGCCTCAGCCCCAATTAACACAATTAAACAAGATTTTAACGGTGCTGTGACTTTTGCACCTATTTTATAACCACATGTGCATTTTTGCACCTAAAAAAGTACTTGGTGTTGGGCGCTCCTAAGGGTAAAACATATGTGCATTTTTGCACCTCTATCCTATTGAAAATGTATGTATATGAGTCAATATTACCAACTTATGTGAAAGTGATTTACCTTTTAATCCTTCGAGTTTAAGAAAAATTACATGGAATTTAGTAATATAGATTAACATAAAGAAATATATTCTTATTGATAATACAAATTATTTTTTAAAAAAAATGCATCTTTAGCCCTATATATGTTTTTACTCATATCGGGAGTACCAATTAACATACAGTTAACGTAGTAACAAAGTGATACAATTTGTTAAAACAATGTTAGTAAATTACACATTCAAAAATTCATAAGGAACACTCTTAGTTTTTTGAATTTGTGCAGATAATTTTACATTATTAATCAATTATTATTTTACTAATGAATACAACATGCCTATAACAATGAACTCCTTTACATACCAAAAAAAAAACAATGCATTACCCATGGAATTACCAACAAAACAATATTTGTTGTATTCCCAGATAGAATGGTGATAGAAATTGCAGCCGGTACCATTCTTGAAAGCCATCGATGTCGTGACGGGCAAATTCCATCAAAAATTCCAACGGCAGTATTACATTTCTGACGGAATTCTCCGACAGATGTATTCTGTCAACAATTTCCATCGGAACTATGATGGAATTTGCGACAAAAACTCTTGCAGGCACTTTCTAATGGAATGTCGTCGAAAATTATTGACCAAATTATTCTATCACTGAAATTTTTATGTTTGTTTTTAAAATATTTATAAAACATTACCGACGGAATTGCATGAATAATTTCGTCAATACAAAGGGCGATTTCTCCATGGAAACGACAAAATTGAGCTTCTCCTACCTAAGGTGCGGCGCACGACATCTCATTAGAAATCCTTAAGCCCTTTTCCAAGGTTCGATTTGGTGCTCGTAAAATCCCCTTCTCCGATTTCCATCTGCTTGTACAACTTCAATCGGCCTCTCCCTTGCCGCCTAGAGTTAGTTGATTTTTCTCAGCTGGGGTGAGTTGTTTGATAATTGTTTGTCATGAATCTCTTTGCGATTGTTTATTTGGTTGATTTGTTGACAAATTCTTCTTCTATCGTCTCGATTTTTTCGTGAAAAAGTAGGGTAGGGGGATGGCGACCAACTTCTATAACACGGTACCATATTCCTCTAGTTGTTTCAAATTATGATGATTCTTAGAATTTAATGGTTAATATTTCATTATCTCCAGAAAGTCAGTATTGAAACTTACAAAGGATTTCATGGGCTGTCAATCTCTTGTTAGGATCTTTATCGAGCATCTTGCTAACCAAGTTCTTTGCACTTTCAAAAATATGAGGCTAGGGATCTGACTTGAAATCAATGTCCCTTTGCAATACCTCGTTAAATATTTGTGCCTCCGACTAAGGAAATTACAAATTTTTAGAATCAAGTTCATATGATTAAGAAAAAACATAGGATCCTCACGTCTTGGACATGTTATTTGATGAACTCTTACTAGCCCAAAATGGAGGCACCCCACTTAACAAAATGTAGATGATCACGCCAAAGACTCCACATATAAGCTTTTGGACCATAACGCTTCTTTAGGACTTACGGTGCAACGTAGTATGGACTTTGAAAGTGGAATATCACCTAGGGGTGAATAGAGGATTTCAAATTCCTTTTGTGAAAGCGAAGAAAACTATAACTTAGGTTGAAAATCGTGCCAACAATATTGATGATTCATTTTTACATGACATTGCTTGAGGCCAAAAGAGAAGAGAGAGAATATGGCCTATGTACTTTGTCAATGGGTACAAGTTTCATATAGCCAAAGTTGCTCGATAAGTCATATTTCGTCATATATTTCTTATGTGTTATGATTTGTTTTGCATGGTGAAATTGAGCTTTAATGTGTCTTATTTGATGAGATATGTTGGAATTCATGCACATGTGGAAATAGGGGATAGATGAATTAAGTTGTTGAATTTCGAATGATTTTCCACATATAGGCAAAAGAAAAGGATTCATTTTAATGGATTATGAAATCGCATGACAAAACTGACATGATGCTACAACAAAGTGGATGTTTGCTTTGAACTAACATCACAATGCTATCCCAATGCTATAGGATCATAAGTGATAAATCGTTATATCTTTGTGTTATGCTGATATTTTCTCGAGGATATTTCAGGAAATAAAATGTAGGTAATTGAGTCGAACGTTAAGATGACGATTGATTTAACAGAGACAAAAATAGAAAACACGGAGAATCGAATGGAAGATCTGTAGAATCCCACGGAATTAAAGAAAAAATCAATCAACCGAATCTAGAGAGTTGGGACTAACAGGATTGGAAAGCCCAACTTACTGGATGAACGACGCCAAGGTCCTGACTACAAAAGAAAAAGACGGCTAAACCTAAAGCAAGTCAGCGATAGATGACACAACTCAAAGTGTGAAATTGGATTCATTGAGAAATATCAAAATTCCGCCGAGAGCTGCAGAAGACAGATTGTGATAGAAGTTAGACGGAGTTGAAGAAGACGCAGAGGCATTGCGTGAAAGACGTTCCCTACGTCGTCGACTCTTCGACAATCCTTTCTATTTTAGATTTTCTTTTTGTCATTGCTTAGGGATTATATGTCTTTGTTTCAATTGTGTTTCCTTCATCATCCATGAATTAAGTTATGTTGCCTATGTGAAGATGGATTCTTAAGTTGTAATATGAGACTAGTTTGTTAGTTGGCCGTTGATAGATGGGAATAGTGGCCTTAGCATATTGGAAATGAGTTAAGGTTAGACCTCTTTTAAGCAATGCGTGCTAGGTGAGTTTGTGCAGGACTCGATATAAATTGTAAGCTATAGGAATGTGTTTACCTCACATAGCCAAGACACCTTGGTTAAATTGACGTTCTAAGCACGAAAATCGCCATAGGAATATGGGAGAAATAGAGTAAGGGATGTACTTACAAGATCACGGAAGCTTCTATATAAAGTAGTGGTGAGTTAATTGAATAACATTGCGATAGGCATTTTGCTGAGCATTGCGGAAGCTGTGTAGTAGATTGCTATAACAATGTGATTGATGCAATCTGAGGGATTAATGTGACTTAGGATAAAATCTGAGGTCTGCCTATTTTAAATATGATTTTCTCAACCGAACTCTTATCAACTATTCTATTTTATTTGTTAGTATTAATAGTCAAACCAACCATTATAATTTTTGCAATCACGCAACTATTGGATGCATAATCGATGTTACAATCTTTGTGGGACGTTACTCTACTTACTATTTTATTACTTGTTTGATTGTTTCACTTGCCACAAGGGGATTTTGACCAACATTGCCCTTAATAAATCAACCAACAATAGTGGTGTATGCATTAAGGGAACTGACTATGCAAAAGAAGAATATGAATTCTATGGAATTCTACAAAAGATTGTTGAACTTCAATATACAGGTGTCCCTGTGAAGTGAGTTGTGTTGTTTAAATGTGACAGATTTGATCCAACACCGAATCGTGGTACCAATGTTCATCCACATTATAGGATTTGTTGAAGTTCATGCATCACGGAGGTACAATAAGTATGACCCATTTATTTTGGCCTAACAAGCAATGCAGGTATATTACATGCCTTATCCTTGTTGCCGTCAAAAGCAAAATTGGCTAGTTGTTATTAAGATAAAGGTGGCACTCCTGAATCTGAAGCAAATGTAGGGTCATTTCAAGTGGATGAACTTGAAGTCATACTTCTAGTAATTGTCCACGATGATGAAGTCACTACGCCAATAATTAACACTCCTACATCGAAATTCGCTATGAGGATGTAGATATGCCGATGGATAACATGGAGTATGAAGATTATGAAGACTAAGAAAAAGATGAAGACGAACACGATAATATATAAATTATAAGAGTTATGACATTTCATTGTTATTAAGTTTTTGAGATTAACTTTGACTGCATTGACATTTAATTGATATAGTTTTTATTTTTATTCAATTTTCTCATGATTTATTTTTTTCTTCTTACTAATTGATCTCTCACAATGAATATGTAGATGTCAAGACGTCGCTCAAAGTGTGATAGCGGCCAATTAAGTACTCCACAATCTTTTATTCCTCAGTAACGTCCTAAGTTGTCTATTCCTTATGTGACAACTACTTTACTCCATCTATTTACTAAGGTAGTAGACCATAGTTATCATTTGTATCATCTCCTCAATTGCACGAATCAGCTATCGACCCTCATTACCACCTTAAATGCATGGATCAATTTTGAAACCCACATTATCCCCTCAATTTCATCATAAATCATGCGAACCCTTCTTACCATAATGCATGAATCAATTGGTGGACAATCATTATCACCTGGCCCTTCTCCATCTCAAATCCTATATCCTCAAATGTCATTTCATGGAACAGAATCTTCACACCCCCTTACTCCACGGGGTCCTCGTGGTAGATTATCGCCTTGGGGTCGTGATCCGATAGATGGTTGAATATGAATGTATACTAAAAAAACAATGCAAGTCATTAGCAAGCTTGCACTAGTTTGTATCTTTATTTAGTATATCATAAAGCCTTTATAACATTTACAACGATATTTTTACAATTTTTACTAGGTTTAATCCTGTTGTTTGTTCTATACAGCCAAATTCTTCTGTAATTCAAGGGAAATTTGACTATCCATGTTATAGTTGAAAAGCAACACTGTTTGTCAATTATAGGAAAATATGGTTTGAAGAATGGGCGTTATATATTATATCTTATATTTATATAGTGTCTAATTTTTTCTTCATTATGTTTTTGTTTGTTATATTTTTTCTTTCTCGAGAAAATATAAATGGCTACCAAAATATGAAGATGGTGTAAAGAGAATATGGAATGCAAAGTGTTCAAATATCTTAAGAGGTACAATGCTTTCTATCAAGAATGAGTTGTTTCACAAGAAACTAAGTGGATTCCACACAAAGTGATGAATGAGTTAGAGAGAATGTGGACAACACCAGAATATTTGAGCAAGTATGAGACAGCAAAAACCTCGAGCCTCTAGCAAAATAGGCACTCAACACAAAGGGTTTAGTATTCGTAATATTGAGCATAAGAGAATATTGGAAAGAATTTATCTTTAAATGATTCAATCATTATTTATTTAATGCTTCTTATAATACATCTTTATAAATACCTGTAGGCTGAAGATTTGGGAAGAGAGCCTTCAGTGTTTGAATTGTTTAAGAAGACTCATTATAGTGAGAAAACTAGAGAATTTGTGGACCATCGTGCGGCTGCAACTAATGTAACTATATCTTTCTAATATATCATTGGCGGCAACTCTTACACATTATTGTTTGTGCATGTCTGTTGCTCTGAGTTTCCACCGGTAAAGTTATTGCATGAAAGATCTCTATGTACAAGTACCTTTAGGAAAAGTTTAGAAACTACCCTTAGGAAACTGTTAATGACCCTCTTATATATGCATGCCAGATCATAGTTTAAAATATCGCATACGTAATTATTTTGTGTCCCACTAATTTCTAATTAACTTTTTTAAAGTATTAATTTTTAAGAACCCGATCAAGTCGTGTAAGATTTTTGTTCGCCTTATATGAGAAATATGGTTTGGAAAGAAATCATGATGTACTTTGCTTGTAGTATGAATTTCGATTCTAAAGGCGTCTATCGGTTACGAGATAAGTAATGTCCAATCTAATTAGGATGAACTTAATTTGTGGTTAGAGGTTACATGTGTTAAGAACAAGAAGGGTCGTATATGTGGGTTGGATCTGAAAATCGACATATTGTTTCTTCTGCCTCACCTCTTTCCATCAACTTGATGAGGGATTCTAATGTTCAAGAATTTCACACGAGGATAACACACCTCACACAAGAGACTGCACACCTCAAATAAGATAATCAACACCTTAAACAAGCAATCGAGATGATTATGTCTAAATTTTAAGGAATGGGGATTCAATTACCTATTCTCTCTAACCATGCCAATGATGAGGCTCCATCTCGCTACCAATGCAAATGAAGAACCCGAAAATGAGAGTTGAGAACTTGTGGCTTCCTTGTTATTTTCACCGTTTCCATACACTTGTGACTTTTAACTTACATTCGGCCTTTTTTAAGTGGCTTTGAACTTGTGACATTTTACCTTGTTCAAATTTTAGTTACTTTGAACTTCTTACATTTGAAGTTCAATGATCAAACTGATTAACTCATTTGAGTGCGTTAAAATTGTTTAAAAAAAGGCTTAAAAAACCGAAGGGTGGGAATATTCTGTGGAATGATTACACACGAAATTTTGTCTCCAATTCAGCGGGAATTCCGTAGTTACTTTGCCACAGAATTGCAGATGGAAATCTGTGGGTAACTTTGCCACAAAATATGTCACAACTTTGCGACGCAAGATTTCGTATGTATTCCATCCCAAATTTTTGATGAAAATTTTATGTCAAAAATTCCGTTGGAAAATAGTGACGGATTGAAATTCCGTCAAAATAGGTCTTTGCCACAATTTTTTAACCACAAACTTTGGTCCGTCGGAAATTAATTACCGACGGAATGCCATCATGATATAGTGTTTTTTTTTTAGTGAACTTCATTCTTTTATGTAGATAATTCTTTTAAAATTTAAATTGTGGGCAAAAAAATCCACAGAAGTCATAAGTGTTAAACATACAAGTTTTAACGTGTTGCCCGCGATTAAGAAAATAACATATTAGTTGATTGCAAAAGGTTATTAGCAAATTAAAATTTTTATAAAAGGGAATTACAATGAGGTTTAAAAAAGAGATTCAAATCTATTTTTTGCGGTACCTTACCAGCAAAACAGAGATTTAGTTACCTATAAGTCCAATAACAACTAGAGAGCATATAATAGCAAATGTCAGTGCAAGAAATAATAATATATTTATACTCTTCACTTGTCATTGTGACTTCTTGGTAATTAACTTCCTTCTTTGGGATCTCAATATAATTCCCTCTAAATTTAACGAAATTGTATACAATTTAATACAGAAAAGGATAAAAAGGGGGGAAAAAGTTATGGACTCCATAAAGTTTTGGGGAGACAAAGGCATATATGCAGTTTTAGCGTAAAGCAAGCAAGAAATTTTTTCCTTCAAAGAAAGTTAAACTTCTTTTATGGTTGGATAATTTTATAGATTCTCTAAATACATTTGTATTCAGTAAAGTAAAAAAATTAAGAAGACACCTGGAGATGATCCGATCGAACTTATTTAAAGCACACCTTTATGTAAAATTAGAAAGTGACAGAGAAGATAAAAAGCCAATGTATCATGATAGGAACAAAAATACCCTCAACAAGGATTCTTGTTCACTCCTGCTCACTTAAGACAAAATGGCTGTAAAAAACATTGACAATATGTTCATACATGATTGAGTTTTTTCCCCATAATACATAGGTACCCCCTACTCTTGAAGGTAATCATGTTCAAAGTATTATCAGCCACTAAAAGTAAACATCTCTTATACTAAAGAGTTAAACTTTAGTTTGTCACATTGTGATAGATTAATCCATTCCATTTGATCAAAGGCATGTCCTTAAAGATTCTTTTTTATAATGGGTCAAGGTGTAAATTTACCTCAAAATTTTTTGCTCAAGTGTAATATTTCTCCGAAAGTTTTTTTTTTTGGGACTCAATATTAGCCTAAAAGTTTTAAAAGCGTATGATATTCTTTTATTTTATTTAAAAACTAATGTGGACCGTTAAAAATAAGCGTTAGACCATTAACATTTTTAACGGTAAGTGGCAACATTGTTCCCTTTTAACATTTTAGGGTTGACATTGAATTAAAAAAAACTTTCAGAATAACATTATTCCTAAGTGAAAATATCTGGAGCAAATTTGTACTTTAACTCTTTTATCCCTTTCACATAGGATGTGCATATGAGCCAGACCGGGCCAAGTTGACTGTGAATCTAAAGCCAAACCAGGAAAGACATCGAATACAATTTTTGAACCTGAGGCCTAGTTCTCGAGTGTGTTAATGGTCCGTGTTAGTTTTTTAAAAAAGTATGTCAACATTGCTCTTTTTAAATAGAATATAACAACATTGCTTCATTTTAACATTTTCAGAGTGACATTAAACCTAAAAAGACTTTCAAGGTAATTTTGTTTCTCTGAAGCAAAATTACACCTTAATCCTTTTATAATTCCTTTTCACATAGGATTTGCATATGAAGCAAACCAGGCCAGGTTGACTGTGAATCTAAAGTCCAACCTGGAAAGACATTGAATACAGTTTTTGATCCTGAGGCCCAGTTCTCGAGTTTGCAGCTTAGAGGGATATCTTGCCTGAAGCTAGCTCCTGAGAGAATTTTGAAGTTTCATGTGTTACAACACTAAAATATTAGACAATGAATCAAATGTTGCCATTCAATCTGAGAGGATTCTATGGAAAAACATAGGGAAAATGATATAAAGATCTCAATTAAGAAAAAGAATATCAGAAAAGTCCAAAAACTTGTCAATGATGACTCTTTCATTTGTCATTGACAAGTTATAAATTTTTCTAATATTATTTTCTTTAATTGGGATCTTATTGAGATTTTCCCAAAAACATACAAGCAATGTAAGTTTCTTACTAAATCAATCAATCATCATCAATTAACAAGTAACTATATTCTTGAAAACTTGTAATACCCAGTTTAATGAAAATGGGTCATTTCATATCCACTAATAAAAAATACACAATAGTAATTATTATTATTAGTATTATTATTTATTTCCTTAATTTAGGTTTGTCCATTGATTATGCAATATATCTAATCAAACATATTACATTTTTTTTTTTGTACATTTCCTAATTTCCTCAAACCGTCGGTTTAGATCCACCAATCAATAAATACACCATAGAAAAATTATTTCAGGTACAATACTCCCCTCATGCAACGCACGGGGAAACATAGCCTGTTTTCAAAATAATCTAGGATACCTCAGTTTTCTATACTAGTAAAAGTGAAAATTAATTTTTTGGTCCTTATAGTTTTGAACTGATTGTAAATTAGTCTATATACTTTGATTTGGTGCAACTCAACCCCTATAAGTTTAACTTAGTTGTAACTCAATCCCTATACTTTGATTCGATGCAACTCAGTTCTTATAATTTAGTCCCTATGTTTTTTTTAAAAAAAAAATAATATATATAATAAAGTTCAGGGACTAAATTATTAAATAGATAAAATTATAAGGACTAAGTTGCAGTGAATCAAAATTCAGAGACTGAGTTGCAATCAAGTCAAAACTATAGAGACTGAATTGCACCAAATCAAATGATAAGGACTGAGTTCCAATTAGGTCAAAACTATAGGGACTAAAAGATTAATTTTCCCTCACTAAAATGAAGTCTCAAGATTTATAATTATTAATAATTGCAATGTAAAGTAGGCCACTCTTTGCCACATTTCCCTCAGTAACATATTTTAAACGCACAGTGCAGAATTTAATGAAGAAAGAATCATGAACACAAATCCAAGATAAGAACCTACAATTAGACGGGAGCTTGAGTAATCGAAACGATCGGGAAATCGCCAAGCCCATCTACTTGAGCTTGTTTAAGTCTGTCCTTAAAGGCAAGAGAACTGAAAAATGAATAAGATATTTGAAATTAGCGCGGGAGGCTCGAAATTAAAACGGGATTATTTTGAGAAAGCCTCGGGTCGACCTGCAGGCGCTCTTTTTTAGTTTTTTTTTCATTTTTAAATTTATTAATTTATATATATATATATATATATTTTGTATTTGTTATAGAGTTCTTTATCCATTTAACTACAAATACATAATAACTATACTCTAATTTTATGATTTGGTTTATTATTTGTTGCAAATAAAGATTATGGATGTGTTCGTGATGTGAGAGAAGAAATTCATGATGTTCTTACTCATGCTAATTCTTAGTCAAAGTGAAGAACAATCAAATGTCGTTAAAATTAATGATATTGACGAAGATGACGATAATAATAAGTCATGCGTACTAATGTCTCTTAGTGATATGTTTTTTTATGTTTTATGTGAGTTATTTGTGACATAGTTTCTTTTAATTATGAATTAGTAATCGTCTTTATTTATTATATGATTCGTGTTGTAATTTACTAATTATATTTTTTAAAAAAGTGGAGAAAATAGTTAAAATTTGGAATAGTAATTTTCGGGCAGTGGAGGGCCGGCCACGACCCACAGTACTTTACGGTAGGGCTTCGAAAAACGAGATGTTTTCTTACGCCTACTGGAGGGCTGGCCCTGGCCCTTCACGGGCCGGCCCTGATTCCCTGATTCCCAGCTCTAATTTATAAGTAACTAATCAAGCACATCAAAAACATAATGTAAGGAAAGAATTAATGATTACGCAGATAAAACAAGCAGATAATGAATTTAAATTTTAAACCAGAATACCTTAAATGCACTCTACAGGAAAATGACTCGGAATATATATTCATAACACAAATGCAGGAATGGTCAACCTCAGCATATATTTATTGTACTATGATATAGAAATCTGAGGCAGCAGCATCTTCTCTCCTCAATATACAACTGACTATCTTCCCCACATTGCATCTGAGACAGAACAATACTAGCATACCATTATAAAAAAGAAAGAACTGAATTCCATAATGTGTTCTTATTTTTTTGGTTGCAGAGGCAGAATCTGAAAAAGAGAAGTCAATGTTTGCTTGTCAGATTCTGATTACCATGTTATTTTTATCTTTCTTTGTTTTGGTTGCAAAAGGAGTTGCTCCATTAATGTTACTCAAGAGCTAATTCTGCAACAAGCAAATGTGAGTTCAATTAGTAATCCAGCTTTCCACAAGTTCATTGAAGGTTGCATTAAGTTAATCTAGTTTGTTCACATTCTTACCTGCTTATGCTTTAGCTCTTTATCCAACAAACCAAAAGTCCTCAAAATTTTGAGATCAGATCTATCCCCCAGGCCACTTCAAAAACCGAAGTTAGTTTGCTTTCACCAGATCAGCTAAAGTGGTTTCTGAATAATCAAATTCAGCTCCTAAATTAAGGAGCAGTGCTTCCCAAGCCCTAGCTCCTGGGGCAAAACTTCTTGCAATAAATTTCTTCATCAATTCCAGTGCTTCAGCAAACAAGCCCTTTTGGCACATCTCATATATCATATTATCCAAAGTTGAAGACTGTGGATAAAAACGCTTCTCCAACATTTCATCCAATAAAGAACATGCTTCAGTAATCTCAGCTTTACCAATCAGACCATCAAGCATGATCCTATATGTATGCAAGTTGAGTTCAATCCTTTTCATCCTCATCTCCTTCACAAGCCCCCTTGCCCTACTTGATTCCCCAGCCTTACTTAAGGAAGCCAATAAAGTATTGTAAGTAACCACATTTGAATTGCATCCCAAATCTTCCATAGAAGAAACTATCTTAAGTGCCTCATCAACCTTATCCTCTTTACACAAGCAATTTATGTACACGTTATAAGTATAAATATCAGGGACAAGTCCTAACACAAGCAATTCGTCAAATAGTTCATGTGCTTTCACATAATTCCCTTCTGCAACAATACCACTTAAAACCATGGTATAACAAACAATATCAGGCTTGATTCCATCTTCTTTCATCTGATTCAGAATACCCAAGGCATCCCTACCTCTTTCTTCCTTCACCAAAAACCTCATCAAATTGGAATAGTCCATCATACTGGGACAAAATCCAAACTGCTTCATATCTCCCCATACACCTAAAGCCTCCATAAAAGTCAAATCATTTTGGTCACATAACGACGATATTATCAAAGAACAAATCTTATCCTCCAGATGGTAGCCATCATTTATCATACAATAAAGCATCTCAATGGCATAACCCACCTTATTAAATCTACATAAACCCTTGATCAAAAACCCAAAAGTTGATTCTTCAATTCGAATATTCATATCCAGACTCTTCAACAAAATTGGTGGAACCAATTTGAGACATTCTTGATTTCTACAAAGCACTGAGAGCAATAAGTTCAGAGAACAAACAGTTGGGACGCACCTGAATTTAGGGATTCTGTAAAACAGATCAACGGCCTCTTGAAATTTACCAATCCGACCGTAAACTCTAATAAGATAGCCGAAAATGGACTCGGGAGTCTCGAATTTCTCAATGCGTTCGAGGTGATCAAGAACTGGAGGAATCTCGTGCAATCTTGAGGTGTGGGAAAGGGTTTTGATGAGGAAGTAATAGGCATTAGGAGTAGGGTCACAGTCATAAGTTTTGAAAGAGTGGACAAGAGTGGAAAGAAGAGAGGGATTATCAAGGTTTTCATTTGAGGAAGGTATCGCTGCTTGAATGAGAATTCGCATAGCTTGATGTTGGCCAAAGTTGTGGTGCCAGAAGGTCTTGTAAGGGGAGTGTGGCCATTTTCTGAACTTTCTGAGGTATTTGTTGGAACTCTTAGATAAAGGGTTTCTGACCATAATGGTAATACAGAGAAAACACAAAAACAGAAAAAATCTCACACCAGAATCAGAAATTTGTGTTGTTGTTTGTAACCTTGGGAGTATTTGAGGAGTGAGGACAAACCAATTCCTCCTCAGACTTTAGAGGCAGAAAGTGAACGCATTAATATTATGCCTCAGGAATTCCAAGGTGTTCACTGTCAATGTCCATCAGCTTCATCTCAAAATCAGAAATCTTAATTGTCTTAGTTCCTTAACCAATCTGACTCTACTTGTCCTAATTCCTTGTTTTCTTTCCCATGAATATGATTCTAGTCCAAGAAAGGAGATTCAGATCTCCAATCCAGTAGCCCAAAAATTCAAACTGAAGCAGGACAAACTAGGCAAGTAATCACGGACCCAAGAAAAAATGAAGCTTAATCCTTTACCGGGATTTCAGAGGGCAAATCACAGACCAAAGTCTCCTGCAAATCCACTAGAAAGGTTTGAATAGAAGACGACGCTTGGAACAAGAATCTGAATCAAGACCAGGGGATTCTTCGAAGCATTTGTGACTCCTCTGGGTATTTCCTCAAACACATACTGTGCAAGAATACCAATAGTACTCAGTGACGCAAATGGCAAAGCGCTAGTTCGGTGATTTCTTGAATAGAGGTGCCGGTGTTCGACGTCAAGCATAGTGATATGGGGAGCTTGTGCAGAATTCTTTGATGGGGACGGCGAGACGGTCTTGAAGGGCTTGGGCTTCCTTTCCACCGGTGCCTTCTCCTGCGGCTTCTTCTCGCCAGACTGTTGCGATCATAACGGCGACAATCTTGTGACGGAGACGATGATCGTGCAACTTCAAGAGAAGCTATATGGCAAAATCAATCGATAACCATTGGATTGAGGAATCAAGAAATCAGGGCTCAAACATGTGGGAACTCGGATCAAAGTTGATTTCTTGTTTTCTCCGTTGCTGGTTTGCGGGCGGATCTTGGATTTTTGCTCAAAATCAGGTCTGAGGGCGAGAAACACATACACTCGGCTTTTTTACCAAAATAATTTTTTTTTAAAAAATAATAATTAGGATTAAGCGATTTAAACTAACTATTTTCCAAAACTTTACGTCATCAAAAAGCCTTGAGGAGGAAACGTTATTAGTTCTCACAGTAGAGATTTGGAATGAGGCAGAAGGCGTAGGACACGATCGCGTCTGATGACGTGGAACAAATTAAACGCCGTGGGTGACGTGAAGTAGCTGCACGCCACCTTGCACAAGGTGACGTGACAAATATTCACGCCACACATGTGTGGCGTGAATAAAAAATCAGACTCCACTAAGTGGTCTGATTCCACATATAAAAAAAAATTTAAATATAAAAAAATTAATATTAATATAATAATCAATGATAAAAAAAATGGAATAATTTAAAAAGCCTACATTTCATTTAATTTGAAATCAAAATAAAGAAAAGTATGGACAAAATAAATAAGCTAATTAAGAACGTCTTTTAAAAGATTACGCAGTCTGATTTGGTTATAAGCGGTATTGATTTTGGGATCTGTATAAAAAAGTGTGCACCGCGTAAAAAAGTGTTTCGGATTTGTATAACTTATTAGAATACACTTTTACGCTGACACTTTTTTATATAGATCACAAAATCAATATCATTATAACCAAATTGCATCAGCATAATCTTTTAAAAGCGTTTTTAACAGCTTATTTTTTTTCATACTTTCTTTCTTTTCGATTTCAAATTACATTAAATGCAAATGTAGCCTTTTAAATTATTCCACTTTTTTATCATTTATTATTATATTAATATTAATATTTTTATATTTAATATTAATATTTTTTTATATGTGGAATCAGACCCACTTAGTGGGTCTGATTTGTTATTCACGCCACATGCGCGCATTTGCTCCACGTCATTAATACCGCGAATTGGCTCCTACGCTTCGGGCCTCGTTCCAAATCCGCGCCAAAAGCTAGTCACGTTTCCCCTCCCCGCGCGATGACGTAAAGATTTGCCGAAAATAAGCTTCAAAAACGCTTTAATCCGGTAATTATTATTTTTTTAAAAAAAAATTAGTAAAAAAGCCCATACACTCAATAGAACCATCGGACCATCGGGAAACCAAGAAACATCGGCACATGCTGATGAAGATTCAAGAGACTGGGCTAAATTTTGGGCTGGCATCTTGGGCCTTTCTGTTGACGAAGAGAAGCAGCAAAACAAGAAAATAGGCTTCTTTCCAAGAACCCATAAAACGCAGGTCTTGAGAACAAAACAAGATTAGGCCATCAAAGAACATTAGATCAAATACATTAGGAACCCAAAACAAAACCAGTCTCCGATACCACGTTGACAAAGATAATTGGAGAAGCAATTAAGATGGAGAAGATGAAGAATCAATGTATTAATCACGTAAGAAGCGCGCTTCATACAATATAACCCACTTGGATTTAACAACGTTCATCCCTCACTGGCGGTGATTAACAACAAATCCTAACAATAAGGGATCTAGGAGGACTTCCTCTCTGAGAAGCACTCAAATTAACCTCTCTCTAAAAGGTGACCCTCCACACTCAACACACTTAAACCACAATGATTAAGCCCTTTATAGAACGCCTTCTTAACCAACTAATTAACTATTCCCTCATATTCTAACAATTAAACTACACAGAATGAAACATCGCCATGGAATAAGCTAACTGAATATGCTGCTTTAGAAAGCCATGGAAATTCTCAGAGTGCTCAACGTTGGGTAACGACAGTGCTTCCTGTTTCCGTGAAAGCATTCGTGAATTGATTTGGCCAATATCCAATAAACAGACAATTAGGATTTTGAAAAAATGAACAGCTGAGATGAGATTTTAAAAGCCCCTATGAGTCTCTCTCAGTCTTTCTCCCACGTTTGATCAACGCTTCTCCTTCAATCAAATCAACCCAACAATATATGTTTGACTAAAAAATTTGATTACCCTCAATCCCACGTTTGATCATTCTTAGCCATACCCAAATCATTGTTCAACATATCCATGAACAAACTTTCCTCTTCCCCCGTAAGCGGCAGCAAAGTCACCACCAAAGCAATCATAATAGTAATAATCTTCTCCTTCATCTTCTCCTCTGCTTCGGCAACCAGATTGTGCCTTTTGAAGCCGTTCCTTGAACTCCTGGACTTCCTCCAAACCCATATACCTAACTAAGCAGTTCCACCATGACCCATCTTCAGAACCTGACCAGTAGTAACATTAGCCACGGCGTTCAGAGACCGAGTCTCGTGGTGCAATCTGAGGATTTTTTTTTCCCAAAAGAAATTAAAAAACAAAGCAAATTCAAATGATCAATGGGGGTAATCAAAGACTTTTTGTTGTTGAAGATATGGCTCTTGACTTTTTTTCACAAACTCTTCTCCCTTCGCCATCAGTAATCCATCGTTCTCTTTGTCCTCGCCAGCATCGATCTCTCTCTCTCTCTCTTTGTCCTATCTTAGTTGGACTCCCTTCGCCTTTTCAAATGTCGCGTAGCATTGTCACTGTTTTTTGCTTCTCATCGGCCACCCGACGAGAGTAGAGGAGGAGAGAGAGAAAGTGAAGCCACAAATAGCCACATAAGCGCCATGTGGAAGCTCAGTAAAAATAACTATCAAAATTGACATTTTCTAACGTTAAGGGCGAAATTGTTACGTTTATTAACTTTCGGCGCAATTTTTTCCAAAGAAAACTTTCGGATACTCGGTCTTTAAAAAAACTTCTGAGGCGAAAATATTACTTAACCCATAATTAAAACGGGACAAAAATCCATGTGTTTTTTTTGTGTTTTTTTAGATGTAAAAATTTCCGTACATTTTTAAAATCAAAGTAAAAATGACATAACTATTAAATGGACTTAACAACCGTTAAATGCAATGTGAATATACCAAAATACCCAATGATGGAGCTTTTATGGGACTAGGGGGCCCCAAAAAATTGTTTAGATTTTTTTAAAAAAAATTAATATAATATAAAATTAAATTTTGGCCCCCAATTCCCCCTTTTTATATCTATAATTCAATTGTATTCCATATGGGGTCTTGTATGATTTATGTTAATCTTGTCATTTTTTTTCTATATTTCATTCTAATTACTTGAAATTTTTAACTTATCAGTGAAATTTATTTTTGTGGTGTATTTTTTACTATGCTTTTACCCATTATACACTATGTAACACCCCAATTTTCAAAAGCGGAATTTTTTTCTTCTTCATCAGAGTAGAGCATCGGAGCAAGTAAAAGAGTGAGTAACTGTTATATCATTAATTGTGGCGTATCTGTCTATTCATAACGAACGGTACATTTATCGGGTATTATAACAATACATATCTAAAAATCTTTAGCCGGTCTTCACGCATGTTGTTCACTCTGCTTACTCTTGTCTTCAGTCCTCGGTTCTTCGAACCCTGAAGCTATAGTAAGAGTTGAGGTCCACTGCCCATTAGACCTCAGGTAACGGTTAACCTTATGCTTAAATATGACAGTACATGTATGACAGATATTAATAACATTACAGCAGTAATCAATACATAAGTACACAGCAGATGCAAGATTAGCACAACAACAGTACATAAGCACACAGCAGATGTAAAGATTAATATATTAACAGTACATGTCACATGTAAAGTTATCTATACAATTCACATGTATAGTCGTCTGCACCTCACCGTGCCACGATATACACTCGTGTCCTCAACGCTAGGAAAACATATTTACGGCGTTATCAAGCCTATAACCCGTGTATAAAGCTGAATGTATATGTAGTGATCTAAGCCCCATAAACTTAGTCACGGTGCATGACCCAAGACAGAGTCCCGTCCATGACTTTATAAAAGTATCTATCACATATAAGTATACAATAAGCATCAGAGTTAGTGCTACAGTACGCGTCCGTACCTTCATTGGTGATTGCGGTACGTACGTCGGTCGGTATGCGTTCTCGGATAGCCTATAATATTAATATCGTTTTATTATCCATGAATAGTATCCTAAGAGATATTTTGACCACTAAAGACCTTTTTACCCTTGGTGGATTTATTTTTCACTTAATTCCCCCAAAATTTCGTAAAAGACGCTGGTTTCAGCATTTAGGGCAGATTTTTGCCTAACTTTGAAAAATCATAATTAATTATAAAAAAATCGAAACGAGGATCCGTAAAATTCTCAGGACTCCTTAGGATGTCTATTTTTGAGAAAAAATACTAAGGTTTGCCCAGAACTTAAGAAAAACTCTCAGTTTTCACGTGTTCATACCTTGCCAAGAAAACTTCCAGAATTCATAGCCCATTTTAAAGAATTTTTATCTCCTAGCACAAAACTCAAAATGAAATTATATAGGTACACTTGGAAATATCTATATGTCTACTTTAACCATGAAAAATTTCAGAATTAATTAACTTCATCTTCAACATAAAATTATGGCAATTTTACTACGACTTTAAATCGCCTAACCGAAAAATTTCGTCGAGAACTTCGTTACTTTAAGGTTTCTCTTCCAAAAATTTTACTCTATCACTTTCTTCATCATTTTTTAGAAATAAAGCTAATTCTAACCATAAAAACATGAAATTTAAATTACTCTAGCATATTTAAGATTAAAACAACTTCTACCTATGAATTTAAGAACTTAAACTTAAAGAACTTACTTACAAATGCTTCAACTCCTTCAAGAACCTCCCAACTCTCTTCCACTCCTCTCTATATTCAGATTGCTATTTGATTTTGGTGTGAAGAATAATGAAACCCAAAGTCTCTATTTATAGGAAAATACTATGGCAACTTTGGTAAATATTTCAAACCTACTTCATCTTGTATTTTGGCCATTGGATCTAAGTTGATTATGAAACTCCAATCCTCACCATTCATTCCATGCAAACAGTCCCCCCCCCTCCCTATTCCTCTCATCTTTTTCCTCCTTGTTCACCAAGTTTCTCAACTTGCCTTCCAAGTTTTCCAACTTGTTCACCAAGTTGTTGACTTTCTAGAATCCTTTTTATTCTTCCTTTCAATTCTACTTCCTTCCTAAGTCACTAAAAAAAGCTCCCCCCCCCTTCATCTTTTAATTTGCTTTGTGTTATTAATTTAGACTTTAATTTATCTTACCTTATGATGATTAATTAAAACTTTAAGTTTTAACTTTAATAGATTCAATCTTGACCTTCTATTTTAATCCTAATTAGTATTCCTAATATAGTGTTTTAGATGTTATTAGGCTTAATTATAATAATGTGATTGATTATCAATTTAATTATTGTCTCTAGAAATTCATTTGATATACATTTTGAACCCTTATTGGTCTTTAATATTTAATTAAGACAAAATATTCCAATTTGTTGATTTTAAATTGCCCAAAGATTAATTATGAATAATTACATAATTAACTTAATTAATAAAAATTCAATTGCCTCACAATTGTTTTTAATATTATTTAATTACATTAATCATTTTCACACTCCTTTATAGCTTATTTTTGATGATATAAGAACTACATGTGAATACTTTAATTAATGTAATTTTAATTGCCCATTAATTGTTGGTAATTTTCTCTAATTGGTTTAGGTATTTTCATGTCATTTTATTGTCTCTTATGATTAAATTAAGATATTACTTAATTATGATACTTTATGGTACTTTATGATCATTCAAAATAGTTGTTATTTTATGTGATTTAATATCACATTTTATAGTCTCCAATATGTAGGTTTTTAATTAATTATTTGTTATTTAATCCTAAAGTAGATTTTAAATATAATCAATAGATTATAACAAATTCACGTTTGTATTTAATTTTGCTAAGATACAATATCCATATGAGTTATTAGGGTATTTTATGATCCCTAATTGAAGATTAGAAAATTTGGGTCTTTGGTTTTTTAATTCTAGGAGAAAATTCCCTAAATTAAATTAAGTAAGCTATAATATTTTTGAGACCACATATTCACCTATTTTAATAGGTATCATTTATCATAACATAGTGGTTATGCTAATTATGATTTTTAGGGTATTACACATTACACCTGTGGATGAAGTTAATTGATTTTTCATTCTAAACCTCAGCCTCTTGCCTTCCAATGTTATGATGTTCAATTACATAAAGTTTATGGTTGAACCAAAGATTCACAATCACATAAATTAACAGATTAAACCTTAGCCTCTTGCCTTCCAATGTTGTGGTGTATTTTTTTGTTTTTTAATGCATTTAAAACTTTCCTTAAAAAAAATTTCGGGGGCAGCCCCGAATCCCACAGCCACTATTTGACCTCCCAAATTTTTGTCCCAAGCTCCGTCCCTGAAAATAGCCATAAACTAATAAAAAAGAAAAATCTCCCCTCTCATTCTCCCAGCTTCTCGATTCACCAGCAATGACAGAATTTCCATCTACCCTTGCCCACTCATATATATCAAGATATTTCAGAATAGTGGCGAAGCCTCTATGAAAATGGGTTGAGTGGTCTTAAGCTGTTGATAATCCAACGAGTTTCTTTTAGGCAATTCATTAAACACCTATTATGCATGTTTGCTAATTAGCCTCCGCCATATTTGGGTGTTTTTGCATGCAGTGAGCAGATTTGGAAATGAAACCAAAAAGAAGAAGAAGACAAAGCAGGCATGGTGGAGCGAACCGTGATTGATTCGTGTCTAATTCTTTAAAATAGTTTTTTAAAAACAATTTTTTTTAAAAAAAATAATAGTTAATAAATTACCTTTATTTTAAATTCTACGCCTATTAAAATATTTTTTAAGAAAATATAGACTCTTAAAAAAATCAAATCATAACCATCCAGCTTAGATATGGACAAGCCAAATATATTTAGCTCTCCTTGCTAAGTATGGCACTTAGAGGGAAACCGGTCTTGCAAAACACTAAAGAAAATTTGTAAAATTGAGAAGGTTAGATGGGGAAACTTGAAGCTATAGACAGTGCTTGTTTGAGATCACTTTTGCATATCTTAAAAGTGCTTATTCATATAAATTGAGACAAAATTTCTCTCATATACTTACTTCAGACATAATGTAAATTATGATTAAAAAAATATTTTTGAAGGCTTCAATCACTTCAAACAGGAACATTTTTTTTAAAAGAGAAATCTTGAAGTTGAAAAACAGGAGAATTTCTATAAAAATACCTATAAACTTTTACCAAAAGTGTGTCCAACACCTTATAAATTTCGCATATGTTAAAATATCCATGAACATTCAAAATGTGAACAAGAATGTCGGTGTCATTAAATTTGACCTAGCACTATTATATGTGTATGTACAAAAAGAATGTGAGTCTCATTTAACGGTATTAGTATTATTTTTTTTCTCTCATTTGGAATGCTCATGTGTAATTTTACACTTCCAAAATATATTTGGTGGTGAACACACTTTTAATGGAAGTTTATAAATATTTTTATCCCTGCACCCTTTTGCTATATACTCCCAAGGCGAAATAGGCAGGCGCAAGGAAAGAGCATGTAGAAGCCACGCTTTAATTAATTAATAAAATTAGAGTCGTTGGCTATAAAATTGTGGTTGTCGTAATTATAACTCCTTCCCGTTTAACTATCGGGTGCTCCATACACTTCCTTGGCATTTATTGTGACATCCAATCAGCCTCCAACGGTTGTTTTTTAAGTACACAACTCCAACGGTTATAATTTACTTTCAAAATTAATGTCCTCTTTAGCCATCTGTTGGAGGGTGATTATTTTTAAACAATTATTTAATTTTATTTGAAAGCTTCGTGTAGCTAAATGCTCTCTATAAGATACCCTACATTTTGTAGAAAGTTATAGAGACACTCGTGTATGAGGGAGGGGGTAAATTGCTAAAAGAAAAATGCTTAGTTAAAAGGCAGAGTTTGCAAAACAGGAACCAGTTTCCTGTTAAGTGTTTTGTTTAGTGGGGAGAATTAAACATATTTACACCGCCTCGAGCCCTCGATCATATTTGGATAGTCCATATTTATTTTATTTTTTTAAAAAAATAGTTAATAAATAATCTTTATTTTAAATTTTATGCCTATTAAAATATTTTTTAAAAAAATATAGACTCTTCAAAAAAAATCATATCATAACCATTCAGTTTAGATATGGATAAGCCAAATGTATTTAGCTCTCTGTGCTAAGCAGGACACTTAGCAAGAAAGCTAACACTAAAGAAAATTTGCAAAATTGAGAAGGTTAGTTGCGGAAACTTGAAGTTATAGACAATGCTTGTTTGAGATCATTTTTGGACACCCCAAAAGTTCTTATTTATACAAATTGAGATAAAACTCTTTTTACATACTTACTTCGTATACTGTAAATTACGATTGAAAAATTGTTTTTGAAGGCTTCAATAACTTCAAATAGGCTTATATATATAAACCTTGAAGTTGAAAAATAGGAGAATTTTTATGAGGTTAAGGAATAAAAATACCCATAAACTTTTACCAAAAGTGCGTCCAACACTATATAAATTTCGCATATGTTAAAATATCCATGAATATTCAAAATCTGAACAAGAATGTTGGTGTCGTTAAATTTGATCTAGTTATATGTGTATGTGCAAAAATAATGTGAGTGTTACTACAAAAAGTTATTGTGTTAGGTCAAATTTAACGGTATTAGTATTTTTTTTTTCTTTCATTTTTAATGCTCATGTGTATTTTTACACTTCTAATATATATACTAGACACTTTTTTTTTTTTTTTTTTTACGCCAAGTAATCGAACAAATAACAACAAGAAGACAAAGGAAAAACGAAAAGGGACTAAGGTCCCAACCTAATATGAGCTACTACTGGACGCACTTTTAATAAAAGTTAATATTTTTATCCCTACCCCCTTTGCTATATACTCCCAAGGCGAAATAGGAAGGCGCGAGGAAAGAGCATGTAGAAGCCACACTTTAATTAATTAATAAAATTAGAGTTGTCGTAATTATAATTCCTTCCCGTTTAACTATCGGGTGCTCCGTACGGCTTTTTTTAAAGTACATGTGGAGCTTGTCCATGCCGGACTAACCTTTGAGACCGACAAAGATAAGTACATGCAGTATTTGACCCATGTTAAGAACTTCTATCAGAGGAACTCCCGTTACATATTTCCGTACCCTTCTGGAGATTGGATCAGATCCACTCTTCATCATTTTCCCCGTACCCGTTTTTGGGTAGAAAGAACAAACGAAATCCTGAACGAGGGAGATATTGAGGATGTCTGTTCATGTCTCTGGCGTCTCAAACGCCTAGTATACCTAAACATGTAGTCAGAAGATGGAGAGGAAAGCGGGGGCCAGATCGAGAAAGCTGTGGAAGTAATTATAGAAGTAACGTTGTAAGATAACGGTATTAGTAAGCGTGGTTATTTATGTATACTAGCTTTTCTAAGAAACCCTACGATGTAAGAAACCCGATAAAATAAAAGGGTTTGTAGTGTAAATACTAATGTGGGAAAGTGAAAGACCTAGACTAATGTAACATATGATCTATGGATCTATATAAAATGTTTGTGATATATTAATCGTTGTTTTTTGTAACATCTATGTCTAACGTTTTCCATAATAAAGGAAAAAGAACAAAAAGTGGCAAACTTACGAGGAGCCGGAGCTCCCAGAGGTCGAGGCAGAGGCCGAGGTAGAGGGCGAGGCAGGCAACCTCGAGTGATCCCAATACCGATATTAGACCCTGAGCAACAAGCTCAAGAACCTAACCAGCCAAACCAAAATGCCTGGCAAGAAGTGATGGCTATGCTACATGAGCAACGAGCAATGATAGAAGAACTCCATGCAGAAAGACAAGCGGAAAGACAGGCAGAGGAACAACAAAATGAGGAAGAACAAGATGCTGAGAGAGAAGAAGACGAGAGAAATACTAAGGAAGCTGAGGGGTCAGAAGGATCCCAGTCACTGCCTAGACTCAAAAGAGCAATGGTAAATCTACCTCAACCCTGTAGAGAAGCTGAAAATACACAATATTGGGTTACCCAATTTTGCAAGCTGAAACCACCAGCTTTTTGAGGTAAACTTGACTTGACTGAAGATTGGTTAATGAGGCTAGAGATGATCTTCGAAGTAATGGAGTGCCCTGAGAATCGCAAAGCTCAACTTGCGATTTACAAATTAGAAGGAGATGCAGATAGATGGTGGAGAAACATGGCGTCAACATTACGGGCACGCTACTGTCCCGTCACATGGGAAAAATTTCTGGAGAAATTCAACGAGCAATACTTACCTCCCTCTGTGTAAGTGACCAAAGAATCGGAATTCCTCCACATCTGACAAGGTCAAGAGGAGTCATTCGATGACTACTATGCCCATTTCACCAACCTATCACGATACTCATCGCACCTGCGAAGGAATGATGATGAGAGCAGTATGGCAAATATACTAATTTACGGGCTGAAGTACGAGATAAGGGAAAGACTTGTGTCTCAGCAGTTCCAGGAATTAATTCATGCCGTGGAAGCATGTCGGCTGATTGAGCGGAACTTGAAAGAACTACGGAAGTCCAAACCCTTCAATAGTAGCAGCGCCAGTCATAGCGGATTTAACCGTGGAAGCTCCGTTCAGAAGAGGAAGCACCTTGGGGTAATTTCCGTGGAAACAAGAGGCCGTTTCAGTCTGGCCAGTCGAACTTTTCAAGGGCACAGGGACCCCGACCGTGTCCAAAATGTGGGAAGTACCATCAAGGTACTAACTACGATGGGAAGCAAGTATGCTTTAAGTGTCAAAAGCCTGGACACATCAGCGTTCAGAGAGCTGCGGAGATAAGGCCGCAAAACCCATGCCGGGTTTTTGCTCTGACAAACGAAGAGGCTAAGAAGTCTCCGGAGATGATCCAAGGTACTATCTCTCTTAATGGGAATTTACTGCAAGCATTATATGATTCGGGTGCTAGTCACTCGTTTATTTCCTATGACTGTGCAAAACGTTTAGGAATGCATGCCTATAAATTACCTTATGATTTAGTAGTAGCTACACCACTTGGCGTAAAATCTTTAGCTTCTGATGCATGCTTAAATTGTATTGCGAGTGTGGATGGACGAGTTTCAAATGTAGACCTTATCCGATTACCACTTTATGGCATTGACGTCATACTCGGTCTTGATTGGCTAACGGCAAACAACGCAATAATCGACTGTGGTAATAGGAAGATATCGTTCTTACCTCCACACGGCAGAGACAAGATTGATGTGAGCCTTAATTTTCTCTTTGTTGTGGAAGCTGAAAGATGCTTGAAGCATGGATGTCAAGCGTACATAGTGTTCTTCTTGGTCAAGGCAGAAGCCGAACCTTCACTCAAAGACATCTCTGTGGTGAATGAATTTCCTGACGTGTTTCCAGAGGATCTCACTGAGCTACCTCCAATAAGGGAAGTCGAGTTCACCATTGAATTGATGCCTGGCACAGGGTCAATATCAAAAGCGCCGTACCGTATGGCACCAAATGAGATGTAGGAATTGAAAAAGCAACTGGAAGAACTTCTAGAGAAAGGGTTCATCCGACCCAGCGTATCACCATGGGGAGCCCCAGTGCTGTTTGTGAAGAAGAAAGACGGAAGTTTTCGACTCTGTATCGATTATAGTGAGCTGAACAAAGTGACTGTTAAGAACAAATACCCACTTCCCAGGATTGATGATCTGTTAGATCAATTATCTGGTTCCAGTGTTTTTTCGAAAATCGATTTGCGTTCGGGATATCATCAGCTACGAGTTAAAGCTAGTGATGTTCCTAAGACGGCTTTCAGAACCAAGTATGGGCATTATGAATTCCTTGTGGTGCCTTTTGGTTTGACAAATGCACCTGCCGTGTTCATGGATTACATGAACCATATTTTCCGTCAGCACCTAGATAAATTTGTATTGGTGTTTATTGACGATATCCTTATCTATTCTAAAAGTAGAGAGGAACACAAAGAACATCTGCGACTAGTAATGAGTATACTCAGGGATAAGCGACTCTTTGCTAAGTTAAACAAATGTGAGTTTTGGCTGCCGGAAGTTAGATTTCTGGGCCACATAACAGTTTATACCTACGAGTTATGACTAGGGGTTGAACTTATACCTATGAGTTATGACTAGGGGTTGAACCCGTAAGCATATGTTTCTGTTAAGCTCGAGCTTCTCATTTTCGTCCATGCAAATTGTTTATCTGCGACCCTGCTTGTGTCTGTATAAGTTCGAATGGCTAAGTTGTTCGAACGGCCCCAGCCACAGTCGTCAAAACAATCGAATATGCCATAGAGGACAAGTAGAGAGCATAATTCTGGGTTCTCTCATTTAAAGCTCAGAAAGCATGCTTAAAGCTCAAAATCTGGGTACTCTCATCTAAAGCTCGCTGCCATTTGTTTTCGCTCAAAACGCAGGCTACTAGGAAGTCATCTCGCTGCCCAAGAATACTTAACTCCCCCGTCCGAGAACTTAATTCAAGTTTTGACTTCCAAGCCAAATTTCATATAGCATATGAACGAATCAGATCTCGATGTCCTCATGAAAGTTGTATATAATTTTCGTAGATTTCCAACGAGACCAAGATCGCATCAATCGGACATCTGTAGCTCGAGTTATACTTGAAACACTGTTGCTGTCTCATTTTGCGCCAGAAGCACATAAAGCATGCTTAAAGCGCAAAATTCGGGTTCTCTCATCTAAAGCTAGGCGCGGGCAATATTTGCGCTTGAAGCGCATCTTACTGGGAAGTCATCTAGCTGCTCTTGCGCTTTAGGAATAATATTTGCGCTAAAAACGCATTGTCTTGTAAATCCCTTTTATAGTATCCAAATATAAAATATCCAAATAATATCCGAAGTATTAGATTTTTTTTTTGGGGTACCGGAGGGTACCGAATAATCTTGAAAAATTCTTTTTGGATATTTGAGCATGAAAACAGTCAAATATCCAAAAAATCTATTCTAATAACTAATCCAAGCACTATTTTACCAAAATCTTTTTTTTGTACATTTAATCTATTCTAAAGACAATGACTTTTTTTTAACCTTCTTTCAAATGTGAAACTAAAAATCCTTTTCGAATATAAAACAATCAATAACATTTATTTTAGGATCTTAAAATATTTTAGGTACTTGAAAAAAAATTCTTTTTGGTAATTTGAGCATGAAAACAGTCAATTTTTTTTTAACCACATATATTATGAATAGGGGTGGAAAAAGGCCTGGGGCCTGGGGCCTATGGCCTGGCCTATTTCAAGCCTGGTCAGGCCGGCCTATCAGGCTAAAATGTCAAGGCCTATTTTTCATAATAGGCCATGCCCAGTGCCCGATAATAAGTCTTTTAGGCTGTCGGGCCGCTTGGACAAAATTGTAATTTCTCTCTCTAAACCCAATGAGAGTGTAACACGTATTGCTTCTTTGAAAAAACCCTAAACTTACTTTAGTTATCTATCGGTCGCTCGACGCTCGCTCAAACTTTTGTTTCTCGGTCTCTCCTCCTCATCGGCGTCGCTCTCAATCTCGTCTCAAAGTTGTGTATAATTTTCGTAGATTTCCAACGAGACCAAGAACGCATCAATCGGACATCCGTAGCTCGAGTTATACTTGAAACATTGTTTGTTGTCTCATTTTGCGCGTAAGCACATAAAGCATGCTTAAAGCGCAAAATTCCGGGTTCTCTCATCTAAAGCTAGGCGGGGCAATATTTGCGCTTGAAGCGCATCTTACCGGGAAGTCATCTAGCGCTCTTGCGCTTTAGGAATAATATTTGCGCTAAAAACGCATTGTCTTGTAAATCCCTTTTATAGTATCCAAATATAAAATATCCAAATAATATCCGAAGTATTAGATTTTTTTTTTGGGGTACCGGAGGGTACCGACTAATCTTGAAAAAATTATTTTTGGATATTTGAGCATGAAAACAGTCAAATATCCAAAAAATCTATTCTAATAACTAATCCAAGCACTATTTTACCAAAATCTTTTTTTTTTGTACAGAATCTATTCTAAAGACAATGACTTTTTTTTTTAACCTTCTTTCAAATGTGAAACTAAAAATCCTTTTCGAATACAAAACAATCAATAACATTTATTTTAGGATCTTAAAATATTTTAGGTACTTGAAAAAAATTCTTTTTGGTAATTTGAGCATGAAAACAGTCAATTTTTTTTTACCACATATATTATGAATAGGGGTGGAAAAAGGCCTGGGGCCTGGGGCCTATGGCCTGGCCTGTTTCAAGCCTGGTCAGGCCGGCCTATCAGGCTAAAATGTCAAGGCCTATTTTTCATAATAGGCCATGCCCAGGCCTGATAATAAGTCTTTTAGGCCTGTCAGGCCGGCTTGGACAAAATTGTAATTTCTCTCTCTAAACCCAATGAGAGTGTAACACGTATTGCTTCTTTGAAAAAACCCTAAACTTACTTTAGTTATCTATCGGTCGCTCAGACGCTCGCTCAAACTTTTGTTTCTCGGTCTCTCCTCCTCATCGGCGTCGCTCTCAATCTCGTCTCAAAGTTGTGTATAATTTTCGTAGATTTCCAACGAGACCAAGAACGCATCAATCGGACATCTGTAGCTCGAGTTATACTTGAAACATTGTTGCTGTCTCATTTTGCGCCAGAAGCACATAAAGCATGCTTAAAGCGCAAAATTCTGGGTTCTCTCATCTAAAGCTAGCTGCCGGGGCAATATTTGCGCTTGAAGCGCATCTTACTGGGAAGTCATCTAGCTGCTCTTGCGCTTTAGGAATAATATTTGCGCTAAAAACGCATTGTCTTGTAAATCCCTTTTATAGTATCCAAATATAAAATATCCAAATAATATCCGAAGTATTAGATTTTTTTTTGGGGTACCGGAGGGTACCGACTAATCTTGAAAAAATTATTTTTGGATATTTGAGCATGAAAACAGTCAAATATCCAAAAAATCTATTCTAATAACTAATCCAAGCACTATTTTACCAAAATCTTTTTTTTTTGTACAGAATCTATTCTGAAGACAATGATTTTTTTTTTTTAACCTTCTTTCAAATGTGAAACTAAAAATCCTTTTCGAATATAAAACAATCAATAACATTTATTTTAGGATCTTAAAATATTTTAGGTACTTGAAAAAAATTCTTTTGGTAATTTGAGCATGAAAAAAGTCAATTTTTTTTTACCACATATATTATGAATAGGGGTGGAAAAAGGCCGGGGCCTGTGGCCGACTGTTTCAAGCCCGGTCGCCCCGACTGTCAGCTAAAATGTCAAGGCCTATTTTTCATAATAGGCCAGGCCCGGGCCCGATAATAAGTCTTTTAGGCACGTCGTGCGGCTTTGGACAAAATTGTAATTTCTCTCTCTAAACCCAATGAGAGTGTAACACGTATTGCTTCTTTGAAAAACCCTAAACTTACTTTAGTTCTCTATCGGACGCTCGCTCAAACTTTTGTTTATCGGTCTCTCCTCCTCATCGGCGTCGCTCTCAATCTCATCGGCGTCGCTCTCAATCTCGTCTCAGCTCTCAATCGCATCGGCAGCGTCTCGGCCATCTTAGCCCTAAACTTTTCTGCCTTTTCGTTTGAGTCTTCCAAGCCGCCAATCTCCCGCCTTAGTCATCGGCTGCTCGATTCTGTTTTGGCAAGCGGTAAGTCGAAAACACTCTTTCTGCATTTTCTGAATTTTATCGCCTGATTTGCGATGTGAACCTACATACCAACATATCTTCTGTCCAATTTGAAATTGGATCCAGATAATGAATCAGATGTGGACGAAGCGTTTTCTCCCTTGCCTTCATCCAATTTAACATGACAATTATTTTATATTTATCTTTGTTTTGGAAAATTTATCTCAAGTGCTCTTCCTTTCTAGTATTGGTTCCTTCTAGAGTTATATCTAGTAGATAGCTTAATAATTTTTTCTTAAAAGTATGATCATTTACACTTTCATATTTTTCTTTTCTTTTCTTTTTTTAATTTTTTTATAGTGCTGGGCTATCCATTATAGATCAAATGCTAGAAACGAATATCACTATGGACTGTTGAGGACAACTGCCACTACATTTTTGTGAAAAGATCTAAAAGTGAATTTGTTATAATTGCTGTTATGTTGATGATATCAATATCATTGGAACTCCTTAAGAGCTTCAAAAGACAATTAATTGTTTAAAGAAAGAATTTGAAATGAAAGACTTGGGCAGAATAAAATCATGTCTTGGATTACAGATCAAATATGTAAAGAATGGAATCTTTGTTTATACAAAGAAGTCCTAGAGCGATTTTATAAGGATAAGTCACACTCATTATTTACCTCAATGGTTATAAGTATTTGCAGATGGATAAAGAATAATTCCAACCTCAAGTAATTAGTAAAGAAGTTAAAGAAAAACTACTTGGTCCAGGAGTACCATATCTTAGTACTATTAGAGCACTAATGTATCTTGTTTATTAGCAAAATATAGTTCTTCACCAACACAGACATTAGAAGTAATCTTGTCATCAGAAGGAGTAAAACTCATGTCATCAAAAGGAGGAGTCGATACACACTGTACTCTTTTTCCCTTATCTAGGTTTTGTCCCACTTGGTTCTCCTAGAAATTTTTTTAATGAGGCGGACTGGATAGTGTATCAATGGATGATGTACTCTTTTCTAAAGTTTTTTAATAAGACACATTCATAATGGACATCCAAAGGGAAATGTTATGAATATTATATGTGTGGATGTCCATATCTCCATTTATTTCTTACTTCATAGTTTTCTATTCTCACCCATTAATCACTATGATTATGGAATCACATTAATTGTAGATTAGAGAGTTATGATATATCTTTATATTTATAACACATATGTATTTTTACACCTCTGAAAAATAATGCAAGACACACTTTGAGTAAAAGTCCGTGGACATTTTTACACTTTTATCTTAATTAAAATGTCTTTTGGTTTTTCGTTCCCTCTCACCAAACAAACAATAAATACCACTCTGATCCTATTTATAAGTCTCTTTTAACCAAATCATACAGACCAAGGAGGGTAGTTAGCTCAATGTTTATGGGGTAAATTTTCAACTTTACCCTCATTTATGATTGGGTACCTTTATACTATTTTTTCTCTCTCTGTTTTCATTGATACAATTAATATGGGCAAAATTGTCACAATCTCATTTATTTGGTCAAAATGGGCTTATAAATATGACCAATTTTTTTAGTTAAAATGGATTTATAAATAGGATCAGAGTGGTAGATCTTTAAAACTTAACTATTTTTTGGACAAAGGGCACTTTATCATGGGAGTATCTTATATAAAGACGGTTGAAATCAGAAAATCCTATATAAGACTAGTAAACTCAACAAATCTTAAATTGAGTCAATGACCTAATCTAGGATATATAAATGTTGATTATTTTCCACTAGTACCCCTAAGCCATGGTCCAAAGTAACCATAAGGAATGTGAACGCTGCCGTGAGAAGCCGTGCGACCGTTAGAAGACAAACTCACAAATTATTAATAAGAAAATTCAAATTATAAAAGCTTCCTAGACCAATAGAAACCACTACCTAGGTCTTGAGTTCATCGAGTAAGTTAACAATTTACTCATAAACAGATCAAGTAGAAGATAAAATACCCATTTGCGCTGAGGAAGACTCCAATCCACACCCAAAGGCAAAGGCGACGTGCCATCATGGTGATGCTTGGGCGGACTTGGATTTTTCACAACCGGCTTTTTCTTATCAAGATAGTTCCTTCCATCACCGAGAAGATCATAATCATGCTCAACATTAAAAAGTGAAGTCGAGGAGCATGTCAAATAAGAGCGACGATATGCATAAAGGTTGAAAACTGGATCCGAATAATTGAAATTCAAGCTGACTACAGAAAGGTCGTCCGTGTAGTGATACATGTCTGAGTTCGTATCTTCAGTTTTTGAATGGAGAGGTAGCTGAGAGCGGTGGACTTGCTTTTCACATCTTGTATTTTAGCTCAATAGATTTGTTGAGTTTTACCAGTCTTATATAAGATTTCTCTATTTCAATGGTCTTTATATGAGATTCTTTAATTTATTATTCCTAATCAACTAGTTATTATCCAATTTAGGCTTATAACTTTTTGTCGCTAATGTTAAATGGGTTTTAATAATTTCATCTTCATTTAAGATTAAAGGTAAACTAAAAATAACTTTGGAAGAGTTACTATATATTCACAAGGCTAAAATATATACTTTTAGTCCTTTAACATTATAAAGATATCTTTTAGTCATATTTTTTTAACATCATTAATGTTCTTTAAAAAAATATTGGCGTAAGAAACTCAAGTGATGGACATTTCGCAAATGAAATTGAGGTTTTGATGTTTAAATTATTAAACTAAATTTTTTAATACAATCAAGGTTTTGATAATGACCGCTTCATTAAGTTTTCAAATATCTTCAATTTGTATATATTTTAAATTAAAGATTAATAATATTTGATTACACATTTATCACTTAAGTTTCTACCGTCATCATTTGAGTTTATTAAATCGGCGATTTTTCGATTTTGCAATATTAACGATGTTAGAATTATAAGACCAAAAAATATATTTTTTAAAGTTAAGTTACCACAAATACACCTTATGCAATATTTGACAAAAATAACAACAACCACAACAATATCTATTATTTATTTTTATCCTTCTCAAGCCTCAACTGATATCAAGATCTTTTATTCACAGTTCTCAACTACTTATAAATAAAATTGAAGAAATAATTTTCTTGTATAGGAATAATTAAAATTTTCTCAAATAAATTCCACCTGAAACAGAATTTTTTTTAAAAGAGCCCTCATAACTTATTATACCCTAGCATTTTAAATTTTTTAAAAAATATTGACAAGTAGTTGGATGACATGTTTAAATAAAATATTTTCATTGGACTAAACATGCATTTTGAACGTTTAATTATATAATCATCACGTAAATTTGATAAAATAACATTTTCTGTAAAATGAGACTAACAACATTAAAAGATTAATATGAAATTTGATAAAAACATAAAAGATCAAACATATACTTTAATCCCTTTTTTTTAAAAAAAAGAAGCAAACTCATGACAAAAAAAATTGAATACTTCCAGACTGTAAATTGGAATGGCTCCTCAAACAATTCCATATTTGCTTGTAATAGAGAACCTATGTTGAAAGAACATCCTCATCACCTTGGCAATGCTCAATTTTGACACAACCATAATTCTTAGTTCTTACATTAATCACCTCGGAACATCATTTCAAAGGGCAATGGCTATCATTAGCAATCAAAATATTAGATCATAAAAGAAGCCCCTGAAGTTCAGTGTCAAACAGTGGCACCTAACTCAATACCCAGATGCTAAACTCTTAGATGACAGGTTCTACAACAAAACGAGGAGAAAAAAATGCTGCACCAGAATATTACAGTCACTAAATTGACCAGCTAAGCGACCCAGAACTTCCCCAAATACAAGTAAATCAGAATCTCCAGAACCCAACAGACAAATACAAGTAGAACTCTAGCCTATGGTTGTCAAAGCCTCATATCTCCCCCAGATATATCTGCTTATCACTGCTGCAAGACCCAACAATAGGTTCATTGGGATGAAATACACACTCATTAACAGATCCATTATGGCCAGGAAGCTTGTACAAGATGCGTCGTGAAGTGGTATCCCATATGTAGACCATTCGATCTGAGCTACCGGCTGTGACCTTGCTTCCATCAGGAGACCAGCTACATTTCAACAAGTTCTTTTCAAAGTTGTGTTGGTGCCCTTCCAAAACCTTCACACAGCGATTTTGTGGGGCATAAGGACGCATATCCCATATGCAAAGCTTGCAATCCATGCCATTAGTTAGAAGATAGGAACCATCAGGACTCAGTTGCATGCTAGTTATCATATCTTGATGACCTTGAAGGGTCATTGTTACCTCACCTTTACGCAAATCCCAAACTTTGACATCATCATCAATACCACCAGTGTATATCTTATCTGATGCATCGGAGAAACTGACAGCTGTAATTTGGTATTTATCTGGAAATGTCTGGATGGAACCCCTTTGCCGCATATCCCATAGTTTAGCAGTCCCATCATCCGAACCACTGACAACAAGAGGCGGCCCCCTCCGAGAAGGGCAACACGAATTCACATATGACAGATGTTCAGCCATCTTTTTTATTTGTTTTCCGGTTTCCACATCCCATGCCCTCAGAGTTTTGTCGGGGCTGGCTGACACTATTTGAGTCCCATCTGTAGTCCAATGAAGATCTAGAACAGCGTTTTTGTGGCCTTTTAATATCATGAAGTTCTTGCAATCTCCATGCACATTCCACAGGAAAATTTCTCTGTCATGAGATCCAGATGCAATTACTGTTCCTGCTGAGTTGAACTTCATGGTGTATACAGCACTCTGATGACCTGTCAGCAACATGATTGGTGATTCCAAACTTGAAGTTCGCTGCTTTCCATTTGGCCCAGGAGCTTGTGGAGGCCTATAAGGGACAGTAGACCATTCCATTGGCCTTGGACCAGTAGCTACCAATGCATTTTCACCTTCAGATGGAAAAACTTGCATATTGTCCTTTCCTTAGAATTGAAGACAACAAGCCACTAATTTGTATAAGCTGAGAGTTCAATGCTGAATAAAAATCAAAATAATCAATACAAAGTCATCAACATAATAAAACATAAAAAATAGTGGGAACCACATTGTTAATGAACTATGAACAGTGAGGCTCATCTTTTGCTCTGAAATGCATGGAGCACATTCTACTTAAAAGTATTTTTTCATTAAATAGTACTAACACAGAAACAATAAGGCCGCATTGCCATTCTTGGAAACTAATTTAATTCTTCAGGTCTTCAACTTCAAATGCCATTATTGTTCGTGTTCTTGTTCTTCTTGTTTGTAATAAAGGAAGAAATTTTATCAAAGAGAAAAGAAAATACAACTTGTAGAATAAGATATCCCCAATCCAGAAATAAAAACCTTGAAACAATACAAAAACATAAATGTGTTGAAAAACTTATAAATTTAGTGCCAAAATAGAACTTATAAATTTAGCAGGGCTGAGCAATCTCTTTTTAAATTGAGATGCTACCTTATGGTTCAGTGGTCAAACCATGGTAGAACTTCTTTAAAAGCCCTCCTCACCCAAATTCTCTTAGAGATGAAAAGGATATAAACATAAATTAACAGCATGTGAGCCAAACAGGAATCTCAAAGGCCTGCAAAGGATCACTTTTCTTGCACAAAGAAACCCCAAGAGATCACAGGATGACATAAAATGTCGAACGATAGAATGAGTGGGGGAAGGAGCCTTCTCCTCATAAATGAGCAGTCAATAGAAAGCTGTGCTAGACAAATAAAAATAAAAATAATCAGAACACACATTCTATCGTTCTGACATTAAATTAGCAAAAGAACAGTGATATCTAAGCACACTTTCAAGCATTACATGTGTTGAATTCCATCTAGTCGGGACATCTACCCTCAAACCCACTAAAGTGTCAATACCCCCAACCTATTCAACACATCTCTTGAAATTTATCATCCTCATTTGTGATTGCCTATCTAACGCTCTCCCTAATCTTATGCATAGCATCACTCATAACTTTCAGACCCTTCTGAAGTATGAGATTCAAGATGTGGGCACATCTAACATGAAAAAACTCCCCATCACATATCATGCTATTGTGCCCAACTTCAACTTGTCTTCACATACTATCATTTGCTAAAGCATTATCTAGAATAATAGAAAATAATTTCTTATCAATCCCCAAATCTATCAATATAATATGCACCCTTTTAGCTAATTCAACCCCAGAGTGAGGAGGATCCATCTTAGAGAACACAAATATTTTGATCTTAAGTTTCCATTTCTCATCAGCAAAACAAGTAGTCAGGTAGAGATATCCTTCAGTAGTTACTGAAGTCCAACAATATAAGTTAAACATACTCTACCAGGACTCTTTGCTATCATTTTATTTAGGTTCTTTTTGACTGAGATAGAAATTCACGCATCCACCAAAACAGTTTTCCTAGCAATGTTCGTGAACAAATCCCTTTATTCCATCATACTTTACAAAGGAATAGGGAAGATCATGTTTAATGAGAGAAAAAATCAGTCTAGTCTTGGACTATGTCATGACCAATTTGTCTAGCTCTAACACTCCCTGCTTGTCTAGCATCATGGTACCAATGTCCTTATATTTTAGGAGTGATACACAAAACGTTTCTATGACACCGAAGGGTTGAAGTCCCATAACCCCTGCCTCCCACTACATATACTTCAAAGCCATTACACGTTCCCTTTTCTTTGCCTTCCACTATGACTTTAGTAAACCATATAAAACAACTGGAAACCATAATTTCTCCCCTAAAATCAAAGACCGAACAAGCAGTAACAATCGATCAACATCCAATCATAACACTTGAGCTGTTGAGCAATAACTAAAGAAGAGCACACTTACACAATTGAAAGGGAGCGGAGTTATTCAGTGCACGGTTCGCGAGCCCTAGGCAGTAAAGCAAAATCAAGATTAAGATCAAAATAATAACAAGCCGTCGACTTTGAGTGACAGAGGGAGCGAAACCGACAAATCTGGGACTCTCTGCGTTTGTATGAGTATGAGTCTGTGACTAACAGACAGAGGGAGAGAGGGATTGGGACGAGGAGGAGAGGGTAACTCTTTACCTGGTGTGGCGTCGTAGACAAAGGAGCGACGACGAGTAGAGCTGCCGGAAGACGGAAGTGCTTGTCGGACTCGGCCGTCGGCTTGCACGATTGAGATTTGAGGCACTGAGCTGAGTACCAGAGTACCAGAGAATGAGGCGGCTGAGGAGAGAATTTAACCCTCCGTTTGGATGGAAAGGAAAGGGGAAGATTGAATATGGGAAGGGAAGAGATAAAAACGCGAAAATTAGGGAGGAAATGTTATTACCTTTCCTGTTTGGATGGAGCAGAGGAAATAAGGGGATTTTTTTTTTGGGTCGAAAACGTAACTTGGCTTCCATTACTCAGATAAAATTGTTACAAGACTAATCAAACACAACTGGATTACATGAAGAGGAAATTAGCTAAGGACAGGGAACTAATACGAAACAAACAAGGCAGAACACAATAAAAAAAATTAACCACCATCCAACATAGGGCTGGAAACAGAGGTGTCATCCACAATAATATTAGTCTCTTGTGCATCTAAGGTTAGAAGAGACAATAAAGAAGGTGATGGCTGAAAAACTCACCCAAATGGGCACACCTCCTTAAAAGCAATTGCTGCAAGAAGATCAACAACTCTATTACCTTGGCGCGGGGTAAAGGATACAGAAAACCCAACCTTGGTAGAAAGAAGGCACCGATAACATCATGAATAATACTTCTAGACTTCCAATCAAATGAACTAGGTGACTTAGCATCAACACAAGCAAATAGAGGAAGACAATCCGTCTCAATAACTACCTTATCATGGCCAAGATCCAAAGCCAAAAGAAGGGCCCGCTTAAGGGCCAAGGCTTCAGTTATAAAAGCAGAGATAGATTTCACCTTATCAATGAAGCCCTACTTGAATTGACCATAACAGTCCCGACAAACCACACCAATCACTCCAACATCCATACCCAAATGAAAAGCACCATCAACATTGAGTTTCAAGCATCCGGGATCCGGAGGGGACCAATGAGCAGTAGAGGAGGGGGTCTTACACATTGACCCAGAATTCATGGTTACTAGACCTAGCCTTTTCAATAACCAACAAAGGGTTGGGATCTATATGATTGAAGACCTTGTCATTCCGTTGCTTCCAAATGTACCACAAGAGCCAACAAATTAAAGAAATATCTTGGGATCTCAAAGAAGTTATACCTGACAATTGTAGCCACTAGGCATTGAAATTAGAGACACAAGTGAAGTCTATGCGAGCTCCCAACATACTACCAAACCACACACATCTGGTCCAATGGCAATGAAAGAATAGGTGTTCTATATTTTCCACCGCCCCTTCACAAATAGGGCAAAGATTCGACCGGGCTCTTTTTCTACGAACTAGAGCCGCGTTAGTAGCAATAGAGTTGGAAAAGCAGTCGTCACAAGAATTGTTGCACTCTCGGCACTGTCTTGATCTTCCAGACCGAATTCCAACAAGAAGCAGGCACAACGACTGAGGAGCCGGCCTTGGAGTTATTGATGCCATTCTTCGATTTACCACAATGATAGCCCGATTTGACCAAATATTCACCATTTCTAGCACCAGTCCACACCAACTTATCCTCCAATCCATTATTTGGGATAGGAATAGTAAGGATAGCATTCTTGACATCCTCCGGTAAAAATTGGGCAATCGGGTTAAGATCCCAGACACCATCAACAATAAGATCACACACTCTTCCATCCGAGACAAAAGGGTTACCACTATTTAGCGGTTTCACCGGGAATGTCACGCCGGGAACCCAGCTATCACCCCATATTCTGATTGCATGCCCACTGCCAACATCCCACCGAAGGTCTTTCATAAGAAAAGCCCTACCATCAATAATATTAGACCAACACCACGATGCTTTGTGACCCTTACCAACATCAACAAACTCAGCCTTAGGAAAGTACACGCTCTTTAACACTTGAGCCCATAACTCATTCAGTCTTGTTAAAAGCTTCCAAGCCGTCTTAGCTAGAAGGGCATCATTCATAATCATCAGATCCCGAAAGCTCATACCTCCAAGAGATTTACTAACCGTAAGATGATCCCAAGCTTTCCAATGAGTTCTACTACCGAAAGCATTACCATCCCACCAGAAATTCGCAATGAGACTCTGAATTTCTTTACAAGTCTTTTGAGGAAATTTAAAGCAGTTCATAGGATAGATAGGAATTGCCTGAATAACTGCCTTAATCATGACTTCCCGACCAGCAAAGGAAAGAAACGAATGGCCCCACCCTTGCATTTTACGGGCCACCCATTCTCTTATATAGGCAAGAGCTTGATGCTTGGTTTTACCCCAGATGCTAGGAATAACAAGATATCTCCATGATCCTCTGTAGCAGAAATCCCTAAGATATTACCAACCTCAGATATAACATCCTCAGGTGTGTTGGCAGAGAAGAAAATGCTCGACTTATCCAAATTGATAACCTGGCCTGAAGCAGCACAAAACTGAGCCAAAATATTAGCCAAAGTAATACAATAACTATGGCCAGTATTCAAATACAAAAGGGCGTCGTCTGCAAAGAAGCTATGAGTAAGCTCCGGGCAGCTAATACTGAGTTTAATACCCTTAATCAGCTTGGACTCCTGACTCTTACTAATCATCAGAGAAAGAACCTCTGCTACCAGGATGAACAGATATGGTGAAAGGTGGTCCCCTTGGCGCAAGCCTCTACCAGAGTGAAAGAGCTAACACTCTCGCCACAACACAGATGTTCAAACTAACAGACCTTACACACTTCATGATCAGAGAGACCCAGTCCGCACAAAATCCAAATCTCAACAACACCATTTCCAAGAAAGTCCATTCAACCCGGTCATACGCCTTGCTCATATCCATTTTCAAAGCAAATTCGTACTTCCCCGTAGTCTTCCTTCTCCGGAGGTAATGATAAACTTCATGGGCAATGATAATATTATCCTGAATACACTGCCCTGGAATGAATGCACTCTGGTTTGGGGAAATACAGACATCAAGTAGGGGTCTCATCCTGTTAGACATAAGCTTAGAGATAATCTTATACAAGAAATTACACAGGCCAATGGGGCAAAAGTGGGAAACATGATCAGGCTTATCTATTTTGGGGATCAAGGTTACATTGGTCTCATTAAGTACATTCAAAGACACATTACCTGCAAAAAATTATTTCACCAAAAAACAAACAGAGTCACCAATTTCAGACCAAGCATTATGGTATAAGATACCAGAGAAACCATCTAGACCGGGGGCCTTTGAACCCCCAAGACTAAAAGCAGCTTTTTTAATCTCTTCATTAGAAACTGGCGCCATAAGAGTCAAATTCATATCATCAGTAATCTTTGTATCAATATACTCAAGAACCGATTCAAAGTCAGGAAAATCAGAGGAGGTAAAAAGCTTTTGAAAAAAAAATTGCAATATTATGAGAGATTGCACCTTTATCCATTAGCCAATTACCATCGTCATCCTTCATACACAAAATATTGTTCCGATGTCTTCTTTTAATTGTTGACTGATGGAAAAAACGAGAATTCCTATCACCTGCAGATAGCCAATTCACTTGTGACCTCTGCCACCAAAATTGTTCTTCTAGATCAAACAGCCGCTCAAGAGTCTTCTTCACTATGGATATCTCGCCAACAGACTCCGCGTTCAGCTTCCCTTGAGATAGAGAAGCTAACTGTGCTTTTAGGTTCTCAATTAGCCTGGCCTTATTTGGGAATTCTTTTTTGCTCCACTTCACAAGGTAATTCTTGCATTTTTCCAGCATGCTAGCAAACTCCTCAGCAACCAGTAGGATACCCTCAAAGATGTGCCTCCAACTATCATTGACTACCTGCAAAAAGTTACTATGTGTTGCCCAACAAGCTTCACACTATGCAGTATGTCATACTTGGTGAAATTTTCGAGCCTTGACATTTGCAAGGATTATGACTGGTCATAATATTTGAAAATATGTAAATCTTGTGTTTCCACTATGTAGTATCTCATACTTGGTGAAAATTCTCGAGGCTTGACATTTGCAAGGATTATGACAGGTCATAATCTTTGAAAATATGTAAATCTTGTGTTTCCACTATGTAGTATCTCATACTTGGTGAAAATTCTCGAGGCTTGACATTGGCAAGGATTATGACAGGTCATAATCTTTGAAAATATGTAAATCTTGTGTTTCCACTATGTAGAATGTCATAGTGCTGAAAATTTTCGAGCCTTGACATTTGCAAGGATTATGACTGGTCATAATCTTTGAAAATATCTAAATCTTGTGTTTCCACTATGTAGTATGTCATACTTGGTGAAAATTTTCAAGCCTTGACATTTGCAATGATTTTGACCGGTCATAATCTTCAAAAATATGTAAATCTTTGCTCAATGGATACGAAATACCCACACCTTAGCTCTAGGAACAACGGCCCCTGGTGCAACAACAAGCACCAGACTTTTGGGGGGGGGGGCGGTGATATAGTGGCAGTAGGCGGCAAAGTTGTTTTGTTACCTATTCCATTAGGAACTGCAGATTTTTTGGTCCATCATATTCATGCATTTACAATTGACGTGACGGTATTGATACTACTAAACGGTGTTCTATTTGCTCGTAGCTCGTGATTGATACCGGATAAAGCAAAGACTTATTGAATCTATCGTTTGAGCTCATAATAAATTAAAAGTTGCTCCTGCTACTCAGCCTAGAGCCTTACAGGGACGTGCTGTAAGAGTAACCCATTACCTTCTGGGTGTAAGTGCCACAACATGGGCATTCTTCTTAGCAAGAATTATTGCAGTAGGATAATGGCTAGAAGGATTTGAAAAGCATTATGGCATTAAGATTTCCAAGGCTTAGCTCAGGACCCCACTACTCATCGTATGGTTTGGTATTGCTACCGCACATGACTTCGAGAGTCATGATGATATTACTGAAGAACGTCTTGTAACAATGCTCTCCGAATTTTCTTTCCCCTTCTGAATTATTACAATAAAATTCATCATGACAATTGACATATGAAGCTGATCAGATGAATGCATCCTAACAAAGTATTGCTATTTTTTTTTTTACAAATAAAATTAAAGCAATAAAATTCATAATTTGAAGTTATTTTATGGGGAATATGTGCTGGTGCAGTATGCTGTTGGATGTTTATAAGAAATTATGGTTAGAATAAAGCATTGCAGCAACTTATGTGTAGATAGCCCAGACAATAACTTCATTATGTGATACTACACGAGTTTTTTGGACCGACGTTGAGATGGATGTGTATTTGGACAATTTGGAAGAGAGGGAATTCGTGTTGGTCTTCGCCTTTACCGATTTTTTGGTAATCTGTGAGCCTATCGTTATGAAATGCTATAGAGGTGGCTTCAATGGGCTAATGAAAAAAAGTTATTTTTTAAGGCATGGCCCTTGAACATAACAACCAAGGTCGTAAGCCCTTTTAACAAAGTATTGCTTTATATATATATATATATATATATATATATATATATATATATATATATATTTTTTTTTTACAAATAAAAGTATAACAATAAAATTCATAAATTGAAGTTATTTTATGTGTTTGTACCCGAAAAAAATTGTTTTAATAAATACATAATACTATAAAACAAGCATACTTTTTGTCAGTTTCTTTTGAAAAAAGAAAATCAGTCATCAGTTAAAAGATTGAGAAATAAAATTAAAATCTTTATAGGATTTGAGGATCCCAAATACATGAGATGAGTACCAAAACCATAACCAAGCCTCGACTCATTTTTTTATCTTCTCATCTTCTAGTCTCTGTCCGTACGGCATATATGAAAATTAATATTCCCTCCAATTCTTATCACTATAAAAGTTAAATACCTACTTTGCAAATATTTAAAAAATTAGTTAATTTACTTATTAGTATAAAAATAAGTTGATTTTTTCCTCCTAAGATACCCTCTTTAATCATCATTCATATAGGAACTACTCTGATTGGAAACCGTATTATGTACACCAAATAGGGATAGTTTAGGAAAAAGTTATAAAATTATGAGACCAAGTCGTGCGGTAGGATATTTAGGACCAAAACAAACTCTCTAACTAGCTCCTATATCTATGAACAGAGGGAGGATGTACCATAAAGCCATTATTTATAACATTTCGTAACTACAATAAGAATACATATGTAGCACCGAATAAGCCACAACCTTCTTGCTTATGGTTCATTGGAATACAAAGGATGAAGTTCGTTGCAAGTGGTTGCAAGTGTTTGAATCTATAAACGGCGGAAAAGGTGGATATAGATGAAATCACTTGATTAAAATTAATTAATAAATAAGCGAATAATTAGTGTTACTGAAGGTTAGAATCTTTTACGATGTTGTTCATTCCTTCAGATATTCTGCGTCTAGTGGAGGAAGGGGAGTATTCTACCCAAGGGAAAAAAAGGAAAGGAAAAAAAAAACAAGGTGCGGAATTTAAAATACCCTAGCGAGGGAAAGAAAGATCTCCCGCCCCCTCCTTCTCTTATTTTTTTCTTTAAAGTAATTAGTTTCACTAATAAATTAATATATAATCTAAGGATACACAACATATGAAATGATTAAGTAACTTATTTAGCTTCCTTAATCTCTCCAAACTGTAACATCCCAAATTTTGGGATTTGAAAATTAGAAACAATATTATGGGAAATTTTGGCTGGAAATAATTATAAGAATAATTATTGGAATGATAATTATTAACTACTTCTATATCAACAAAATTGTGGAAATTATCCCTTATCCAAGACAATTTAATTTTTGATCTGCCAACATGACCTTGAAAAGGATATTCTATTCCTAAATAGTTCACAATAACTTCTTGCGATGTAATAGAAGCTGCATTCATAGTTATCGGTTTGCCAGCTATTGGCAAACCAAGAATATAAAGTATTTCGGTCAGACCAAAGGATAACAAAAAACCTTTCCGGGCACCGATCTTAAAAGCATATTTATTAGGTTCATAGCTAGCAATTAGGGAATCCAAAAGTTCAAGATCTAACACACATTTTGAAGTAAAGCTAATAATGTGCTCAAAACCAGTCCCAATTAACCTTGACTAGACTTCCTCACTCGGTTTCCATGCCGACAAACTATTGAAATATGACCGATTCTTGGGCTCCATTTCTATTCCAACTGCACTTTGTATCATTCACACCAAAAAGTTAGGAGAAGAACTGGTAACTTGTACAAAAAAAAAAAAAAACAGGAAAAAAAAGAAGAAGAGAACTGGTTTCTGTTTAAAAAACGCAAAAGCAAAAACACAAGTCTGTCCTACTGTCTGATAATGTTAACTTATACCGAGTGTATGCAGTTTCTCGTAATTTTTTTCATTTAATAATCACCATACAATGAATGATATGTCAACAAATTGTTGAATGATAGAGTAAAAACAACACGCATTATAACAGCAAATATATAAATCAGCAAACACCAGAAGAAAAAGCACATAAATCAGCAAAATTACCGCTCACAATAAGATTTAAAAACAAAGAAGATAAGTACAGATTTTTCTCTTCTTTTTTTTTGGAAAAAGATCAAGATATTTATAAACGATGAACATTTTATGCAACGGCCTAGATTGGTCAGAGCAGAAGGAAGTCTTAAGATTTCCATCACTTCCTTTAACCACATAGAAGTAGACAGGAGTATATTCAGAAAGGCCATCATCAGCCAGAACCAGAACCACAAGCATTTGTTCCATTTCTCATATTCAACAGTTCATCTAGTCTTTCATTAATATCACGCATCCGGTCATCTCTGGTAGAAGAAATTGCCCTCATATCTTTCCCAAGAGCATCAAAATGGGCATTCCTTTCAGAAAGCATTGCCTGCATCTCTTCTTGAGTACTATTCAAATCCAAATCAAATCTTTTCACACGTGCATCCACATTACAAATTTCTTGACGAAGTCTAATATGAAGTTCGTCATCCAATTGATTCGCTCGCTGACGCAAGCCCTTCCTCTTGCGAATGCCAGTAACAAGCTGTGCAGCTTGTGATCCAGACTCCAATGGATCTGATGACATCATGTCCCAGTGATCAAAAACACACTGTGGGAAAGCCTGCCCTGATGTTGCAGCCCTCAATGTGCTGGAGAACCCGAAGGACTCAATGACTTCAGTGCATCTGTTGCACTGTAGATTTATTCAAAGCTATCATATTCAAAATAATAAGTTGAGTGGAAGTCTAAGCATTCAAGCGAAATCTGGAGTAGATCCGCGGGTGTAGGAGTTGAGACTAAGCTCCAAGGAAGTAGCGTTCTTGAACCCATCTTCGGTCTGATACCAACCACCACCATAGTTAGAAGAATTCAACTTGAGGTTGCAATGGCCATGGATATCCTCACCATGCATAGGGAATAAATTGAGGGTTGTAATCTCAGGGTCACGAACTTCAACTTCTTCTTGTTCTTCTTCAAGGGTTTCTTCAGTTGTTCTTATTTTGTCAAAGAAAGTGGCGCAGGCTGAGGAATATGAGTTCATGCCGACCCATGCCAAGTTGTAGTTCCACACCACCAACCCATCTGACAGCTGGCAAGTTCCTATGCATCAAGAGATGGTTTACTTCATCATCAAAACCCCATTGGCAGATAACAAGGGTTGCACCCACATCCTGCAAATCAATAAAATAGTCCCATTACAATAAATCAGAAAACATTCAAACAAGCAAAAAAGGAGGAGGTTATAGGTACACCAATTTAAATTCAATTCTCAATCTTTTACGTAATATTCAATGTTAATAACATAACAAATGGATCAAACAAAAGATGAATCGTACTGCATACAGTTCATGAACTAGCTTCAAACATTGACTTGCCCGATAATATGTAAGATTCACAGTTATCAACTGATGCACAAGATTCTGTCCGAACAAAATAACATTTCACAGCTGATGATGTTGGGTCCTTCATTTTTCTCTTCCTTGTCTAAAACCTTGTCTACCAACTACTGAACCCTAGTCTAGGAAGTACCATCTTCAGCAATACAAAGTCACCAGATAAAGACACCACACCCAGAACGGCGGACCTGGAACGAAGAGCGACGGCGGTAGCGGCGAACGGGAAGAGGGCGACTGTGAACGGTGGGGAAGTTTGGGAGACGAGAGCGCCGTGGGTGAGAGATTTGGAGAGCAGCGAGCGAGGGTTGAGACTGCACCAGTGGGGCTCCGCTTCTGCAGGGGAGGGTTGGACCCTAAGACACGCTCGGACCACCAGTGGGGCTCGCCACAGCAGGGGAGGGTTGGACCCTACGACCCCAGTAGGCTTGGACCAGGCTATATTCTTCCCTCATTTTATCAATCCCTCCTTTCCATTTTTATAAAAGATTGGTATAAATTACTGTTCACAACTTCGCATATTGAAAGTTAGTATAAAATCAATGTTCACATTGAAAGGAGGGTTGGACCCTAGAGTCTTTGGATCAGGCTTCCTCTTTCCTCATTTTCTCAATCTCTCCTTTCCTTTTTTGTAAAAAAGATTTTCAGGTTTAGGTTTTAGGATTTGAGATTTGGGGTTCAGGGATTAGGATTTATGATTTTCATGTTTGGTGTTTGGAGTTTGAGGTCTAGGGTTTATAGTTGATTGATTAGTTAATCATAACATTAGTCAGCAGTTGACCACCTCTAGAATAGACAAAAAAACATGGTTCAAACTTGAAACTTGAAATATGCATAATTCTTCAAAATAAATAGGTATAAAATTTTATCCAACAAAAAACCTTCCCAAACTGCCAGTTCATTCAGTTCCCTTCCCCTTCTTTGTTTCCACGCAACAATCGCAAAATACTCTTATAGCTTTGAAACAGATTAATCAATGAAAATAAGATAAAAAAATGATTAAAAAAATAGGGAGCGCGTAGAAATATATGATGTACGTTTGTCCACGTATAAAGCTGGTAGATAAGAACACATTCCAACCAATTCCCAAAAAAATATAGATTTGTGTCAAATTAGAACTAGTAACCAATCCCAACATTGAAGTATTCAAAAAAATCAAATAAGAGAAAAATATCAAATATCCTCATGAGACATATAATTGTCACTATAAATAAGAACTAGAATTCTAACAGTAGTGATCAATATTATAATCTATAAATAGAATATTTTTTATTTTTTAATAATTTAATAAATAAATTATTATTCTATAAACTATAAATAATAACATTCTGATAAATTAGTATAATTATAATAAATTAAAATAAATATATTCTAAGCTGAGATTAATAACGGCTGCTGCTTAATGGATTGCTTCATTCACGTGTTGGGCCAGGGTTTCTTAATGGGTGCTGTTTTATTGACCATTGCATGCCCATATAATTCAGCTACGTTTGGGGCTGAAATATGTTTTGCTGCTGTTATATCTTCCTCCATCTATATGCTGCTCGTACAGGACGCTGGAGGAGTATTATTATTATTAATGTTTTTTTTTTTTTAAATTTCCTTCTCTTCATACATTTTGGGCTGCCTAAAATGTACTTAATTTAAGGAACATATAAGCCTTTTAACTCCTGAAATTGGGCTTTGCCCTTACCCAAATTCATCTCTAGGCTTCAGGTAGTAAAATTACCATTTTACCCCTTCTTAATTTGGATTATCAAATAAATCCCAAAAATTATTATAGGCTATAAAATATCATTTCTATAATTTTTAGGCCTAAAATTATTATTTACGAGTATTCCTTGGATTTGTTTTCCCCAAAGTAAAATAAGGAAAATAAGCCTTAACTCCAAATAATTAACATTATAATTATTTAGGCCAAATTTCACAATTTAATTTCCCTAATATTATTCCTATATGAATGATGATTAATTATTCCTATAAGAAATATTTATTCTTCCATAATGGAGTAGGATGTGAGAATTGGTCATGATTGTCAGCACAATATTGAAGTAGCTGATCTTTGATATTTGAGTACTGAGGTGGAGCATTCTTCAATTCATAGAGAGAAGGAATCTATGTCCAAGGGCTGAAGTGAGATTTCCACCTGATTCCTTTGGGGAGTATTGTCAAATTCTTGGTATGATAGAAGACATCAAAACCAAGAAGGATATCTTTTCCTGGAAGTTCACTTCCTAGTACCTTAATTCTCAAAGTACATCCTAGGAAGAACTTAATGCTAATCTTTCTTCTAGTAATCAGATCAATCTTGAATATCTTTACATCGGCAGTAAAAAAAGTACTGATTGTGAGGCACCCACTCCTCATGAGGAAGGATGCAAGGTTTCATCACTGTATGAGACGAACCTATATCAAAGAAGGCTATTGCAATAATTGGCTTTGAATATTTTTCGGTAGAACTTGGACTTGAATATTTGGCAATGGGGTTTTCATATTGACTGCAGGATTGGAATTTAAAGATCCAATGCATCCAATAGATGGAGTTTGGGGAGAAACTTGTTGTACAAGATTGATGACTCCTAGAGTACTTCTTCTGATTTATAATCTTCTTCAGATTCAGAATAAGATGAGTCTGTTGATTCTTCATAAGAAGGGATCACATATTGTGTCTCATCATTCCGCTCATCTTGTTCTTCAAGATAATCTTCAATGTCTACTGTGTTATCTGAAATCATCAGAATCTTTTGGAACTTCAGCATCATTTTAATATCTCCTTTTGTCTTTCTAGGACAATTTTTTGCAAAATGTCCGGCTTTTCGCAAATAAAACACCTGGAGTCTTTGGAGAAAGGTTTCCTAGATTTACAAAATCTAGGTTTCTTCCGGAATCTTGATCGCCTTGATTTTCTATAAGGTTTCTGAAAAGGTTGAGAATAATGGCGATAATGAGACTTTTTCTTTGAAGGACAATAGCAATCCTTGTGGTCTTTGCATTTAATCTTCAGATAGGGCTTCTTACACGCAGGCTTGAATTTTGAAGCCTTCTTCTGCATATCCTTGAAAAACTTATGTTGTTCACAGAGTTTTTCAAGGGCATTCAAAGCAAGTTGATACAATTCACCTATTGAGATATCAATAATGTCCCTTTGAAGAGCATTAATACTCCTATTAAGCTTTGATTGAAGTTCATCAAGAAGTGAGGCAATAAATGTATGGCGAAGGTTCACATCATTACCACCATTTAACATGTGGTATTTCTGAATCATTCTTTGATAATGAGTCTGGAGATCTTTCCTTTTTAACGAACAACACTTCATTTCAAAGAATTCTTGTTTCTCTCTTTTTTGGATGATGTTGAAATCACCAATAAACTCTTTATGAATAACAGCAAGGAGAGTAGCATCATCTTCAACTTGGACTGCTTGAAGTTTCTCGGTATGGAGAAAGGTTTTGGAACCATTCTCGAAGAGTACAAGTAAATTTGGAAACGAACTCCTGTAATGCTTGTCTAAGAGGGATTTGTTGAGCAGTAATTTGTAAGTCTATCCAGCCACTAAACTTCTGTAGACGGAATCTCCATTTTTCATAAGGAGTATTATCAAAAATGAACCATGGTCCACTTGTAGGCTTATAGTTATTATGGTCTTGTCTTTGAGGTTGGTCATCAGGGTGTTCAATAAATGATTCATCAAATTCTTCTTCTTCACCTGGTCGGACTATAGCAATTCGTGAAATATCAGCAAGTTTAGCTTCAGAGCTAGTATCATAATAGGCCTGTGAGAGACTATCTGATTGAGATTCTTCTGAACTAGATGAGTCTGTAAAAGGGTAAATGGGTTAGGACTTTGAAGGATACTTATGGCAGAGGTATGAGATGGAGGAATAACAGTTTGGGAAGTCTATGTGGAGGTTTGTGATGAAGATGTAGTGGAAGTGATGGTTGAATATGAAGGTGCCTGGGTGGACTGAGAAGGGTTTACAGCTTGTTTTTGTTTTTCCTGGGATGGTGGTACAAGCGTAGAGGTATTAGAAGATGGTTCATTTATTTGGATACCCTTAGAACCTAAATGAGATTTTGGGTCATAGGTTTGGAAGGAGTAAAATAAGGTGGCCTTTGTCTAGGATAGGTAAACTAAGAGTTCTTGGCTGTGGTTTGGTTTGTGGAGGTAATTTTGGTGGTGATAACTGAGCAAACAGTGGATAGTTAAACTTAAATTGTTTACTAGCTATAGCCTGCTTCTTTTGGGTAAGCTGTAGGGGATGTGGGAAATAAGGGAGCTGGAATGGTTGAAAATGAAGGATAGGGCTCATATATACCCTGAGATTGTTTCTTGGCTATATCTAGTTCAATTCTCTTCAAATCTTGTTGAATAGCTTGGAGTTCAATTTCCTTTTGTTTGAACTGAGATCCTATATATCCTCTTTCGAATAAATGCTTTAAGTTCTGCATCCAGCTTGGTAGCTTGTTGTCTCTGATGAAGATGTAGACTTTTAACCTCTTCAAATATTTGGTCAATCTGATAGGCTAATCCGTCTGTCTTAGTGGTCAAAGAGGCAAGCTTGGAATCAATCCTTTTCAAGGTAGTATTATGGCAAACAACATTCTGGGTTTGCCAATTCTAGACTTCTTCAGCTTGTGTGGACTGATAATTTCCCTGAGCATCAACCGTATTGGGAACAACATAGGGCTTGGATGGTGTCCTATAGTTTTGATCAATCCTTCTTTCAAGAGGAGGAAACTCTTGCTCATAAGGATTGAGCATATCAATACAGGGAATTGTTTGGGCAGTAGCTGGAGTAGGAGTCTGGACAAAGGGTTCTGGCGGACTGCTAGGAACAGCATCAGGAAAATATTTCTTTACAAGGTCATGGTGACCTGTCTCTACCATCAATTAAACTAGAGACATATCTTTTGAAGATTTTGCTAGAGGAGGTGGTGGTTGCCAACGACGTGTAGAATGTCGTGAGGTAACTAGTTGTGAAGAATCATAGTCATCATTATCATCAAACCTTTTGTTTTGTGAGATCTACAAGGGGATCTGGATGAGGACTTGTTCTTTTGTGCTTGTTTGAGGGCATATTTACAAGGATATAATCCTTGTTCATCATCAGAATCTTCCCACCATTCTAGAGTATCACACTCATGAGTTTGGATTGCACGTGCTTGAGCCTGGAACATCCCAATAAAATATGACTATTGACATGTGAAACATAATAGGGCTTAACGTCTTGATTAACCCAAGGAATAGGAGGGTCCTTTCTTGAGGGTGTGTAGGCAGGTGTAAGAGTTAAGAGTCTTCCAGGAGGTTGTGAATTTGACGGACTAGATGTACTAGGCCTGGAGAAAGTAGTCCCTGTAACACCATCTACAAGATCTTGAATAGTTTGTGGGGTGATGGTATGAATATCTGTTTGGATTCCATGGAAAAGTTTTTCATAATTGCTAATCCATTGCATAGGCATGATCTGAGCAAGTTCTTCTTTTGGAATCTGACGAGGAATCTAGATAATGGAGGTTTCATATGCTTTGTTAAAAATTGCAACAAAAGCATTAGTTGTGGAATTTGGAAGTTGGAGATCATATGCATGATTCTGGAGGCGATATATAATCCGGTGATGAAGAGTGGCCATGATGGCTTGAGAGTCTTGTTGACTCTTGTAATTTGGATATGAACTTTCAACCTTCTAGGAAGAGTTTTGTGAAAGATATTGACATTATAGTCTGGCTGGATAGTCAGAATGACACTGCCATTACTAAGAGTGGTAAGAAGTGCACCAATAAGAGCATCAGAATACTTTTTATAGGTGGAGTCTGAAAGAGCCACTTTAGCAGTAATAGGAAGTCCTTTTCTACCATAGAGAGTGAGAAATAGGCGAATAGCACCAAAATGAAGATGGGTATAACCATGAGATTTTCAAATATCAATGAGTTCTGGAGAGATCTCAATGGTAGAATACTGTTCCTGAGGAGTGTACTGTTCAAGTTTGGTAGAGTGAACAACTTCCTTGACATGTGGTCTTCTGGTTCTAATCAGGGATATGATAGAACTGGTGAAAGAGTTATTTCTGTGATAAACACTATACGGACTGAAGAGAGAGAGATCAGTATTTCCAATGGGTGAATCAGGATGATGAGTAACCTCTATAAGGTTTTCTACTTTACTGGCTAAAGTTCTTTTCATGGAAGGAGAAAGAGTTCTAGGAATAAAGGGAGAGATTAAGGAGGTAGAAGGATCAGAAGTAGACGATCTGGCTGCTTCACTCATGATTTAAAATATGCTTCTTACTCACCTCTATTTTAAGTATTTTAGTATTATATGTGAAATTCGTCTAGCTCAGATACCACACTTGAGGGTGGATGTATCAGGATCCAAATGACAGTGTTGTGTTAGGCTAGAAGATCGCAGATACAGACACCAACAATGTCATTGGGACATTGATCACAAACCATCACACATTAGTATTCAACCATCACTTCCACTACATCTTCATCACAAACCTCCACACAGACTTCCCAAATTGTTATTCCTCCATCTCATACCTCTTCTAGCCTGACACAATAATGTCATTTGGATCTTGATACATCCACCCTCCAGTGTGGTATCAAAGCCTGACGAATTTCACATATAGTACTAAAATACTTAGAACATAGGTGAGTAAGAAGCATATTTTAAATCATGAGTGAAGCAGCCAAATCGTCTACTTCTGATCCTTCTACCTCTTTAATCTCTCCCTTTATTCCTAGAACTCTTTCTCCTTCCATGAAAAGAACTTTAGCCAGTAAAGTAGAAAACCTTATAGAGGTTACTCATCATCCTGATTCACCCATTGGAAATATTGATCTCCCTCTCTTCAGTCCGTATAGTGTTTATCACAAAAATAACTCTTTCACCAGTTCTATCAGTTCCCAGATTAGAACCAGAAGACCACATGTCAAGGAAGTTGTTCACTCTACCAAACTTGAACAGTGTACTCTCCTTGCAACTCTTCAGGAACAATATTCCACCATTGATATCTCTCCAGATCTCATTGATATTTGGAAATCTCAGGGTTATACCCATATTCATTTTGGTGATATTCGCCTAGTTCTCACTCTCCATGGCAGAAAAGGACTTCCAGTTACTGCTAAAGTGGCTCTTTTAGACTCCACCTGTAAGCATTCTGATGCTCTTATTGGTGCACTTCTTACCACTTTTAGTAATAGCAGTGTCATTCTGACCATCTAGCCAGACTATAATGTTATTATCTTTAACAAAACTCTTCCCAGAAGGTTGAAAGTTCAGATCCAAATTACAAGAGCTGAACAAAACTCTCAAGCCATCATGGCCACTCTTCATCACCAGATTATATATCGCTTCCAAAATTATGCATATGATCTTCAGCTTCCGAATTCCACAACTAATGCTCTTATTGCAATTTCTAATAGAGCAGATGAAACCTCCATTATCTAGATTCCTCATCAGATTCCAAAAGAAGAACTTGCTTAGATCATGCATATGCAATAGATTAGCATAGAATCCAAACAGACGTTCACACCACCACTCCACAACCTATTCAAGATCTTAGAGATGGTGTTACAAGGACTACTTTCTCCAAGTCTAGTACATCTGGTCCGTCAAATCCACAACCTCTTGGAGGACTCTAAGCTCTTACAACTGATAATTGAATATTATTTCACTTATTTGTATCTCTTGGTTAATAATTTAAGTGTTTACTTAATAAATAATGGGTTTTATTACTTAATTGGGCTTTGGGCTTTTAATTGGATTTAATTCATTTTTTTAATTTAATTTCAGATTTACAAGTGATTTAGTATTTTCACCATAACTTTTGATCTAGATATCCGATTAGCCTGATTATTCTTTCATTTTTAGATGATTCAGAGAGCTACAATTGTTATGAAGACTTAGAATGCTGATTCGGACAAGAGGATGGACGAAATCGGAGCTAAAAGAGACACGTTTTTTACGGATTTTTCTTTGGGCTCGAATTTTGTAATAAAAGACCAATTATTATTAGAGGCTTCTAATATTGGGCCTATTTTGTAACCCTAGCCTTTTTTGAAACCCTAGCCATCATTCCCTTTTAGTTTAACTTAGTTGGCGGCCGCTAAGACATTCTACATTACGTCTTTTATGATTTTCGGATCAAATTAGAAGCTTTCTATTTTCTCTGAGTTGTTCATCATGTTTACTTTCCTTTTTATCTTTGCTTTTGTCTTTTGCCTAGCCATGCTTGGCTAAAACTCTCGATTGGCCCATGGATTAAGGATTCCACTATCCAGAGGACTAGTGCTTAATCGGTAACCATCTAACTCGTTTCTGCATTCTTTAATCGGATTCGATTTCTGGATTTGGATTGGGTTCTTGATTAAAACCCCAAATCGATATTTTCCAAGGACGTAGTTCGAACTAGATTAAAGTATTGATGTGCGATCGTACAATGATACGCCACTGATTCGAACAAATTCGAACGATTGTTGTTGAGGGAATTTCTAGACAAATGAGAGATTTCGGTTTGTCTAGAGTCGATCACGAGTTCGTTATAAATCTGTTTTTGTCCGAGGAAGGAAAGTGGTGTAATTCGAAATCTTGGGTTGATCTTTTGTTTATTTGATTAATCTCGTTTTCTTATATTTTGTTCTAGCTTAGCTTCGTTTTAATTACATTGAAAAACTCCCCATTAAGTTCTTGTTTTATCGTGTTTCTTGTTGATTTTAGACCATTTGTGAATTCCTTGAGAGAAACGATCCGGGTTTCCTATACTACAAATATTTGAATCTTGGTTATTTTGAGAGGGTTTGACAAATCTTTATCAACAACCTGCTTACACACCCTCAAGAAAGGACCCTCCTATTGCTTGGGTTAATCAAGACTCTAAGCCCTGTTATGTTTCACATGTCAATAGTCATTTTTTATGGGATGTTCCAGGCTCAGGCATGTGCGATCCAGACTGTGAGTGTGATACTCTAGAATGGTGGGAAGATTCTGATGATGAACAAGGATTATGATGACTATGGTTCTTCACAACCAGTTACCTCACGACATTCTTCACAACTATGGTTCTTCTTAAGACGCTAAGCCCTGTTATGTTTCACATGTCAATAGTTTTTTATGGGATGTTCCAAGCTCAGGCATGTGCGATCCAGACTGTGAGTGTGACACTCCATAATGATGTGAAGATTCTGATCATGAACAAGGATTTTGATGACTATGGTTCTTCACAACCAGTTACCCCACGACATTCTACTCGTCGTTGGCAACCACCACCTTCTTTAGTAAAATCTTCAAAAGATATGTCTCTAGTTGAATTGATGATAAAGACAGGTTACCATGATCTTGTAAAGAAATGTTTTCGATCTTTGTTCCTAGCGATCGTTGCGAACCCTTTGTCCGACTCTACTCCACTCACGCCCAAACAATTCCCTATATTGCTATGCTCAATCCTTATGAGAAAGAGTTTCCTCCTCTTGAAAGAAGGATTGATCAGAACAATAGGATACCATCCAAGCCCTATGTTGTTCCCAATACGGTTGATGCTCAGGGAAATTATCAGTCCACACAAACTGAAGAAGTTTTGAATTGACAGACCCAGAATGTTGTTTGCGAGAATACTACCTTGAAAAGGATTGATTCTAAGCTTGACTCTCTGACCACTAAGATAGATGGATTAGCGTATCAGATTGACCAAATATCTGAAGAGGTTAAAAGTCTATATATCTTCATTAGAGACAACAAGCTACCAAGCTAGATGCAGAACTTAAAGCATTTATCGAAAGAGGATACATGGGATCTCAGTTCAAACAAAAGGAAATTGAACTCCAAGCTATTATTTAGCAAGATTTGAAGAGAATTGAACTAGATATAGCCAAGAAACAATCTCAGGGTATATATGAGCCCTATCCTTCATTTTTAACCATTCCAGCTCCCTTATTTCCCACATCCCCTACAGCTTACCCAAAAGAAGCAGACTATAGCTAGTAAACAATTTAAGTTTAACTATCCACTGTTTGCTCAGTTATCACCATCAAAATTACCTCCACAAACCAAACCACAGCCAAGAACTCTTAGTTTACCTATCTTAGACAAAGGCCACCTTATTTTACTCCTTCCAAACCTATGACCCAAAATCTCATTTAGGTTCTAAGGGTATCCAAATAAATGAACCATTTTCTAATACCTCTACGCTTGTACCACCATCCCAGGAAAAACAAAAGCAAGCTGTAAACCCTTCTCAGTCCACCCAGGCACCTTCATATTCAACCATCACTTCCACTACATCTTCATCACAAACCTCCACATAGACTTCCCAAACTGTTATTCCTCCATCTCATACCTCTGCCATAAGTATCCTTCAAAGTCCTAACCCATTTACCCTTTTACAGGACTCATCTAGTTCAGAAGAATCTCAATCAGATAGTCTCTCACAGGCCTATTATGATACTAGCTCTGAAGCTAAACTTGCTGATATTTCACGAATTGCTATAGTCCGACCAGGTGAAGAAGAAGAATTTGATGAATCATTTGTTGAACACCCTGATGACCAACCTCAAGACAAGACCATAATTATAAGCCTACCAGTGGACCATGGTTCGCTTTTGATAATACTCCTTATGAAAAATGGAGATTCCATCTACAGGAGTTTAGTGGCTGGATATACTTACAAATTACAGCTCAACAAATCCCTCTTAGAAAAGCATTACAGGAGTTTGTATCCAGATTTACTTGTACTCTTCGAGAATGGTTCCAAAACCTTTCTCCATACCAGAAACTTCAAGCAGTCCAAGTTGAAGATGCTGCTACTCTTCTTGCTGTTATTCATAAAGAGTTTAATGGTGATTTCAACATCATTCGAAAAAGAGAGAAACAAGAATTCTTTGAAATGAAGTGTTGTTCGTTAAAAAGGAAAGATCTCCAGACTCATTATCAAAGAATGATTCAGAAATACCACAATGTAAATGGTGGTAATGATGTGAACCTTCGCCATACATTTATTGCCCCACTTCCTGATGCTATTTAAAGGGACATTGTTGATATCTCAATAGGTGAATTGTATCAACTTGCTTTGAATACCACAATGTAAATGGTGGTAATGATGTGAACCTTCGCCATACATTTATTGCCTCACTTCCTGATGCTCTTCAAAGGGACATTGTTGATATCTCAATAGGTGAATTGTATCAACTTGCTTTGAATGCCCTTGATAAACTATGTGAACAACATAAGTTTTTCAAAGATATGCAGAAGAAGGCTTCAAAATTCAAGCTTGCGTGCAAGAAGCCTTATGTGAAGATTAAATGCAAAGACCACAAGGATTGCTATTGTCCTTTAAAGAAGAAGTCCCATTATTTCCATTATTCTCAACCTTTTCAGAAACCTTACATAAAATCAAGGCGATCAAGATTCAGGAAGAAACCTAGTAAATCTAGATTTTGTAAATCTATTGTAAATCTAGAAAACCTTTCTCCAAAGGCTCCAGGTGTTTTATTTGCAGAAAGCCGGGACATTTTGCAAAAAATTGTCCTAGAAAGACAAAAGGATATATTAACATGATGCAGAAGCTCTAAAAGATTCTGATGATTTCAGATAACACAGCAGACATTGAAGATTATCTTGAAGAACAAGATGAGTGGAATTATGAGACACAATATTTGATCCCTTTTTAAGAAGAATCAACAGACTCATCTTATTCTGAATCATAAGAAGATGACTATCAAGGAGTCAACAATCTTGTACAACAAGTTTCTCCCCAAACTCCATCTATTGGATGCCTTAGATCTTTAAATAACAATCTTACAGTCAATATGAAAACCCCATTGCCAAACATTCAAGTCCAAGTTCTACCCGAAAAATATTCAAAGCCAATTACTTCAATAGCCTTCTTTGATACAGGTTTGTCTCATATAGTGATGAAACCTCACATCCTTCCTCATGAGGAGTGGGTGCCTCACAATCAGTACTTTTTTTTTACTGCCGATGGAAAGATATTCAAGATTGATTTAATTACTAGAAGAAATATTAGCTTTAAGTTCTTCCTAGGATGTACTATGAGAATTAAGGTACTAAGAAGTGAACTTCCAGGAAAGGATATCCTTCTTGGTTTTGATGCCTTCTATCATACCAAGAATTTGACAATACTCCCCAAAGGAATCAGGTGGAAATCCAACTTTAGCCCTTGGACAGAGATTCCTTCTCCCTATGAATTGGAGAATGCTCCACCTCAGTACTCAGATATCAAAGATCAACTACTTCAATATTGTGCTAACAATCATGACCAATTCTCACATCCTTCTCCATTATGGAAGAATAAAGATTTCTTCATTAGCCTTCCTTCCAAAAGAAATGAAGATATCAATCCAACAAAAGCTTCGCATCCAGGAATGAATCCAGATGATTTGAAGTTAGTTCAAGAAGAATGTGCTGCATTGTTCAAACAAGGTCTCATAGAGCCAACAAAATCTAAATGGGCTTGCCAAGCATTTTATGTTGAGAAAAGATCTGAAATTAAAAGAGGAAAAAAAAGACTTGTCATTGATTATAAGTTGAAGATGACAAATTTCCTCTTCCTAATCCCTGACCTTGTTCGCCCGGTTGAAAGGCTCGGCCCATATCTTTTCAAAGTTTGATCTCAAAGCGGGTTTTTGGTAGCTTGGGATCCAACCACATGATTGGCCCAAAACAACTTTTTTTATACCCAATGCTCAATATCAATGGATCGTGCCTTTTGGACTCAAAGTGGTCCCTTTATTGTTTCGAAAGGCCATGATCAAAATATTCATCATCAATAATGCTCTCATTTATATTGATGATATTCTCCTATTCTCAGCAACTGAAATAGATCACCAGATACTTTTGGCCCAATTTTACGAGATCATTGCCCAACATGGCATCATGCTTTCTCCAAGAAAAGTGACGTTGGAATTACAGAAGTTGATTTTCTTAGAATGCACTTCAAAGATGGAAAGTACAGCCCAGGTCCACACATTGCTCAGATTTACTAAAATTTCCCGATGATCATCTCTCTTACAAACAAGTTCAATAGTTCCTCGAAATTGTTAATTTCTTGAGAGACTTTATCCTCAATTTGTCCCATCATACGAGCCACCCTGTACATGATGTTAAAAAAGAATCCACCACCATGGTCTCAAGTACAGATAGATGTTGTAATTACCCTCAAAAGGATTGCTCAAAATCCTCCACTATTGAGGATCCCTGATCAAGGACTAAGGATCTTACAAACCGATGCTAGTGATGATCATTGAGGTGCAATACTTCTTCAAGAAGTTAATGGAGTACGACATTACTGTGGGCATGCTAGTGGACAGTTTAAAGACTCAGAAAAGCATTATCATGCTACCTATAAAGAGATCCTTGCTGTCAAACGAGGCATTGAAAAGTTTAGCTTTCATCTGAGCCCCTACCACTTCATAGTAGAAATGGACAATACATCTTTTCCAAAGATGTTAGATCCAAAGAAAAAGTTACTGCCAGATGCTCAGTTACTCCGGTGGAAAGATTGGTTTTCACACTATAAATTCTCATTTAAGCATCTTAAAGGACCACAGAACATCGTAGCAGACTTCCTTTCTAGACCACAAAAAAACTTTCCTCCTCATCCTCAGATTTTGTATATTCTCACTCTTTCAGATAACTATCCTCCTTATCACCATGACTTATTACAGGAAAGTAGATATCCTTCCTCCCAATGCAAATCTTTACTCCTTCATTGAGTTTCAAAGATATGCCAATGAGAACCTTTACTCTTGGCTTCATCCTCTGTTCAACAAAGTTGATCTTATTTCAAAAGCCCAGCATTTCAGTGCCATATGTCCACACACTACTATCTAGTTCAACCAAGGTCATATACCTGATAAACTCTTTTAGTATGTATGGTCATTGACCATCCTCCACACTAGCGCCATTGCTCTTGCTCCTTTACCCATCTACGATTATATCTTTAACAACCATAATGAGGACTCAACCCTTGTCAAGCTCTTTGCCCTTCTTCATTTTTGGAGAGGTTCCTTGTATAATATATTAAGATTAAATACCCTTTTGGGTCCCCGACAAAAAACACGGACCCCATTTTCGTCCCTAGGGACTAAAATGAGACTTTTTTTATGGACTAAAAAGGGCTTTTTGGAAATTTGCGAGGGACCAAAATGTTCACAAATCGACCCTTATTCGTCCTTTTCAGGGACTAAAAGGGCATTTCTTTGTGTGAGAGACCAAAATGGGGTCCGTGTTTTTTTCCAGGGACCTAAAAGGGTATTTACTCATATATTAACTAGTAATAAGCTTTGGGATTTACCAAAAAGGAAACAAAAAAGAGTTTCTCGTGTGTTTTTTCTTAGCAAGAAATATCATGCTCAGAAGCTTGACGGTGTTCACTTGGCAACCAGTGCATAACCTTGGCCTTAGTCTCTTGATTGGGTTCAACTAGACCCGAACGTTCGAGAGAACTTGGTCTCATCCTTCGACTTCAATAAATGCACTTTGAAGGAATGTACCATTCTTGGCCCTATACCTAGTGAAGACAAACCGTATGCATATAACCAGATGTACCAGCTAGAGCCTCATTATGTGTCAACCTACCATTCTCTCTTGACTCTCAGGGAAACATCCTCCAAGATTCACAAGATCCTTACGAAGATGATTGTGGAGATCAATTTACTCAGTTATCTTTGTCACTTCTAGGCTTGTCTCAATATCCATCTCACTGTACTCAGCCACAGGCCCAAGATAGAAGCCTAGGTGATCTTGCTGGCCCAGATCCATATCACAATATTATGGACCCGCTCGGTTATCTCCAGTTCAATTATGACAGTGATAGTGATAACAATAATCTCTCTCCTAGTCATGAACCAATTTGTAAAGGATGGTCCCCATAACTCCTGCCGACAGTTTATTTTTCACATGTTTTAATATGTGTCCACTACTTTTATGAGTGTGATGAGTCTTTATGCTTTTGCTTTAATGTTGTCTATCCTTCTATGTACTATTGTCGGATATCTTTTATTTCGGTTCACTACTTTTGTGTGTACACTTTATCCTTTAGTTTGTCCGTTTGTAATTCTGCTTCTCTATAAAAGCAGACCCAGTCTTCAGTTGTAAGCATATCGAAGTTGAAAAATAAAATCCCAGTGTGTTTCTATATGACTTCCTTTTAAGCTCCCCCTCTTGCTTCTGAAAGCCAAAGTTCTAGTATGTTAGTATTATCTGCTCCTTAGATTCCAAGTATGCTCTATACTTGCCTCTTCAAGAGAATCATGAGCATCAGAACAGAATCAAGACTACGATCCAGCATAAGAGAGTACTGAAAATCAGGATACTGAATGTGCCTTGATTGGGAAGATGCTTGAATCCTAAAGTGTCCTGGAGCATGGGCAAGAGGTAAGTCTCGAGAAACTCGGACTATCCACTGGATTAAGCATCTTTCCATCAATGTATGTGTTTCCTAGTAATTATTCAGTATAATAATTTTTAGTTTATCAAGCTTTTTGGGTTTTCAGTCAGTTAGATAGGATAGATCAAGGTCCCAATGACATTGTTGGTGTGTGTCTACGATCTTCTAGCCTGACACAATACTGTCATTTGGATCCTGATACATCCACCCAAATCTTATTTGATGACTTCATTATATTTTTTTATATACGAGAATTAGAACTTTGAGGCAATGCTTTCATCTAAACACGTGAAACAACTATAGAAATCTAACCATAGGTAAAAATATCCATGTATATTTCTAATCCCATGTTAATCAAAGCTTTTTTCTTGACTTTTGGTAATACCCATATATACTATTGATAGCTATTAGTGAAAAAATGTATATTGATAGTCACGATGCACACAAACATATATATATATATATATATATAGAGAGAGAGAGAGAGAGAGAGAGAGAGAGAGGCACTCAATCAAAAAGTTGTTGGTTGACGTGATAAGGGTCCCAAGTTCCACAAGTTCAAATCTTGAGAAACGTATTTGTTGGGAGAGATAAAAACCTTATATACACTATACCTTAAGGGAAAACTCTTGATCAAATAACAGAAAAAGAAAAAGAGTTAAACGCTCACAATGTCTCAAATGAGAACTTGAAGTTGAAAGAATGAGAACATTTATGATCTTTTTTGTTTTAGCAATTTTTCCAAAAGTTATACTAAAAATACACTTACTTCAGAATACCCAAGGCATCCCTACCTTTTTCTTCCTTCACCCAAAACCCATTAAATTGGAATAATCCATCATATTGGGACAAAATCCAAACTGCTTCATATCTCCCCATACACCTAAAGCCTCCAAAAAAAGTCAAATCATTTTGGTCACACAACGATGAGGAAGTAATAGGCATTAGGAGTATCACAGTCATAAGTTTTGAAAGAGTGAATAAGAGTGGAAGGAAGAGACAGATTAGGGATTATCAAGGTTTTCATTTGAGGATGGTATCACTGCTTGAATGAGGATTCTCATAGCTTCATGTTGGCCAAAGTTGTGGTGCCAGAAGGTCTTGTAAGGGGAGTGTGGCCAATTCCTCCTCACACTTTAGAGGGAGAAAGTGAATGCATTAAACTACACAGGATGAAACATAGCCATGGAATAAGCTAACTGAATAAGTTGCTTTCAACAAAGCCATGAAAATTCTCTTAGTGATCAACATTGGGTAATGACGGTGCCCCTGTTTCCATCGGCGATGGGGTTCAAGCCGGCTTGCATAGGTGACGAGAGGAAAGTATTGGTGAATTGATTTGGCCAATATCCAATAAATGGACGATCAGGATTTTGATAAAAGGGACGGGTGATATGAGATTTTAAAAGCCTCTCTAAGTCTCTTTCTCCACTTCTCCGTTAATAAAATCAACCCAGCAATATATCTTTGACCAAAATACCTGACAACATATAATTAAAGGGTTAAGTATTATTTTTGCCTTGGAAGTTTTAGCTGAGAAGCACTAAGTATCCAAAAGTTCTTTTGAGAGCAAAATTGTCCTAGAAGTTAACAAAACGTAGCAATTTCGCCTTAGACGTTTGAAAATATCAATTTTGGATGTTATTTTTTTTTATTGAGCTTCCACGAGGTGCTTATGTGGCTTTACTTTCTCTCTTACTTCCCCTCTACTCGTCTTCTCTCTTTCTCTCTTCTTCCTCCTCGCTCTTGTCGGTTTTGGACGAACTTATAATTTTCCCAGATCAAGCAACTTTGATTACCCCTAATTCCACGTTTGATCATTCTTAGCTATACCCAAATCATCGTTCAACATAGACATGAACAAAATTTCTTCCTCCTCCTCTCGTAGGCGGCAAAGCAAAGTCACTACCAAAGTGTCATAGTAGTAATCATCTTCTCCATCGCCGCCGTAGTCATCTTCTCCTCTGCTTTGGCAACCAGATAGTGCCTTAATTGTTGAAGCTGTTCATTGAACTCCTGGACTTCCTCCAAACCCATATATCTAACTAAACGGTTCCACTATGACCCATCTTCAGAACCCGACCCAGCAGTAACATTAGCTATAGTGTTCAGAGACCAAGTCTCGTGAAGCAATATGAGGATTTTTTTTTTTCAAAAGAACTTAAAAAACAAAGCATATTCAAATGATTGATGGGGGTAATCAAAGACTTTTTTTGGTTGAAGAGATGGCTCTTGACTTTTTTCACAAACTCTTCTCCCTTTTCCATCAGTATTCCATTATTCCCTTCGTCCTTGCCAGTATCGCTCTCTCTCTTCCCTTTCCAAATGCCTTTCTCTCTGCCGTCACCATCATTTCTCTCTTCCTCTTCCTCCTATCTTAGTTGGACTCCCTTGGCCTTTTCAAACGTCGTGGAGCATCGTTAGTTTTTTTTTTGCTTCTCGTCGACCACCGACGAGAGCAAAGGAGGAAGAGAGGAGAGAGAGAAAGTGAAGCCACATAAGTAACATGTGGAAGTTGAGTAAAAATAATTGTCAAAATTGACATTTTCTAACGTCAAGGGCGAAATTGCTACGTTTTGTTAATTTTCGATGAAATTTTGCTTCACAAAAAACTTCTAGATATTCTATGTTCCTTAGCTAAAACTTCTGGGGCAAAAATATTACTTAACCCATAATTAAAAAGGTTAAGGGGCAAACATCCACATGTTTTTTTTAGATGTGAAAATTTCCATACATTTTTAAAATTAGAATAAAAATGACATCACTGTTGAATGAAATGGTGGTTAAGAAGCATGCCTCTTTTCATCCAACTAACTCTTTGAGCTCAACTGATACAATTTAGTTTCCAAAAGTTATACCGAAAATACACTTACTTGCGTTTAACACGAAGGAGAGAGAAAAGTGAGGTGAAAGACGTTTTGGAGGTGGTAGTTAAAGATGCATAAAGCATATTCTCTTGCGTATTGGTATATGTATGGTTTAGTGAAAAGTGCTAATTGTTGACCCAAAAAAACAAAGTGCCAATGAACTTGAGATTTCTTCGATCGTATAGCTAAATGCTCTCTATAAGATACCCTACATTTTGTAGAAAGTTATAGAGACACTCGTGTAAGAGGGAGGGGGTAAATTGCTAAAAGAAAATGCTTAGTTAAAAGGCAGAGTTTGCAAAACAGGAACCAGTTTCCTGTTAAGTGTTTTGTTTAGTAGGGAGAATTAAACATATTTACACCGCCTCGATCATATTTGGATAGTCCATATTTAATTTCTTTAAAATAGTTTTTTTTTATAAAAATAATAGTTAATAAATTATCTTTATTTTAAATTCTATTCATATCATGACCATTCAGTTTAGATATGGATAGGCCAAATGTATTTAGCTCTCCATGCTAAGTAGGGCACTTAGCAAGAAAGCAGTCTTGCAAAACACTAAAGAAAATTTACAAAATTGAGAAGGTTAGTTGCGGAAACTTGAAGTTATAGTACCCCTCGTCTTTGGGCTCAACTGGCGAAGGGGTCGGACTTCCTCACCTAAAGGGAGGGGTTCGATCCGAGTTAGTCAAAGCTTATTAAGGGGAGCATCATAGGGGTCCACGAAGCAGTAGTAACGCTGGGAGGAGGTGGAGGCATGTGTACTCGCTAGCCTAGTATCCTCGTGTATTTGGGCTCCAAGCGCCGCCCCGCTTGGATTGTGGGTGAACCCAACCCCTTTCCTAAAATTTTTTATCAAAAAAAAAAAAAAAACTTGAAGTTATAGACAATGCTTGTTTGAGATCATTTTTAGACACCCCAAAAGTGCTTATTTATACAAATTGAAATAAAACTTCTCTCACATACTTACTTCGTATACTGTAAATTACGATTGAAAAATTGTTTTTAAAGGCTTCAATTACTTTAAATAGGCATATATATATATATATATATATATATATATATATATATATTTAAAAAAAACCTTGAAGTTGAAAAAAAACAGGAGAATTTTTATAAGGTTAAGGAATAAAAATACCTATGAACTTTTACCAAAAGTGCATTCAACACCATATAAATTTCGCATATCCATGAATATTCAAAATCTGAACAAGAATGTTGGTGTCGTTAAATTTGACCTAGCACTGTTATATGTATATGTGCAAAAATAATGTGAGTGTTACTACAAAAAGTAATTGTGTTAGGTCAAATTTAACGGTATTAGTATTTTTTTTCTCTCATTTTGAATGCTCATGTGTATTTTTACACTTCTAATATATATACTAGACACACTTTTTTTTTTTTGATACCAAGTAGTCGAACAAATAACAACAAGAAGACAAAGGAAAAACAAAAAGGGACTAAGGTCCAAGCCCCTCCTAATATGAGCTACCACTGGACACACTTTTAATGAAAGTTTATAAATATTTTTATCCCTACACCCTTTTGCTATTTACTCCCAAGGCGAAATAGGCAGGTGCGAGGAAAGAGCATGTAGAAGCCACGCTTTAATTAATTAATAAAATACTCCTTCCCGATTAACTATCGGGTGCTCCATACACTTCCTTGGCATTTATTGTGACATCCAATCAGCCTCCAACGGCTGTTTTTTTAAGTACACAACGCCAACGGTTATAATTTACTTTCAAAATTAATGTCCTCCTTAGGTTGGAGGGTGATTATGAGCCAAATGTCCCCATTTTTACCTCCAACGGCTCTAATTGCAAATTTCTCTCTCCACGCAACGTCTCTTTATCAACCCCAGGCCCAGATGAAGTTCAAAGGCTAACTAATATACCCGTTCACTGCTTCCAAAGGTTCCAACAGGCAAATGCCAGATTTACTATTCAATGTTGTGGGCAAGAAACAGTGCCGAAGGATAATAAGGGACGTTTCTTCCAAAGTTCTAAGATATGCCTTTCAACCCTTTCTTCTGCTTTACATTCTCTTCTGCAACCATTCTTTTCGTTTCGGTCATTTAGTTTCCCCGGTGTTTGGACCTTTTTGAACAACCAAATTGGAGCGGCCGAGATCGAGCCGAAATTGATCTTCATGATTAGCAATTTTGAATTGGAGCGGTTCAGAACTGAACACAGCAACGGAAAGTCTGTGGGTTTAGTTCTGCTAATTGGCCGGACTTCGACGATGGATGAGGGTGACGGAGTGGACACCGGCGACGGCGAGTCTTTGACTGTGGCTGGTTGTGATTCTGCCTTGACTTCAAGGTTCATGCAGGAGTAACGGTTAAGTGATCGATTGTTTATGCTGAGGCCGGCCAATTGGAGCAAATTGAAGTGCCAGTAATTCAGAACCTCTCTTCGATTTCTCTGCTTCCAAAAGGCTCCAACGTGGAATGCCAAACACCGCTTTCCCAGGTAGTCCTTTCGCCCCTTTCTTCTTTCTCCTCCTTTAGATTCTCTTTTACAATCATGCTTTCACTGGTATAAAAGTCTGCTTGAGGTCTGCTTTTGATTCTCTCTTTGAAAGATGCTTAATTTTAAATTGTTTTACTTACTTTGACAAACAAAATTTGCGGCTTTAAACTATTTTAAATTTCACCTGAAGATACTTTTTTTATTGTTGTTTTAAATTGTGATTATTTCAAAAATTTAATATTCAATAGTTTATTATTATTTAGAGTACTCATTTTATTTGATTTGGAAAATGTGTAGTTTTAAATTGTTTTATTTTTTATTTTTGATTTTTTTGATTTACTTACTTTTACTCCAAAACAAAACTTACAATTTTAAACTGAAAATCTTGATTATTATTTTAAAGTACTTATTTGAAAAATTTGCACTTTTTTGTCTTACTAATTTTCTAAAATAGTATTTTTTTTTGACTCTTTTAAATATTTTGAATACTTCTATTTTATATAAAATTAAATTTGATTTGAAAATTAAAATTTAATAATAGCTAAATCATATTTTAAATTACTTATTTATATTTTTTGCAAACAAAAATTTGATTGAAAATATTATCTTATTTTTTGTTTGATTTGGCAAATTTCAAATTTTTTATTATTAAAGTTGTTCGATTTTTATTTGAAATAATCTTATTTTTGTGGGAAAAAAAAGTATTATTTTCAATTATTTCTTCTCAGATGGATATTTTAAATTATTTTATTTGTTTTAAAAACGTACAATTTTTAATTGTTGTTGCATTTTCGAAAAGCATTTTTATGGCACTACACTTTGACTAGAAAACAAAATTTGCAATTTTAAAGTATTTTTACATTTCACTGAAGATATATATATTTTTCAATCTATTATTATTATTTTAAACTACTTAATCAATTTTATTTGAAAAATTTGTAATTACTGTTATAATTTTTTTTTTTTGATAATTTTATCAAAATTTGTAATTAATGTTATAAGGCATACCTCGTTCGCTTTTCCAAATCGATGTAGGACTTCACAATCCACTCAAAAACTTGATGAAGGGTAAGTGCAAGTATACACTATTAGTGTAATACCGGCATATATCCCAAGGTAATAAAATATCGTTCCCACAGTGTAATACCGGCATATATCACTTTAATTTATAGTTGATGCAACCGTATGAGTTTTTGATGAAAACATTAAATAAAATTACAAAGAAATTGAATTAAATTTTATAGAATGCAACTAACAAAAGCCTAGGGTCATGTGTATATCATCAATAATCCATTTGAATGTTCGTCCTTTACCAAAAGTAGAATTTAATTACCTAACCCTTGAAATGAAATATGTCAACTGAATTTCTGATTTTAATGTAATTGCTTATTCCTAAGTCAATTAGCCTAATCTTAATCCTAAAAACCATGTTCTCATGCTCACTAGAATTAATTCTTGCAGTAAGTCCAGAATTCTTTATCATGCCTCGTTCACCTTTCCCGTCGATGTGGAACTTCACAATCCACTCAAAAACTTGATGAGGGGTAACTAGTGCAAGTATACACTATCAGTATAGAAGTATCCCAAGGTAATAAAATATCGTTCCCACAGGGATCAAGTTCAACTACCAACCCAATTCTAATTTATAGTTGATCTGTAGTATGAGTTTTTGATGAAAATATTAAATAAAATTACAAAGAAATTGAATTAAACTTTATAGAATGCAACTAACAAAAGCCTAGGTCATGTATATCATCAATAATCCATTTGAATGTTCGTCCTTTACCAAAAGTAGAATTTAATTACTTAACCCTAGAAATGGAATATGTCAATTGAATTTCTGATTTTAATGTAATTGCTTATTCCTAAGTCAATTAGCCTAATCTTTAATCCTAAAAACCATGTTAAAGTACTCATTAGAATTAATTTTGCATAAGTCTAGAATTCTTTATGATTGCATAAAACCTAAGTCAAGTTCCCTTGCTAGTACCTTATGAGTACCTTATGTTTTTTAATCTTTCAATTCCTTAATTACGTGATCAACTAACTAAGGCATTAAACATGGATTAAAGAAACATATCCAAGATAAACATTATATAATTAAAAACAGAATTTCAATTAAACTTCATAAAGAATCCATACATGACCTTAGAAAGATACTTAGTTCATGCTATTCATTACTAAGCACAAAAAGGGTAAAAGATGAAGAACGTAAAATCAAACTAAAACATTCAAAAGGAAAGATTAAAACTAGTCTTCCATGTAGGAGGTAGAACCTTCCATATAGGAGACCATGAACAAAAAGGAAAACAATGGAAAAGAAAATGCATGAAAGTTATAAAGATGATCTAGGCCATTCCATATATGAGGCAAAAACCTATGAAAGAAAGAACCTAAATGGGAGAGATCTTGATCTTCTCCAAGTGTGTTTTCATCTTCTAAACATCCATGTATTTATAGAAAACTTGGAAGAACTATTGAGACACAATTCTTGACTTTTGTACTCCAAAATCGCGTCCGTTTTACAGCCTATGTTACACCACGAATTCAGTGGAGTTGGGCCAAGTGGTCTTCATATGAAATGTAGCTCTGGATGTTAGCTTTCCAGTTGCGCAAACGGGACCTCATTTGAAGGTGTGTAACTCCAATTATGGAATTCGAGACAAGGTGTTGTGATGGACTTTGGAACAACATGTCGTATTTGATCCATAACTGGAGTTACACACCTTCAAATGAAGTACGGTTTGCATGATTGGAAAGCTAACATCAAGGGCTACATTTCATATGAAGACCACTTGGCCCAACTCCACCGAATTCGTGGTGTAACACAGGCTGTAAAACGGACGCGATTTTGGAGTACAAAAGTCAAGAATTGTGTCTCAATAGTTCTTCCAAGTTTTCTATAAATACATGGATGTTTAGAAGATTTAAACACACTTGAGAAGACCAAGATCTCTCCCATTTAGGTTCTTTCTTTCATAGGTTCTTGCCTCCTATATGGAATGATCATCTTTATAACTTTCATGCATTTTCTTTTCCATTGTTTTCCTTTTTGTTCATGGTCTCTTGGTTCTACCTCCTATATGGAAGATTAGTTTTAATCTTTCCTTTTGAATTTTTTAGTTTGAGTTTACGTTCTTCATCTTTTACCCTTTTGTACTTAGTAATGAATAACATGAACTAAGTATATGGATTCTTTATGAAGTTTAATTGAAATTCTGTTTTTAATTATATAATATTTGTCTTGGATATGTTTCTTTAATCCATGTTTAATACCTTAGTTAGTTGATCATCCAATTAAGGAATTAATTAGACCTTGGGAAAGGCTAGTTAATTCTAGTTTCAATTGATTAAAGAACATAAGGTACTAGCTAGGGAACTTGACATAGGCTTTATGCAATCATAAAGAATTCTGGACATACTGCAAGAATTAATTCTAATGAGCATGGGAACATGATTGACTTAGGAATACCATTACATTAAAATCAGAAATTCAGTTGACATATTCCATTTCTAGGGTTAAGTAATTAAATTATACCTTAAAAGATTAGGGATTATTGATGATATACATGACCCTAGGCTTTTGTTAATTGCATTCTATAAAGTTTAATTCAATTTCTTTGTAATTTTATTTAATATTTTCATCAAAAACTCATACGGTTGCATCAACTATAAATTAAAGTGAATTGGGTTGGTAGTAACTTTGGTCCCTGTGGGAACGATATTTTTATTACCTTGGGATACTTGTCGGTATTACACTAATAGTGTATACTTGCACTAGTTCCTTGGTCCAGCGTCCTCCTTGCTGGCACAATGACTCAAAACCTTGCTCTAATACCAAATGTAAGACATGCTTCATTTCCTATGGATACTCAAAACCTATGGATATTGTCCGCTTTGGCACAAAAGGCCTCACGGTTTTGTTTTCGGCTGGGCTTCGTTAGGCCCATCTCCAAAGTGGACACAAGACCTTTGTTTTTTAGGCTTCATTATAAGGCATGTTATATTGTGAAGTCCCACATCGACGAAGCAGGCCTAAGAGTGCGGAAACCTTTCCCTTGTGGAGTTTTGCTGGGTCTAATGAAGCCTAGCCAAAACAAAACTGTGAGGCCTTATGTGATAAAGCGAACAATATCCACAAGTGCACACTTAGACTGTTACACCCTTGTTCTAACTATGTTTAAGAGTGCGGAAACCTTTCCCTTGTGGAGTTTTGCTGGGTCTAATGAAGCCTAGCCAAAACAAAACTGTGAGGCCTTATGTGATAAAGCGAACAATATCCACAAGTGCACACTTAGACTATTACACCCTTGTTCTAACTATGTTTAATTCGATTGTGTGTGTGTGTATTCGGTTGATTCTTTGTCTTATACGGATTTAGGTGAACCTCAAACTATTGGTGTTCTTGAACATCAATTTCAAATTGATAAACAAAGTTTGCAATTATTAAGAACAAAATACTTTGCAAAGAAATTGGTTTTTAGAACATTTTAAAATATTATTGCGAAAACAGATCCAAGAAAAGTTCTACAGTTTCCTTGAAAAGCATGAAGTGAAGTAGAGATGTATTAAAACGATTGTATAAAGCAATCTACGGTAGTGACCCTGAAAGGATAGAAAAGAGAAGAGGGAGAATCGTGGGAGAGAAGTAGAGATAACGGATAATTTAAAGCATAAATTAAAATATTGGAAATACACATGAAAAAGGAACAAAAAATGAGATAGGAATGGGTGTAGGCACGTTAAAGGAGACCTAACTCATCCGAGAGAGAGAGAATGCTAATGCAAAACATAATAAAACACAAATTTATTGAAAATATAAAAACTTACAAACGAAATCTAAAAAACAAAGGGTAAAGATAGCAGAGAAGAGATAGAGATAAGATAAGGTAAAGAAGGATAGCTAGGGAGAGAAGGGGTGGTTCGGAACTCCGCCCGAAATGTAAGAGGCTTCTGCTTATATAGACAAACTCAAAACATTGTTTGCACAGTTCCGGTTGGTGACTGGTATTGTTGATTCATCTTGTAATTAGCTACAGTAATTTTTGTAACTAATTATAGTGATCTACGTACCACGGTGTTTGATGCTACAGTGAAAATACCTAGCACTACTATAGTGTAGAATAGAACAGTTTATACAAGTCTTATACATGGAAGCTCTTTGTGTTTGGTGCCTCGAGTAAAAACCGCAATTTTAGTCTTCGCCCAAATTGACGACAAAATCTTCATTATCGCTTTGGTAGAGATCTTCTTCTTCCGAAGAATTAGCCTTGTTTGTTGCCTCAGTTTCACCTTGCTGGAGTTGTTTAAGCATGATACTGAGTTGCTGGATGTACTCCTTTATATTTGAAGCAGTAGCAAGGGTGCTTTGGGCATGGCTCTTTTTGGTTTAAGAACCTGCTTTGCTCCGATGCACAAAGAAAACTTGGATTTTCCTTGAACCATTGTTCTACTGCTTTGGAGTCTACTTTGGATTGATTGAATTTTGTCCACCAACGTACAATTGGTAATCTTTGTAGGACCGGAAAAATTGAAAAGTTTCTGTTATTGTGTGAAAACTTGTATTGCCAAGAGAAAATTTAGGATACAGATAGCTTTGAAAAATAGTGAAGATCAATTGGAAAAGGATCTACTAAGGTTGAATTTTTTCGGAAAAGACTCACGTCGTCGAACATTGGGTGGAAGAATTTCAGGAATAGGCCTGAAGAAGTCCCACCAATGTTGAAACCATTGAGGAAAAGTGTACTTGGTTTTTTGTTTTTAAAAAATAAACCAAGTTTGTTTAAAAATTTTATTTTGATCCCAAAAGACATTATACCAAGCATTATTATAGTCCCAGTAATTGTATCCTTCAGGTTCAAATTTGATTTCAAAAAGTTTAGGTTTAGCCAAATCTTGTCCCCACTGAGAAGGTGTAAGAACTTTCAAACTTTGGAGAGTAGAATGAGTTTTTAGAGTTTCATCCTCGTTTGATGTATATCGAGTTGACTCAATTGATCAAGAATGAACCAATATCAACTCATAGTATTCTCTTGTTTTTTTTTTGGCAAACTGGTAGGAATGAAATGAAATCTTAAAGGGAAAACTTTCAATGCTACCTGATTAGGCGATTCAAAGAAAAACTCGGGTTCAATTTGTAGAATATTCTTTACCTTTGCAGGTTCTGCAGTGTAAGGAGTATCCATTGGGTTAATAGATGAAGTAGCTAATAATGATGTTGTAACCTCAGGAGGCCTTTTCTGAGCTACTTGAAGAGCAAATTTAGCATTAGCTAAATCATACTCTTGTTTAATGATTGCCTGTGACAGAAGAGGCAATTAATGATAAAGCAAGTGCTTTATCATATTCGAGGGCTTGGGTTTTATTATCCTTTTTGGCTAATACTTCCTCCCAAGTTTGGGTTGGAGGTTTCTTAGCATAGGACTCAGTAGTCTTTTTACCAGTGGAAGTGAGCCTTTGGGTTTGAGACTCAATTTTTGGAGTGGATGACTTTGGTTTAGGGGTAGATGACCCTGATCTTGTTTGAGATCTTGTTTGCAATCTGGATCCCTGTGTTTAGGGAACTGTCTAGCTGGTTGATCCCTGAGATGGTTGAGTTTGCTACTGAAGCAGTTGTTTAATAATCTCCTGCAATTCTTCACTAGAAGTTGATGAAGAGGTTTAACAAAATTGCTAAGTTGAGGAAAAACTCAAAGAACATAGTTTAAACAACCCAAAAATCGTTGAAGTTGATTTTTATCAAGAATTTGGTCTCGAAATTTATCAACGAATTGGATTGCGCGTTCGATTGGTGTTATCGTCCCTTGATGAATCCAATGTCCAAGAAATCAAATCTTTGTTTGGAAAAGGCTGATTTTTGGTTTGGAAACCACTAAACCATTTAGTTTACGTAGTCCAAAGAAATTTAGAAATATGTTTAAAATGATCTTCAATTGAATTTGAAAAGATTAGAACATCATCAATATAAACAATGATATATTGACCCTGATCATTAAAGATCTCGTTTATGATCCTTTGAAATTCGGAAGGGGCATTTTTTAAACCAAAAGGCATAACATTCCACTCATACTAACCAAATGGAACAATAAAAGCGGTTTTATACCTATCTTTTTCTAAAATTTGGATTTGCCAAAATCCAGATTTCATGTCAAATTTGGAAAAGATTTCTTATAAATCTGCCAAAGATGTTTTACAAAAGGATGTTAAAAACCTTGCATCAAAACAGATTTTTGCACGTTGGCAAGCCGTTTTGAGTGTTTTTTATTTTGAAATTGAATTTATCAAAGGCACTTCCAATTCTCTTCCTGATTTCCTTACCCGTGAGTTTTTACAGGGTAGACCTTAGGATTGAGAGTAAACTAACCCATAAACCCTTTCCTTCTCTCCAGAAAATGCCGAGAAAGGAAAAAACCTGGCAAGGAGCCAAGAAACAAACAACCCCTCCAAGAAGAGGAAGAAGATAAATAAAGCTTCTCCCAAGACTCTCAAAAACCAACTCCAGTGAAGAATTGCAAGAGATTATTAAACAACTGCTTCAGCAGCAAACTCAACCATCTCAGGGATCAACCAGCCAGACAATTCCCCAAACACAAGGAAACAGACTAAAAACAAGATCTCAAACAAGATCAAGGTGATCTACCCCTAAACCCTAAACTGTAGTCATCCACTCCAAAAACTGAGTCTCAAACCCAAAGGCTCACTTCCACTAGACCTCCAATCCAAACATGGGAGGAAGTATTAGCCAAAAAGGATAATAAAACCCAGGCCCTCGAATATGATAGAGCACTTGCTTTATCATTAATTTCCTCTTCGTCGCAGGCAATCATTAAACAAGAGTATGATTTAGCTAATGCTAAATTTGCTCTTCAATTAGCTCAGAAAAGGCCTCCTGAGGTTACAACATCGTTATTAGCTACTTCATCTATCAACCCAAAGGATACTCCTTACACAGCAGAACCTGCAAAGGTAAAGAATATTCTACAAATTGAACCTGAGTTTTTCTTTGAATCACCTAATCAGGTAGCATTGAAAGTTTTCCCTTTAGGATTTCATTCCTACCAATTTGCAAAAAAAAAAACAAGAGAATACTATGAGTTGATATTGGTTCATTCTCGATCAATCGAGTCAACTCGATATACATCAAACGAGGATGAAACTCTAAAAACTCATTCGACTCTCCAAAGTTTGAAAGTTCTCACACCTTCTCAGTGGGGACAAGATTTGGCTAAACCTAAACTTTTTGAAATCAAATTTGAACCTGAAGGATACAATTACTGGGACTATAATAATGCCTGGTATAATGTCTTTTGGGATCAAAATAAAATTTTTAAACATACTTGGTTTATTTTTTGAAACAAAAAACCAAGTACTGTTTGGTTTATTTCCAGTATTTTAATTTATGCTTTAAATTATTTGTTATCTCTACTTCTCTTCCACGATTCTCCCTCTTCCCTTTCCGACTTAGGGGTTACTCCGTAGATTGGTATCAAATATATATATATAAAAAATATTACATACCCCTTTCGTTTTATTTGATATTTCACATGACTTTAGGGAAGTGTTTTAAAACTAGTTACCTCCTACGACATTCTTAGTTAGTTCTCCATATCCTACATAACTTGATATTGATCCTGTACCAGGAATCAATTCAATGGCGAATTCAACTTCCCTTTCTGGATGCAACTCACTGAAATCCTATAGAAACACACCAGGGAATTCATTCACTGATTCATTCCTCAATGGTTTCAACATTGATGGGACTTCTTCGGGCCTATTCCTGAAATTCTTCCACCCAATTTTCAAACAACATTCAGTCTTTTCCAGAAAAAAAATTCAACCTTAGTGGAGATCCTTTTCCAATTGATTTTCACTATTTTTCAAAACTATCTGTATCCTGGATTTTCTCTTGGCAATACAGGTTTTCACACAATAACATAAACTCTCCAATTTTGTCGGTCGTACAAAGATTATTACACTTTGTACGTTGGTAGGCAAAATTCAATCAATCCAAAGTAGACTCCAAAGCAGTAGAACAATGGTTCAAGGAAAATCCAAGTTTTCTTTGTGCATCGGAGCAAAGCAAGTTCTTAAACCAGAAGAGCCATTCCCAAAGCACCCTTGCTGCTGCTTCAAATATAAAGGCGTACATCCAAAGAACTCGAATCATGCTTAAACAACTCCAGCAAGGTGAAACTGAGGCAACAAACCAGATTAATTCTTTGAAAGAAGAATATCCAAAAAAAAAGTGAAACAAAGTGATGATGAAGATTTTGTCGTCAATTTGGGCGTAGACTAAACTTCTAGTTTTTTATGGAGGCACCAAACACAATAGCTTCCATGTATAAAAGACTGTATAAACTGTTCTATTCTACACTATAGTAGTGCTAGGTATTTTTACTGTAGCACCAAACACTGTAGTACGTGGATCACTATAATTAGTTACGAAAATTACTATAGCTAATTACGAGATAAGTCAACAGTACCACTCACCAACCGAAACTGTACAAGAACCAAACAAGACCGGTCACCAACTAGAACCGTGCAAAAACAGTGTTTTGAGTCTGTCTATATAAACAAAAGCCCTCTTCTGTTTCAGACAAGTTCTGAATTGCCCCCTTCTCTCTCTAGCTATCCTTCTCTCATCTCTCTCTCTCTCTTTTCTGCTATCTTTCCCCTTTGTTTTTCAGATTTCGTTTGTAAGTTTTTATATTTTGAATAAACTTGTGTTTTATTATGTTTTGCAAGCATTCTCTCTCTCTCTCTCTCTCTCTCTCTCTCTCTCTCGGATGAGTTAGGTCTAGCCGCGTGCCTACACCCATTCCTATCTCATCTTCTTTTTGTTCCTTTTGCACGTTTATTTCCAGTATTTTAGTTTATGCTTTAAATTATTTGTTATCTCTACTTCTCTTCCACAATTCTCCCTCTTCCCTTTCCAACTTCCGGGGTTACTCCCGTAGATTGGTATCAAATATATATATATATATATATATATATATAAATCTTACATACCCCTTTGTTTTATTTGATATTTCACATGACTTTAGGGAAGTGTTTTAAAACTAGTCACCTCCTACGACATTCTTAGTTAGTTCTCCATATCCTACATAACTTGATATTGATCCTGTACTAGGAATCAATTCAATGGTGAATTCAACTTCCCTTTTTGGATGTAACTCACTGAAATCTTGTAGAAACACATCGGGGAATTCATTCACCGATTCGACTTCCGCTTTGATGGAGAAGAATACTATGTACCCTTGGCATCCATGCTTCATGTATCTTTCGGCTTATGCGGAAGTGAGAAAATTTAGGCTCACATCAATCTTGTCTCTACTTTGTGATTGAGAAAACAATATCTTTTTATTACTGTAATTGATCATCGCATTGTTGGCCGTCAGCCAATCCAGACCGAGACATACAGTAATAATCGAATAAGTACCTAGTGTACAAAATGTATAACAAATTTCGGGGACGAAATTTAAATTAACAGGGGGAGAAATGTAACATTTCGATTTATGCTTTACTGAAAACCATGTATCTTACGTATATTCAATAAAAAAAATTTGAAGATGTAATTAAATGTCAAGATTGAATATCTATTATGACATTGATAATCTATTGATTATTCCTAAGTCAAATTTAATAAGAAAACAAGATGTTTGTCGCTTAGATAAATTGGTGCACAAAGACAACAAAAGTTTAACATATGAATTTGCACTAATCAAGATTAAGGGTTAACACATTTAATCTCCTAAAGTGGTCATACGTTCGGCCTAAAATAAAAAGAAAGAGACAATGAAAATGTAGTTGTCAAAGGGAATAAAGCATAAAGAATTGTACAAGTGTAAAGCCAAGATGGTTCCAAGTGTCACAAGATAAAAGGCTAATGAAAACAAGACAATTTGGATCATAAATAAAACACAATAAAGAGGCATAAAGGACCCCAGATTTCAGTCCAAAATAGAAAAGGAGGAATAATTGGCTTTTCATGCAATAAAACAAAGAATTAAATGCATTTTATACAAAATAAACACATGACATGCAAGGGAGTTGTGATGACTTTGATTTTGCCCTAAGAGGACACTTGTCTTCAAGCTAATCAAAGCAACATGGACCCCTTGCGAAGGCCATAAAATTCGACCAAATAAGAAGCAGATGAAGACAATAGGAAGCTTGAAGAACAAGGCACATGTGAGAGTTGAAAATACAAAATAAACACATGGCATGCAAGGGAGTTATGATGAGTTTGATTTTCCCCTAAGAGGACACTTGTCTTCAAGATAATCAAAGCAACATGGACCCCCTTGAGAAGGCCTTAAATTTTGGCCAGATAAGAAGCAAATGAAGATAATATGAAGCTTGAAGAACAAGGCACATGTGAGAGTTGAAAAGTCAACAAAGTGATCTTATGGTGCCACTTAGCATGAGGGGAAACAAGATGATCTAGAAGAGGGACACCTCAACACGTGCTCAAGTCATCAAAATGACATCAAGTAAGGAAGGGAAAGAGGAAAAAATTAGAAAACTTAGTCAAGAAGCCAAGACAAGAGATATTTTGTAAGGGTACTTTAGCCAATTTGCAAGAGAGACCTTTGGTAGCTTGTCTTCCAATTATAAGACACTTTGCTATTCCTCTTGCAAGACACTTTAAAATCAAACACTCATCTTGACCTAAAATAGAGAGAGAGGCTGAAATCATAGAGAGGAAAAGAGAAGGAAAACCTTCAAGACACAAGGTAAGTTGATCTTGTTGTTTGATAGTTCATCTTCTCATACTCCTATACTAATCTCTAACCTTAGTAAAAACTCTTTCTCATGGTGATTTTTGTGAAGAGGCCAAAACTTTGAAGGGAAAAAAAGGAAGAAGAAGTTGCCACAAAACACAAAGATCAAACAAGTTGGTAAAGATCCTAACTTTCCTGTGTGTTATTTCTTGTGGTTTGTTGTAAAAGGCTTGATCTTGGTTTTTCTTTGGTTTAAAAGGCATGAAACCCTAAAGGGTTATGCTGCCCAAGTTTTCAAAAGGAGAAACCACAAGATCAAAGTTCAAAAAGCCAAGATTTAATATAAACCTAAATTAAAAATCACGAGTTTATGTGAAGTTAGAGAAAAGACATTTTTCCTTGTTTATGGCCAATATTTCGGCCTAAGCAAGAAAAGGTGAAGCAAAGTGATTTTCATTATTTTAAGGTTATTAATGGGTTTAAAACAAAAAATGGAGTGGAAAAAAGTGGAAAATGATTTTTGGAAGCAAAAGATCAAAGTTGTACAAGTTGCAAAATCTGCATGTTTTTATTTTTCTGGAGGAAGTCGAGTTGTGTGTGATTTTTGATCGATCTAATGAAGTCCAAAAATCATGAAACTTTTCATTAATAAAATAAATAGAAAGAGCTTTCTTTTAATAGATCATAATCAATTTTTGGAGTTTTCCACAAAAAGTTATAGACTTTTGAAAAAGACTTATATTTCTAGAAGTACAATCTTTAAAATTGCAATTTTAAGTTGTTTTATTATCTTATTGTTAAAAATTTGACTGTTTTGATTTGAAAATCTAACTAATATTTTGAAATTACTTACAATTTACACTTTACATTTTTTTTTAAAAAAAAGAATGTATTTGAGGATCTTATTCAAAGTGTTTATTTAAATATCAATATTTAATAGTCTACTTATATTTTAAATTAATTATTTAATTTGATTTGATTTGAAATTGGTTTAAACTTGATTCGACGATCTTGTTATTTAAAGATTGACTGGAATAGTTTCCCGATTTTTAAATTATTTTACTTGTTTAAAAAAAAAAAATTTTGAAGACTATCGCTTGAAATATTTTATTTGAAAATCAATATTTAACCGTTTACTTTTATTTTTAAACAGTTATTTAATTTGTTTTGAAATTGATTTCAAGTTTACACTTTTTTGAACTTGATTTGAAATCATTATTTTTACTAAATAATATTTTTTCTAAGTTTTAAATAAATCATTATTTGATTTAAAAATCAGTATTTGCAATTAGATTTGCAATCCTCCAAACTAAGTAATATTTTAAATTAGATCTGAAACAAATTTGTAATTTTCAAAGTTTTTTAGTTTGGAGGATTCCTCCAACGGCTATAGTTATTATTTTTCAAAATTGATTTTTAAAACAAATAACAGTTTAAAACAAAAAATCAATGTATATTCAGATTAAATTTAAAACCGTCTAAAATTACAAATTTTTGGCGTGATTATGAGCATAAAGCTCTTTTCCAATCTAAGAACTCCTTTGCAACCATGCTTGATGTATGCTTAAGATTCTCTTATTAGTTCACTTTGATTTAAAATCTTAAAGGTCATTATTGAATATTTTTAAGGAAAAATATATAGAAAATGCCACTTAAACTTCAAAATCTCAATTAGTGATTTTTTTCTTTTAATAAAATGAACTTGTCAATTCATCGGGGTGAAGACATGTCAGTGAACTTGTAAAATCTATTACTGAACTTGTAAATCCTATTAATGAACTTATAAATCCCATTACAAGTTTTGTTCAAAGTGTTCAGATTTTGTTTTTACTCGTGAATCTCATTATATATATATCCATATATCATATTTATATTTATATATTATATATAACACACACAAGAGTGTTTGTTAATAGAAAAAATATTAAGAAGAATATATATATATATATATATAAGTGGTCCAGTGGTTGGACCACTTAGCCTCTTATAAAGGTGGGGTGGGTTCGAACCCCACCCTCACGCACCTTCATTCAATCTTTTTTTTTTTAAAAAAAAAAAAAAAAAAGACCTCACCGAATCTCAAGCCACCGGCGGTTGTAGGCCGTTCGACGGGGCCATTTTTCTTTTTTTTTTAAAATTTATTTAAAAATTGAGGGCAAAAGGGTAAATTTACTAACATTTTAATATCTCAATTTGATCTACGTCACCTTTAAGTTCTTTAAAAAAAAATAACAGACATTTGAGGGTTTTGGAATTTCATTTGGTATTTAAATGAGATTTTCCCTTTGAAAATCAATACGCTCTCATGTCCTTTAATATAAAATATATTTACCAAATTTGATTAAATATACTAGTCATCTTCTTTAAAGAAGCTAGTTTATATAACATATATTCTTGACCTAAAATAGAGAGAGGGGCCGAAATCATAGAGAGGAAGAGAGAAGGAAAAACTTGAAGACACAAGGTAAGTTGATGTTGTCGTTTGATAGTTCATCTTTTCATACTTCTCTACTAATCTCTAACTTTAGTAAAAACACTTTCTGATGGTGATTTTAGTGAAGAGGCAGAAACTTTGAAGGGGAAGAAAGGAAGAAGAAGTTGCCACAAAACATAAAGATTGAACAAGTTGGTAAAGATCATAACTTTCCTTTGTGTTATTTCTTGTGGTTTGTTGTAAGAGACTTGATCTTGGTTTTTCTTTTGTTTTCTTCGGTTTAAAAGGCATGAAACCCTAAGGGGTTATACTGTCCAAGTTTTCAAAAGGAGAACCCATAAGATCATAGTTCAAAAAGCCAAGATTTAAGACAAACCTAAGTTAAAAATCATGAGTTTATGTGAAGTTAGAGAAAAGAGATTTTTTCTTGTTTATGGCCAATATTTCGGCCTAACCAAGAAAATAGTGAAGCAAAGTAATTTTCATGATTTTAAGGTTATTAATGGATTTAAAACGAAAAATGGAGTGGAAATAAGGTGGAAAATGATTTTTGGAAGCAAAAGATCAAAGTTGTACAAGTTGCAAAATTTGTGAGTTTTAGTTTTTCCGGGAGCCGTCGAATTGTGAGTGATTTTACTAATCAAATGAAGTCCAAAAATTATAAAAGTTTCCATAAATAAAGTAGATAGAAAGAGCTTTCTTTTGATAGGTATAAGCAATTTTTGGAGTTTTCCACGGGAAGTTATAGATTTTTGAAAAAAGATTTATATTTCTAGAAGTACAATCAAAAAATTAGTGAAACTTCATTATTCTAGGAATGATTTGAAAGTTTCTGACTATTGGAGGTATTTTTCCATAAAAATAAACATGACAAGGGTCATGTACCTTGTCATGTCTATTTTTGGAAACACATCATTTTGATTTTTGTGCATTTAATTATATTTTTTCAAAGATGCTAGAAAATTCTGGATAGAAAGATAAATAATCTGAAAATAAAGTACAATAAAGTCAAAAATGAAAGACTTGTCTTTTATGGATTAAAGAGAGACTTAAGGGACAAGGAAAACCTTTTAATATTTTAAAATGGTATTTAATATGATACAAAATAAAGAGGAAATTATTTTAAAATGATGTTAAAGGAAGTCCGAATTTCTGACGCTGGGATTTTATAAATATTTGTGAAGTTAAGGTTAGTAACTTAATCTCCTATTCTTTTGTGTTTATGTATACATACTTTGACTAGATTTTTTTTTTTCAATTTTAAACTATTTTACATTTCACCTGAAGATATATATATATATATATATATTGCATTTTTAAAATTGTTTTTGATTATTTTTAGTACTCGATTTGGAAGCTTTGAACAATTTTATTTTTGTTGTTTCAATCTACTATTATTATTTGAAAGTACTTATTTGATTTGATTTGAAAAATGTGTAATTTTAAGTAAGTCTTACTATGACTTGGAATAATCATAGCATATGTGGTATAATATTCTTAAGGAATATATGTAGAAAGAATGGTACAAAAATGACCCAATATACTCATGCATCTTTGTAAAAAGATCTATGAGTGAATTTGTTATAATTGCTTTTATGTTGATGATATCAACATCATTGAAACTCTTGAAGAGCTTCAAAAAACAATTAATTGTTTAATGAAAGAATTTGAAATGAAAGACTTGGGCGGAAACGAAATCTAAATGTCTTGGATTACAGATCAAATACTTAAAGAATGGAATCTTTGTATATTAAGAAGTTTATACAAAGAAGGTCCTAGAGTGATTTTATAAAGATAAGTCACATTCATCATGTACCTCAATGGTTATAAGGTATTTGCAGATGGATAAAGAACAATTCCGACCTTGAGTAATTAGCAAAGAAGTTAAAGAAGAACTACTTGGTCCAGGAGTACCATATCTTAGTGCTATTAGAGCACTAATGTATCTTGCTTATTAGCAAAATATAGTTCCTCACCAACATAAAGACATTAGAAGTTATGTTGTCATTAGGGGGAGTAAAACTAATGTCATCAAGAGGGTGAGTCGATACACGCTGTACTCTTTTTCCCTTATCTAAGTTTTGTCCTACTAGGTTTTCCTAGAAAAGTTTTTAATGAGGCAGACTGTATAGTGTATCAATGGATGATGTACTCTTTTCTTTGAGGCGGATTTGTATAGTGTATCAATGGATGATGTACTCTTTTCTTTGGCTAGATTTTTATCCCATTGAGTTTTTCCTAGTTAAAGTTTTTAATGAGGCACATTCATAATGGACATCCAAAAGGGAATGTTATGAATATTATATGTGTGGATGTCCATATCTCCATTTATTTCTTACTTCATAGTTTTCTATTCTCACTCATTAATCACTATGATTATGAAATCACATTAATTGTATATTAGAGAGTTATGCCTATAAATAGAAGGTATATGTTATGTATTCAAGACACTGGAATAAAAATTACTCTCATCTTTCTCTCTTCTCTTGCTCTTGTTCTCTATCTCTTATATCAAATATATCTTTATATTTATAACACATGTATTTTTACACCTCGAAAAACATATAGTGCAAGACACACTTTGAGTAAAAGTCCGTGGACATTTTTACACTTTTACCTTAATTAAAATGTCTTTCGGTTTTTCGTTCCCTCTCACCAAACAAACAATAAATAGCACTCTGATCCTATTTATAAGTCTCTTTTGACCAAATCACATAGGCCAAGGAGGGGTAGTTAGCTTAATGTTTATGGGGTAAATTTTCAACTTTACCCTCATTTATGATTGGGTACCTTTCTACTATTTCTTCTCTCTCTGTTTTCATTGATACAATTAATATGGGCAAAATTGTCACAATCTCATTTATTTGGTCAAAATGGGCTTATAAATAGGACCAAAGTTTTTAGTTAAAATTGATTTATAAATAGGATCGAGTGGTAGATCTTTAAAACTTAACTATCTTTTGGACAAAGGGCACTTTATCATGGGAATATCTTATATAAAGACGGTTGAAATCAGAAAATCCTATATAAGACTAGTAAACTCAACAAATCTTAAATTGAGTCAATGACTTAATTTAGGATATATAAATGTTGGTTATTTTCCACTAGTACCCCTAACCCATGGTCCAAAGAAACCATAAGGAACGTGAACGCCGTATAGTGATACATGTCTGAGTTCGTATCTTCAGTTTTTGAATGGAGAGGTAGCTGAGAGCGGTGGACTTGATTTTCACATCTTGTATTTTGGCTCAATAGATTTGTTGAGTTTTACCAGTCTTATATAGGATTTTTCTATTTCAATGGTCTTTATATGAGATTCTTTAATTTATTATTCCTAATCAACTAGTTATTATCCAATTTAGGCTTATAACTTTTTGTCGCTAATGTTAAATGGGTTTTAATAATTTCATCTTCATTTAAGATTAAAGGTAAATTTAAAATAACTTTGGAAGAGTTACTATATATTGACAAGGCTAAAATATATACTTTTAATCCTCTAAGTTTTACATTATGTATACTTTTGGTCTTTTAACATTATAAAGTATACTTTTGGTCCTATTTTTTTAACATCATTAATGTTGCTAACAAAAAATATTGACGCAGCAAACTCAAGTGATGGATATGCGGCTGCAAATGAAATTGAGGTTTTGATGTTTAAATTATTAAACTAAATTTTTTAATACAATCAAGGTTTTGATAATGACCGCTTCATTAAGTTTTCAAATATTTTTAATTTGCATATATTTTAAATTAAAGATTAATAGTATTTGATTATACATTTATCACTTAAGCTTTCACAGTCATCACTTGAGTTTATTACGTCAGCATTTTCCGTTTGCAACATTAACGATGTTAGAATTATAAGACCAAAAGTATATTTTTAAAAGTTAAATGACCACAAATACACCTTATGCAATATTTGACAAAAATAACAACAACCACAACAATATCTATTATTTATTTTTATCCTTCTCAAGCCTCAACTGACATCAAGATCTTTTATTCACAGTTCTCAACCACTTATAAATAAAATTGAAGAAATAATTTTCTTGTATAGGAATAATTAAAATTTTCTCAAATAAATTCCACCTGAAACAGAATTTTTTTAAAAGAGTCCTCATAACTTATTATACCCTAGCATTTTTAATTTTTTTAAAAAATATTGACAAGTAGTTGGATGACATGTTTAAATAAAATATTTTCATTGGACTAAACATGTCTTTTAAACGTTTAATTATATAATCATCACTTAAATTTGATAAAACAACATTTTCTGTAAAATGAGACTAACAACATTAAAAGATTAATATGAAATTTGATAAAAACATAAAAGATCAAACATATACTTTAAGTTAATACTTAGCAAGAAAGCAGTCTTGCAAAACACTAAAGAAAATTTGCCAAATTGAGAAGGTTAGTTGCGGAAACTTGAAGTTATAGACAATGCTTGTTTGAGATCATTTTTAGACACCCCAAAAGTGTTTATTTATACAAATTGAGATAAAACTCCTCTCACATACTTACTTCGTATACTGTAAATTAAGATTGAAAAATTGTTTTTAAAGGCTTCAATCACTTTAAATAGGCATATATATATATATATATATATATATATATATATATATATATATATATATATATATATAAACCTTGAAGTTGAAAAACAGGAGAATTTTTATAAGGTTAAGGAATAAAAATACCCATGAACTTTTACCAAAAGTGCATCCAGCACCATATAAATTTCGCATATCCAGGAATATTCAAAATCTGAACAAGAATGTTGGTGTCGTTAAATTTGACCTAGCATTGTTATATGTATATGTGCAAAAATAATGTGAGTGTTACTACAAAAAGTAATTGTGTAAGGTCAAATTTAACGGTATTAGTATTTTTTTTCTCTCATTTTGAATGCTTTCATGTGTATTTTTACACTTCTAATATATATACTAGACACACTTTTTTTTTTTGATACCAAGTAGTCGAACAAATAACAACAAGAAGACAAAGGAAAAATAATAAAGGACTAAGGTCCCAACCCCCTCCTAATATGAGCTATCACTGGACACACTTTTAATAAAAGTTTATAAATACTTTTATCCCCTACACCCTTTTGCTATATACTCCCAAGGTGAAATAGGCAGGTGCGAGGAAAGAGCCTGTAGAAGCCACGCTTTAATTAATAAATAAAATACTCCTTCCCGTTTAACTATCGGGTGCTCCATACACTTCCTTGGCATTTATTGTGACATCCAATCAGCCTCCAACGGCTGTTTTTTTAAGTACACAACGCCAACGGTTATAATTTACTTTCAAAATTAATGTCCTCCTTAGCCATCTATTGGAGGGTGAATATGAGCCAAATTTCACCATTTTTACCTCCAACGGCTCTAATTGCAAATTTCTCTCTCCACCCATCGTCTCTTTATCAACCCCAGGCCCAGATGAAGTTCAAAGGCTAACTAATATACCCGTTCACTGCTTCCAAAGGTTCCAACAGGCAAATGCCAGATTTACTATTCAATGTTGTGGGCAAGAAACAGTGCCGAAGGATAATAAGGGACGTTTCTTCCAAAGTTCTAAGATATGCCTTTCAACCCTTTCTTCTGCTTTACATTCTCTTCTGCAACCATTCTTTTCGTTTCGGTCATTTAGTTTCCCCGGTGTTTGGACCTTTTTGAACAACCAAATTGGAGCGGCCGAGATCGAGCCGAAATTGATCTTCATGATTAGCAATTTTGAATTGGAGCGGTTCAGAACTGAACACAGCAACGGAAAGTCTGTGGGTTTAGTTCTGCTAATTGGCCGGACTTCGACGATGGATGAGGGTGACGGAGTGGACACCGGCGACGGCCAGTCTTTGACTGTGGCTGGTTGTGATTCTGCCTTGACTTCAAGGTTCATGCAGGAGTAACGGTTAAGTGATCGATTGTTTATGCTGAGGCCGGCTAATTGGAGCAAATTGAAGTGCCAGTAATTCAGAACCTCTCTTCGATTTCTCTGCTTCCAAAAGGCTCCAACGTGGAATGCCAAACACCGCTTTCCCAGGTAGTCCTTTCGCCCCTTTCTTCTTTCTCCTCCTTTAGATTCTCTTTTGCAATCATGCTTTCACTGGTATAAAAGTCTGCTTGAGGTCTGCTTTTGATTCTCTTTTTGAAAGATGCTTAATTTTAAATTGTTTTACTTACTTTGACTTCCCAAAACAAAATTTGCGGCTTTAAACTATTTTAAATTTCACTTGAAGATACTTTTTTTATTGTTGTTTTAAATTGTGATTATTTCAAAAAATTAATATTCAATAGTTTATTATTATTTAGAGTACTCATTTTATTTGATTTGGAAAATGTGTAGTTTTAAATTGTTTTAATTTTTTTTTGATTTTTTTGATTTACTTACTTTTACTTCAAAACAAAATTTACAATTTTAACCTGAAAATCTTGATTATTATTTTAAAGTACTTATTTGAAAAATGTGCACTGTCTTACTAATTTTCTAAAGTAGTATTTATTTTTTTGACTCTTTTAAATATTTTGAATACTTCTATTTTATATAAAATTAAATTTGATTTGAAAATTTAAACCTAAATCATATTTTAAATTACTTATTTATATTTTTTGCCAACAAAAATTTGATTGAAAATATTATCTTATTTTTTGTTTGATTTGGCAAATTTCAAATTTTTTATTATTAAAGTTGTTCGATTTTTATTTGAAACAATTTTATTTTTGTGGGGAAAAAAAGTATTATTTTCAATTATTTCTTCTCAGATGGATATTTTAAATTATTTTATTTGTTTTAAAAACATACAATTTTTAATTGTTGTTGCATTTTCGAAAAGCATTTTTATGGCACTACACTTTGACTAGAAAACAAAATTTGCAATTTTAAACATTTCACTGAAGATATATATTTTTTTCAATCTATTATTATTATTATTATTTTAAACTACTTATTCAATTTTATTTGAAACATTTGTAATTATTGTTTTAATTTTTAATTTTGATCATTTTATCAAAATTTGTAATTAATGTTATAAGGCATGCCTCATTCGCTTTTCCGTCGATGTAGACACAATCCACTCAAAACTTTATGATGGGCAACTAGTGCAAGTATACACTATTAGCGTAATACCAAGCAAAGTATCCCAAGGTAATAAAATATCGTTTCCACTTGGGATCAAAGTTCCATTTATAGTTGCAACCGTATATGAGTTTTTGATGAAAACATTAAATAAAATTACAAAGAAATTGAATTAAACTTTATAGATTGCAACTAATAAAAGCCTAGGGTCATGTATATCATCAATAATCCATTTGAATGTTCTTCCTTTACCAAAAGTAGAATTTAATTACTTAACCCTAGAAATGGAATATGTCAATTGAATTTCTAATTTTAATGTAATTGCTTATTCCTAAGTCAATTAGCCTAATCTTTAATCCTAAATAGAATTAATTCTTTGCAAAGTAAGTCGGAATTAACTTTATGATTGCATAAAACTTATGTCAAGTTCCCTTGCACTAACCTTATGTTTTTTAATATTTCAATTCCTTAATTACATGATCAACTAACAAAGCATTAAACATGGATTAAAGAAACATATCCAAGACAAACATTATATAATTAAAAAATTTGATTAAACTTCAGTTAATCCATCATGACCTTAGAAAGATACTTAGTTCATGCTATTCATTACTAAGCATGTAGGAGGTTAACGTAAAATCAAACTAAAACATTCAAAAGGAAAGATTAATACTAGTCTTCCATGTAGGAGGTAGAACCTTCCATATGGAGACCATGAACAAAAAGGAAAACAATGGAAAAGAAAATCGTGAAAGTTATAAAGATGATCTAGGCCATTTCCATATAGGAGGCAAGAACCTATGAAAGAAAAGAACCTAAATGGGAGAGATCTTGGTCTTCTCCAAGTGTGTTTTCATCTTCTAAACATCCGTGTATTTATAGAAAACTTGGAAGAACTATTGAGCCACAATTCTTAACTTTTGTCTTTCAAAATCGCATCCGTTTCTGTATTGTGTTACACGAATTCGGTGGAGTTGGGCAAGTGGGTCTTCATATGAAATGTAGCGCGGATGTTAGCTTTCCGGTCAGCGCAGCGGGACTCATTTGAAGGTGTGTAACTCCAATTATGGAATCCGAGACAAGGTGTTGTGATGGACTTTGGAACAACATGTCGTATTTGATCCATAACCTGAGTTACACACCTTCAAATGAATCGGTTTGCATGACGAAAGCTAACATCCGGCTACATTTCATACGTAAACTCACTTGGCCTAACTTCACCGAATAAATGGTGTAACACAAGTACGTAAACGGACGCGATTTTGGAGATACAAAAGTCAAGAATTGTGGCCGATAGTTCTTCCAAGTTTTCTAAATACATGGATGTTTTAAAAGATGAAAAACGTTGGAATCGAGAATCAAGATCTCTCCCATGGTTCTTTTTTTTTCATAGGTTCTTGCCTCCTATATGGAATGATAATCTTTATAACTTTCATGATTTTCTTTTTCCATTGTTTTCCTTTTTGTTCATGGTCTCCTGTTCTACCTCCTATATGGAAACATAGTTTTAATCTTTCCTTTTAATGTTTTAGTTTGATTTTACGTTCTTCATCTTTTACCCTTTTTGTGCTTAGTAAGGTCATGTATGGATTCTTTATGAAGTTTAATTGAAATTCTGTTTTTAATTATATAATGTTTGTCTTGAATATGTTTCTTTAATCCATGTTTAATGCCTATGCCTTAGTAACGTTGATCATCCAATTAAGGAATTGAAAGATTAATTTAATTAGACCTTGGGAAAGGCTAGTTAATTCTAGTTTCAATTGATTAAAGAACATAAGGTAGTAGCAAGGGAACTTTAACATAGCGCTTTACGCAATCATAAAGAATTCGGACATACTGCAAGAATTAATTCTAATGAGCATGGGAATACATTGTGAGAGAGCCATAGGAGCTCTCTTCTTCTCTTCTAATCTCTTTCTTGTGTGTCTTCTCTTCTAATCCCTTTTCTGTGTCTTCTCTATCTCTAATCTCCATTCTAGTTCTACAAACGTAACAATATTGTATCACCTTTCCTTAGAATTGAAGATAACAAGCCACTAATTTGTATAAGCTGAGAGTTCAATGCTGAATAAAAATCAAAATAATCAATACAAAGTCATCATAAAACATAAGCAAATGCATGGAGCACATTCTACTTAAAAGTATTTTTTTATTAAATAGTACTAACACAGAAACAATAAGGCCGCATTGCCATTCTTGGAAACTAATTTAATTCTTCAGGTCTTCAACTTCAAATGCCATTATTGTTCGTGCTCTTGTTCTTCTTGTTTGTAATAAAGGAAGAAATTTTATCAAAGAGAAAAGAAAATACAACTTGTAGAATAAGATATCCCCAATCCAGAAATAAAAACCTTGAAACAATACAAAAACATAAATGTGTTGAAAAACACATAAATTTAGTGCCAAAATAGAACTTATAAATTTAGCAGGGCTGCAATCTCTTTTAAATTTGAGATGCTACCTTATGGTTCAATGGTCAAACCATGGTAGAACTTCTTTAAAAGCCCTCCTCACCCAAATTCTCTCAGAGATGAAAAGGATATAAACATAAATTAACAGCATGTGAGCCAAACAGGAATCTCAAAGATCATGCCTGCCTGCAAAGGATAATTTTTCTTGCACAAAGAAACCCCAAGATATCACAGGATGACATAAAATGTCAAAACGATAGAATGAGTGGGGAAGGAGCCTTCTCCTCATAAATGAGCAGTCAACAGAAAGATGTGGTAGACAAATAAAAATAAAAATAATCAGAACACACATTCTATCGTTCTGACATTATATGTCATCCTGTGATCTCTTGCGGTTTCTTTGTGCAAGAAAAATTATCCTTTGTTGGAAAATGATGATAATTGCTGCCATTGAAAACTAAATAAGCAAAAGAACAGTGATATCTAAGCACACTTTCAAGCATTAATGTGTTGAATTCCATCTAGTCGGGACATCTACCCTCATTTGTGATTGCCTATCTAACACTCTCCCTAATCTTATGCATAGCATCACTTGTAACTTTCAGATCCTTCTGAAGTATGAGATTCAAGATGTGGGCACATCTAACATGAAAAAACTCCCCATCACATATCATGCTATTGTGCCCAACTTCAACTTGTCTTCGCATACTATCATTTGCTAAAGCAATATCTAGAGTAATATAAAATAATTTCTTATCAATCCCCAAATCTATCAATATAATATGCACCCTTTTAGCTAATTCAACCCCAGAGTGAGGAGGATCCATCTTAGAGAACACAAATATTTTGATCTTAAGTTTCCATTTCTCATCAGCAAAACAAGTAGCCAGGTAGAGATATCCTTCAGTAGTTACTGAAGTCCAATAATAGAAGTTAAACATACTCTACCAGGACTCTTTGCTATAATTTTATTTAGGTTCTTTTTATAATCAGTATTTAAATATGTGAATAAATCCCTTTATTCCATCATACTTTACAAAGGAATAGGGAAGATCATGTTTAATGAGAGAAAAAAGCAGTCTAGTCTTGGACTATGGCATGACCAATTTGTCTAGCTCTAACACTCCCTGCTTGTCTAGCATCATGGTACCAATGTCCTTATATTTTAGGAGTGATACACAAAACGTTTCCCTGCCTCCCACTACATATACTTCACAGCCATTACACATTCCCTTTTCTTTGCCTTCCACTATGACTTTAGTAAACCATATAAAACAACTGGAAACCATAATTTCTCCCCTAAAATCAAAGACTGAACAAGCAGTAACAATCGATCAACATCCAATCATAACACTTGAGCTGTTGGGCAATAACTAAAGAAGAGCACACTTACACAATTGAAAGGGAGCGGAGTTATTCAGTGCACGGTTTGCGAGCCCTAGGCAGTAAAGCAAAATCAAGATTAAGATCAAAATAATAACAAGCCGTCGACTTTGAGTGACAGAGGGAGCGAAACTGACAAATCTGGGACTCTCTCGTTTGTATGAGTATGAGTCTGTGACTAACAGACAGAGGGAGAGAGGGATTGGGACGAGGAGGAGAGGGTAACTCTTTACCTGGTGTGGCGTCGTAGACAAAGGAGCGACGACGAGTAGAGCTGCCGGAAGACGGAAGTGCTTGTCGGACTCGGCCGTCGGCTTGCACGATTGAGATTTGAGGCACTGAGCTGAGTACCAGAGAACGAGGCGGCCGAGGAGAGAATTTTTAACCCTCCGTTTGGATGGAAAGGAAAGGGGAAGATTGAATATGGGAAGGGAAGAGATAAAAACGCGAAAATTAGGGAGGAAATGTTATTACCTTTCCTGTTTGGATGGAGCAGAGGAAATAAGGGGAAATGAAAATGAACAAAATGTTTAATATTAATATACCCGGAAAGAAGAAAATTTCAATTTTTCATTTCCAATGCCCGATTTTCCTTGATCCAAACTGGCTATAAATGATTAATATTAATATACCCTTACCCCCTCAAAATATATTATATTTAAAATCAAGTTAAATATCACAAAATAATTATACTAACTCGGGTTTTAAATAGTTAATTTTTTTTTTTGAATGATTAAGGAAGTTAAATAAGTTATTTAATCATATTAAATTTTGTGTATGATTAAATTATATATTAGTTTATAAGTGAGATAAATTAATTTGGAGAAAAAATGATAAATATAAATATTTTAAATTAATTTAATTTGAGGATGGAAGGTAGTATTAATGTTAACATCATCAAAAATTTTAAATCAGATTGTATAATAAAAATATATTTTCATACTTTAAGACTACAAAATAAAAGGTGAATTAAATTATATATTAGTTTATAAGTGAGATAAATTAATTTGGAGAAAAAATGATAAATATAAATATTTTAAATTAATTTAATTTGAGGATGGAAGGTAGTATTAATGTTAACATCATCAAAAATTTTAAATCAGATTGTATAATAAAAATATATTTTCATACTTTAAGACTACAAAATAAAAGGTGAATTATTTGTTGACATTAAAAATGATAAAATAAAAAAAAGTATACATTGTTTAACAATTAATAAGTTAAAAAAATTTCATATAAAAATAAAATTGTCCTGCCCGTTAAAATCAAAGGCTTTGTGAGTGAACATTAATTACATTTCTTCTTCATCGATATTGCCACAAGTGGATTTGTAGTTGGGGACGAGAACATGGTGATACTCAATGTGTCTTGGATCCTCTTAAAAGAGGAAATCACAATGTCACTGATGTAGAACGGTGAAGGGAAAAGGAAGAAGAAGAGAGAGGTTCAAGGAGAGAAGAGGAATTCAAAGGGAAGGCAATGCAATTATTATTCATATAATTTAAATACGTACATATTTTGTTAAGTTAAAGTCAATTAACCCTACATTTCATATACAATCTTGTTTTCCAGAATCGCATTCGCATGTCTTTTTGAAAGGAAAAATAAAAAATTAATCATACGAATAAAGAATATTATCAGTGGTTAGGTAGGTGCAATAAAGAATATGGAGTTTTCTTTCCCATTACTGATGAAGTTGTTTTTCCTTCATTTTCGTTCAAAATATTATTCTCCCAGTTGTCCACCATTTTCGACGTTCCTCCAAACATGGCGTCTCTGTGCATGACATTTTAAGGACAAGCTGAATATTTAATGGTTCCTTGCTCAAAACCATGATACGAAATAGAAGATGTATACATTACAATTACAATAAGCAGCTTCCAGCTCTGCCCCACTCAGAATTGATAATCAAAGAGTTATATCAGCAATGTGGTTGGATGATACCATTTTCTTTTTAAAAATTCCAAAGGGAAGTTTCGGCCTAATTACTTTATGTATGATGCAGAAATAATGTCTACGGAATCTTCGAAATCCAGTTCTGAAGAATGAAAATACTCTGAACATGTTCTGATTTGTGCTCTAATATTTTAGTACTGTATGAATCATTGTCGTTCAAATTTCTTTGAAAAGAAAGCTTTGTTGACGACGGAGGACCAGGTAGAAGATTCCCCGAAGTTCCCTGTTTCATAGCCAAAAAGTTTAATGGATCTATACCATTCACAATTGTAATCTATGAAAAACAAATAAATTTTAATTGATAAAATATAATAATTGTTATGGACCTATGTAATGGGCCCGACAGATCTAGCCCAGTAAGGGCACTTTTGACGAGATCATCCTCAATCGGTAAAATATCAATCATCTTACGATCATGCCTATAATCCTGGATAGTGCAGGTAGTAGAGCGGAAGTTATGCAGGTCGTGAAAGGACATGATTGAGGGAGGAGGCGAAAGCACAGATGGGAGACTGAAACCCTAGGCGATCACTATAAATAAGAGGACATTCACTGGGTGCGATCCATCCATTCTCTATTTCCATTACTTTACATTCGGTCAATTGTCGCGCACACGCTCACCCTCCGGGGCGAAACGCCTTACTTGTGTAGCACGGTGATCTGAGAACGCTCTGTGATATCTTCTTCATAGTTATCACTGAGTGATCACCTTCTCATTGGAGTTTAACTCTAGACATCCTTGAGGAGCCCATTGATCCAATATCAACCAATCACTAGCCTTGGATGCTAGACATACGTGTTATGCACCAGAACATTGGCGCCGACCGTGGGGACCGTAAAGTTCGATTCCCAAATCACGAAAAGCCATTGAACTATCATTGAAAATGGCCGCAAACACTAGAAGTCGCAGTTAGGCAACTCGACAGGACTAGTTGCCAGAAGAATGACCACAAAGAACGGCGCGCCAAGAACAAACAACTCAGTTGGCAGATTCTGTGGTCCCGGACGCAGACCATGTAACCGTGGAAACTGAATCTGAGACGTCGGATACGGAAAGTTCTCCACCTCCTGAGAATGTGGTGATCCAGCAAGTTTGTCCGCCAGTTCAGTTATAGGCTCGCCCGTTAGAATTTCAAGTGGAGCACCCCGACATTCGAATGTTACAATCCACTCTCGAGTCGATGATGAATCGAATGGAGGAGATGGAAACTCGTAATCGGCTCCAGAGAGAAGAGGATATCCGACTTATCTGGGAAGAAATGGACCATCGTAACGCCATCTGGAAATAGGAGGAAGGTCGAAGGATGCGACAGCTGTTGCAAGAGCATGCTGGATGGGTTGAGCACCCAGTTTGTAGCGTAGGAAGGGACATTGTTGGCCAAAGCCGAGTTAATGTTTCGATATCTACAAATGCCAGAACCTCGCATACAAACCCCATGGAAGGAACAGTGTGAGGTCAGGACCAAATCCTGATCGTTGAAGACGAGATGTTGAAGATACAGTCGCTGGAAGAACACGTCAAGATGCTCGAGAATCCACCACGGAATGCTGGCCGAGACGCTACAAATCCGAGCAGGGATAGTCGTACAACGGCCACTCAGGTTGATGCAGGGATAAAAGAGGTTACTAAGGCCGGGCACGATCAGGCATGGACTTGAAACTTGGTTCAGGCTAAAGGGAAGGAGCCTGTCGGAGGCCGGGATCCACCTAAGGAGGATGGGACACATACATCACAACGTGTGTCAATTTCTGATGATGAAGATAGAATTTTGAATCCTTTTTCCAAGAAGATCATGGCTGCTCCTTATCCCAAAGGGCTAGACACGAAGGACTTTCCAAAGTACGACGGGAGTCAAGACCCACAAGTGCATGTGAGTAATTTCAAAATGGAGATCATGGTGAAAGGTTATGTAGGGCCCGTGATACCTCGGCTATTCGCATGAATGCTGCGGGGAGCTGCGCAAATCTTGTTTAACTCCCTACCTGTAAACTCGGTGCCTGATATGAAGGACCTAGTGAAGAAATTTCTGCTGAATTTCGTCACAAGCAAGAAACAGCCAAAAATTGAGTTCCAACTCGAACAAGTGAAGCAGTTGCTCGGTGAAACTCTGCAAAAGTATCTGGAGCGTTTTAAAGATACGGCTCTTCAAGTGCCGGGGTTGAAGGAGGAAATACATCTGCACTGTGTCATGGTAGGCCTAGACAAATCATCCCGCCTGAAGAAATCAGTCATGAAACGTCGCCCAGAAACTTTGGCAGACTTCCGAGATCAATCTAAGCAATACTTAGAGCTGGAGCAAATGGAAATCATGAGCCAAGTACCCAAGAAGAAAGCTAGAAGTCCGCCTCCTCGGGGAAAAGAGCAATATGGTCAGAACAGGCAAGACCATAGAGGACGTGGAGGAGATAACAAGCCTAGAGGAGGCAGGGCAGAAGGGAAGTACGATAGATACGCTCCGTTGAAGGTATCTCAAGCTCAAATCTGGAAGGAGGTATCCATGACAGAGATGAAGAAATTCGAGCGACCACGGCCCTTGTAGAAGAAGGCCACCTTAGACAAATTTCGGTACTGTGAGTTCCATGACCAACATGGTCATACCACAGACACCTGTTGGGATCTAAGAGACGTGATAGAAAAGTTTGTCCGAGAAGGAAAGCTCCGTCGTTATGTCATTCAGACGCAAGGACGATAGAATAAACAACAAGGAGGGCGGAGTAAAAGTCTGCCTCCTGAGAAGAAAAGGCGAGAACAAAAAAAGAAGGTGAAAGGCAGTGATGACGAGTTTCCAGACTCTAAATACGACTGCGTTGTCATTAGTGGAGGTTTCGGCGGTGGAGGAGACTCAGTTAGTCAGCAAAAAAAATACTTAAAGGAGGTCCTCTCTGTTAGGAATCGCCCCGAGTTCAAAAAAGACTCCACCAAGCCAGAACCACCAATGCTCGGTTTTACCCGAGAAGAACTGGAGGACGTAGCACCAGGCCACCATGACGGGTTGGTAATCACGAGAACGGTGGTGAACTGTCGGGTCAAGAAAATCTTCATAGACAATGGTAGTGCGGTGGACATAATTCTTTGGGATGCGTTCAAGTGCATGAGGTTTGACTCAGAGGACTTGAAGCTGTGCAAGACTACTTTGACGGGTTTCAATGGACAAGATACTCGTCCGAAGGGATATATAGACCTCAAGTTGACCTTGGGGACCAAGGAAGCATTTAAGTAGAAGGTTGTCCGGTTCATTGTAGCCGAATTTCTCTCCCCATACAATATCATCCTAGGAAGACCTACAATACATGACTGGGATATGCTGATATCCTCAAAACACCAGAGGCTGAAGCTCATCAACAAGAAGAATCAAGTCGTCACTATTAAGGGCGACCAGAAGGACTCCCGACAGTGCTACTTCGAGGCTGTTAAAGAAAACAAGAGTTCAAAAGCAGGGTGCTCAGACAAGGAGAAAGGAAAGTCAGTGAACAAGTCTGTCCATGTGGTTGAGCTGGACCTACGGGAAGAAGATAAAATCCTAAGGGCGGAGCCAAATGGCGAAGTGAAAGACTTTATCCTGGGCACCGAAGCGGAACAGAGTACAAAAGTCGACAAGACGTTGAATCCCAAGATCCGTGCAGAGCTAGAATATTTCCTAAGACTAAATAGAGACGTGTTCGCATGGAAGCCATCCGAGATACCGGGGATAGATCCCGATTTCTGCTGTCATAAGCTGGTGGTCAATCTGAGGTCCACTCCAGTAGCACAAAAGAAAAGAAAGCATGGCTCGGATCGAGACTTGGCTCTGGAAGCGCATGTAAAGGAATTGATGGAAGCCAGCTTTATTAGGGAAGTGCAATACACGACATGGCTCTCTAATGTGGTCATGGTTAAAAAGCCCAATGGCAAATGGCGGGTCTGCACAGATTACAAAGACTTAAACAAGGTATGTCCTAAAGACGACTTTCCCATGCCTAACATTGACCAATTGGTCGATAATTCCTCTGGTTTTCAACTCCTGTCTTTTATGGATGCATACTCAGGATACAATCAAATCGCTATGCACCCCGAGGATCAAGAGAATATGGCTTTCATCACATATAAAGCAAACTATTGTTACAATGTGATGTCGTTTGGTCTCAAAAACGCCGGGGCAACATACCAGAGGATGATGACAAGGGTATTTGAGGACCAGCTGGGGAAGAACGTGGAGGTATACATAGTTGACATGATAGTAAAGTCCGTAGAACCAGGGAACCATGTTCGAGACCTACAACAGACGTTTGAAAAACTGCGAGCCCACCAGATCTGACTGAACTCGGCTAAGTGTGCCTTTGTGGTTCCGTCGGGCAAGTTTTTGGGTTTTTTGTTGACAAACCGAGGTATCGAAGCCAACCCGGATAAATATCAGGCAGTGTTGGAAATGAAGGCACCGGCAAACAAGAGAGATGTACAACAATTGACCGGGAGGTTGGTGGCCCTGACAAGGTTTTTACCAAAATCGGCCGAGAAGTCGCTCCCCTTTTTCAAATTGTTGAAAAAGGAGACCCAAGCAGGATGGAACTCGGAATGTGAAGCAGCATTTGTGGAAATAAAACAGTGTCTGGCAACCCCACCAGTTTTGTCCAAACCCGAGCCAGGTGAAAGTTTGATCTTGTACTTGTCAATTGGGGAAGAAGCGGTAAGTGTCGTATTAGTTCAGGAGACAAAGGATGGCCAAAAGCCTGTATACTTTGTTAGCAAGGCTTTACAGGATTCGGAGCTAAGGTACCAAAAGTTGGAAAAAATGGCTTTTGCTTTACTGACCATGGCCAGACGAATTCGCCCTTATTTTCATGGCTACTCAATCATTGTCAGGACTGACTAGCCAATTCAACAGGTGCTGCACAAACTAGACCTGGCAAGCAGAATGATAAGCTAGGCTATAGAATTGTCGGAATTCGACATCTCTTACGAAGCCCGACATGCTATCAAGTCTCAAGCGCTGGCAGACCTTTTAATGGAATTAACCCCGTCAAACGCGGGAAAGACAGCGGAAGCGGAGTCATAGAAGGTATTTGTAGACGGATCATCAAATGTTAAGGGAAGTGGAGCCGGAGTCATTGTGGAGAGTCTAGAAGGAGTCTCCATGGAATTTTCCCTCCGACTAGATTTTCCAACCTCTAATAACCAAGCCGAGTATGAGGCCCTTATCGTGAGTCTGCTCTAGGCCAAAGAAAACAGAGCTAAACAAGTGCATGTGTCCATGGATTCCCAGCTCGTGGCATCCCAAATAAAAGGGACTTATCAAGCCAGAGGGCTACTTTTGGCCAAATACCTGGGAAAGGTGAAAGACATTATGGCAGATTTTGACGAGGTGACGGTTGCGCACATTCCAAGGGGGGAAAATACAAGGGCTGACGTTTTATCTAAACTCGCTAGTACCAAGGGCTCTGGTAACCTCCGGACAGTGATCCAGCAAAGTTTATCAGAGCCAAGTTGTGTCATGATTATCTCGGAGTCAAGTGATTGGAGAAAGTCAATCGTCGACTATCTAGAAAGAGGGATCATCCCAGAAGATATGATTGAATCAAAGAAGCTGGTAAGAGCGGCAGCCGCGTATGTAATGGTAGATGATCAATTGTATCAAAAGGGCCTACACTCCCCCAAGTCAAAGTGCCTTAACCCAGAGGAAGCCCAGTACGTTTTGGCCAAGATCCATGAAGGTATTAACGGGCAACATATGGGCGCTAAGGCATTAGCCCGAAAAGCGGTGCGAGCCGGTTATTATTGGCCTACAATGGCAAGCGATGCCAAGGACCATGTGCAAAAATGCAAGAGCTGCCAAAAACACGCCAATGTAATACAGGCTCCCCCATCAGAACTAAAGTCAATCTCGACTCCATGGCTATTTTATAAATTGGGCATGGATTTGTTAGGACCATTCAAGGCAGCGCCAGGGCAGTTGCGATGGTTGATAATAGTAGTAGACTACTTCACCAAATGGATCGAGGCAGAGCCACTGGCGACGATTACCTTGGCTCGGGTGTAGAAGTTTCTTCAAAGGAATATTATAACTCGGTTTGGGATCCCGGCAGAGATAATCACGAACAACGGAACCCAGTTCATCGATAAAGGATTCCAAGAGATGGTATCCAATTTCAGCATCAAACATCACTTTGCATCCGTGGAACATCCGCAATCCAACGGGCAGGCCGAAGCGACCAATAAGGTCATTGTTGATGGATTGAAAAAGCGGATGGAAGAGGCTAAATCTAGATGGGTGGAACATTTGTACTCCGTTTTATGGGGACATCGGACCACTGTTCAAACATCCACTGGGGAAACCCCCTTTCGGCTAACTTATGGATGCGAAGCGATGATTCCGGTTGAAGTCGGCGAGCCCTCATGGAGGAGAATAAAGGCTCTACACGAGGAGCAAGAGAATAGCGAGGCTATTGCAGTGGAGTTGGACCTAATCGACGAAGTCAGAATCACGGCACACTGTCGAGACATGGCAACCAAACAACTCATTGTAGCTCGATACAACAGGAAGATCCAACCTCGGTCATTTGAAAAAGGCGACCTTGTCCTTCGGAGAGCCGACATAGGCAACAAGAATGCCAGTGACGGAAAGCTTGCGGCAAACTGGGAAGGCCCGTATTGCATCAAAGAAAAGCTGGGTAAGGGAGCTTATATGCTGGAATCGTTGAAGAAAAAGGCAGTCAAGAGAACATGGAACGCGGATAAGCCGAAAGCCTACTACGAGTTGAAGACAAGATCCACCAAGACCGACGTGGCCTCGGTCGTAAAATTATCATGGTCAAGTCTCAAGTTGGTGAAATTCCTTGTCTCACTTAATTTTAGAAATTTCCTTTGTTTCGTTTATTTTCGATACATCTTGGCCGCGAGTCGTCAAATTCCTACAGAAATCATGTATGACGGCATTACCGCCAAAATGAATGAATAAAGAATTTTGGGTCTAGGAACCCATATTCAAGTCATGTCAAGACGGAAATATCGCCAAATTAATGTGCATGTATGAATCCATGGTGAACAAACCAGTTTTCATAAATCATGTAAAAGTTGAACATGTATGAATCCGAGGTATAAAACCCGTTTTCATAAATCATGTCATAGCGGTAGAACCGCTTAAGTTCATTCGCATGTATGAATCCGTGGTAAATAAATCAGTTTTCATAAATCATATAAAAATTGAACATATATGAATCCAAGGTACAAAACCCGTTTTCATAAATCATGTCACAGCGGCAGGACCACTTCAGTTCATTCGCATGTATGAATCCGTGGTAAATAAACCAGTTTTCATAAATCATGTAAAAGTTGAACATGTATGAATCCGAGGTACAGAACCCGTTTTCATAAATCATGTCACAGCGGCAGGACTGCTTAAGTTCATTCGCATGCATGAAGAGAATTGAACTAGATATAGCCAAGAAACAATCTCAGGGTATATATGAGCCATATCCTTCATTTTCAACCATTTCAGCTCCCTTATTTCCCATATCCCCTACAGCTTACCCAAAAGAAGCAGACTATAGTAAATAGTTTAAGTTTAACTATCCACTGTTTGCTCAGTTACCACCACCAAAATTACCTCCACAAACCAAACCACAGCCAAGAACTCTCAGTTTACCTATCCTAGACAAAGGCCACCTTATTTCACTACTTCCAAACCTATGACCCAAGATCTCATTCAAGTTCTAAGGGTATCCAAATAAATGAACCATCTTCTAATACCTCTACGCTTGTACCACCATCCTAGGAAAAACAAAAGCAAGCTGTAAACCCTTCTCAGTCCACCCAGCCACCTTTATATTCAACCATCACTTCCACTACATCTTCATCACAAACCTCCACATAGACTTCCCAAACTGTTATTCCTCCATCTCATACCTCTGCCATAAGTATCCTTCAAAGTCCTAACCCATTTACCCATTTACAGGACTCATCTAGTTCAGAAGAATCTCAATCAAATAGTCTCTCACAGGCCTATTCTGATACTAGCTCTAAAGCTGAACTTGCTGATATTTCACGAATTGCTATGGTCCGACCAGGTGAAGAAGAATAATTTGATGAATCATTTGTTGAACACCCTGATGACCAACCTCAAGACAAGACCATAATTATAAGCCTAAATGGTTCACTTTTGATAATACTCCTTATGAAAAATGGAGATTCTGTCTACAGGAGTTTAGTGACTAGATAAACTTACAAATTACTGCTCAACAAATCCCTCTTAGAAAAGCATTACAGGAGTTTGTATCCAGATTTACTTGTACTCTTCGAGATTGGTTCCAAAACCTTTCTCCATACCAGAAACTTCAAGCAGTCCAAGTTGAACATGCTGCTACTCTCCTTGGTGTTATTCATAAAGAGTTTATTGGTGATTTCAACATCATTCGAAAAAGAAAGAAACAAGAATTCTTTGAAATGAAGTGTTGTTCGTTAAAAAGGAAAGATATCCAGACTCATTATCAAAGAATGATTCAGAAATACCACAATGTAAATGGTGGTAATGATGTGAACCTTCGCCATACATTTATTGCCCCACTTCCTGATGCAATTCAAAGGGACATTGTTGATATCTCAATAGGTGAATTGTATCAACTTGCTTTGAATACCACAATGTAAATGGTGGTAATGATGTGAACCTTCACCAAACATTTATTGCCTCACTTCCTGATGCTCTTCAAAGGGACATTGTTGATATCTCAATAGGTGAATTGTATCAACTTGCTTTGAATGCCCTTGATAAACTATGTGAACAACATAAGTTTTTCAAGGATATGCGAAAGAAGGCTTCAAAATTCAAGCACAAGGTAAGAAGCCTTATCGAAGATTAAATGTAAAGACCACAAGGATTGCTATTGTCCTTTAAAGAAAAAGTCCCATTATCGCCATTATTCTCAACCTTTTCTAAACCTTACATAAAATCAAGGCGATCAAGATTCGGAAGAAACCTAGTAAATCTAGATTTTGTAAATCTATTGTAAATCTAGAAAACCTTTCTCCAAAGGCTCCAGGTGTTTTATTTGCAGAAAGCCGGGACATTTTGCAAAAAATTATCGTAGAAAGACAAAAGGAGATATTAAAATGATGCAGAAGCTATAAAAGATTCTGATGAAATCAGATAACACAGCATACATTGAAGATTATCTTGAAGAACAAGATGAGTGAAATGATGAGACACAATATGTGATCCCATTTTATGAAGAATCAACAGACTCATCTTATTTTGAATCAAAAGATGATGACTCTCCAGGAGTTATCAATCTTGTACAACAAGTTTCTCCCCAAACTCCATCTATTGGATGCCTTAGATCTTTAAATAACAATCTTACAGTCAATATGAAAACCCCATTGCCAAACATTCAAGTCCAAGTTCTACCCGAAAAGTATTCAAAGCCAATTACTGCAATAGCCTTCTTTGATATAGGTTCGTCTCATATAGTGATGAAACCTCACATCTTTCCTCATGAGGAGTGGGTGCCTCACAATCAGTACTTTTTTTTTACTGCCGATGGAAAGATATTCAAGATTGATCTAATTACTAGAAGAAAGATTAGCATTAAGTTCTTCCAAGGATGTACTTTGAGAATTAAGGTACTAAGAAGTGAACTTCCAGGAAAAGATCTCCTTCTTGGTTTTAATGCCTTCTATCATACCAAGAATTTGATAATACTCCCCAAAGGAATCAAGGTGGAAATCCAACTTTAGCCCTGGACGTAGATTCCTTCTCTCTATGAATTGCGTAATGCTCCACCTCGCACTCGAGATATCAAAGATCGCTACTTCAATATTGTGCTAACAATCATGACCAATTCTCACATCCTTCTCCATTATGGAAGAATAAAGATTTCTTCATTAGCCTTCCTTCCAAAAGAAATGAAGATATCAATCCAACAAAAGCTTCGTATCCAGGAATGAACCAGATGATTTGAAGCTAGCTCAAGAAGAATGTGCTGCATTGTTAAAACATGGTCTCATAGAGCCAACAAAATCTAAATGTTCTTGCCAAGCATTTTATGTTGAGAAAAGATCCGAAATCAAAAAAGGAAAAAAGAGACTTGTCATTGATTATAAGTTGAAGATGACAAATTTCCTCTTCCTAATCCCATAGCCTTGTTCGCCCATTTGAAAGGCTAGGCCCATATCTTTTCAAAGTTTGATCTCAAAGCAGGTTTTTGGTAGCTTGGGATCCAACCACATGATCGGCCCAAAACAACTTTTTGTATACCCAATGCTCAATATCAATGGACCGTGCCTTTTGGACTCAAAGTGGCCCCTTTATCGTTTCGAAGGCCATGATCAAAATATTCATCATCAATAATGCTCTCATTTATATTGATGATATTCTCCTATTCTCAAAGAATCGAAATAGATCACCAGATACTTTTGGCCCAATTTTACTAGATCATTGCCCAACATGGCATCATGCTTTCTCCAAGAAAAGTGACGTCGGAATTACATAAGTTGATTTTCTTAGAATGCACTTCAAAGATAGAAAGTACAGCCCAGGTCCACACATTGCTCAGGATTTACTAAAATTTCCTGATGATCATCTCTCTTACAAACAAGTGCAATAGTTCCTCGAAATTGTTAATTTCTTGAGAGACTTTATCCCTCAACTGTCCCATCATACCAGCCACCTGTACATGATGTTAAAAAAGAATTCACCACCATGGTCTCAAGTACAGATAGATGTTGTAATTACCCTCAAAAGGATTGCTCAAAATCCTCCACCATTGAAGATCCCTGATCAAGGACTAAGGATCTTACAAACCGATGCTAGTGATGATCATTGGGGTGCAATACTTCTTGAAGAAGTTAATGGAGTACGACATTCCGTGGGCATGCTAGTGGACAGTTTAAAGACTCGAAAAGCATTATCATGCTACCTATAAAGAGACCCTTGTCATCAAACGAGGCATTGAAAAGTTTAGCTTTCATCGAGCCCCTACCACTTCACAAAGAAATGGACAATACATCTTTTCCAAAGATGTTAGATCCAAAGAAAAAGTTCACGCGATGCTCGCCATTCGATGGAAAGATTGGTTTTCACACTATAAATTCTCAGTTAAGCATCTTAAAGGACCACAGAACATCGTAGAAGACTTCCTTTCTAGACCACAAAAAACCTTTCCCCCTCATCCTCAGATTTTGTATATTCTCACTCTTTCAGATAACTATCCTCATATTACCATGACTTATTACAGGAAAGTAGATATCCTTCCTCCCAATGCAAATCTTTACTCCTTCACTGAGTTTCAAAGATATGCCAATAAGCACCTTTACTCTTGGCTTCATTCTCTGTTCAACAAAGTTGATCTTATTCCAAAAGCCCAGCATTTCAGTGCCATATGTCCATACACTACTATCTAGTTCATCCAAGGTCCAATACTTGATAAACTCCTTTGGTATGTATGGTCATTGACATCATCCACACTAGCGCCATTGCTCTTGCTCCTTTACCCATCTTCGATTATATCTGTAACAGCCATAATGAGGACTCAACCCTTGTCAAGCTCTTTGCTCTTCTTCATTTTTGGAGAGGTTCCTTGTATAATATATTAACTAGTAATAAGCTTTGGGATTTACCAAAAAGGAAACAAAAAAGAGTTTCTCGTGTGTTTTTTCTTAGCAAGAAATATCATGCTCAGAAGCTTGACGATGTTCACTTGGCAACCAGTGCACAACCTTGGCCTCAGTCTCTTGATTGGGTTCAACCAGACCCAGAACAGTACAGAGAACTTGGTCTCATCCTTGCTGACTTCAATAAATGCACTTTGAAGGAATGTACCATTCTTGGCCCTGTACCTAGTGAAGACAAAGCGTATGCATATGACCAGCTGTACCAGCCAGAGCCTCATTATGTGTCAACCTACCATGCTACTTCCTCACAAGCAGCTGAACTCTCTCTTGACTCTCAGGGAAACATCCTCCAAGATTCACAAGATCCTTACGAAGATGATTGTGGAGATCAATTTACTCAATTATCTTTATCACTTCTAGGCTCGTCTCAATATTCATCTCACTGTACTAAGCCACAGGCCCAAGATAGAAGCCTAGGTGATCTTGCTGGCCCAAATCCATATCACAATATTCTGGACCCGCTCAGTTATCTCCAGTTCAATTATGATAGAGATAGTGATAACAATAATCTCTCTCCTAGTCATGAACCAATTTGCAAAGGATGGTCCCCGTAACTCTTGCCGACAATTTGTTTTTCACATGTTTTAATATGTGTCCACTACTTTTATGAGTGTGATGAGTCTTTCTGCTTTTGCTTTAATGTTTTCTATCCTTCTATGTACTATTGTCGGATATCTTTTATTTCGGTTCACTACTATTGTGTGTACACTTTATCCTTTAGTTTGTCCGTTTGTAATTTTGGTTCTCTATAAAAGCAAACCCAGTCTTCAGTTGTAAGCAGATCGAAGTTGAAAAATAAAATCCCAGTGTGTTTCTATATGACTTCCTTTTATGCTCCCCCTCTTGCTTCTGAAAGCCAAAGTTCTAGTATGTTAGTATTATCTGCTCCTTAGATTCCAAGTATGCTCTACACTTTCCTCTTCAAGAGGATCATGAGCATCAGAACAGAATCAAGACTACGATCCAGCATAAGAGAGTACTGAAAATCAGGATACTAAATGTGCCTTGATTGGGAAGATGCTTGAATCCTAAAGTGTCCTGGAGCATGGGCAAGAGGTAAGTCCCGAGAAACTTGGACTATCCACTGGATTAAGCATCTTTCCATCAATGTATGTGTTTCCTGGTAATTATTCAGTATAATAATTTTCAATTTATCAAGCTTTTTGGGTTTTCAGTCTATTAGATAGGATAGATCAAGGTCCCAATGACATTGTTGGTGTGTGTCTACGATCTTCTAGCCTGACACAATACTGTCATTTGGATCCTGATACATCCACCCAAATCTTATTTGACGACTTCATTATATTTGTTTATATACGAGAATTAGAACTTTGAGGCAATGCTTTCATCTAAACACGTGAAACAACTATAGAAATCTAACCATAGGTAAAAATATCCATGTATATTTCTAATCCCATGTTAATCAAAGCTTTTTTCTTGACTTTTGGTAATACCCATATATACTATTGATAGCTATTAGTGAAAAAATGTATATTGATAGCTGCTGATGCACACAAACATAGAGATAGAGAGAGAGAGAGAGAGAGAGAGAGAGGCACTCAATCAAAAAGTTGTTGGTTGACGTGATAAGGGTCCCAAGTTCCGTAAGTTCAAATCTTGAGAAACGTATTTGTTGGGAGAGATAAAAACCTTATATACACTATACCTTAAGGGAAAACTCTTGATCAAATAACAGAAAAAGAAAAAGAGTTAAACGCTCACGATGTCTCAAATGAGAACTTGAAGTTGAAAGAATGAGAACATTTATGATCTTTTTTGTTTTAGCAATTTTTCGAAAAGTTATACTAAAAATACACTTACTTCAGAATACCCAAGGCATCCCTACCTTTTTCTTCCTTCACCAAAAACCTCATTAAATTGGAATAATCCATCATATTGGGACAAAATCCAAACTGCTTCATATCTCCCCATACACCTAAAGCCTCCAAAAAAGTCAAATCATTTTGGTTACACAACGATGAGGAAGTAATAGGCATTAGGAGTATCACAGTCATAAGTTTTGAAAGAGTGAATAAGAGTGGAAGGAAGAGAGAGATTAGGGATTATCAAGGTTTTCATTTGAGGAAGGTATCGCTACTTGAATGAGGATTCTCATAGCTTCATGTTGGCCAAAGTTGTGGTGCCGAGAAGGTCTTGTAAGGGAGTGTGGCCAATTCCTCCTCACACTTTAGAGGGAGAAAGTGAATGCATTAAACTACACAGATGAAACATCGCCATGGAATAAGCTAACGAATAAGTTGCTTTCAACAAAGCCATGAAAATTCTCTTAGTGATCAACGTTGGGTAATGACGGTGCCCCTGTTTCCATCGACGATGGGGTTCAAGCCGCTTGCACAGTGTGAGAGGAAAGTATTGGTGAATTGATTTGGCCAATATCCAATAAATGGACGATCATGATTTTGATAAAAGGGACGGGTGATATGATATTTTAAAAGTCTCTTTAAGTCTCTTTGTCCACTTCTTCGTCAATCAAATCAACCCAGCAATATATCTTTGACCAAAATACCTGACAACATATAATTAAAGGGTTAAGTATTATTTTTGCCTTTGAAGTTTTAGCTGTGAAGCACTAAGTATCCAAAAGTTCTTTTGAGAGCAAAATTGTCCTAGAAGTTAACAAAACGTAGCAATTTCGCCTCAGACGTTTGAAAATATCAATTTTGGATGTTATTTTTTTTTATTGAGCTTCCACGAGGTGCTTATGTGGCTTTACTTTCTCTCTTACTTCCCCCTCTACTCTGTCTTCTCTCTTTCTCTCTCTTCCTCCTCTGCTCTTGTCTGGTTTTGGACGAACTTATAATTTTCCCAGATCAAGCAACTTTGATTACCCCTAATTCCACGTTTGATCATTCTTAGCTATACCCAAATCATTGTTCAACATAGACATGAACAAACTTTCTTCCTCCTCCCCCTCTGTAGGCGGCAGCAAAGTCACTACCAAAGCTGTCATAGTAGTAATCATCTTCTCCGTCGCCGCTGTAGTCATCTTCTCCTCTGCTTTGGCAACCATATAGTGCCTTAATTGTTGAAGCCGTTCATTGAACTCCTGGACTTCCTCCAAACCCATATATCTAACTAAACGGTTCCACTATGACCCATCTTCAGAACCCGACCCAGCAGTAACATTAGCTATAGTGTTCAGAGACCAAGTCTCGTGAAGCAATATGAGGATTTTTTTTTTCAAAAGAACTTAAAAAATAAAGCAGATTCAAATAATTGATGGGGGTAATCAAAGACTTTTTTTGGTTGAAGAGATGGCTCTTGACTTTTTTTCACAAACTCTTCTCCCTTTTCCATCGTATTCCATTGTTCCCTTCGTCCTTGCCGTATCGCTCTCTCTTCCCTTTCCGACGCCTCTTTTCTCTCGCCGTCACCATCATTTCTCTCTTCCTCTTCCTCCTATCTTAGTTGGACTCCCTTGGCCTTTTCAAACGTCGTGGAGCATCGTTAGTTTTTTTTTGCTTCTCGTCGGCCACCGACGAGAGCAAAGGAGGAAGAGAGGAGAGAGAGAAAGTGAAGCCACATAAGCAACATGTGGAAGCTGAGTAAAAATAATTGTCAAAATTGACATTTTCTAACGTCAAGGGCGAAATTGCTACGTTTTGTTAATTTTCGATGAAATTTTGCTTCACAAAAAACTTCTAGATATTCTATGTTCCTTAGCTAAAACTTCTGGGGCAAAAATATTACTTGACCCATAATTAAAAAGGTTAAGGGGCAAACATCCACATGTTTTTTTTAGATGTGAAAATTTCCATACATTTTTAAAATTAGAATAAAAATGACATCACTGTTGAATGAAATGGTGGTTAAGAAGCATGCCTCTTTTCATCCAACTAACTCTTTGAGCTCAACTGATACAATTTAGTTTCCAAAAGTTATACCGAAAATACACTTACTTGCGTTTAACACGAAGGAGAGAGAAAAGTGAGGTGAAAGACGTTTTGGAGGTGGTAGTTAAAGATGCATAAAGCATATTCTCTTGCGTATTGGTTGGTATATGTATGGTTTAGTGAAAAGTGCTAATTGTTGACCCAAAAAAACAAAGTGCCAATGAACTTGAGATTTCTTCGATCGTATAGCTAAATGCTCTCTATAAGATACCCTACATTTTGTAGAAAGTTATAGAGACACTCGTGTAAGAGGGAGGGGGTAAATTGCTAAAAGAAAATGCTTAGTTAAAAGGCAGAGTTTGCAAAACAGGAACCAGTTTCCTGTTAAGTGTTTTGTTTAGTAGGGAGAATTAAACATATTTACACCGATCGATCATATTTGGATAGTCCATATTTAATTTCTTTAAAATATATTTTTTTTAAAAAAAATAATAGTTAATAAATTATCTTTATTTTAAATTCTATGCCAATTAAAATATATTTAAAAAATATAGACTCTTAAAAAAAAAAATCATATCATAACCATTCAGTTTAGATATGGATAGGCCAAATGTATTTAGCTCTCCATGCTAAGTAGGGCACTTAGCAAGAAAGAAGTCTTGCAAAACACTAAAGAAAATTTGCAAAATTGAGAAGGTTAGTTGCGGAAACTTGAAGTTATAGACAATGCTTGTTTGAGATCATTTTTAGACACCCCAAAAGTGTTTATTTATACAAATTGAGATAAAACTCCTTTCACATATTTACTTACATCGTAAATTACGATTGAAAATTGTTTTTAAAGCGCTTCAATCACTTTAAATAGGCATATATATATATATATATATATATATATATATATATATATATATATATATAAACCTTGAAGTTGAAAAACAGGAGAATTTTTATAAGGTTAAGGAATAAAAATACCTATGAACTTTTACCAAAAGTGCATCCAACACCATATAACTTTTACTATTCAATGTTGTGGGCAAGAAACAGTGCCGAAGGATAATAAGGGACGTTTCTTCCAAAGTTCTAAGATATGCCTTTCAACCCTTTCTTCTGCTTTACATTCTCTTCTGCAACCATTCTTTTCGTTTCGGTCATTTAGTTTCCCCGGTGTTTGGACCTTTTTGAACAACCAAATTGGAGCGGCCGAGATCGAGCCGAAATTGATCTTCATGATTAGCAATTTTGAATTGGAGCGGTTCAGAACTGAACACAGCAACGGAAAGTCTGTGGGTTTAGTTCTGCTAATTGGCCGGACTTCGACGATGGATGAGGGTGACGGAGTGGACACCGGCGACGGCCAGTCTTTGACTGTGGCTGGTTGTGATTCTGCCTTGACTTCAAGGTTCATGCAGGAGTAACGGTTAAGTGATCGATTGTTTATGCTGAGGCCGGCCAATTGGAGCAAATTGAAGTGCCAGTAATTCAGAACCTCTCTTCGATTTCTCTGCTTCCAAAAGGCTCCAACGTGGAATGCCAAACACCGCTTTCCCAGGTAGTCCTTTCGCCCCTTTCTTCTTTCTCCTCCTTTAGATTCTCTTTTGCAATCATGCTTTCACTGGTATAAAAGTCTGCTTGAGGTCTGCTTTTGATTCTCTCTTTGAAAGATGCTTAATTTTAAATTGTTTTACTTACTTTGACTTCCCAAAACAAAATTTGCGGCTTTAAACTATTTTAAATTTCACTTGAAGATACTTTTTTTTATTGTTGTTTTAAATTGTGATTATTTCAAAAAATTAATATTCAATAGTTTATTATTATTTAGAGTACTCATTTTATTTGATTTGGAAAATGTGTAGTTTTAAATTGTTTTAATCTTTTTTTGATTTTTTTGATTTACTTACTTTTACTTCAAAACAAAATTTACAATTTTAACCTGAAAATCTTGATTATTATTTTAAAGTACTTATTTGAAAAATGTGCACTGTCTTACTAATTTTCTAAAGTAGTATTTATTTTTTTGACTCTTTTAAATATTTTGAATACTTCTATTTTATATAAAATTAAATTTGATTTGAAAATTTAAACCTAAATCATATTTTAAATTACTTATTTATATTTTTGCCAACAAAAATTTGATTGAAAATATTATCTTATTTTTTGTTTGATTTGGCAAATTTCAAATTTTTTATTATTAAAGTTGTTCGATTTTTATTTGAAACAATTTTATTTTTGTGGGGAAAAAAAGTATTATTTTCAATTATTTCTTCTTAGATGGATATTTTAAATTATTTTATTTGTTTTAAAAACATACAATTTTTAATTGTTGTTGCATTTTCGAAAAGCATTTTTATGGCACTACACTTTGACTAGAAAACAAAATTTGCAATTTTAAACATTTCACTGAAGATATATATTTTTTTCAATCTATTATTATTATTATTATTTTAAACTACTTATTCAATTTTATTTGAAACATTTGTAATTATTGTTTTAATTTTTAATTTTGATCATTTTATCAAAATTTGTAATTAATGTTATAAGGCATGCCTCGTTCGCTTTCCGTCGATGTAGGACTTCACAATCCACTCAAAAACTTGATGATGGGTAACTAGTGCAAGTATACACTATTAGTGTAATACCGGCAAGTATCCCAAGGTAATAAAATATCGTTTCCTTTGGGATCAAAGTTCCAACTACTAACCCAATTCACTTTAATTTATAGTTGATGCAACCGTATGAGTTTTTGATGAAAACATTAAATAAAATTACAAAGAAATTGAATTAAACTTTATAGAATGCAACTAATAAAAGCCTAGGGTCATGTGCATATCATCAACTGTGGGAATGATATTTGAATGTTCTTCCTTTATGTCAACTGAATTTTTGATTTTAGTGTAATTGCTTATTCCTAAGTCAATTAGCCTAATCCTTAATCCTAAAAATCATGTTCTCATGCTCATTAGAATTAATTCTTGCAGTAAGTCCAGAATTCTTTATCATGCCTCGTTCGCCTTTCCAGTCAATGTGGGACTTCACAATCCACTCAAAAACTTGATGAGGGGTAACTAGTGCAAGTATACACTATCAGTAGCAAGTATCCCAAGGTAATAAAATATCGTTCCCACAGGGCTCAAAGTTCCAACTACCAACCCAATTCTAATTTATAGTTGATGCAACCGTATGAGTTTTTGAAGAAAATATTAAATAAAATTACAAAGAAATTGAATTAAACTTTATAGATTGCAACTAATAAAAGCCTAGGGTGTATATCATCAATAATCCATTTGAATGTTCTTCCTTTACCAAAAGTAGAATTTAATTACTTAACCCTAGAAATGGAATATGTCAATTGAATTTCTAATTTTAATGTAATTGCTTATTCCTAAGTCAATTAGCCTAATCTTTAATCCTAAATAGAATTAATTCTTGCAGTAAGTCCAGAATTATTTATGATTGCATAAAACTTATGTCAAGTTCCCTTGCTAGTACCTTATGTTTTTTAATATTTCAATTCCTTAATTACATGATCAACTAACTAAGGCATTAAACATGGATTAAAGAAACATATCCAAGACAAACATTATATAATTAAAAATAGAATTTCAATTAAACTTCATAAAGAATCCATACATGACCTTAGAAAGAAACTTAGTTCATGCTATTCATTACTAAGCACAAAAAGGTTAAAAGATGAAGAACGTAAAATCAAACTAAAACAAAAGCACAAAAAGGTTAAAAGATGAAAAACGTAAAATCAAACTAAAACATTCAAAAGGAAATATTAATACTAGTCTTCCATCTAGGAGGTAGAACCTTCCATATGGAGACCATGAACAAAAAGGAAAACAATGGAAAAGAAAATGCATGAAACTTATAAAGATGATCTAGGCCATTCCATATAGGAGGCAATAACCTATGAAAGAAAGAACCTAAATGGGAGAGATCTTGGTCTTCTCCAAGTGTGTTTTCATCTTCTAAACATCCATGTATTTATAGAAAACTTGGAAGAACTATTGAGCCACAATTCTTGACTTTTGTACTCCAAAATCGCGTCCGTTTTACAGCCTGTGTTACACCACGAATTCGGTGGAGTTGGGCCAAGTGGGTCTTCATATGAAATGTAGCCCTGGATGTTAGCTTTCCAGTCGCGCAAACTGGACCTCATTTGAAGGTGTGTAACTCCAATTATGGAATCCGAGACAAGGTGTTGTGATGGACTTTGGAACAACATGTCGTATTTGATCCATAACTGGAGTTACACACCTTCAAATGAAGTCCGGTTTGCATGACTGGAAAGCTAACATCCAGGGCTACATTTCATATGAAGACCACTTGGCCTAACTCCACAGAATTCGTGGTGTAACACAGGCTGTAAAACGGATGCGATTTTGGAGTACAAAAGTCAAGAATTGTGGCTCAATAGTTCTTCCAAGTTTTCTAAATACATGGATGTTTAAAAGATGAAAACACACTTGGAGAAGACCAAGATCTCTCCCATGGTTCTTTTTTTCATAGGTTCTTGCCTCCTATATGGAATGATAATCTTTATAACTTTCATGCATTTTCTTTTTCCATTGTTTTCCTTTTTGTTCATGGTCTCCTGGTTCTACCTCCTATATGGAAGACTAGTTTTAATCTTTCCTTTTAATGTTTTAGTTTGATTTTACGTTCTTCATCTTTTACCCTTTTTGTGCTTAGTAAGGTCATGTATGGATTCTTTATGAAGTTTAATTGAAATTCTGTTTTTAATTATATAATGTTTGTCTTGAATATGTTTCTTTAATCCATGTTTAATGCCTTAGTAACGTTGATCATCCAATTAAAGAATTGAAAGATTAATTTAATTAGACCTTGGGAAAGGCTAGTTAATTCTAGTTTCAATTGATTAAAGAACATAAGGTGGTAGCAAGGGAACTTGACATAGGCTTTATGCAATCATAAAGAATTCTGGACATACTGCAAGAATTAATTCTAATGAGCATGGGAATACATTGTGAGAGAGCCATAGGAGCTCTCTTCTTCTCTTCTAATCTCTTTCTTGTGTGTCTTCTCTTCTAATCCCTTTTCTGTGTCTTCTCTATCTCCATTCTAGTTCTATAAACGTAACAATATTGTATCACCTTTCCTTAGAATTGAAGATTACAAGCCACTAATTTGTATAAGCTGAGAGTTCAATGCTGAATAAAAATCAAAATAATCAATACAAAGTCATCAACATAATAAAACATAAAAAATAGTGGGAACCACATTGTTAATGAACTATGAACATCTTTTGCTCTGAGCAAATGCATGAAGCACATTCTACTTAAAAGTATTTTTTTATTAAATAGTACTAACCATGGTAGTCAAGATCGCGTGCTTACTCGGAAAACTCGGAAGATCGCGTTTTTTTGGACGTAAAACGAGCCGAGTCGCATGTAGGATCGGTTGACAAGAAGATCGAGCAAGATCGTCGTGCAAACTCGTCCAATCGTGAGATCGAGCGCGAGCGTATGGGATCTACGATCTTGCTGAAATTTTTGACCGGTTCGGACAACCCATTTACCCGACTTTTTACCCGGTTCAAAGCCCTAAATCGCGTGTGTTTATTCATCTCTTTATCTCTCGCCGCTCCGGCTCTCCGGTCTCCACGGTCGGCATCGGAACTTCCATCTCTCTTCACGGTCGGCGTCGGCATCGGAACTTCCATTATTCTCGCACCCAGCCTCTCTTCATCTCTTCTCTAGTTGCGAGTCACGCCTCTCTTCTCGATCTCTCACCTCTGCTTTCGTACCCAACGAAAACTCGGATTCAAGCCACAAACGCCAAGACGTAAGCTCTTCCATTTTTCCTTTCCTTCCCTTTCTTTCCCGTCTAGTTCGTTTGGTGCCTTCCCGTCCCCGGTTCGCCTCTCTTCTCCATCTCTCACCTTTGTTTTTTTTTTCTTTTTTTCTTTTGGATAAAAGTTTGGTATTGTTTCTTTGATGTGGACTTTTGATTTGGATATTTTTTATTTATTTATTAATAAACGATTCAATGCCGCTCAAATAAATATTAGATTGTGGTTTGCATATTTGATATTACTATATTAGAATGCTTGGCTTTATAATTGTTGTTGATCTTTGGAGGCCGGTGCCAATATAATTATTAGATTGTTCGTTCTTTATTTTGTTCTTTATTTCTATTCTGTTCATATTAGATTGTGGTGGTTTAGCATTTGGACAATGGCTTCTAGTGTCGGTGCCGTAATGATGCTATTGCTACCTCCTCCAGTAGAGGAATTAAAACGAAAAATTCTACTGGAAGTAGGACTAACATAGGATGGAAGCATGGTGTTGAAGTTGATGGAAGTGGGAGAAAAATTCAATGCAATTATTGCAAGAAGACAATAACCTAGGAGGTGTTTACCGACTCAAGCACCATTTGGCGGGAACCTCAAGAGATGTGGAGGCTTGTAGCTGTTCCGAGGGTGAGAACAGAAATGTATAGAATTGTATCGATTTTACAAGAGAAACTAATGAAGAAATCAATCACATCCACGTAATCGGTGATGGTGATGAACTTGGTGGAAAAAGAAAACAGAGTGAAGAGGATGGTGGGCATGATAAAAATATTTTTAAAAAAAGGGAATAAGCACTCAAGCTACAATAAATAGCATCTTCAAGAAGAATTTGAGAGATGAAGCATGTGAAGACATTGCCTCTTTTTTCTACAATAATGCTATTCCATTCAATGTGGCAAGGACGGAGGAATTCTCTAAAATGTTTGAATCGGTTGCAAAACATGGTCCAGATTCAAGCCACAATCCTACCATGAGATCGAGTTAAATATTTGAAGAAAAATATGACTCAACAATGCAGGATATTGAAGAACATAAAGCTTATTGGAAGAAATTTGGATGCTCAATAATGAGATGGGTGGACCAACAAAAGGAGGAGGACAATCATAAATTTCTTAGTGAACAACCCTAAGGAACTGTTTTCCTTAAGTCTATGATGCATCGACATATCTAAGACTCATGGATAAAATCTTTAAGATGATTGATGATGTTGTTGAAGAGGTTGGTGAAGAACATGTTATTCAAGTGGTGACGGATAATGCAAAGCAAATTACAAAGTCAGCAGGAGAGATGTTAATGGAGAAAAGAAAGAGATTGTATTGGACACCTTGTGCAAAGACATTGCATTGATTTAATTTTGGAGGATTTGGAAAAGAAGATACCAGTTCACCATAATACTATTCCAAGGGAAAAAAATCACAACCTACATCTATTCAAGAACCGCTTTGATTACTTTATTGCACCACTTCACTAAAGGAAAAGATTTGGTGAGACCAGGCCTCACTCGCTTTGCCACATCTTACCTAACTTTGGGGTGCCTCCATGATAACAAAGGAGCATTGATTCGGATGTTCACCTCCGAAGAGTGGAAGTCTAGCTTAGGTTTGTAAAGACAAAGGATGGGAAGCTTATAGAAGATGTGGTTTTGGACAAGGTTTTTTGGAAAGATATTGTTACTTGCTTGAAAGGTGCTTATCCTTTGGTTAGGGTGCTTCGTATGGTTGATTCAGATGCGAAGCCAGCCATGGGCTTCATATATGAAGAGATTGATCAAGCTAAAGAGAAAATTGCTCATGCTTTCAACAAAGAGAGAGGGTAAATTCTCAAGTTTGATTTAAATTTAAACTTGTAGTTTTGTTCTCTACACTAATTCAATTTTTTTTATTCTTCGCTTATTTGCCTTTGTGGGACGTCATTGATGATAGATGGGACAAGCAACTTCATCGTCCTTTGCATGCCGCAGTTATTACCTTAACCCGCAATTACATTATAATTCTTCATTTAAGGCCGATATTGAAGTGAAACGTGGATTATATGATTGCATGGATAGGATGGTGGGGGATATAGAAGAGCAAGCGTCTAAGATTGATACTCAACTTGAAGATTTCAAGTATCAAAGGAAGTTTTTTGGTAGAGCAATAGCCAAGATTGCAATTAACACAAAAGCTCCGGCAGATAGTGGGAGTCATATGGGATGAACATCCCAGGAGCTCCAAAAATTTGCTATTCGTGTTTTGAGCTTGACATGCAAGTGCCTCCGTTGTGAGCGAATCGAGTGCCTTTGAGATGGTAAATTTTCATGAATATGAGATATGAATTATATTTCATTTAAAGAATGAATTTTGTATTAATTGTTTTTTATATTTGCTTAGGTCCATACAAAGAGAAGAAATCGCTTGAAACAAAAAACTATGAATGATGTTGTTTTTGTGATGACTAATTCAAGATTGGCCAAGAAGAAGATGGCTAGAAAAGCGAATGAGTATAATGTTGATGATATTTCTCCGATGATGATTGGATTGTGGAAAATGATGAAAGTCCATCTAACATTGAAGACTTAGATGTAGACAACTTGGTGCCAACTCAAAATGAAGCATTGGTTGAGTCTAGCAATGATTTGGAATTACCAAATTTTGATGAAGAAGCCTTTGAAGATGAAGAGGAACTTGGTGAAATGCTAGATGATAATTGTGATTTGAATGCATTGATAGATTAGATTTGAAGTATTTTGTTTTGGTTTTGGTGATTTGGTATTTTGTATTTGTGGCTCAAGCGATGCTTTGAATTGTCTTTTAGGACTTATTAAATGATATTTTGAATGCTATATATTTTTATTTGAAGATTGAGTTGTTTTTTAATATTAAGTTGTAAGTTAAATGTTATTTTATATGTATATATATTTTTTTATTATTACTAAAATTAAAAAAGTAAGATCTTTACGATCCGTGCCGATCCCACGATTTACGATCTTGCTACCCCTTCCGATCTTAAGTAAAATCGCGATCTTGACTACCTTGGTACTAACACGAAACAATAAGGCCGCATTGCCATCCTTGGAAACTAATTTAATTCTTCAGGTCTTCAACTTCAAATACCATTATTGTTCGTGCTCTTGTTCTTCTTGTTTGTAATAAAGGAAGAAATTTTATCAAAGAGAAAAGAAAATACAACTTGTAGAATAAGATATCCCCAATACAAAACCTTGAAACAATACAAAAACATAAATGTGTTGAAAAACACATAAATTTAGTGCCAAAATAGAACTTATAAATTTAGCGGTGGCTGAGCAATCTCTTTTTAAATTGAGATGCTACCTTATGGTTCGGTGGTCCATGGTAGAACTTCTTTAAAAGCCCTCCTCACCCAAATTCTCTCGGAGATGAAAAGGATATAAATGTAAATTAACAAAGATGTGAGCCAAACAGAATCTCAAAGATCATGCCCGCTCGCAAAGGATCACTTTTCTTGCACAAAGAAACCCCAAGATATCACAGGATGACATAAAATGTCGAACGATAGAATGAGTGGGGAAGGAGCCTTCTCCTCATAAATGAGCAGTCAACGAGAAAGATGTGCTAGACAAATAAAAATAAAAATAATCGAACACACATTCTATCGTTCGACATTATATGTCATCCTGTGATCTCTTGAGGTTTCTTTGTGCAAGAAAAATTATCCTTTGTTGGAAAATGATGATCATTGCTGCCATTGAAAACTAAATTAGCAAAAGAACAGTGATATCTAAGCACACTTTCAAGCATTACATGTGTTGAATTCCATCTAGTCGGGACATCTACCCTCAAACCCACTAAAGTGTCAATACCCCCAACCTATTCAACACATCTCTTGAAATTTATCATCCTCATTTGTGATTGCCTATCTAACGCTCTCCCTAATCTTATGCATAGCATCACTTGTAACTTTCAGACCCTTCTGAAGTATGAGATTCAAGATGTGGGCACATCTAACATGAAAAAACTCCCCATCACATATCATGCTATTGTGCCCAACTTCAACTTGTCTTCACATACTATCATTCGCTAAAGCATTATCTAGAATAATAGAAAATAATTTCTTATCAATCCCCAAATCTATCATTATAATATGCACCCTTTTAGCTAATTCAACCCCAGAGTGAGGAGGATCCATTTTAGAGAACACAAATATTTTGATCTTAAGTTTTCGGTAGAGATATCCTTCAGTAGTTACTGAAGTCCAACAATAGAAGTTAAACATACTCTACCAGGATTCTTTGCTATCATTTTATTTAGGTTCTTTTTGACTGAGATAGAAATTCACGCATCCACCAAAACAGTTTTCCTAGCAATGTTCTTATAATCAGTATTTAAATATGTGAACAAATCCCTTTATTCCATCATACTTTACAAAGGAATAGGGAAGATCATGTTTAATGAGAGAAAAATCAGTCTAGTCTTGGACTATGTCATGACCAATTTGTCTAGCTCTAACACTCCCTGCTTGTCTAGCATCATGGTACCAATGTCCTTATATTTTAGGAGTGATACACAAAACGTTTCTATGACACCGAAGGGTTGAAGTCCCATAACCCCTGCCTCCCACTACATATACTTCACAGCCATTACACGTTCCCTTTTCTTTGCCTTCCACTATGACTTTAGTAAACCATATAAAACAACTGGAAACCATAATTTCTCCCCTAAAATCAAAGACCGAACAAGCAGTAACAATCGATCAACATCCAATCATAACACTTGAGCTGTTGAGCAATAACTAAAGAAGAGCACACTTACACAATTGAAAGGGAGCGGAGTTATTCAGTGCACGGTTCGCGAGCCCTAGGCAGTAAAGCAAAATCAAGATTAAGATCAAAATAATAACAAGCCGTCGACTTTGAGTGACAGAGGGAGCGAAACCGACAAATCTGGGACTCTCTGCGTTTGTATGAGTATGAGTCTGTGACTAACAGACAGAGGGAGAGAGGGATTGGGACGAGGAGGAGAGGGTAACTCTTTACCTGGTGTGGCGTCGTAGACAAAGGAGCGACGACGAGTAGAGCTGCCGGAAGACGGAAGTGCTTGTCGGACTCGGCCGTCGGCTTGCACGATTGAGATTTGAGGCACTGAGCTGAGTACCAGAGTACCAGAGAACGAGGCGGCCGAGGAGAGAATTTAACCTTTCCTGTTTGGAAGAGATAAAAACGCGAAAATTAGGGAGGAAATGTTATTACCTTTCCTGTTTGGATGGAACAGAGGAAATAAGGGGAAATGAAAAGGAACAAAATGTTTAATATTAATATACCCGGAAAGAAGAAAATTTCAATTTTTCATTTCCAATGCCTTATTTTCCTTGATCCAAACTGGCTATAAATGATTAATATTAATATACCCTTACCCCCTATATCAAAATATATTATATTTAAAATCAAGTTAAATATCACAAAAATAATTATACTAACTCGGGTTTTAAATTATAAGACTTAGTTGATTTTTTTTTTAGAGATTAAGGAAGTTAAATAAGTTACTTAATCATATTAAATGTTGTGTATGATTAAATTATATATTAGTTTATAAGTTAGACAAATTAATTTAGAGAAAAAATGATAAATATAAATATTTTAAATTAATTTAATTAACTTTCTTAATCTCTTTAAAAAAAGTCAACTCGATGGAAGGTAGTATTAATGTTAACATCATCAAATAATTTTAAATCAGATTGTATAATAAAAATATATTTTCATACTTTTAAGACTACAAAATAAAAGGTGAATTATTTGTTGACATTAAAAATGATAAAATAAAATAAAAAGTATACATTGTTTAACAATATTAATAAGTAATAAAAATTTCATATGAAAATAAAATTGTTTTCTCCCACATTTTTTTTTTAAAAAAAAAAAGTATTGGAGTGGAATCATAAGCTGTGCATGACATTTTAAGGACAAGCTGAATATTTAATGGTTCCTTGGTCAAAACCATGATACGAAATAGAAGATGTATACATTACGATTACAATATGCAGCTTCCAGCTCTGCCCCCACTCAGAATTGATAATCAAAGAGTAATATCAGCAATGTGGTTGGATGATACCTTTTTCTTTTTGAAAATTCCAAAGGGAAGTTTCGGCCTAATTACTTTATGTATGATGCAGAAATAATGTATACGGAATCTTCGAAATCCAGTTCTGAAGAATGAAAATACTCTGAACATGTTCTGATTTGTGCTCTAATATTTTAGTACTGTATGAATCATTGTCGTTCAAATTTCTTTGAAAATAAAGCTTTGTTGACGACGGCGGACCAGGTAGAAGATTCCCCGAAGTTCCCTGTTTCATGGCCAAAAAGTTTAATGGATCTATACCATTCACAATTGTAATCCATGAAAAATAAATAAATTTTAATTGATAAAATATAATAATAATAGTTTTATTAAAATATTAAAACTAAACCATCAATTTCATGATCTAATGGTAGAGATAAGATGATGAGAAGATAATGAGAAAGTTATAACGATGAGAATATCTTCTTCTCGAGAATCACGTGATGGGGTTGAAAAGAGAGAAGAAAGGACAGATTCCCTCTAAATTCTTATTCTAAGACATCAACTAACAAGATATTTAGTTCTTTTTATAAGATTGTTTACAAAGAGAATTAAATATTTTTTCCTATATATACCCATAATTAATAAGGATAGTGGATGAGAGTAATAATTAATATGATATTAGAGTTTTGTGCAATTAATAGGGGTAATATTGGAAATTATTTAAATTTTAGAATAAATTTAATAATTTTAACTATTTTTATTGATCTGTGAAAATTGTTAATTGGTGATTTATAATAAAGATGAGAGGGAGTAAGGAAGGCTTTTTTTTTCCCTATTTGCCACTTTTTAAATAATTAATTACCATTTTGCCATTGTTTTCAAACTATTTCCCAATGTGCCACTATTTAGTCGACTAAAACACGGGTTTATTTTTTTTTTTAAATGTCCCCGTGATTTAGTCGACTAAGTCACGATGCTTAGTCGACTAAATCGCGACGAAGGGTTTTTAAAAACCTCAATCGCGCATTTAACCCTAATCGACAAGAAAGCTCCTCAAACCTCTCCCCCTCCGTATTTTTCACCAAATCGTTCTTGAATCCATTGGTGGGTAGCAAAGGAAAACTTCATTCTCGCGTCATTTGAGTCGATTTCGGTATCTTCTCATCTCCATTTCGAATTTCCGCCGTTGTTCTTTCATTTATGCGGGGGCTTTTACCTTTTCTTCGTCCGACAAAATAATCCCCGACATTGACTAAGAATCCTAACAGAAAAATCCCCAATATAAAATCTTAATAAAATAATAATAATTTTATGGTTTCTTAAACCGAATATGAAGAAATATTTTTCAAAATTTATAATTTATATTGATTACATTCAAAATATCAAATTGATTAGTTAAGATACGATTTAAAATAGATATGAAAATATTTTGCACCGCTAAACTTTTTAATTAATTTACCAAGATCCTAAAATAACAATTTTTATTGAAGATAATTAATTTTTTTAAAAAACTAATTTTAATCGATTTCATTTTCCGTTTTCACGAACATGAGTTGGTATAGGACATATTTATAATCCGACATGTTCACTCCAATCTCCATTGACATGTCTACTACTAAATGGAAATCTCACATACAACATAACACATTCACTATTTGTAAGTTAGGGTCACTTTGGCACCATGCAACATGTTCACTTCAATCTCCATGCACCATACTCAAGATTTTTCTAATGACGTCTTCATTTTCAAACTCATCAACACAACAACTTCTTGAGGTACTCAACCTACCTCCGCCAAGCATTCATAGAACGGGAGGGAGTAATAACAATGGTTAATAATTTAGGGGGCCACTGGTAAGAAATTTAACCTATCACTTGTAATATTTAAACAAAATTATATTATTTACTTTCTCCGGTTTTTTCATATTATTTACTATTAAATTTCTTCATATAAGATAGGTTAATACTTTAGGGGACCACTTGTAAGCAATTTAATAATAAATAATATGAAAAAACCGGAGAAAGTAAATAATATAATTTTGTTCAAATATTACAAGTGATAGGTTAAATTTCTTACGCCTCCTAAATTATTAATCATGGTTATTACTCCCTCCCGTTCTATGGTTGAGTACCTCAAGAAGTTGTTGTTGATGAGTTTGAAAATGAAGACATCATTAGAAAAATCTTGAGTATGGTACATGGAGATTGAAGTGAACATGTTGCATGGTGCCAAAGTGACTCCAACTTACAAATAGTGAATGTGTTATGTTGTGTGTGAGATTTCCATTTAATAGTAGACATGTCGATGGAGATTGAAGTGAACATGTCGGGATTATAAATATGTCCTATACCAACCCATATTCGGTGAAAACGGAAAATGAAATTAGTTAAAATAAGTTTTTTTTTAAAATTAATTATCTTCAATAAAAATTGTTATTTTAGGATCTTGGTAAATTAATTAAAAAGTTTAGCTGTGCAAAATATTTTCATATCTATTTTAAATCGCATCTTAACTAATCAATTTGATATTTTGAATGTAATCAATATAAATTATAAATTTTGAAAAATATTTCTTCATATTCGTGTTTAAGAAACCATAAAATTAATTTTTTTTATTAAGATTTTATATTGGAGATTTTTCTCGTTAGGATTCTTAGTCAATGTCGGGATTATTCTCATTTTGACGAAGAAAAGGTAAAAGCCCCGCATAAACGAAAGAACAACGCGGAAATTCGAAATGGAGATGAGAACATACCGAAATCGACACAAATGACGCTAGATGAAGTTTCTTTCGCTACCCACCAATGGATTCAAAGAACGATTTGGTGAAAAATACAGAGGGGGAGAGGTTTGGGAGCTTTCTTAGTCGACAGATTCCAACGCTGACGTGCTTTTAAAAACCCTTCGTCAGCGATTTAATGACTAAGATCTGGACTTAGTCGACTAAATCACGAGGACATTTAAAAAAAAAAAAAATTAAACTCGCGTTTTAGTCGACTAAACCTTGGTTTAGTCGACTAAATAGTGGACATCGAGAAATAACAAAAACAAGGTAAAAATGGTAATTAATTATTTAAAAAAGTGGCAAATAGGAAAAAAAAAAAGCCGAGTAAGGAATATAGTAGTACCTCCGGTTCTTAATTAGCAAACTAGATACTACCTACGGTTTTTAATATAAAATATAATTAACATTTTTTGAAGGGATTAATAACATATATTAGTTTTATAAGTCAATAAAATTAATTTGGTGTAAAAAGAACAACTATAAATATTTTAAACTAATTTATCTAGCTTCATCAATTACTCCAAAAATTAATTAATTAAGTTTTATATTATACTCCTCCAATTTTAAATATATGACATAGTTTGTAGTGTAAATTATAATAAAAAATATATCTTATTTTAACATTTGAAGAAGTTACAAAGAAATGCTTGTGTAAAAAGATATAAGGATCCCAACGCGTACGGTTGAATATTTTAAAGTGAAATCATTGACTTCTCCATCATCAGCTTCGTCCTCCGCTGCTTCTTGGATGCGTGTAACTCCAAACCTCCAATATCTCACAAACGCACACACCTTCTATTTATATATAGCAGCCTCCCTGTAACACAATAATCAACTCACAACATTTCCACAGCACTAGGTACTTGTTCGTTTTTGAGAGATCGAGCTTAGATGGCTTGAGCCAATACAATCATGGAATACCCACAACCCTATACCTCGGCCGCCACCGCCCCGACCGCTCCTCCTCACCCAATGCCGGTGACCGTGGTGGGGCAACAGTATTGTTGTCCGCATCCGGTGGACCTAGCAATGGTTAGAATGGTACTGACAGTTTTCGATAAGTTTACGGTCACTGACATAAACGACAACGTCGTTTTTAAGTTTCAAGCTTCTCTTCTAACCCTCCATGATCACCGTGTCTTACTTGACGCGGCTCAAAACCCCGTCGTCACTCTGCGCAGGAAGGTTTGTCACTTTGTTCATAATTTTGGTTTATTTATATAAAAAAGAAAGAAAGAAATGAAACTGGGGGTAAAAAAATTGATATGTTGCAGATAATGACAATGCATGATAGGTGGCAAGCCTTTAGTAGAGATAGCTTGTTAAGAAGTACAATGGAAGAAGAATCAAGATGAAAAATCATGTATTATTCATATAAGAGGAGCAATATGCTCAAACTCAAACAAACTCTAACTCTAGGAATCTATGAGGACTTTTTCTCTGCAGAGAGACCCAAGCTTAACCTCTCTCTAACATAGTGAGAGCTCCACACTCTACACACTTTGATGAGGGCTCCACACCCAACACACTCTTCACAATAGTTAAGACCCTCTATTTATAGACTAGGCCTAACTAACTAACAACTAATCAACTAATCCCTTATATTTCTAACACGCCCCCTCAAGTTGAACACTATTTATCTCAAATGTGTCTAACTTGAACAACACAAAAATAAGGGGATAAGGTGAATTAAATTCATCAGTTTTCAATTCACAAAAATAATGCAATGATCTCTTCAATTCACAATGTTCTTCTCCACACTTGCTGATTTGGCTTCAATCTGTAAGCCAGGGCACTTGATGAAAACAAATGCTCCAATATTTGAAGATAACCATTTTGGCTGGAGACCCACAATCGGCATAACAATTGTAATGCTCCAATATTTTCTTAGCCCATTAAATTGCCTCAGCTCCCATATTGATTGTATTATTGACAAATTTATCAGCTTTGCAATTCCCAACAGCAGCCTCTACAAGCCACAAAAGCACATGCCAAACATAACAATGATTGGAAAAAGCATCAACATTGTAGAGTAGTCTCTCCTCCTAAGAGCATGCAGTCAGATTGCAGGCAACCATCAACAATTCCTTTTATAACCTTTTCAGCAATGTCAACATCAAGGTGGCCTGTGGCAAAGTAATCAAGGAAAAATAGTGGCTTTGCACCAGGAGTAAAATGTCATTGACGCTCATAGCAACCAAATCAATCCTGGCTTTGCACCAGGAGTAAAATGTCATTGACGCTCATAGCAACCAAATCAATCCTAATGGTGTCATGAATTCCAGTTTCAAAAGCCAGCATCACTTTAGTACCCACATCATCAGTGCCAGCAACAATATATGAATCACCGAGAGGGAAAAGACCACCAAAGCACCAAAGCCTCCTATTCCAGGTGCCATTTTCCCTATCCTTCTTACAATATCAACACCAGCATCCTTGTATGTAAGACCTTGGTTATTGTTCGAAGCACTTGCTATGACACTATCCCTTGACATAGGTTTTACGCGGCTGCACGAAGCAATTGATCCAATTCTCAATTCTTCAACTGCTCCATGTATGTATACAAATTTGACACCATTTCAGCTACTTGTGCATGGATAACTTCCCCTGTACTTGTTAGGCCTTGTTCTGATGGAAACACCGGCAAAGCAACGTGATAGCTCTGCACAAGCTCCGGTACTCAGTTTCATGTCTTGATACAACAGGGCGCACCACTGCTTGATTCACAAACCCTGTCCCTTTTATTTTGGGATACCACAGGTGGACAAAGAACGCCACCTTCATCTCTCCATACAGAGGTAACCATCCGACAAATATATCTGTAAACCTTTCCAGAACTGTGACGATTGCCACAATGATATCCAATATTGGCACCAGAAGCGAAGTTCCTCGATCTGGACCCTGTTCTTTTCCACAGTTTTATAGCATTCAAATCCAGGGTATGCACACCCCAGAAGCAAAATAAGAATCTGAGTTAAGGAATCATCCAACATTTTCAATCCCTATCACGTCACGGACCAGAAGAACTCTGTTCTTTCAATGAGCCCCTTAGAAGAATTATTAACACTCACACATTTCCGATTCAATCCAAGCAAGTGATTTTCTTAAAGGAAGAATCAAGTGTAGCGGAAGCGAACCACGCTGAAGAAACCGGCAAAATGACGATGCTCTATCAATGAATCAAGGAAATCGACAAGAATTGAACCTTTTTTTTTTTGAACCTGAAAATCGACTAGGACCTTTCTCTGTCTTCGAACCAGAAAAAAAAAAATCAACTAGAACCAAACAAGAATCAAATGCCTTTCTCTGTCTTTGAACCAGGAAAATGAACGACGACGAAAGGAGGACCAAAACTCTCTAATCAAATCGGAGCTTCGCAAGATCGAATATGTCTTCTTGCCATTTCTAAGCGGCAGTGAAACTAGATCGAATCTGGAAAGGAAGCTCGACAGCGGCAAAACACACAAAAAATTCCTTGATGAATTTTCTGATCTCAGATTTCAAAGACTAGGATTACCATGGGTTACTGTCAATCCTTCACTTGCGTGATGAACCAAGAATCCACCAAAGATCAGGTAGATGTTGCTCGACTTGATGAAATTGCGAACATGACGAGAGTGATTGAAAGATACGAATGAGAAGGATTTTTGCCTGGTCTGGAGAATCATCAGGGTCGACCTTGCGCAAGAAACCGGATCTTGGTTCACCACCTGCCAAGATCCGACCCATTAAAACATCTCTTGGGGTCGGATCTTGGATTCCCGTTTGTTTGCTGATGATCGGATCTTGGTATTCTGATTGAAATATTGGGCTGTTTCTTGAGTATGGGCCACTCTTACAACCTGGCTTTGATACCATGTTAAGAAGTACAATGGAAGAAGAATCAGATGAAAAATCACGTATTATTCATATAAGAGAAAGAATATGTCAAATTCAAACAAATCCTAACTCTGGGATCAGGAGGACTTTCCTCTCCGGAGAGAGAGACCAAGCTTAACCTC